>OX463240.1:85290636-85890636 GCA_949820135.1 Sylvilagus floridanus | reverse complement strand
TAAACTGAGGCAGCTGCCCGGAGAGCTGGCTCCTGACATTGGCCGCTTCATCGCCCAGGCGCCCTGCGTGAGCCCCTGCCCCTCTGCACCCATGCCCTGGGGGGACTGCGGGGAAGTCGGTGGGAGGTGCAGGGCCCTGCTTCCTAGGCCACACCGGCAGCCTGGCAGGCCTGGCGCTGGGGAAGCCTGAGAATCAGCCCAGGCCACGTGAGGGTACCCAAGTCAGCCTCAGCTGTTCCCGGAACACACCCTGGTGGGGTGGGGGTGGGGGGGCATGCAGAGCTGAGAGAGCCTAGAATATTCTTGCCAGAGCAGGAGGGGCTCGGAGCTAAGGAGATTCATGGTGAGAGGAAGATGCTGCTGCTGCTGCCAGGAAACACCGTGACACCTGCTTGGATAGCCCCAGTCACTATTTTACGTGCTCAACATGGGTTTATCAACTAAATGCTTCTAACACCCCTGGCGGAGAGGGTTACTCTTATTCCCACTTTACAGATGGGAAAACTGAGGCAGAGAGCGGCAGAATAACTTGCGCAGGGTCTCACAGCTAGAACTGGAAGAAGCAGGGTTGAACCCTGATCATCTGCTGCTGAGGCCACAGGCCAAGCCGCCCGGCCTTGTGCAAGTGCACTCGCTCCCGCACTATAAGCTGCACAAGGCTGTGGGTGCTCAGACTCTACCTAACCTCTTAATTACCGTATGGAATCAGTGCTGCCCCCATTTTACAGCTGAGAAGACTGAGGCAAATCACTTGCTCAAGTCCACAGAGCCAGGATCCAAGTGCAGGTCTGTGGGGCTCTGGAACCCTGCAGCCAGGACCTCCCGGCTGCACTGCCATAGCCCCGCCCCAGCCCTGCTCCAGCCTGCCCTGAACAGATCAGACCATCTCCTCCTCCCCAGAAGGGCTTCTCCTGGACTTGGGAAGCCATCCTGAGTTCTCCGTGGGACCTGAGCTGGCGACACAGGCCCCCTAAGAGCAGGTCCCTGGACAGGGAGAGGCACCTGGAGCTGGATCTTCCCCAGATCTTTCCAGAGAATTCAAGATGCCAAGGCAATCAATTCCTCCAGCTGTGGGAGTGCGAACTGCAGAACGAGGACTCGGTCTACCTGGGCGACCTCCCACCTGTGAGTGGGGGTTGTCACCTACGGGGACCGGTGCTTGCATTGATGACGCCTCTGTCGCCACCTACTGGGCGGGCACCTGCACAAGCGTTCCTGTGGTGGGGAAAGAGAAGGCAGCAGGGTGCATGTCACAAGTCGGTGCGAGGTGCCCGAGGCAAGCCCTGGCCACCGAGGGCTCTGGCACACGAGAATCCAGAAGTCTGGTGCACGAGGTGGGCATCTGAGTGATGGTGTCCATCACAGCCCAGCCGTTCAGCTGGGACTACCCCTGTGAGAGCTGTCCCTGGGCAGAGTCGGTGGTGGCCAATGCCAGCGGGAGGGACCCAAGGACCCTGGCGTGCATCTGTTGGGTGGCCAGTGTCTCAGCTCAGGATGGGTTAGCAGAAGCAGGCTCCCCAGGGAGAAGTGGGTTCGTGTAAAGGGTTGTGGTGCAGGCAAAAGGGGGACTTCCAGGGCCATGCATGTGTGGGGGTGACAGGGCAGTGTGACGTTTCTCTGGGACCCACCGCACAGAACCCCTATGCCTTTCATCTCCCACTGCTCCCTCTGAGTCTCTGGCACCTGCTTTTCTGCAGGAGGCCTGTCCCCGATCAACCGTACAGCACGCATTTGTCTTCCCTGCCTCCCGCATCCTTGACAGCAACGGGACAAGGAAGGAGCAGCCTGCTGCAGACCGCTGGTCCTCAGCCTCTCTGTCCAGCAGAATCGCCTGAGGAGTCTGCAAGAAAGATGCCCGGCCCCTCTCCCGGAGACCGGGATTCGATTAGTGTGGGAGGAGTCAGCTGTCAGTCAAGGGTGAGCGCACCTTCCACTGAAAGACACGGCTTCTAGGTCGGCCGTGCGGCTGTGGCTCCACCTGGCATTGACTCTGGCCTGGGCTAAATCCACTTTCCTTTCCCTCCGGAACGCCCTCTGCCAGCTCCCTTCAGATAACGCCTGGAGCTAGAGCTGGCCTTGGGGACATCTCGTCTCCCTTCCCCTCCCACGCCCTGCCAGTTCGGATTCCTCCCCCACAGCTGGACAAGTCCACAGCTCAGCAATGCTTGGGAAAGGAGCCCCGCCCACTGGCACAAGCTCCCCCTGTTTCTCCATGGGCGGCTTTGACATCTCAGTGCCGTCAAAACGAACTGAAAACCTTGACCATCGCCCTTTGCCAGCTGCACCTGTCAAAATGCCGCTGTGTGTCCCCCCTGAGGGCTCCATCCCGTCGCTCCCTCTCCAGGGCCTCCCAGCTCATCGCACCTGCCCTCCTGCATTTCTTCAGTTACCCAGGGAGCCCATGGTTCTCCCTGAAGCCCCTCCATCCATGCCTGCCCTCAGCACACCGGTCCCCACTGCCTGCTCCCAAGACACGCAGCTCTGCATTTTGTTAATGCACCGCCAACGCACTCCCCTGCGTGCCCTGCCACAGGTGCTTACCCTGTGTCTGCGTCCCACACAGCCTGGGCACAGGGTAGGCGCTGAATCAGCCTAGGCTGCTGACTTCTGTGCTCACAGTCTGTCCCCAGAGACTGGGAGCCAGCAAGGGGATGTCTCCATGCCCCTCCCCAAACACACAGTAGCCTGGTTTTCCCGGTGGAGAAGCAGAGAGCAAGTTGCTTGGGTCCCGGCAGATGGGAGGGCTCCTCGGATCTTCACGCTACTCTGGATGGGCACACAACATCACCCAACACCTGGCCTGGGGCCCTCTTCCCTTCCTCCCGACACTGAAACCTGTGTTCCGCCTCTGCCTCTGGAATGGGGCTGCTGTGTGACCTTGGCTAAGTTACCCGCTCTCCCAGGACCTTGAAAGTCCTGTGTCTTTGTCTCTTTGTCAGGAGGGTCAATGCCAAGTCTGCAGGTGGCCGCTGGGGCTGTGATGCCCGGAGAGCCTGCTTTTTGCCAGTTCAGCCCAGGGTCCCTCTGCGCCCCCTTCCTGGCCCCAAACAGGGGGACCGGAGTGTTGCCGCCTCCCTCGCCCTGCACAGCTGAACTTCCTGGGAATTGGGGTGACATTCATGCAAATAACCGAGCGTCTTTCCCCACACTGTCTTCAGACCCCATGCTCTAGCTGCTGCTTAAATGGATGAGCTAATTAACTTAACTAATTGCTCCCGAGGACTAATACTGTCACAGTCACGTGGTCCAGGGAGGCCATTCTCTGTCACCTCTCTGCAGCTTGCACCCCCCCACCCGACAGCCAGCCTCCTGCTGAGCTGGGCACGGCGCCCCCTCCCTGCAGGCTCTGCACCAGGCCGGCCCGGGCCCCTGAGGTCTCTCAGGCCACACTCACCCCTGCCAAGACATCGATCCACTCAGCAACCTTTTATAAACCACCGGCCGCACATGTCAAATGCTGCTCTCGGCCTCCGCGAGCCAGAGCAGACAAGGTTGTGTCCCCACGGGGTGGACGGACGACATAAATCACTGACCACACACACTAGGGCTGTGCTACAACCAGTTCTGTGAAGGAGGACTGGGCACTGCTAAGAGAGGGGCTTGGGCTTCGCAAAGAAATCAAAGAGGACTTCCCGGAGAAAGCGGCCCTTGAACGGAGGCAGGAAGGCTGGGCAGAAACTGAGTCAGGAGCACAAAGGAGCCGGCTTCTGCACAATCCAGCCGAGAGGCGCTAACGGCTGGACCAGGGCGCTGCAGATGGAGAGGGACAAGCAGCTAGGTGCCCTGAGCATGCACGCGCCGGGCGAATGGAGGAGGAGCCTGAAGCTGCCGGTGCTGCCTCCGCGGAGGGTGAGACCCGATGAGAGCCTGGGACGGGACTCAAGGCCCCACGGGGGCTCCACTGCAGACGCCGCCATTCAGTTCATTCTTTTCCTAAAGACGTCATTTACTTACTTATTTGAGGGGGAGACCGACAGGGATGCAGGCAGAGGTCTTCCATCTGCTGGTTCACTCCCCAGATGGCCGCAATGGCCAGGGCGGGGCCAGGCCAAAGCCAGGAGCCAGAAACTCCCATCTGGGTCTCCCACGTGGACAGCAGGGGCCCAAGCGCTTGGGCCGAGCTCTGCTGCCCTCCCAGGCGCACTGGCAGGGAGCTGGACCGGAAGTGGAGCAGCAGTCCTGGCACTCAGATACGCCACATCGGCATGGCGAATGCAGCTCAGCCTGCGGCGCCACCGTCCTGTTCTCTTGCCGCCTCGGAGTCATGCAAGCTCCTGGTTCCCCGTTGCAGTTGAAGGAAGCAGAGGAGGGGACCGAGAGGCTTCAGGCCTGGGCGGGGGCCAGCACCCTTCAGCTACACCCATGCTTGCTCCACAGACCCCTGTGAGCTGCACACCCCGACCCTGCTCCCCAGAGCAGAGGCGGCGTCCCCAGGCTCACAGTGGCAGCTGAGTAGGACTCTCTTCAAAAGAAGTGGGTGCATTCCCGGGGAGGGTCCGAGAGCCCCCAGGGGTGCCAGCCACGTTTCACCTGGGCCGTGGGGGCCGAGGACCAGGAAATGTGGTGCTCTGGTACCTGCCCTGGTGCTGCATGGGCACGCAGGGGGATGGCTCACAAGGTGACCATGGCAGGACCTTGACAGGAGACTGGGACCTGCCCACCTGGACTTCCGGGGCATAGCAGCAGCAGCTGGGGCCACAGGCCAGCACGTAAGGGACCAAGGTGCGATTTTGTTTCGGCAGAGAGAAGGGTGAACCCCAGGCTATGAAGCCCTGTACTGAGCCCCTGCCCACGCACACCTGGGGTCCTGGCTGAAGGTTGCAGCCCAGGAGCAGGGCTCAGTCTGCCTGGCTGCTGCCGCGGGTGCCCTGCAGCCCCCTGCTGGTGTTGCCAGCAATGCTGGGATGGGGGTGTATGTGGTGGTGCTGGTGGGAGAAGCAGGCTTTGGAACACCTGTGCACACTCTCAGCAGCACATGTGCACATGTGCACACAATCCATGACCTCTGGGATGCCCCGCGGGTCACTGCTGTAGGGTTCAGAGGTGCACAGGAACCCCGTGGGGCCTCCAGACCCCCCGGGGATCTTCATCCTACACCTAGAGCCGCAGAGATGCGCGTGCGTGCGTCTGGGCACCTGGCCCCTCCCTCCCACCCCGGGACCTGGGCCCTGAGACTCACAGCCCAGAGTAGGGGTGGGCAGGGATGTGGGGATAGGGAGCCAGAGGGGCCTGGTCAGTGCCGGCTGCTGCTTTCTAAGTGGACAGGCGGTGTCTGTGACCTCCCGGGCTCACTGTCTTGTCTCCCGCGAGTGGAGAACAGAGTGGGGCTTCGGTGAGCTGCACCACACACAGCGCCACAGCCAGGACGTGAACCGTGGGGGTCCTGGGCTGTCCCCAGCCCTGGCCTGCATGGCCATCGCCGAGTGCAGCTCCGTATCTTGGGCCAGACTGTGAGGCCTGTGGCTCCGACTGCAGACCGCGTCCAGCCCTGCAGGAGACAACTAGCCCCCAGCCCCCAGCCCCCACAGGCATCCTGGCCCCTGGGCTGAGGGAGGTGACACACTCCCCTGGTGGTTTCTCTCCCCCTGATGTGCACAGCTGGGTTCAGAAACAGCGCAGGCAGCACAGGTAAGAGCCTTGGACTCCCCGTGTCATCCTCACCTGCTCAGGGTGCACGGCCCAGTGTGTGGGGTGGGGCAGGGCAGTCACGGGGCCCCTCTGGAGTTCCCCCACTGGGTTCCACCGGTCACCTTGGCCAAGTCACTCTGCCTCTCTAGTTCCTTGTTAATAAAACACAAAGTCTGGACTGGACAACCCCTGGGAGCAGGGAGCAGGGGTAGCAGAGGCTGCCTGGCTGGCCCCTGTGCAAGAGAAAGAGGGGGAAATGAAGAGGGCCCCACCCACTGGGCGGGGCCAGGAGTGGGGCCTGTGTGCTCCCGCTAAAGCTGTCCTGGGAAATGGCGCTAACCCGAGGGCTTAGTGGAGGCAACAGCAGCAGCAGCAGTCACTTTCCAGGAAGCCCCCCGGCCCCTGTTCCCCACCCCCTCCCCGCTCTGCATCCATAGATGCCTCGGGATCCTGCCTGGGCCAGCCCAGAGCCAGGGGCAGGAGAGCCGAGGTCCCCACATCTCCCACCTCCAGCCCCAGTGCAGTGACAGCAGCCGCTGGAGGGGATAAGAAGGCCAGAGGCTTAGGTGCAGACTGGGTGTGTGTGTGCATGGATGTGTGTGCACGTGTGCTTGTGTGTGCATGTGTAGCAGTGTGTGTGCATGGATGTGTGTGCATGTGCATGTGTAGGAGTGTGAGCATGTGTGTACATGGATGTGTGTGCATGTGCACATGTGTAGGAGTATATGGGCATGTGTGCATGTGTGTGCATGGATGTGTGTGCACATGTGCATACATGAGGGATGTGTGAGCCTGTGTGTGTATGTGTAGGAGTGTGTGTGCATGGATGTGTGTGCACATGTCTATGTGTAGGAGTGTGAGCGCGTACATGGATATGTGTGCACATGTGCATGTGTGCATGCACTGTGTGCACATGTGCATGCATGTGTAGGAGTGTGTGAGCATGTGTGTGCATGTGTAGGAGTGTGTGTGTGTGCATGGATGTGTGTGCACGTGTGTATGTGCGAGCATGTGTAGGAGTGAGCATGTGTGTGCATGTGTATGTGTGTGTCCATGGATGTATGTGCACATGTGTAGGTGTGAGCATGTGTGCACATGTGTAGGTGTGTGAGCATGTGTGTGCATGTGTAGGTGTGTGAGTGTGTACATGGATATGTGTGCACACATGCATGTGTGCATGTGTGTTTGTGAATATGTAGGAATGTATGAGTGTGTGTGTGCATTTGTAGGAGTGTGTGAGCATGTGTGCGCATGTGTAGATGTGTGTGTACATGGATATGTGTGCACACGTGCTTGTGTGTTTGTGTACGCATGTGCATGAATGTGTAGGAATGTATGAGTGTGTGTGTGCATGTGTAGGAGTGTGTGAGCATGTGTGGGTGCATGGATTGTGTGCACGTGTGCATTGCAGGAGTGTGAGCATGTGTGTGCACATGTGTGCAAGCGTGCATGTGGGGGCGTGGGCACGCACGCACCTCCAACAGCCGCAGAGCAGCCTGCACCAATCTGGGAGGCACTGCAATGCAGTGGTCGGATTTTTTTTGTTAGTTTTCTTCCCCCTAAAAGCCCTCATTTTCCAGGGAAATTTGCAGCCAAGTACTTTGAGAAGTGGGTGGCCAGGGCTCTTGGGAAGGCGCAGGGCCCTTCTGACAGGACACTGGCTCCACCATGCCCACCCGAGACTCTGCCCCTGCTGAATCCTGGGCTTCGGCTGGAAGGGGCGGGACGTGGCTGGTTTTCCCTTCCTGAAAGCTAGGCCAGGGCGGATGGAGCTGAGACAAGTGGGGCACTTCTCAGCTTCCTCTTCCCAGGGGCAGGTGCCTTCGGAGTCAAGGAGACACTCTCTCTCTCTCTCTCTCTCTCTCTCTCTCTGGAGGGTGGACAACGCCCCTCCCCTGTGCACCATCCATTGCCAATCTCAGAAGGGGCGTGACCCACCTTGCCGGTGCCCAACCTCCCTGTGCCTTTCTGGTCTTGGGTCCCACTGCAGGGGAACTTCTCAGTCCAGCTCTGCCTTCTCTACTAAAGAGGTGATGAGTTCAACCAGCCATGACAATAAACCCACAGCTAGGGCCGATCAGAGCCCAGGGCTCAGCCCTGTGCTGGGTGGGGGTTCTCGGGGACTCTGACTGCTGCGGGGAGACCCCAGGGGTCTGTGTTGACAGACAGGGAGAAGGGCTGGCTTAGAGGTGGTCAGGTGGCTGCGTTTGGCTGGAGCTTGTATTTCAGCCCTGGCTTTGCAAGCCCTTGGAGGGGCACGGCAGGTGGTGGGCACGGGGCCTAAGCTCTGGCTCCATGACCTGGAGGGGGCTGCGAGGGGCCCCGTCTGGCATTGGGTCTCTCTCAGGCACAGATGGCCCTGGCTCGGGGGCAGCCAGGACACAGCCGAGCCAATCTGGGCATCGCCCAGGGACAGGTGTTGCCAGTCTGCCCATCTGCCGAGCAGGTGACAGCTGCTGACACGTACGCTAGGCTCAGGGCTGAGCTGCTACCTACAGGACCTCTCCCCATGGCACCAGACTCCCTGGGCCCTGGGGAGGAGGTGCCCTTGGCCCCCAGCATGGCAGGCAGGTGCTTCCATGAAAACGAGCATTCTCTGCCTGGGAAACACAGCCCCTTGGCTTCACGGATTCCCCTGAAAACAGGCTGGGCACCCGACTGCTGCCGACAGGGGAGACAGCTCTCTTTGCCCAGCTCAGCACATGGCGCGGGGCTCCAAGGACAGTAGGGGGCGCAGGAGGAGCCACAGAAGGAACGGCCCCTGTGAGGCAGGCAGAGTAAGGTCTACCAGCCCTGAGCCTGGGCTCACTTCCTTCCACCTGTGTGACCCAGGGCAGGGGTCACTTACTCGTCGTGCGTTCAGGGACAGTAACAGCCACACCCCAGGGGCTGCTGGGAGCATGAGACACAAATAATGCATGTCCATCCCCGTACGTGGTGCCCACTGCTCTCCCAGACGTTAAGTGAGAAAGGCAAGGGGGGGGGTCTCTTCCTGTGGCCTCCACCGAGAATCCCACCGATCTGCACGCACAGGACTCCCTCCAGAGGGTCTCAGAAAGTGCAGATTCCCAGGCCCAGCTGCCAAGACTCAGAGGGAGCGGTGCAGCTCTGCAGCCTAGGAGATCCTGACCACACGTTGAGACGTTCTTCACCTTGCAACAAGGTGAACCCCACCCTGCGTCTGGACTCGTGGCCTCTGGGCGCTGTGGGTTTTGCTACTGCACTCATACTCTGTATCCACTTTCTCAAGTCATGACATCATTCAGCAAATACTTACTTACTCAGCACATACTTACAGATGTGTGGACAACACACACATCTGACTGGGGGATGCATCGACCCATCCGTTCATTCAGTTGTTGGATAAGCAGTCCCGAATACCCGCTCCCTGCCAGCACTGTGCTTGCTGAACATGGAGTTACATGCGAAGCAGCTCTCCTAAATAAAGGCCAAGAAAGAGATGGCCCTTAGGGACCACCTTCCCCCGTGGGGAGGAGGGGACCCTCAGCTCCATCCCATGGCAGAGGGCAGCATGGAGCCAGCCCGGAGCTAGATCTCACGCCCCCACCTCCAACAGAGGCCACCTGCTGGCCACACCACGCACTGCAGGAAGCCTTCCTCCCCAGCTCCCTGCTTGTCACTGCGGGGGACACAGCATTTCTTTCTTCCTTCAGTGCAGCCCTGGCTCCTGGCGCAATCCCATGCCTCATAATGAGCGTGAGGACGGGCTAAGTCCCCAGCATGCTGTCAGGCCATCGATAACACCGCCTCCTGGTTGCCCTGCGCCACTGGGGCTCGCACGCCGCCTGGCAGGGGGAGCGCAGCCATTGGCCTCCATTCTTCATGCCAGTCTCGCATCCATCACCGGCCTGCCAGCGCTGGTCTCTGCTCCAAGGGGGCAGGTGTTCTGAGAGAACTCCCTGCAGGCGCTGGCTGCCCCCCCACCCCACCATGCTGGAGGCTTACCAAGCAGCAAGGGCTGGCCCAATGCACTGCACCCGAGCCCCCTATCCTGCATAAGACCAACTGAGGCTCAGAGTTGGGGGCCTAATGTGCTCAGGATTGGGCACAAAGCACAGACATTTACCTCATTGATTTGTTCACTCGCTCATTCATTAATCCAGCCTCTGACACCATATGAGTTTGTCAGGTCCCATAGCTGTGCCAATCACTGGACATACAAGGACAACAAGAAGAGGTCGCGACCCCAGGAGGCTCATACCCCGGGAGGAGACCCCCAGGATCACAGCCCGGCAGTGTGAGTGTGGTGGGCACAGACAAGATGGTGCCCACACGGGCTGGGAGCCAGGGGGGCATGGGGAGGGCAGCCGAGGTGGGGGGCACTCAGGGGCCAGCACCAGGAAGTAGCCAGAGGCTTGGTGTGCATGAGGTCAGTGGCAGAACTGGGAACACACCCGGATGGTCAGAGCGCCCTGCAAATGCAGCTGTGCACTGGGAGCCTCGTGCAATGCAGGCAAGAAAGGTAACCTTCCCACCTGCTCAGGTGCATTGTTAGTGGGAGGGGGCGGGGTGGAGAGTCCTGGATGCCCCGTCTTCTCTTAGCTGCATGTCTAGGGCCCCCACTTCCCTGGCACATTCCAGGTTCCCCGGGACCCTGTGAATCGCAGTTCCAAGCCCAGGCTGTGGCACTGAGCAAAGCTTGGGTGTGTGGCTGGCTCAGCCCTCATAGCTCAGCAGCCTTGGGCAAGTCAGCTACCAGCTCTGAGCCCAGGATCACCGGAGTGTAAGAGGATTAGCACACCTCCTAATAAGGGTATGGAGGAGTAAAACAATGTGACAGGCGATTAGCAGGTGCTGTTTGTTGTAGGCAGTAACAAAGGGGACCCGGCTGGGGCTGGGAGGCGCCTGCTTGTTCTTCCCCCAAGCAGAGGAAGCAAGTTCACCGTCATCGGCCCAGGATCAGGTGCAGGGACAGTGGCCAAGGCACCAGCCCACCACTGGGGAGGACACCAGGAAGTACCAGAAGTCAAGCCGCCCCTCGCCCCGGACAGCCAGGCATCTCTGCGGCACTGAGAAGCCCTCGGGGATGGTACGTGCTGGTGGCAGCCGCCAGGGAGGGGCTGGAGGCAGTGGCCGGCAGCTGGGCCTTGCGGCCATGCCCGGGCCTCTACTTCCCACACGCCCAGCTGCAGCCCTCACAGCAGTCCCGAGGGCTGCCAGGGGCTTGGCGACGCTGCTGTGAGATCTCCTATTGCGGGCATTTTCCAATGCAGCTGGGTGGATCGCCAAGCCTCGCCCACCATGCCCCTTCCGCACGGGCGGGCTCTGCACGGTCCCCCTGCCTGCTGCCCTGGATTTAAATGCAATCCGGGTGCCACGTAGTTCCTCCCCTAAACACTGCGATCTAGTTCTCTAAAAAAACCTTCAAAACACTCTTCATAACCACTTCGCACAATCACACCTACAGCACTAACTTTGTTCACCATAATCCGTAGCCAAACTTCCCAGACTTTCTCAAAAAGGCTGTTTTGAGATTGTTGTGTTGGGGTCCCTGGCACCCCTTTCATCACCCCAGGACAGGGTGAGCTGTTAACTCCAGGCAAGAACAGTGCCCCCGGTGCACAGGTGGGAAAGGCAGGGGGAGAGGGAGATGGAGGGGGAGGGGGGAGAGGGAGAAGAAGGGGGGGGGAGGAAGAGGGAGAGGAAGGGAGGGGGAGAGGGAGAGGGAGGGGGAGGGAGGGGAGAGGGGGGAGGGGGCAGGGAGGGAGGGGGAGAGGGAGAGGGAGGGAGAGAGAGAGGGAGGGAGGGGAGAGGGAGGGAGAGGGGGAGGGGAGGGAGAGGGAAAGGGACAGGGAGAGAGGGGGAGAGGGAGAGGGAGAAGGAGAGGGAGGGAGAGAGAGAGAGGGAGAGAGAGAATGAGCCCATCCATTGGTTCACCCCCCAAATGCCTGCAACAGCCAGGGCTGAGCTGGGCTCAAGCAATCCAGGTGGCACAAACCCAGCTATGATGAGTCATCGCCAGTGCCTCCCAGGGGCTGAGCTGGCAGGAAGCCGGAGTCAGGAGCCCGAGCCAGGCGTTGAACCCAGGCACTCGAACGTGGGGTGCTGGCATCTTCCCCTCCAGGCTCAAGAGCAGCTCCCTTTGCTGCATTCTGAGAGGCTGATGCGCTGTCCCCTGGGAGGACGCTTGGCAAAGCCGCGAGATGAGAGCATGCACCAGACAGCTTCCTGCACGCCTCTCAGCTTCTGAGTCTCTTCCTGCACGCAGACCCCCACGCTGAGCATGCGTGACAAGGCACTGAGTTTCAAGTGGCGACTCGGGGACACAACCGACAGAACAGCGTGTTGGGGACACGCCACAGGCCTTCACACAGCTCACAGTGGGCAAACTGAAGCTGCTTTAAAACTCTTCAGTCTCGGGGCAGGCTCTGGGGTGCAGGGAGTCGCCTGCATCCCATGTGGACACCAGCTCCAGTCCCAGCTGCTCCACTTCCGATCCAGCTCCCTGCTAATGGGGAAAGCAGCAGAAGATGGCCCAAGTGCTTGGGCCCCTGCACCCACGTGAGAGACCCAGATGCAGTTCCAGGTTCCTGGTTTTGGCCTGGCCCAGTCCTGGCCATTGTGGCCATTTAAGGAGTGAACCAGCAGATGGGAGACTTCTCTCTCTCTCTCTCTTTCTCTCTCTCTGTAACTCTGCCTTTCAAATAAATCTTTTAACAATATATATTAATACAGCTGTGATATCATAAAAGACCAAGAGAGAGGGCATTACTTCACGCATGGATGTCTTTTCCTATTTTCTACATTTCTCTCATTTCTGAGCCGAATGGATGTCGGGGCAGGGGGGGCTCGGAGTTAACCTTCCTCTGTGCCTCCCCAGCATCTCTCTCTCTCTCTCTCTCTCTCTCTCTCTCTCTCTCCAGCCTGCTCCTGTCCTGTCTCTCTCCATCCTACTCCTGCCTCTCTGCCTGTCTGTCTCTCTCTCTCTCTCTCTCTCTCTCTCTCTCTCTCTCTCTCTCCAGCCTGCTCCACGCCAAGCATCCTCAGCACAGAGTTCTTACTTCTGGTATCTGTGGTGCCCATCAAATAGTGTCGTGCTCACAACTCCTAATTTAAGAAGCAGATAAAAGAACATAAATGTATTTCTCTAGAGAGCTAACTAAGCCATGTCAGCAGCTCGCGGCAGGCTAACAGGTGACGTGGCCCCTGGTCCCCAGGAGCCACACGGCTACTATGACTCTCGTTTCCCCAACCAGGCACCAGCGGGACTCACTGTGTCAGCAGAGCTCCGATCAGGCGCCTCCCCCAGAGAAGTCGCCCAGCCAGGAAACCGGCTCAGAACGCACCCCGCAGAGCAGCCCTGGATGGCCCGGGGGCCCCCACGCTTCCGCCATCTGCACTGAGTCCTGCATACACCATGAAGAGAAGGGCGGGTGTGGGGCCACCAGGGCGGGGCAGACGATGGTCCTCTCCCCACGAGCCACGCCAGCCATTTTGGAGGCTGAATGACAGATTGGTCGTGGAGACCCCCTGGGTGCAGTGTGCCACCCTCAGCTGAATGGCTGGCTCCCCGGCAGCCCCTGCCCAAGCCCGCAGCCCAAGGGCAGCGCTGGAGTCTCAGCCCCCAGCGCTTGCCATGGCAGGGGAGTCAGAGAAGGGAAGAGCATCTGCGTTAGTCAGGTGGCTGAAGACAAAATAACTCTAGGTCTTTCCAACACAGAGAGTTTAATACAGGGGATTGATCTAATCGGTGATGGGATGGAGAACTGGGAAGCCAAACAGGGCCAAAGCAGCAGTGGGAACCACCCACTCCCAGAGCTGCACGGGAAACGGGAAGCAGAAGTGTTACCAGGACCCCAAATCCGGGGCCTTCCGCCAGGAAATGCAGTCACAGACGAGCCCCAGCTGTGACCAGATGTCACCAGAGACAAAGCAGAGAGGGACCCCCCACACACTGCTGTCCTGCCCTCCAGTCCACCAGGGCCTTGCCAGGTGGCAAGGGAGCTTGGGAAATGCAGTTTGCGCCCTACAGAGCAGAGCACAGGAGGAGTGGAGTTAAATTTTTATTTATTTATTTGAGAGATGCAGAGAGATGCACCATCTGCTGGTTCATTCCCCAAATGTCTGCAACAGTGAGGCTGAAGCCAGGACTTGGGCACTCGATCCAGGTCTCCCACATGGGTGGCAGGAGCCCAACTATGTCAGCCACCACTGTGCTTCCCAGGGTCAGGAGCCAGGGCCAGAGATCAAACCCAGATACTCTATAGGTCCATAGGACAGATGGGTGCCTTTTCTTTCTTCTTCTTTATTATTATTGCTTTTATTTTGGAAAAGCACAGTGGACAGAGAGAGGGTTCACTCCCCAAATGGCCACAACAGCCAGGGAGGGGCCAGGCCAATTCCAGGTGCCAGGATCCCCACCTGGGTCTCCCACGTGGCTGGCAGGGTCCCAAACACTTGGGCCATCTCCTGCGTGCGCGAGTCTGTGCTGCCAGAGTCCTGCAGGCTGACTCGGGGGGCCGCCCCCGGCCCCGCTGCAGTGCCCACGGTCACCCACCACCGGAAAACGCCGAAGGAAGCCTTCCAGAAATCCGCGGTGTGTCCGCTCTAAATAACCTGCCGGGGCATGTCGTTGACTGCTCTTCTGTTACTGTTCTTCGTGTGTTCCTGTGACTGATACACTAGGCTTTATCACGGGGCTGTATGTATAGAAGAAAACGCATACACACTGGTCCAGGGCTTGGTACTGTCTGGTGCCCCCCGGGGGTCGTGGTCCCTCCTTGGGGAAAGGTGACGGCTGTGGCCAACCCGCAGAGCCCACCGTGGCTGTCTTGGGACCCTCAGGCCGCCTCTCTCCAGCACACTCACAACTGCCAGAGCAGCTCAACTGCACACAAGTGGGTGGACGCAGACATCCTGGTGAAACCAAATAGAGACAGGAGATCCAGAGCCCACTGGAACAATAACTACAGAATATGGGGCGGGCGTGGTGGCACTGCGGGTAAATCACCATGCGTGACATTGACACCCCACACAGGAACAGCGGTGCAAGTCCCGGCTGCTCTGCTTCCGATCCAGCTCCCTGCTAATGTGCCTGGGAGGCAGCAGAGGATACTTGGGCCCCTGCTGCCCACTGGGGAGACCAGGATGGAAAGCCAGGCTTCCGGCTTCAGCCTGGCCCACCCCAGGCCACTGTGGCCATTTAGGGGGTGAACAAGTGGATGGAAGATCTCTCTGTCTCTGTCTCCCCCATCCCCCATCCCTCTGCCTTTCAAATAAATAAATAATGAATAAGTAAATATTTTTCCAAAAAGTCTGGAAGACATGCCGTGAGGAACACTGACCGGGGTATATTGGGGGACTCGCGGAGGTCTGGAATGTGTGTCCCATTTTCCATGGCTTCAGGGCTCTGCGTTCCCGGCCCCAGCTAATCACCCAGGGTGCTCTAATCCCCCACAAGCCTGAGAAAAGCACAGTGAAGCAGCGACTAAGACACAGCGAGGCACAGGGAGTCACACGCTGGCCAAATTTGCTGGCCAATTTTGCTTTCAGTTGAGCATTGAAATTCCATTTAGAAATGCTAGTTAGGGCTTCATTCTTACCTTTACGAGATGTTAAGACCATGGTTGAGTACAGACCTGAAACATGCCTCTCTCTCCCTCGCTCAACCCGCCCAGGCTGTCGGATCCGGCCACAGCCTGGTGCCAGCTGGTCCTAGCTGATGCTGCAGGAGATGGCGCTTGCCAGCCCAGGCTCTCCCCTGCACACCTGTCCTCAGGCCACAAACCCCAATGCTCGTGTCCCAGGGGGACAGAATGCACAGAAGACACTCCAGTGCCCGGTGCCATGAGCCAGGAGTCCCCGCGTTCAGGGCGCACATGATCGGAGTTGGGTATCCAACCACGAAGCCCCTGCATTGCTGAACTTCCTCCAGCACCCAGGGAGCAAGCGGCTGAAAGCTCGGGTGAGCCCGTGGCACCCAGGGGCTGCGGAACCACAGGCGCCCCATCCCCCAGCTCACTGTGTCAGAAGTTGACGCTCAGCCTTCAGCTGCCTACTGTGGAGAAACACGAAGGGGCCGGGGCAGAGGCTGCAGCCACGCGGGTGCTAAATCAAGATGAATGAAGTTCCCGGCAGGATTAATTACTGCACTCCCTGGGCGCTCATGAGCGTAACATGGGCCTGGCCATTTATAATGGGCAAGTCTGCCTCTGAACTACCTGGGTGGGAGGGATGGGGACTTAACCCTCTCGCACCTGAGGTCTGAAAGCAGTGGTAAGGGAGGCAGCCAGATAGGAAGGCGCCCCTGCCAGCCCTGGGTCGCTGCTCCACGCGCAAACACACCGTGGGTTCGTTCAGCTGGTCTGCTCTGACCTGGGTGTCGCTGATAAGAGAAGTGACTTCTTGGGGGGGCGGGGGAGGGGGGCTGATTTTAAACCAGCTCTTCCCTTCACTGCTGCTTCCCCCACTTGCCCACTTCCACCACAGGCAGCCTCCCCTGGGCCCAAGTCCATCCCCACGGTCAGCACTGATGCGGGCACGGCCCATCAGAGCCCAGGCTCCCCTCCGCCATCAGCTGGCCTAACGGGGCAGTAGGACCAGTGAGAGCTTCGGTGCCTGGGGCAGCAGCCCGTCACCCTGCCTGCCATCAGATGGGGCGCCCCCTCCCTTCAGACCACCCCCTGCCCTTGAAAAACAAGAAGAGGTGGTGGGGGAGGAACACAGGCCAGAGCCAGACCCTTGACCCCTGGCAGCCACAGAGCTTCTGCCACTGCCGCTCTCTGGGGACAGGCTCGCGGCTCCCGGGCGCCAGTGCCCACCCCGGCGTCAGGGCTGCACAGGCCGAGGCAGAGAGACCCACTTTCAGCAGAGGGAAATTAGGTAATTAGGACCCACCCTCCCCCTGAGGACAGTTGAGAAAAGCCACCGGCATCAAAGGCCTAGTGAGACAGCGACATCCACAAGGCAACAAGACCCAGAGCCCCAGGGTCGTCCCTCAAAGACACAGCTCAGACTCGGCTGCAGCTGGGCACCCCGGGCTCCAGCAGAGCGGGGGCTCTGGTAAAGCGCCCGTCGCTGTGGGCCAGGACCCCGGAAAACACACCCTCCACATGCATTTCGGATGAGCCGCTCTCAGGCTGTGGGAACTTGAGCCTGGAGGCGAATGCAAGTGCCCTGCACTAGGAATGCCCCCAGGCACCCTGCAAACACAAATCCTCTCTGAATAAAAGAGAAAATAAGAATGTTAAATAACCGAGGGGGAGGTGGGAATGGCTCTCTGGGGGAAGATGGCAAACAATTTGTCAAATGCAGTGCCTAGCACACAAAAAAGGAAAAACAATCAGGCTTGCAAGGAAACAAGACACCTTGAGAAAGAACAGATAACAGAAAGGGACTCTGGGCACCGGAGGTAGCAGACACTGAGTACGAAACAACTACGCTTCCCACGGCCAACCAGATAAAGAGCCAACACTGAGGCCAGTGCTACAGCATAATGGGTACAGCTGCCGCCTGCAGTGCCGGCATCCCAATGGCACCGGTTCAAGTCCTGGCTGCTCCACTTCTGATCCAGCTCTCTGCTGTGGCCTGGGAAAGCAGTAGAAAATGGCCCAGGTCCTTGGGGCCCTGTACCCACATGGGAGACCTGGAAGAAGCTCCTGGCTCCTGGCTGCAGATTGGCACAGTTCTGGCTGTTACAGCCAATTGGGGAGTGAACCAGTGGACAGAAGACCTCTCTCTTTGCCTCTGCCTCTCTGTAACTCTGCCTTTCAAACAAATAAATAAATATTTAAAAAAAAAAAGAGCCAACATTGAAAATTTCAGCAGGGAAGCGAAAGCCACTTCATAGCTATAAAGCAATGAAGTATAAAGTTTATAACTGATAAATGTAATGTTATAAACTGAATATTTGTTCTCCCTCCCACCTCACGAAGTCCTTATGTTAAAACGTTAACCTCGGTAGGATGGTACTTGGAGGTGGAGCCCTTGGTAGATGAGTAGGCTTACAGGAGGTCTAATTAGTGCCCTTATAGGACAAGACTCTATCTACCTACCCACCTGCCTATCATCTACCTACTACAGCGCCCATCTATCCATCCATTGCCTATCTGGTTGTCTGTCTCTATCTACCTGCATCATTTACCTACATCATCTACCTGCCCTCCTATATCATCTAAGATCTATCCACCCAACTGCCCACCCACCTATCACCTTTCCATCTCTCTCTGCCACATGAGCAAACACGGAAGGCAGCCGTCACCCTCACCAAGAACTGAACCTGCTGACACCTTGAACTTGGACTTGCAGAACTGTGAGAAACAGACGTCTATAGTTCAAGCTGCCTGCTCTCTGGTATTTCACTGTAGCAGCTGAAGCAGACGAGGACACACGACAAATGAAACTAAGAATTCAACGGACAGTTACACGCACAGGTTGGCAGCGCTTAAGAGAAAATCAATGAATCGGAGGGTAACTCGGGGAACTATCCGGAACACAATGGCAATAACCTGGCTGAGGCAGAATGAAGGGTGAAAGACCAGGAGGCCTGAGATTATACCAGGGAAAAGACGCTTCCGGGAATAAAAGAGATGCCCCCACGGAGTCAAGAGAACCAATAAATCCCACCCAGGAAGAAATACAAACTGCAGAAACACGTCGTAAGGACGCAGACAAAGCCACCACAGAGCAGTGAGGAGGGCGGCACCCCGGTGCGGGCCGTGTGCATGCCTCACCGGACAGCTGGGCCTGCAAGTCAGAGCTGGGAAATGCCAGCCTCCACGTGTGCTGCACCAGACGGCACCTGGGGAGGGGGAGGAGTCACGAAGCCTCGCTTAGAAGCTGCAATGAGAGGGGCTACGCTGGCTCCAGTCCCGGCGGCCCCCGCTTCTGACCCAGCTCCCTGCTCCTGCCCCTGCTCCTGGGAAAGCGCGGGGGATGGGCCAGGTGCTTGGGTCCCTGCACCCGGGTGGAGCTCCGGGCTCCTGGCTTCAAGCTCCCGGCTCCTGGCTTCAGCCCGACCCAGCCCTGGCCATTGAAGCCATTTGGAGAGTGAACCAGCAGATGGAAGATCTGTGTGTGTGTGTGTCTCCTCTCAGTCACTCTGCCTTTTTTTTTTAAGATTTATTTTTTATTTATTTGAAAGACAGTTACAGAGAGAGGTCTTCCATCCGCTGGTTCACTCCCCAGATGGCCACAATGGCCAGAGCTGAGCTGATCCAAAGCCAGGAGCCAGGAGCTTCTTCCAGGTCTCCCATGCAGGTGCAGGGGCCCAAGGACTCGGGCCATCTTCTACTGCTTTCCCAGGCCACAGCAGAGAGCTGGATCAGAAGAAGAGCAGCCAGGTCTCGAACCGGCGTTCATATGGGATGCCGGCACTTCAGCCCAGGGCTTTAACCTGCTGTGCCACAGCACTGGCCGCAACTCTGCCTTTAAAATAAACAAATCTTTATAAAAAGAATTAGAAGTGAGAAGGCTTTAGCATAGACCCATGTTCTGTGTGGCAGGTCAGCTTCAGTGTGGGAATGTGTCAGTTAAAATGTGCAGGAAAAGAGACCAAACACTGCAGTAATAGAATAGAATAATAAAATACTAATATAATAACACCGTAATAATAAACAATAATAGAGAAACTATAATATAAACTATGGGCCTGGAACCTCAACCTCATTCCAGGAAGGGATCAGCAATTTGTGTTGAATCAGACCCAAACCCACAGAGACCCGATCCCTCCAACATCAGTGGGGAGGAGGAGGCTCCCCTGCAACCTTGGTGACCTCCGGGAAGGAGCCACGCCCCTCCCACCCGCTCCCCACTCCTGGGTAAGGGCAGTGCCTGGCTGCGGGCCCCGCCCCCACTGCCGTCTCCAGCCACCTTGTGCTTTTCCGTCTTTAATGCACTTTCCACATCTGTGCAAGATTTTTTCGAGGAGATTTATTGAGCACACGCACGCGCTACAGGGAGGACAATTCCTCACAGGGCTCTGATCTCATTTGCTGCCAGAGCCTGGAGACCGCCGGGCAATGGCAGGCGTGAGCGTGGGCGTGCGTTCTCACAGGCGCAGAGGCAGGTTAGCAGGGGGGTCTGCCGGGGCAGCTGTGGGAATTCCTGAACAAAGCGGAGTCCAGGTGCATCCACTGTGCACCTGCCAGGTGCCTGGTCCGTCAGAGCGTGCGCACATCTGGGTGAGGGCTGTGAACGCATGTGTGATGTGTGCACATCTGTAGTCGTGGAAAGTGAGCTTTAATACGCGACCGTGTGTGTGTGTTGCGAGCACGCCAGTTCAGTCACCACCCACCTCTGAGTAGCTGAGGGAGGATGACCCCATCTCAGCCGGAAGAGCCTTTTTTACCCGGTGATTTTGTTCATTTCATGACATTCTTCCATATAACTTTTCTTTTTTAATATTTATTTTATTTATTTGAAAGACAGAGTTACAGAGAGAGGTAGAGAGAGAGAGAGAGAGAGAGAGGTCTTCCACCTGCTGGTTCAATCCCCAGATGGCCGTAATGGCCATAGCTGTGCCAATCCAAAGCCAGGAGCCAGGAGCTTCTTCCGGGTCTCACACGTGGGTGGAGGGGCCCAAGGACTTGGGCCATCTTCTACTGCTTTCCCGGGCCAGGACTTTAACCTGCTGTGCCACAGCGCCAGCCCCCATATAACTTTTCAAAATTTTTTTTATTTGAAAGGCAGAGAACGAGAGATTGATTGAAAGACAGAGATCTTCCCTCTGCCGCTTCACTCCCCAAATAACGGCCAGGCCGAACTGGGAACCCAATCCAGGTCTCCCACGTGCATAAGAGGCCCCTAACTAGAGCCATCAGGTGCTGCCTCCCGGGCTGTGGACGGGCACAAAGCTGGAACTGGGAGCTGAGCCAGGCCCCACACCTGGGCCCTGGTGCGGGGTGCAGATGGCTCAAGCAGGGTCTTCATGACTACTACAAGTGACCACCCCAGAGGACTCCTTTTTATGTTTTTTTTTTTTTTTGGACAGGCAGAGTGGACAGCGAGAGAGAGAGAGAAAGAGAAGAGAAAGGTCTTCCTTTGCCGTTGGTTCCGCTGCGCTCCAGCTGGCGCATTGCTGATCCGAAGCCAGGAGCCAGGTGCTTCCTCCTGGTCTCCCATGCAGGTGCAGGGCCCAAGCACTTGGACCATCCTCCACTGCACTCCCGGGCCACAGCAGAGAGCTGGCCTGGAAGAGGAGCAACTGGGACAGAATCCGGTTTGCCTGCGCCGCAGGCAGAGGATTAGCCTATTGAGCCGTGGCGCCCAGAAGACTCTTAAAACAGGAAACCAAATCTACCAACGTGTTACCCAGAACAGTGCCTGGCGGGTGGTGGGCTGCAGTGAGGATCTGCTGAATGAGCCCTGTGGGCCACCCACGATGTGTTTTAAGGAAAAGCCAGCTGCAGGGGAGGCTGGAGCAGGCTGGGGCGGGAGTCCACTGGCTCGCATTCCACTTACAGTCACTCGTCAGCCAGTGGGCATTCAGCACCTGCCGCAGCCCCAAGCTCACGGACTCCCAAGGGTCACACGCATGAAACTAAAGCCACGTCCGCAGGGTGAATGCAGAGGACAGGGGCTCACAGGGCCTGTGCATGGAGGTCTCCCCCTGGGCTGCGGGCAGGGCCCCAGGCGGCAGGGACACCAGGACAGGCTGGCTCTGCATTTCTAGCCCTCGGGCCTGGAGGCCCTGCACGCGGAGCAGCAGGACTCCCACCTCGCCATCCACTGGACACAACACATTTCTGGTACTGCCTCCGGGCTGGTCTCCCTCCTCCTCCCCCGTCTCCCTCCACTCGAGCAGGCTGCCCGGCCCTCAACCACAAATACCACCTACAGAACCAAATCAGAGCGCTGGCCACCTGTCACCTGCCCCAGCTTGAATGGCGATCATTCATTGCTAACCACGTGAGTATGTTACATTGAGGAGTACTTTGCATCTCTGCATTTAATCCTCATGGCCACACGGGATGCTGGCATCACCTACCCACTGCCTGGGCTTAACCCAGCACGGCACAGCTCTACTACACCCAGCGCACACACCTCACCCAAGTCACCCTGGCTCGTTTCATTCCTCTTTACCTTTCTGGCTGAGACTCCAGTTTAAAGAAGTAGGAGGCATCTTGCAATCCCATCGGACACCCACACTCAGCTTTTGGATATAATAGTGCTGATCAAAACAGAAGCTTTTCCCAAGCCAGCATTTTGGCCCCAATAATAGAAAGCTAAGCCGAAACCAAGTTCATGATATTGCTAACAGCACTTCCTTAATACGTGGACCAGAACACCTGCTGTGATGGATACGAAAAAGGAGACTCAGCTCTCCTGCCACAGTCAGGATGCTGAGAGGCAAGGCAAGTTGAAGAGGAATACAGTGTATCGATAAACCTTGCTTCAGTCAGGAGGCAGAGTTACTCACCCGCTACCTGCTCTTCTAACCATGGGTCTTTGACATGAGAGCCAGGGTCTATGTCTCTGTCCCTTAAAACTGGGTGGACTTTGTGGCTGCTTTGATCAATAAATTATAGAAGAGGTAATGCAAGAGGACGGAGGCTGCTGGCGACAATGTCAAGCACCTCTACCTTATTTTCCTAGGAGATTTCTCTCTGGAGCCCAGCAAGCACGCGGTGAGGAAGCTCACCGTGGAGAGCCCACATGGACATCTCGGGAAGCCCCTGCCCTGGCCGAGCTCCCAGCTGACAGCCAGCACCAGCCCCTGAGCCCTGAGGAGGAGCCATCTTGAAAGTGGATCCTGACACCACGCAGAGCACAGAAGAGCCGTCCCTGCTGAGCCCTGCCGACTCCTGCACAAAGTAAATGTTGTTTTAAGTCAGCCGCTAATGTGCCTGAGCAGCTGTTGCAGGGAATTTGTGGTATCAGGCCACAACGGCTGCCACTGCATAAAACCCAGCACTACGTGCCCCACCACGGGACTCAGCCTGCTCTGGCCCTCGGGAGCCAAGGCCACAGCTCCCAAGTGCCAGTTCCACTTCTCCAGGACACTTTCTGGCCCCGCCTTGCTGGCCACATAAGCCACACCCCTCCAGCCTGCTCTACCCTTTGTCTGGGACACCACCACAGGATTCCATGGTCTCCTGCCACTGCTCCCCTCCTGCACCCCTCACTCAGCCTGCAGCACTGGTGTGGCGTCCTGTCCTGTCCCTGTCCCCCCATAACCCCTCCGTGGTGAAGGACCCAGGAGCCCAGGCCCCTCCCCAGCGTTTAGCGGTCACTTCCACACAGGTGGTGTCGCGCCTTGAATGAGTCCCCCAAAGCACGGGTGCTGGAAACAGAGCCCCCGACGCAACTGCGCTGGGAGCTGGGCACGAGTAAAAGCCAAAGGCTCTTGAGGGCTCTGCTCCCATAAGTGGCTTAGCCCCTGTTCTCTCTCAGCCTCTTGTTCTTCCGCCTTCGGCCAGGAGATGACACAGCCCAGAGGCCCTGCCAGTCACCTGCATTGCTGCCCATCACAGATGACCCAGCAGTGGACACAAGCCAAGACAGCCTCCCACCCTCCACATTCTCACACCCCAATTGGACCCAACCCTCCTGGGCTGACACAGCCGCCTGGTTCAGAGCCCGAGGGGCTGGCCCAGGGCTCCCTTCCCCTTTCCTGCCCACCCAGTTTGGAACACGACTCTCCCTAATTAGCTCTCCTGTGCCGACTCCCAGAGGCCGGCCGGCACCGTTGTCACCTAGATTCCACAGTCACCTCCCTGGCGCTGATGCCCGCGTGGCTCCCAGCTCTGCCGCAGCGACCCCCTCACTTGCACATCTGGTCCCCTCACAGCCCCACCCCGCATCCTTTCGTGAGTTGAATCCAGCGCCCCCGCCTGGCACTCCAGGTGCCCCCACCCCCCCTCCCCGCGAAGCAGAGCCTCAACCCCCGCCAGTCCCTCCCAACATGCTCACGGTGGGCAGGTCAATTCCCCAGGGAGTCACCCTGAGGGCAGGGCCCTGGCTCTTCACCTTGGCTTCCCGGAACCCAGCCCTTACGCAGGCTGCACACACTGTGGCTCCACATGGAGTCTCCTGGAGTCCGACAGGAAAATCCAGACGATTCAAATGAATCTAGGCCACCGGGTCATCGCTGGGAGGCACACGCCTCTGTGAACTGCTCTTCCTCTGGGGCGCACAGCTGAGGTTCAGTTCATCACTGTTCCAGCCGATGCCCTGAGCAGGTGGGGACGGAGTGGGGAGGTGCCTAGAGCCCCACTCCCCTGAGCCACCAGCCTTACTCCCACACAGCCTGGCTTCTCCCTTGCCCTCTCTGCCTCTCTCCATCAAAGGACATTCCTGGGAGCTGCGCCCCAGCCACATTAATGTTGGAGTCCCCAGACAACAAATTCCTGACAACAAAGCAGCTTGCAGGCCGTGGGGACCTCATGCATGGACGCCATCCCTCCGGGCACGAGGACTTGAGGGGCAACAGCAGGGCCACTCAGCACCTGCAGCCTGCCTCACTCAGGCAGCTAGCGGGCACCTCCAGGAGACCTCTGGCCCTAGCCTGACTCCTGCTCCCAATCACAGCCCTCCCCCCCCAGCCTCCAGGCCATCCGCCCACTGCTGACAGCCCAGATGATCCTCCCCAGAGCAGGAGGGAAACAGAGAGGGAGGCCGCAGCCGCCAGAACCCTGCAGCCGCCGTCTTATTTAACAGGAGCAGTCCCCAGGGCAGGGCTCAACTCCTCAGGCCAGGCTGCAGAGGGCGAGCACTCAGGAAACATTCAATTAAGTCTCCAAGAGGCTCCCAGGGAAAGTCCTGCGTTCTCCGGGGCTGATAAAAGGCTGCAGACCAGAGCGCAGGGCACAGAGCTCAGAGCACAGGGTACAGGGCGCAGAGCACAGAGCATAGGGCACAGGGCACATGGCACAGAGCACAGCCTGTACGTCCTGGACGGTCCCCAGCAGTATGGAGCATGTGGCCCTGAGCCATCCCCACTCCATCCCCAGACTCCCAGGACCAGGGCTAGCAGCAAGGGAGCAGCCAGGGGAGCAGAGAGTCTGAGGCCCCCGTGAGAGCCCAATGAGAGCCCAATGGGAGCCTCCATGGGGACCAGATCTGAGCCGGCTGCGGCGCTTCTGAGGACAGCGCCCCCTGTGCTTCCAGCCCACCCAACAGTGACCCCAGCCACACCTGTTCTGACACCGCCTCCCTGGCTCCCTGAGGGCCAGCTTGCCTGGCTAGGGAGACTGACCTCACTGCCGCCCCTGCCCAGCCGGGGGTCGGGAGAGCAGCTGGGGCAGGAAGCGTGGGAGTGCCTGACTGGGAGGCCCCCTGCTTCCCGGCTTGAACAAGCACCCACGGTGGGAACACAGGGGCACCATCTACCTGCAGCGGCAGGCCACCAATACACAGCACAGCAGTAACGAGATCAGCCGGCAAGAGCCCCAGGCAGGAGGAGGAGACAGAGAAGGGGGGGCTGGGGAGGAGGAGGAAGGAAGAGGTGGGGTCTCATTCAAGCAGAGCCTGGGGGCCGTGTGAATGAGCAATCGGGGACCTAGAACCCACTCCAGGGGAGCACACACCTGGGAGAGCGCACACCTGGGCGAGGTCGCCGGGCTGGCGTGGGGAGGCTGGGGAGACAACACGGCACAGCACAGGCCACGCCAGGCACACAGCACACCCCACCCGAGAGGTGGATGAGGGGGGCCAGGGAATATCAGATTAACCAGGTCCTAGTTTCCCAAACTTCTGATCTAGGACAGGGACGGATGGGAGCCCGAGTCTTCACCGGAAGCAGCCACAAGGCCCACAGGTCAGTGAGAGAAGACTCGACAGTGACTGCAGAAAAGGACGCCCACATGGCCAACGCGCACATGGGAAGGGCTCCGTGTTTCTAGCCGTTGGGGAAATGCATGATGGAACCGAAAGCAGGGGCAGGTGTTTAGTGCAATGATTAATACACTGCCTGGAGGGGCCGGCGCTGTGGCACAGCAGGTAAATCCTGGCCTGCAGGGCCAGCATCCCATATGGGCACCGGTTCAAGTCCCGGCTGCTCCATTTCCGATCCAGCTCTCTGTTATGGCCTGGGAAAGCAGTAGAAGATGGCCCAAGTCCTTGGGCCCCTGCACTCATGTGGGAGACCTGGATAGAATTCCAGGTTCCTGCCGGCGCCGTGGCTCAACAGGCTAATCCTCTGCCTTGCGGCGCCGGCACACCGGGTTCTAGTCCCGGTTGGGGAACCAGATTCTATCCCGGTTGCCCCTCTTCCAGGCCAGCCCTCTGCTGTGGCCCGGGAGGGCAGTGGAGGATGGCCCAAGTGCTTGGGCCCTGCACCCCATGGGAGACCAGGAGAAGCACCTGGATCCTGTCATCAGATGAGCGCAGTGCGCCAGCCGCAGCGCACCGGCCGCGGTGGCCATTGGAGGGTGAACCAGCGGCAAAAAGGAAGACCTTTCTCTCTGTCTCTCTGTCTCTCTCTCTCACTGTCCACTCTGCCTGTCAAAAAAAAAAAAAAGAATTCCAGGTTCCTGGCTTTGGCCTGATCTAGCCCTAGCCATTGTGGCTATTTGGGGAATGAACCAGTGGATGGAAGATCTCTCTCTCTCTCTCTCTCTCTCTCTCTTGCTCTCTCGCTCTCTTTCTCTCTCTCACCATCTCTCTCTCTCTCTAAATAAATGTTGAGAGGAAGAGAGGTGGAGAGAGAGACATGAGAGAGGAGTGAGAAGGCGCTGAAGCAGGGAGGGGAGGGCTTTCAGGCCTGGTGGCCACCCTGTAAGAGGAGGGCCTTCTCAGGGGCTGAGCCCTTAGCAGAATCAGGCTGTGGGAATTCAGTCCTCTCCCGGCAAACCCACCACTGGGGGGGGGGGGGGCACCAGAGGCAGCGGAGCTTCCTCCTCCCTAGGCGCCAAAGTCACCCTGGTTGCGAGGAGTGGGAGGGGCTGCTCGGAGAACCCGGTCTGCACCGTGCCACTTCCGCCCCCGCCCCATCACCACCACAGCTGCCACCGATCCGTGGGGGTCTCAGGAGCGCATCAGCCACACCGCCAATCCATGGGGTCTCACAGCTGATGCTCAGGCAGCAGGGGCTCTGACCGCCCCTTTGTTCCTTGCAGGTCAGTCTGAAGCCGCCACAGTTTGGGGCACACGAGGGCTCGGGTCTCCCAGTGTCCCTGGCCAGCGGGCGCTCTGCCATCAGCCCTTCCTTGGCCCTCACAGCAGGCCCCTGGAGAAGGGTCGCTGGGGTCGGGCAGAGAAGCCAGGCTGTGGGGAACGCCACCTCCGGAGGCTGGAGTCTGGGGGAGGCGCCTGCATTCCTCCTTTCCAATGCTCTGTTGCAAGACGCAGCGCGTGTTGTATTTCAATCCACACTGCAGCATATTTCAGGGCAAATTTCCTACTGCCTGTCACAGCTCAGGGGAAAAATGAACGCACATTTCCCCGGCTCCATTAACCAGGGAGCAGGCTCACAGCGCTGCAGGCATGTTCCCTGCAACCAGACGAGGAATGAGATCATCGGGAAAGAGGCCCAGAGGGGCCGGCACGGCCGTGCAGGTGCAGGGCGCCCCCAGGCAGGCCGTACACATCCGTCGCAGAGAGCGGCCAGGACACAGTGCTGGGCCCCTAGCATTTGGTCCTTGGGTCCTGCCCGTCCCCCCCCCCTTCTTCTTTTCGTCCCCGACTCCCATCCTGACCTTATAGAGACAGACAAGGACACGCAGAGTCCCACGGCCTGATTCTCCACGGCCAGGGAAAGGCAGGGCGTGATCTGGGGCTGGGGGCTCCCCCGCTCTCAGGTCCCCCATGTGGCCAAGGACAAGCCAGCCTGGAACCGCTCCTCACAGCCAGCCAGCTCCCAGCGGCCACCTCCCTGGCCATCATCCCGAACAGGTCCCCGACCCTGCTCCCTGCCTCCTGCTGCCGCCCTCTGTGCCCTGCCAAATGCTCTCCCCCTGCACCCCCCCGGGCGTGGCCTTGCCCCCTGCAGCCTCACCTCCTGCTGCCCCCAGCCCTTCAGAGCCCACCAGGGGCTTCACCCCCTGAGTCTTCGCAGCAGTGACTCCCTCTGCTTGGGACCATTTTCTCCCTCTTGTCCACCTGATCCCTCCTCAGGAGTCAGCTCAACACCTCCCGCGCCACGAAGTCCTCCCCGATCCTTCCCTCACCCCAGGGCACCCTGAGCACTATCTCACACTTCCCTGTGCGCCGGGCCGACCTGCCTCCAACACCCCTACACCTCTGACCTCTGGGTAGGTCTGCACCGGACACACCTGCGCTGCGAACCCTCAGCCGCACCTGCACTCTAAGTTGTAAAACCATCTTTGCATTCCCAGGACGTTGCAAAGCGGCTGCTCCTTGGGGTATACTCAAATATCTGCTGAATGACTGAGACCCCCGTGAGGGCTGTGTGCAGGGCAAGGCCCTCCCCCAGGGCCCCACTAACCATACAGGGTCCTCACCCCCACCCCGAGCTCCAACACCCACCTGGGTGAGCACCCCCAACTTGGCACTGAGTGCCCGCCCTGTGATATGCGCTGCTTTCTGGCTTCCCCAAGCCCAGCACGGGGCTGAGTGTGAGGGAGACTGCAGTGGGGCTTGGTGCAGGAGTGGCTGCAGGCGGTGGGCAGGGGAGGAGCTGGGGGGGGGTGGGTCTCCTTGGCCAGACACTGGAGACAGGGACCTGGGCTGGTGAAGACAAGGCAGGTGGAGCTCAGACAGGAGGGGGCAGAAGGTTCCATGAGAAACCGCCCATGGCTGCTTTTTCCAAGAACGGCTCCTGCTAACGTTTGCCCTTGGGAACTTGAGACACAAAAACCACCCGGGCTCCCCCACCCCTCCCTTCCTGCCAAGTTCTTCGTGCCTATCCCTAACCTGAAGCTGAAGTAAGTGAGCAAACAGTCTTTCCAGCGCTTGCAACTCTGAGGACACCTTAACAGGATGGGGACGGTGCCCCGGATGGCAGCGCCGGCTGCTGCATGCTGCCAGCCCCCAGGCCAGCCGGGGCCCTCCTGCAGCACAGGCTGCGAGTGCAGAGACCCCCATGCATGGGTGAGGGCTCGGCACTCCAACATGTGGTGTAGCCTGTGGTATGCCACGTTACTCTCCTGGTCGGTTTTCCCATCTGTAAAATGGGAGTATGTGATCCAGCACAGCTCCCTCAGCCCCTCCCCGAGTGTCACTGAGGCTGAGATGAGAGGATGTGGGGAAAGCCCAGGAAGGTGCCTCCCCACATTGCAATGCTCTGGCCCGCCCTGGGGTGGGGGGCAGCACAGGGCCAGGGTCCGGGGCAGGAGACCGCCAGTGGTCGTCTCTGCTGTTCCACTGAGTAGGCTCCGATTCAGCCCCTGGACAACAGAGGACTGAGTCGAGCTGGAGCCGAGAGACAGCGACATGGGGCTTTGGCTCAAGCCCCAAGTCCTGAATTGCATTTTCCTGTCTGTTAAACAAGCATTACTCATCCGTCTCCCGCGCGCAGTGCTACATGAGACCTTGCAGGGAGAGCCCTGCGGCCCGAGGAATGGGGGCTGCTGTGCCTGCAGAAGCCCCTCGGGCAGGGAGCTGGCGAACTCCCTGACGGCGGGAGCTCCCTGGTCCCCACTCGGGGAATTCTGTGCAGACTCAGACTCTTAAGGAGGGGGGTCCTCAGGTGCTCTCCTCACTCAACCTCCAATGCCCACGAGGACGTGTGGGTTCCAGCCACAGCCTGGAGCTCCCTGTGCGCTCGCAGGAGCGGCTCCAAGGACCAACCCTAGCAAGGGCAGGTGCCTCCTGCACCCCTGCACGTGGGCAGCACCAGTCGTGAACCTTGAACCCCACAGTCCCTTCTGGGGGTCGGGGGCACTCTCACTCTCCTGCTGTGCTGACCGGGAGGCACAGGAAGGTGTGGCTGAAAAGCTCTTAGCCCCCTACTCGCCAAGGGGGGAGGGAGAAGACAGGCACGCGTCCCCAGGCATCTTCCAACCCGAGCAGACCTGTCACCTGCAAGGACAAGCCAGCAGACCATTCACACACATGAACACGCATGCAGACACACATGCACACATCTCCCAGCACGCACCCCCCCACATGCACCCACACAAAGTGCACACACACCCATGTCCCACACATACACACACACACACACACACACACACACAGTCCCATACACCTTCCCACACATGCATGTGTGGGCATGCACATCCCCCATTCCCATCTACCAATCCCCCACCAGGGAGCAGCCCAGCCTGTCCAGCTGTGGCTGTAATTCTATGCTGGGATCCCAATGACATCATTCCCCCAGGGTCGGCTGAGAATGGGGGAGGGAGCCAGGCGGGAGAAGAGCCCAAGGGACCTGGTTGCAGGAGCCCACAGCCGTGCAGCCTTCAGCAAATCATCTCAGGCCCAGGAGCACCCCTTCCCCTGCTTGTTCCCAGGGTGCTTCCCGACACCAGGGGAGAGGAGGGCGCTCCTTGGCCCCCGTGCACCACCAGCAGGCCACTAGCCCCTGTAGACACGCCTGGGGCTGCTGCTCCTCTGTTCACTCTCAGCGATTCCCCACCATTCTGAACGCTGGACACTGCAGAGGCCCCCACAGAGCAGGCTGACCCAGTCCCCCAAAATAAGCACCACGGGCCTTGGTCCCTCCCCTGGGAAGGGCCCAGGCACAGAACCCGCTTGTCTGCCAGCCCACGGGGTGCAGAGTGAGGGAAACCCAGGAGTCCCCTGCTACCAGGAGGGAGGGCAGCAAGAAACATAATTACACACACCTGCCACGGTGCTTGCTGAATATTTCACAGGGCAGTGACGATCCATTAGTCACCATCAATTATTCATCCCCGTCAGGGCCGGAGCCTCGGAGGCAGCGGGGGAGCAGCTGGAGCTGGGACCCACACCCAGTCTCCCTCCAGCCCCCTGAGACAGCCAGCCACTTCTCCTATACCCCAGCCACCCACGCCCGCCTCTGAAAAGTGCACACAGAGTCAGACGGCTGTCACCCCACTGCACAGAGGGCCACCACATCCTAGGCCAGGCCAAGGCAGGGATGCAGGAACCTCACTGGGGTTTCCAAGACACAGAAACAGACATGTCCTCTCTGGAGGGTGACCAGAAGGTGCAGCAGCGGCAGAGGCTCTGGACCACCTGTCCCCAGCAAGGCGCCCGCTGCCAGCCCAGCTCCACCCCGACCTGGCGGTCTCCAATCTCCAGAAGAGATTCAAGGGAGAAGGCCCTCGCGCCCAAGCCCTCAGTGCCGAGGTGGCCCTCCTACAACGCATCCATCAGCCTCTGCTGACCTACACCTGAGGACCTGGGCTCACACCTGCGGGGGCAGGCCACTGACTCTCTGGATGGCTCCACCTCCTCCAGGGTCCCCCAGCAACTACCACATCCTGGCACTAAGCAAGACAGTGGATTCACAGTGGAAACAAACTTGGTTTCCCCTCTGTTAGGATCGTCTTCCTAAGACTATCAAAAGCCGTCCCCCGTGGCTCCCACACCCAGGCTCATGCACCCAGCTCATAGGAAGAGAGCACTGGAATCCATTCTAAGACCCAAAGCGCTGCACTCACAGCACTAAGACCATGGGACTCAGCTCCTTCCCAAGCCTGCTGCCCCCAGGAATCCATGCGCCCCAGAACTGCTCCCGGATGGGCAATGGTTTGGAGAACCAGACCTGCACAAAAGGGGCTCCCTCTGGTGCTCCCCACTCAAGCACACTGCACCCACACATGCACACGAGAGTCTTCCCTGCCAAACGGGGGTCCGCCTCCACCTCTCCCAGCCCCCACTCTACCCCCAAGAGCTGGCTCTGGCCCCTGACGAGGTGGGCAGTGAACCACCTGGTGATACAAACAGCACAGGGATGCACTGCCTGAAACATGTTCCCAGACAGCCTCCGCCAGGCCTGGGTCCCCCCAGTGTCTACCCAGCCTTTCTGGGGTGGGCATCACTGCCTGGTCAACATGGCAGGTGCCTTTCACTGGGAGGAGTGGAAGGGCAGCCTGAAGCGGGCTTTGGAATTCTGTGCAGACTCAGACTCGCGGGGCGGGAGGAAGAGGAGCAGCGTGGGGAGGGCTGGGTAGCAGAGCACAGCAGGTGGGCCTCTCTGAGGGGAGGCAGCCCCCCGGGGGGGATTGCCTGGAACTTCCCACTGAGGTCTGGCAGGCAGTGCAGAGCTCCCAGGGGTCCCCTCCGTGCAGAGAGCACTTCCTCGTGACATAGCACCTCAGTCACCCCTCCTGTCCCAGCCAAGTGCCCAGGACAGGGCAACGGGGGGTTGGGTTCTCAGTGTGATGAGTGGAAGAGCAGTAGATGGGGAGGACAGCTGCGCCCTCCAGGCCCTCATGGGTTTCTGGGGCCTACGGGCCTCTGAAAGACCCTGCTGGGATGAATCAAGAGGCCACAAATACAGCGCAGCACGGCCCCTGCTCCTGGCATTCAGGACACAGCCAGGATCTGTCACTCTGTCCTCCCTCCCATCACAGAGCCATGCGGAGCTGCCCTGTGCCATCCCTACCTCTGACCCCGGCCATGCCACCTCCTCCTGCAGTCTGCTCCCACTTCAGCCCAGCCCCCTACTGAGGCAGCCTCGCTGGAGAGAGCACAGGGGGAACCTCCCTCTGATACCCTGGTGACCTGTGACCCGGGAAAGCCTGGATCCCCTCTGTGCATGCCTACTCAGTTCCCACCTCACTTATGCGCCACATGCCAGACCCCCACCAACAAAACCTACTCCTCCCACCAGCTCAGGCTGGAGTTGGCCTGTGGTGGAGCGGGCCACGAGGTACCTGGAATAATGATTCTTACCTGATTCTTTGGCCCTGTCCAAAGCACTAAAGAAAGACAGTCACCACCCATGCAGACTGCCAGACTTGAGGTCATGAATTCCTAGCACCTGCAGGCTATGCTGGTCCCACCCACAACACCAGCATCCTATACAGGAGCCCTGGTTCAAGTCCCGGCTGCCCCACTTCCCATCCAGCTCCCTGCTAATGCACTTGGGAAGGCAACAGGTAATAGCTAAAGTCCCTGGGCCCAAGGGCCGGCGCTGTGGCTCACTTGGTTAATCATCTGCCTGCGGCGCCAGCATTCCATATGGGCTCCAGGTTCTAGTCCTGGTTGCCCCTCTTCCAGTCCAGCTCTCCGCTGTGGCCTGGGAAGGCAGTGGAGGATGGCCCAGGTTCTTGGGCCCCTGCACCCACATGGGAGACCAGGAGGAAGCACCTGGCTTCAGATCGGCGCAGCTCCGGCTGTTGCAGCCATTTGGGGAGTGAACCAATGGAAGGAAGACCTTTATATCTCTCTCTCTCTCTCTCTCTCTCTCTCACTGTCTATAACTCTACCTGTCAAATAAAAAAAAATGTAAAAATAAAGTCCCTGGGCTTCTGTCATCCATGTGAGAGACCGAGATGGAGTTCTGGGTTCCTGGCTTTGGCCTGGACCAGCCCCAGCCTTTGTGGCTAACTGGGAAGTGAACCAGTAGATGGAAAAAAAAAAAAAAAAATATATATATATATATATACACACACACATATCTTTCAAATAAATAAATAAAATAAATCTTTTTGAAAAAGTTAAACCGGCCTTACCTTAAGCCAAACCTTGCAGTCACGATTACTTTTTAAGAACCCGGGGTGTTGGGGGTGTTTCGTACTGTGGCTATGATGATGCTCGGGACAGCCCACATCCCCCACTACGGTGCCTGGGTTTGAGTCCCAGCTCCACTCCCAATTCCACCTTCCTGCTGATGTAGACCCTGGAAGTCAGCAAGTGACGACCGTGTGGGAGATCAGGATTGAGCTCCTGGCTGCCGGCCTCAGCCTGGCCTAGCCCTGGCTAGTGTGGGTGTTTGGGGAGTGAACCGGTGGATGGAAGATCTCTCTCTCTATATCTCTATCTCTACCTCTATCTCTCTCTTTACCTTTCAAATAAATAAAAATAATTTTTTAAAAAGACCTCCTGGGAAAAACAGTCAGACCCGAGGGCTCACAGTGGAGCTGGGCTTGGCACTCACACCCTGCACTGTGCAGATAAAAGGCGGGGCCCAGGAGAGAGGTGGCTTGGCCGAGGTCCCACAGTCAGGAAAGGGCAGGTGGCAGCGCGGCTTTCCCCTGCCCGGCCTCCACGTCTGCAGCAAAACAGCAGGTGGGAAGTCAGGAGTCCGACTGTGGCTCTCCCGCTGGAGCAGAGCGCGGCGCTGAGCTCTGTCCGTGGTGCTGAACCTCCCAGCCCCCGCCAGCCTGGTTTGCATTCCTGAGCACTGCTGTGGCTTCATGCATTGCAAAGGTGCTGAGGTGAGTTCAGGGGGAAGCTGATGACAAGCCCACCAGAGCACTGAGATGAGGAGGCTGCAGCTAATGGCAAGAGGACAAACAGGCAGATGTCCACAGCCACAGGGAAGAGGGCCGTGCACAGCGCAGCCCCAAGCCTTTCCTGCCGTCACCTGCAACAGGCACAGGCACCTGACCTAAGATACTGAGCACAGGTCCTTTCAGAGCAGCTGAACGTGAGAAAACAACGTGACAGACGCTGGTGGGCCAAGGGGACTTCCCAAGAAGCAAGCCAACAGAAACGGGGAGGACGCGGGGTAGCTAGAGAGCTCCCGCCAGGGGCCAGCGTTCTGACACAGCGGGTTAAGCCACTGCCTGCGATGCCCACATGCCCTATGGGCACCAGTTCAAAGCCTGGTTGCTCCACTTCCAATCCAGCTCCCTGCTAATGCGCCTGAGAAAGCAGTAGGAGATGGACCAAAGTACTTGGGCCCCTGCACCCACCTGGGAGACCAGGAAGAAGCTCCTGGTTCCTAGTTTCAGACTGGCCCAGCTCTGGCCATTGCAGCCATTTGAGCTATGAACTAACAGTTGGATATGCTCACCCTCTCTCTCTTTCCTCCCTCCCCTTCCCCCTCCCCTTCTCCCTCTCCCTCTCTCTGCCTAAAAAGAAAAAGCTCCTGCCAACAGGCTGGAATCATGGTATCAGGACATCTTCCAGCACTGAGGTGAGGACTGCCCTGCCCTGCGAGGCCTTGGAGTCAAATCTGGGAGAGTTGTCAAAAGGATAAATGTGCTGTCCATTCTCCCTCTGTCAGTGGCAAAGTAACCTCTGATAAGTTTATGTCTTTCTTAGAACAAAGCCCGAGATGCCCCTGCAAACCCCTGGAGTGACATCACAGCATGGCAGAAGAGGAGCCTGGTCTGTGCTGGGCCTGACGCAGTCCCTGCAGAAAAATCTAGAAGCTCTGCCCTTCACAGGGCCCGGGCGCTCGGCTCTCCCTTCAGCTAGAGCTGAATGACCGGCTTGCTGGTGGGCAAATCCTCAGCACCTGTGAACAGACCCCATGCAGAGGGCTGGGTGGCAGCGATGTCCAGCATCCTGCATCACAAGGGGCAGCCCTGCCCACACTGCAGGGGCACCTGCACATCCTGGTGCAGGTCTCGCTGCAGTCTCGGATGCTGAGCTCATCCCTGCGCCCACACGGCATCCTTTAGCCCAGAGACAACACCGGGACACTGATCGAGGAGGAGGTCCCGCCCTGCCTGGCCCATCACAGTCAGCGTCAGTCCCAGGGCCCCTCCTCCTAGTCCTGAATGCCAGTTACCTGGCTGAGACTGTGCACGCATTCCCCTCCCCAGCAGGTCACCATCACACTCAGGCAACTCCAAGAAGGAAACAGTCTCGAGAGCGAATCTGCCTGCCCTACCCCAAGCTTGGCTTCTCTTGGGAGGAGGTCTCTGCCTGCAGGGTCTGCTGTTACAATCCTGCACACTTCTCCTTAGATCCACCTCGAACGCTCCACACCAAGGTTCACCCCACGGCCCCTCTGACACTAGGACTCCTTTTTGACAAAGATGCAGGCATGGTCCCTCTTAGAAGCCGGGAGCAAGGTTTCCACAGGCAGCCTCACACAGGGTGCAACATGCCCGCTGCCTGCACATCCGGGGAGCCCAGCACACAGCAGACCCCTGGGAGAGCACTTGGGATACACCGGAGAAGCCTCCACAGGGAGCTCAAGGGCCTCATCTCCAGCCCTTATTGCTGGGGCTGGAACAGAGCTCCACGGCTCCCAGCCCTCCTGCTGCCAGCAACAGATACACTTCTCAGAAGCCACGTGTCCCCTACAGCAGGAGAGCAGAGGTGCCACCCGACCCGACGTGATGGAGTGTGACAGCACACATGTCATCGGGAGACATGAAAGAGGATGGTTTATGCTCAGAAACCCGTCTCCGAGAGGACGCGACATCTCCCTCTCACAGACAGCCAGACGGCGCTGACATCAGAGGCACCGCGAGCGGGGAGATTCATGGGCTTGTCTGGGGCAGAGCCCTGGTAAGGTCATCACCGCCCCCACTGCCACCCAAACTCTGGAAAGCCCTCCTCTGATCTTCCAGAACATCGACGACACAGTCTCCCTTACGCTCTTTTTGGAAAAAAAAAAATGAGAAAACTTTATTATTTCCTTTTTGTTCGAAAGGTAGAGAGACACAGAGAGAGCTTCCACCCACTCGTTCACTCCTCAAATGCCCACAACAACCTGAGCTGGGCCAGGAGCCCAGAACTCCACCCAGGTCTCCCAGGTGGGCAGCAGGAGCCCAAGTACCTGGAGCACCACCTGCCGCCTCTCAGGGTGTCCGTTAGCAAGAAGCTGGGAAGCAGAGTGGCTGGGCCTGACCAGGCACTGCAGCACGGGATGCTGGCACTCCAGGCGGTGACGTCCCACCCCTCCCTGATGCCCTGTGGTCACCTCCAGACGTCCCAGTGCAAACAGCTGCCTAAGATCTACCCGACGCTGCGCTTGCTGCCGTTTTCAGCCACGGCTCCAGGCCCACACTCTGTGCCACGATGACAGCCTGCTCCTGTCACGTCCCCATCCCTGATTCTAGCTGCCCTGGGACACACTTGCCAAGCCAGTGCTTTCTCCTCCCCCTTGCCCTGCCAGCCCCATTCCTCAGCCTCCAGGGGCAGAACCACAGCGTGGCCTCGGGAAACCTCGGAGGACTTCCCGGATGCTGGGAAGGGACGCCTGGGATTTCCCAGCCGGAGCCTCATTTTGCAGAGGAAGGAGCAGATGCAAAGAGAGGAAGAGATGAGCTCAAGGGAGCCTGCCAGGAGCTCCAGCCCCCTTGGCCACACAGCACCTGTCTGCTGCACACAACTCCTCCCACAGGCTCCGCCCTCCTGGGCATGGCGTGACCTGTATGGGCCATGCACACACCTGGCAGTATCAGCGGCTGCACCCGACATCCCAGGGAGAGTGCAGGAGTGCCTGCAGTCCCTCCATAGCCCATGAACCATGGCGGCTTGGACCAGCCACTCCCCAGCCTATAAAGTCCTGTTATAAACCCTCAGAGCATAGAGTGCTATTTACTTCATGCCAATTATACATAATCATATAATTAGTTGTGTGGGTTTTTTTAAAGATTTATTTTTTATTTATTTGAAAGACAGAGTTACAGAGACAGGTTAAGACAGAGAGAGAGAGGTCTTCCATACGCTGGTTCACTCCCCAGATGGCCGCAATGGCCGGAGCTGTGCCAATCCGAAGCCAGGAGCCAGGAGTTTCTTCCAGGTCTCCCACGTGGGTGCAGGGGTACAAGGACTTGGGCCATCTTCCACTGCTTTCCCAGGCCATAGCAGAGAGCTGGATTAGAAGAGGAGCAGCTGGGAGTAGAACCTGCACCCATATGGGATGCCAGTGCTTCGAGCCAGGGCTTTAACTGACTGTGCCACAGCGCCGGTGAGTTGTGTGTTTTTTTTACAGGCAGGGTCTGTTCTGTCCTCAGCGCCACTCAGCCTGCCCCTCGGGCCTGCACAATGAATGATCACCATGCGAGAGAATGAATGAATGAGAGGCCGGCGAGGCACGTGGGGGCCTGGCCAGCGTTCCATTGGCCAGGGTTCCCTCCTCCTACTCCTGGCTCCAACAATAAGAAGGTAGAAGTGGTAACGGCCTGAATTTTCCTTCTCTACAGAACTCGGGACACAAACAAGCATCCAGCGGCACGAGGTGTATTTGAAGCAGGGGCCAAGCGAGTACATTGGAGGAGTGACTCAGTGAGGCCACGCGCTCCCTTGCACAACTTCCTGGGGCGACCTGGTGCCCCGTCACTGGGCAGGGGCTGGAGCCCCAGGCGCTGCTCCCACACATCGTCTCCTTCAGCCTCCCCCCAAGCCCCACGCCTCTGAGCACACAGCCCAGATCAGCACCACCTCCAGTGCGACGCTCACAGCTGCAGCCAAACCAGCGTGGCCAGGACGGCGACTCCTAACAGCAGAGAGCAGCTGCCATGGCCTGGGAAGGGGCGGGGGAAGCATGGGTCCCAGGCCCACAAGAGACCGCACAAGTGCCAAGCCTGACGCACCCGCACCCGGGCTAGGAGGCTGCTCAAGGCAGTTCTGAGGCAGGGGGAGGCCTGTGGGCGGGGGAGGGGCTGTGTCATCGCACGTGTCCTCCAGCTGGGAGATAAGGCTCGGCTCCAATTTCATCCTCAATTTCCAAGGAAGCTGAGAAGGAGGCACCTCGGCTGTGGGCACCCTGCCAAGAGCTGTCTGGGGGATGTTTACGTCTGTGTGTTTGTGTGGAGCTGTCAATCTTCCCTACTCTAGCCAAGCGCCCCACGTGGCCGCGAACTCCACACAAAAAGGAGATGCTCTGGCCGGAGTTGAGGTGCCGCAGGTGAAGCCACTGCCTGCGATGCCTGCACCTTACATGGACGCCGGTTCGAGTCCCGGCTGCTCCATCCAATCCAGCTCCCTGCTAATGCGCCTGGGAAAGCAGCCGAGTGCTTGGAGCCCTGCACCCACGTGGGAGACCCGGATGGAGTTCCAGGCTCCTGGCTTCTGCCTGACCCAGTCCCAGGGGGTGAAGCCATTTGGGGAGTGAACCAGCAGATGGATAATTCTCCCTCTCCCTCTCCCTCTCCCTCTCCCTCTCCTTCTCCTTCTCCCTCTCCCTCTCCCTCTCCCTCTCCCTCTCCCTCTCCTTCTCCCTCTCCCTCTCTCCTCTTGTAATTCTTTCAAGTAAATAAGTAACTTTTTGGAAGGAAAATGCTCTCTAAACATAGGGCTTACTGTGGAGTCTCTCTGCTTTGGGGAGCGGAAGGGCCAGTGCCTGGGGGCCCCACACTGACACCCTGGAGGCACAGGCCCCTTCTAGAAGTCCTCACCCCCCCTCTTTCACACACACACACACACACACACACTCACACACTCACACTCACACTCACAGGGAGGGGCCCGTGTGCACGCGCACACACACAGACCCAAAGGGTAGCTCTGTGTGCTGATGGTGTGGCCGTGGTAATCATCACCCAGTGTGTATGCCTGTATAATAGCATCACGTTGTACATCTTTGAATATACACAACTTCTACCTGTTAACGACACCTCAAAAAAGCGGGGGGGGGGACTTAATGGCTGAAAGGCACCCTGCGCCTCAGCATCTCCAAACTCACCCCTGGCTCCTCCCTGCTGGCCAGGGTCTGCTCAGGACAGGACCTTGGGCCCCGGGGGAGAGCCAGAGGGAGAAGGAACACACGGGGCGTGGAGCATCGGGAAGACACTGGCATTGGCCCCCGGGGAAGCCGGATAGAGTGGGCCCCGTCTTCCTCAGGACTGGCCCCTGGTGGGCACCCCAACAGCAAGGCGTGGGGACAGCCACGCCAGGAGCAGCCACGCCCCAGTGCCATCAGTGACCTGGATGTGCCTGGTGGACACCTGGGCGTGGCTGCAGGCAGCTCCTGGTCTGTCCCTCGGTTTGTCCCCCAGGCCGAACTGACCACATTCTCTAAGCGCCAGAGCCACGAAAGCCACAGGAGAGACTAAAAGACTTAGGGTAGGGAGAGCGTGGCGGCCCCATCCCACCGTCGAGGGCCAGTGCAAAGGGTGGACCTCAGCTCCTGGAGGTTTTACTGCTGAAGGCCCACTCCAGCAGGAGCTCTAAGTGCCCGTGCAGGACAGCAGGGAAGCACTGCCCCCCCCCCCATCAGCAGGGCTGGGCTCTGCGTGCCCTGTGCATCCACAGAGCTGTGTGGCAGGATCAGTGTCCAAGCTGTGTGGGCACGATCCACATGAGGCTCTAGGGAGCCTCATGAACACCAGCCATGGTGGGCATCTGTCCATGCTCCCCCTTAAATCCCTGCTTTGCCAGGGAGGAGGCAACGGGACCCATGCTGAATCCAGGGCTGACTGTGCCACCCCCAGCAGTGGGACCGTGGGACACTCACCACCTTCTGTGTGAGGGTGAGAGAACACGGGTGAGAGAGGCAAGTGCACAAGGCTGTGGATGCGTAAGCCACTGAATAGAACCCTTAAGATGGGCAAATTATGACCCGTGGAGTACACCTCAACAAAGCTCAGGCCGTTAGAAACGTCAGAGGAGATCATATGCAAAAGAACATTTTGGCCACGCCCCCTGCCCCCACTCCCTGCATAGACGCCAGCCCGGCAGCCAACACTGCTCTCCCAGCATCGGGGGCCTCGGGAGTCGGCTCTGCCTTGATCCTTGTTGGTTTCTTGCCATGCATTCTTTCTTAAGATTTATTTATTTGAAAGGCAGAGTTACAGAGATAGGGAGAGAGGAAGAGAGGGAGAGAGGCAGAGAGAGAGGAAGAGGGAGAGGAATCCATATGGGTGCTGGTTCCATTCCAGGCTGCTCCACTTCCGATCCAGCTCTCTGCTGTGGCCTGGGAAAGCAGTGGAAGATGGCCCAAGTCCTTGGGCCCCTGCACCCGTGTGGGAGACCCAGAAGAAGCTCCTGGCTCCTGGCTTCAGATCGGCCAACTGAGGAGTAAACCAGCAGATGGAAGACCAATCTCTCCCCGCCCCCCGCTGCCTTCCAAATAAATAAATAAATAAATCTTAAAACAAAACAAACAAAACGACGGCAATGTTCACACTGTGCGAACACCACGCGATCGTACGGAGACGTTGCTCGGTGACACCGGCATTTCCTTCTATGCTAACTTCGCTGGCAGGTGAGGCGGGCAGGGCACAGCGGCCGCCACAGGCTCGGGCCACCGCCTTGATCCTGCACAGCCTCCAGCACCGTCCAGCAGGAGTGCGGCAGATGGCTGAAGGGTTGCTAGGAAAATGGTGCTGACCGATGGGCCCCTCTGCAAACCTCTTGAGGACCCCTGGGACCTGTAGGGCACTACAGTCACCCGTAGTGACAGTCCGAGGACGTGTCCCCGTCACAAGGCCCAGAGCGCCTGTGTGTCACTGCCTCCGTTTTCAGATGAGGACCCTGAACTCGCCCAGGACACACGGCAGGAGGTGGAGGTCTTGGTTTAAAACCGGCCTCTAACTCCCAGCCGCCATGGGCTGCTTGGGCTGCTTCCCATAGAACACGAGGCTGGGGGCTGGGGGAGCAGGGACCGGAGGTGTCTCCTCTGTGCCCCTTCCCCATCGCCTCACCTCCTGGGGTCACTGGGGCTCCCCATCAACGCCAGGGAAAGCTCTAGGACACCCCCCAGCCCTGCAGTGGTGAGGCCGGTGGCTCCTATTGCTGTCCGCCCCCTTCCCCCCGGGCACCCTGCTGTCCCTCCACCAGCAGGAGACCTGACAGGCTGGGGCCATGCCCCCTGGGAAGCCTCAGACCCTGGGGACTGGGCTGAGCCGGCCGGCTCCACTCTCGCTCCTTCCTGCCTCACACAGCAGCGGAGGCCACAGCCAGCGTCGCTCCGGCATCAAAGAGCTAATCCAATTTCTCGCCTGTGTTTCCCCTCCGCCTCCTGCAATGCCAGGATTGATTTGGAACCAGGGCAGCCTCATTAAAGTGATGCCTTCTCCTCCTCGTGGGAGAGGGAGCCCTCCCCCTGCCATTTAACTCCGTGCTGCCTGCCGACACGGAGCCAGCCGCACTGTCCGAACTTGGTGGGCTTCGCCTCTGGCTCTCCTGGACTCCCTGCAGCCAGGCTGGCTCTCGGGCCCAGGCCTGCTTTCCCCAAGCACTCAACCCACAGGTTCTGGACAGTACAGGTGATGGCCCTCTCCCCTTGCTTTGGGGAGGGGGCTCGCCCCCTGCTGGCATCTGGTCCAGGCTCCCATCACTGGGCCTGACTTTAGTCCAGCCGAGCACCAGCAGGGAGGAACCCAGGGTTGCAAAGGAAACTGGGGAGCCAGGCAGCCCGAGGAGGACGGAAAGCAAGGGCTGTGTGTTTGTGGAATGGGCTTCTCTGAAATAAACACAGGGGCTGGGGACAGGCAGGGTCCTCCGACGCTGCAGCACCCTTAGCCCAGGCCCCCTTCCCTGCTCTGTCTCTGTGTCTCTCAGGAAAGGGCCTCCTCCCCTGCAGGCCATGAAGCAGCGGCAGCAGCAGGTAAGGCCACACCCCAGGAAGCACTTCCTCTCCACCAAGGACACCAGAGCTGCGAGCCAGCCACCTTTCACAGCACACAGGCAGCCCAAGCGCAGACCCCATCCACGGCGAGGGAGAGACGGCCCTCCGCCCTGCCAGCCCTGAAGGGAGCAGCAGGCGTCCCTGGGGGAGCTCAGCGCTCCCACTGACCTTGGGGACACACGGGCACCAGCCCTGGGCCCCCCCACAGCTGCACCCCGCACAGCACATCCTGCCTCACTGGACTTCCGAAGACACTGAACCCAGCAGAGGGTATGAGGAGGAGGAGGAGTAAGTGAAGAGAAGGGAGAGACAGGAAGGGGAGGGAAAGGCGCAAGTGCAGGACATCTCCACCCACTCTGCTGTCACACAGGCACATGCACACACTGATACACGCACACACACACACACGATGCATATGTGCACATGTGTACACACGCACACTGGTTATTACTCCCCTCCCCTCTCTGAGACTCCACAGGCTGCCCTTGACCTCTGCGGTCTCTGCCATCTTGGCCTCCACCACCTCTCACTTCCCCAGGCCCAAGCAGGCACCGCATCTGACCCCCACCTGAACAGCCAGGTGCACAGGAGGCCCAGGGAGAGCCTCAGTCCCATCTTGCAAACGCAATGGGTGGCTGGGCCTCCCCCCGACCTCAAACACCTCCCAGCTGCTCCCCCATCGTCTCCAGTAGGGAAGGGGTTAAGCTGCCCCCAGCCCCTTCCCATCTTCAGCCTCGATGCCACCTGTTCATTGAGTTCTATTTTCCCATCTCCCCAGCGCCATACGCACAGTCACAACCACTCATGCTCGATGTTAAGATGCACACAGCGGTAATGGGTAAATTCCGCCTCTAATTGCAATCTCCCCTAATTGCTCAATTCCGCAGCCACCACAGCAACCCGACTCTAGGAGGCGGCCCTGCCAGGGCTCTCCGCAGCCTGGGGTTCCCGGGGCCCTCGCATGTGCCTCACGGCAGCCCCCAACCCCAGGCTGGCCTCGGGCTTCTCAGCTCTTCGCAAGAGGAGGCACAAGGCCTCGGAGCCTTCGCCCTTTAGCCTGCACCTGCACCGTGAAGGGTGTTGGGGAGACCCAGGCCCCCGTCCTGTTCCTGGGGCCCTCACAGGCTGCCAGAGGACATGTGACTACTCTGGAGGCCCCCTACACACCAGCGTCTTGTCCATCTGTAGGGAAGGTGGCGGGGAGGAGGCAGGAAGGAAGAGGGCGCCTGGGCTCCCAGCCCACTGGACTCCAGCTGCCCCTGTGGGCAAGGGTTGTTGGACTTTGGTCTGTGAGACACTCAGGGACCGGGCCAGACCGCACAACTTCCATTTCCCCTGCCTTCACTGGCAGCCCCTCCCGGGCCCAGCCTATGCCCCCCTACACACGCATGCGCACACCCACGGGTGGGTGCACACGCACACGCATGCTGCTGCTGGCGTCAGAGGAACCACTTCAGTGCCAAAGTAGGACTTGCAGAGACTCCGGGTGCTGGCGACGGACAGGGCTGCTGAGGCTGGGGGCAGATTCAGGTCCAGCCGGAGCCCACCCTTTGCTCTCTTCTGCCTGCCCGGGCTCCTCCCCAGCCCTTCAGAGCAGGTACCAGAGCCTTAGGGAGAGGCTGCAGCAAACCCACCACCAGCAGGGAGAGGGGCTCCATTTCTCCTGTTTTTAAAAAAAGCTGCCCGATTTCACTCACTCAGTCTCACGGCGTTCTTGACCCGTGTTCCGGGCAGAGAGGTGCAGCAGATGGGGAGGGGAGGAAAAGTTCCAGCCAATCACTGGCAGCAGCCTGGGAAGCCCGTGCCCGTGACCCGGGGTTCTGAGTGCATAAGGGCTCTGCCTTTGCCTCCACGTTGTGACATGGAGACACTGGTGGCCGCCCCAGGGCCTCTGGGTGCTGCCGAGGACTGCAGTCAAGTGGGACCCCAGCCCCAGAAGGGAAGGGTTGCCAGCAACAGCACATGAGATCCTGGGGCCCCCAAACAGGGCAGCCACTTCGGCCTCACGTGACTTTGCAACTTTGAGGCGACGCCTCCTTCTTCCTCCTTTACCCCCGAGCCCTGGACTCGGGACTGCCTGGGAGCAGCACACACGCCGAGCCCCAGTGGCCATCCTAGTGGGCCCAGCACACTTTGCTAAGTGGCAGAGTCCACAGGGGGCCTCCAGAGTCCTGCGTCTCCCCTGGCATGCAGCCAGCTGGGGACTCCGGCCCAGGCTAGAGGGTATCCAGGGCGGAAGCCGGGCAACAGCTCATGCTGACCGTCCATGTGGCCATCCTTGCGGAAGTCCCACTTAGACCCCACCTCTGTAGGGGCAGGGCCACACCCAGGTCCTCGCTGGCTGTGCAGACACTGGGGCAGGTCCCTCTGGGCCGGGATCCACATGTACCTGTCACTCTGGCTACTTCCTCGGACCGTCAGCTCTGGGGATGAAGACTAAGGACTGCTGGGACAAGTCCTTCCCAGAAATTCAGCTTTGGGAAAAATAAAAAATAAAAACAGCTCATTCTGCACAGAAGGGCTATGTGAACGTGAGAGGGGCCGGACACTGGAGCGGCCACCACAGAACCTGCCGCAGCCGCATCCCTTGGGGTTGAAGAGTAAGGCTCCGTGTAGCTGGGGCGCTCAGCAGTCCAGCGGTGAGCAGGGACGGGCTGCAGGGAGCCCCCAGGCAGTGTACGGACGGCACCGCTGGCCTGGCTCCGAGCCTGCGCTAGGCTGTGCTCTGAACACAGCACAGGAATCCTCCCTCCCAGCCTCACCAACAGCAGCCTATGCCACGGGGAGGAATTCCCACTCCATTCTACAGATGAGAAGACTGAGACACGGAGCTTGAACAGCTCATCCAAAGCCAGACCAAGTGGCATAATCACGACATTGCCCCTTAGAGAAAATACCCATGAACTTGACATTTCTCCGGAGAAACGCTATGCCTCGTCCTGACCCCATGAGAGCCCAGGAGTGAATCCCAGAAGCTCCACTGGCCTGGCTTCTGACCAAGTCGGGGATGAATAATCAGCTTGTTGCCTGTGTATAGATTATTCAGAGAGTGAAGTCAGAATGGCATCCATCCGGCGAGCCGGGGGCTATTTTTAAGACAGTGCTAACAGTTATCCCATGTGCGCTGGCAGGGAGGTGCTACAACCCTGTGTCACGGAGCACACGCTCCGGGCCTGCTCAGGTGACCCTACTCCATGCTCCGCCTGCTCAGGTGACCCTACTCCCACGCTCGCTCTCTGAGCACCCTGCCTGTCGGCATGACACCTGCCGCAGCTATGATGAGCTGTTGATGTATTTATGTGCTTAACTGTGCGGTCTCCACCAGACCGTGTGTGCCACGAAGACAGGAGGCAGCTCCATCTTGTTCCCATGGAATGACTGGGGAAACTGAGGCTCAGAGCAGCTACGTACACCTGTGCAGACCCACAGGAATGCAAAACCCACAAGAGCGGGGATTCTGGTCTGTTGTGTTCACCGCCACAGCACAGCGACCAGGGCAGCAGCACAGACCCGGTGCTCACGAATACTTGTTGCGTGAATGAGCGAGTAGGGGCCCTCGTGACCAGTGGCCCCGGATGTGAACCCAGGCCTGGTCGGCTAACGGCCTCTGCGATTTGCTGCTGCGTATTTTAACCACTGCAGCAGTGAACGCCGGCTGTCGCTCTCCCTGGCTTCGCCCTCCCAGTCAGCCAAGAGTACCCCCACCCCCCTGGGCCTTCTGGGGTGCAAATCCAGCTTCAGCCGGATCAGGACGGCCCACGCAGCAAACCCCAAAGCCAAACGCAGCAGCATGTCCACCCACCCCCATACCCACCCCCTGCAGCCTCCACTCACACACAGGACGCTCCCACCCAGGGGAGGGAAGCAGTGGGCTCTCCCAGCCCTCTGAGCTCCAGCCTCCTCACCATCCTTCCTATACCCCAGCCTGCAGCCCCCCAAAACAGGCTTTCCCACGAGAAGCCTGCACCTGCTGGGTAGGGAAGAAAGAAGAGACTCGGCCGAGACAGGACAAAGTCTAGGTGGAAGCAGCACAGTGCTGGGACTGCTGGATGGCTGGGTTCCCAGGCCCTGGGCAGAGCAGCCATGTCCAGAGCCACCTCCGGCCAGCTCTCTGTGGTGTCAGGGACAGCCCAGCAGCACCTGCCTGGGGCTGCCTGAGGGGCACAGGGCAGGCAGGAGAGGCCAGGCACAGCTCTGCAGGGGTCTCCCGGGCCCTGGCAGCTCTTCCACAAGACTCACGCTTTGCCCAGCAGGTGACACAAAGCCAGTTGCTCGCTGCTCCACGGGAAACGGTAGCCTTAACCAAACACCGGCACCTTTCTCTCCCTCTAGCCTGTTCCTGTGTGTGTGGAGTCAGGCCCACAGCCGAAGGAAGAAATGTGTTCGTATGACCCTTCCCCTCCAAAAAAACCCCAAACTGCCAGGACTAAGCTCCTGGACTCCTGAGCCGGCGTGCGGTCCCCGTCTCCCTCCAGGGCACAGGCGGCAGGTGGGCTACCGCTGGAACACTCACCTCCCCCCCCCCCAAAGCTTTTCCAAAGCTCCCCAGCTCCTCCTTGGGGAACGTATGGAGGAGGGCAGGGGGATTGGACCCAAGAGGACCCTAGAAGCAGCCAGGCCCCCTGAGAGCAGCCCTGGAGCACCAGGCCAGGATCTGGCCAAGAGCCAGGCAGGCCAGAGGCTCAGCTGTGGGGGCTCAGCAGCGGCCACTCCCAGGGACGGGGAGAGAGAACCCCTGGGGCTGGGCTCCCTGGCCAGGCCGCAGCAGTGTATCTGGCCTGGACCCCTGACGCTGACTCACCCCCGGGGCCATGCCGGCTCCCACGGGCCACAGGCACGTCCCACTGCATCAGCCGCCCCACCCCCTCCCACCAGCCCCTCCGGCTGGGCCCAGGGACACCAACAAGGCTAGTTTTTCCAGCACCTCTGTTGATCACAGAGATGTTTCCAGCAGCCTAAAGGCTGGAGCTGGCCTGAGCAGGGGGAAGCCGGCCAGCTCCTGGTTGTCACCCCCGCTGATGGAGCGCACAGGTTTCCAGGAGTGGGAGCCTCGGCTGGAGGACAACCTCTTACCAGAGGGGCAGCAGCAGGAGGGGAGCGGGAGAGCCCCCAGGCTTTGCAGCCCAGGCCCGGCCTGGCTTCCTGAGCGCCTACAGACCCTAAGGATTTCCTCATCCTCACACCCACCCATCCCAACCCAGGTGCCCCCAGCCCTGCCCGCCTCTGCCGGCCTCGCCACACTGCAGTGGCCCCTCTGGGCCGGCACCTCCTCTGTCCTTGCACTCCAGCTTCAGCTGCTGGGGCAGAACACCTGCTCCTCCAGGGCACAGAGAATGAGGTCCGCTTTGGGGGGAGGGGAGACACGCACGCTCCGGGGGGGCGGGGGGCTCCCGCAGGCACCTGTAGAATGCGGCGGGCAGGAGGAGAGGAGAAAGGAGGGGGCACCCGGGTTGGTGGGACGGGGAAAAGGGTAAAACTCCTCTTTTCAGTTAGGACAAAAGCCCTGGGCCCCGAGAACCGGGTACAGTCAGGGGAAGGGGCTCCGGGAGCGGGGAAGTGAAATGGAAGAGTCTAGAAGGCGTCGCAGGGCTGGAGCAGGGACCGCGCGCCCCAGGTCCTGCTGAGTCATGAGATTTGCAGGGAGCCAGGGGCGCCGGGGCCCCTCTGAGTCCGGATCCCGCGCCTCCGACCCTCCCGTCTCACGGCCGGTCGCAGGGGTCTTCCCAGCCTCTCCTTGTTACAGGGTCTCGGGGACCCAGGCTGCGCCGACCCTCCCATGCCCATTGGCGACGTCGGGGCCGGGGTCCCCGAAGCTCGTGGCGGGGGCCAAGCAGCCTTGGCGGGCGGACCAGGGGGCGCGAGCCGCGAGGGGGCGTCCGGGCCGGGGGCGCGCTCCCGCCGCAGCACCGCGGGCGGCCTGGGAGAGCTCGTCCCCGCCCCGCCCGGGTCCCGCATTGGAGCGGGCTCCGCGCCCCTGGGGTCCCGCTCCCAAACGCACCTCGCAGCCGCGCGCTCCGAAGTCCCCGAAGGACGGCGCGGGCGCCCGGCCTCTCGGCCTCAAACTTCGCGACCCCACCCGCCGCCCCGCGCCCCTGTGCCGCGAACGGGAGGAGAAACTTCACCGGGGCGGGGGTCGGGACTCACCCGGGAGCGAGCGCAGGCGGCGGCGGCGGCGGCGGCCGCGGTGCCCGAGGTGAGGGGGCGGCGGCTGCGGGCTGCGGGCTGCGGCGCGGCGGGGGCGTGGGTGCCCGGGCGCGGAGTCCCCGCTCGGCCCCAAGTGCCTCTGCCGCAAGACTTGCTGAGCTCGCAGCCTGCGCCGAGGCGGCGGGAGGGGCTGATCGATGGGCGCGCGGCGAGCGCTGCAGTGCGGGGAGGAGACGGCGCGGGAGGGCGGGACCCGCAGCGGCGCGGGCCGGGGCGGCCCTGCCCTGCCCTGCGGGCGCTCTGCCCCCGCGCTCGGCGTCCCGCCGCCGGCTCAAGGTCAGGAAAGCGGACTCGCGGGCGGCAGGGGTCGCTCCGGCCGAGGCCCCCGTTCCCGCCCGGCCGGGGCTGTGCGCCTGGAGCCGCCCTCCACCCCACCCCGCCTGCAGGACCCGCTGCAGCGCAAGGCTCAAACTGGGCTCAGGAGCACCCCCAGAATCTTTTCTGGGTCCCTGAACCCCGCTGTTCGCCCTCTAGAAGGCCTCCCCTACCTGCGGGGGCTCCCTGGGTGGCCTGGGCCTGTGAAGATAGGGGGGCACACCGGCAGGTGGGGGGAACGGCTGGTTTCTTACGTAGCAAAATTTTCCACGAGTGTTAGTGTCTCAGCGCCGGAGCCGGCCCTTCACGGTGTGTGATGTGGCCGGCGTGCACATGAATGGTTGCGGGGAGCCTGCGCGAAGGCAAAGGCCCCCCCTCACCTGCCCGGGCCGCCACACAGCGCACCTGCACAGATCCCCTCTGCGGGGTACCCAAGCACCCTGCCTCTCTCCCGGCTCCCACCGCTCAGAGCCAGAGATGGCTCCTCAGTCATTTGCCGAGGGGCGGCGCTTGGACAGCAGTTAAGTCTGCTTGGGACACTGCATCCCATAACGACGTCCTTGGTTTGAATCCCAGCTCCTCACTTCTGATTCCAGCTTCCTGCTAATACAGGGACGGCCCGAGGACCGGGAGCCCCGGGGTTGGAGCTCCTGGCTCCTGGCTTCTGCCAGACCCCAGCCCTGGTGGTACGTTTGGAGAGGGAACCAGCAAATAGAGTAACCCTCCCTTTCTCTTTCCCTCTTTGAAATAAAAATGAAAATAAATTCAATTTTTAAAATGTTACATGCCAGGCTTGTCCAGAAACATTTCCTAAGTGAGATGCAGTGAACGTAAAATGCAGGAACCAGTGGGACGGGACAGGGGGGACAGGCCGCAGTCCACTTTGCTAATAATACAGACCAAGCCAGAGACCCTCCCGGCCAGCTCGCCCCCCACAGAGGGCAGTGACTGCCCCCTCGGTGGCTGTCATGAGGGCAGCATGGGAGTCGTCTGGAGAGTGCTAAACAGGCCCAGAGCCCCTGCCGCTGGCCCGCCTTCCCTGGGCCGCCCGGGGGATCTGACAGTCAGGAGTGAATCCAGCAGGCAGAGACTGGAACCGCTGGGCTCCAGGGCTGATGGCCTCGAACGAGGGCCAGGCCCTGGCTCTGCTCGGCTCCCTCCTTCCTGCTCCCCCATTGATGATGACTGCAGGGGGCTTCAGAGAGTTCTCAGAAAATGCATTTTATGAAAAAAAAATGATGCATGGGCTTGCATGGTTTGTTTTTTTTTTTTTTTTGCACCAAATGAACTTTAATTTCACTTCCCATGAACTTTGAAAGTTACTTGGTGTTTGCAGATCTGCAGCCAGGCAGAGGCGGGCCACAGCTGGACACAGAACCGAGCCCAGCTAACTGGCCTCGTGTATCCAAACTCCTCCAGGGCGGCCCGCCACCTGCCCGCATCCCAGTCCAAGCCTCGTGTCCATCCGGTGCCTCACCTCAGTGCACCTGAGACGCTCTGGACAGGGGAAGCCCGCCCACCTCGCCACACTAACAGGACAGTCATGCTGCCATCAGTTTGGTTAAGTGAAAACTGTGTGTTGTGGCTCCGGCCTTAATGGTCTTTTAATTCATCAGGACCAGCAGTGCCTGCACTGTAACCCTCTGCAGGGGCTCAGCAGTCCTCCTGCTTATACCCCTAGGCTTCAGGAGTGAGCTGCCAGAGAGCAGAGACCCCCAACGCCCACCCCGTCCACACCCAGCTTCTCATTAGACACTGCACTTCTCAGCTCTCATCTGATACAAATGAGCCCCTGGTGGTCTTAGGCCATGCTCACGGGGCTGCATGCCCGGCTAGGGACCCATCAGAATGACCCTCTGCCGCCACGCAAGACCGCTGTGAACACGTGAAGGAGGGGACGCGAGGGCTGCCCCTGGGTCGCCTCGCCTCAGCACCGGCTCCCTTTCCTGCTTTTTCCCGGGTAGGAGAGAGAAGAGCCGGGGAGCTGCAGCTTCTCCCCCTGCACAGCCGGAGGCCGGAGGCCCAGCCCCTCCCCTGCCTGCCCACCCTCTTCCTTTCAAGGCTCCCCTTTGCCCGTCGCTGCCACGGTCTCCTGGCACGCGCACCAGCGAGGAGTTGGTTGGTTTTCCTCCCTCTGTTCCAGCCAGGCCTTTTTCCGCACAGGGCTTAGCAAAGCTCTGCTGTTGTCATCTGAGCAACCAGAAAGAGCCGGCAGCCGCAGCCTGCCCAGCTCCTCAACACAATAGAAACACGAACACTGGCCCAGGACGCCGCACCCCGGCCTCCCACTCCCACGCACGCCGGTGTGACTTCCTGTGCCGTCGTATTGTTCCGACAATGGAGCAAGCTGGGACGGAACTCTCCTCTAAAACGCACCTGCTGCCAGGCGCGCCATGGAGTAAAAGGTTTTCTAAAAATCCCCTTGCAGGGGGCCAGCGCTGGTAGCAGATAAAGCCGCTGCCTACAGTGCCTGCATCCCATATGGGCGCCGGTTCGAGACCCGGCTGCTCCACTTCAATCCATCTCTCTGCTGTGGCCTGGGAAGGCAGTAGAAGATGGCCCGAGTGCCTGGGCCCTGCCACCCATGTAGGAGACCTGGATGGAGTTCCTGGCTCCTGGCTTTGACCTGACCCAGCCCCATCTCTTGAGGGCATTTGGGGACTGGACCAGAGAATAGATCTTCCTCCCTCTCTCTCTTTCAAATAAAAAATGAAAATTAAAAAAAAAAAAAAACTTGCCTGTAATTCCTGTCAGTAAAGTTGTTCATTCTGTCTAGTTTTGTAGATGTACCAAACTTAAGTAAATTTAAACTTTCTTCCAGATTAATATATTTCATTGTAGAGTCCACCTAACTTTATTTTTGGAGGAGGGCTTTTTTTTTTTTCAAGATGTATTTTATTTATTTGAAAGAGTTACAGAGAGAAGAAGAGACAGAGAGAGGTCTTCCATCTGCCAGTTCACTCCCCAGATGGCCGCAATGGGCAATGGCCGAGCTGAGCTGATCTGAAGCCAGGAGCCAGGAGCTTCTTCCCAGACTCCCAAGCGGGTGCAGGGGCCCAAGGACTTGGGTCACCTGAGTTGCTTTCCCTGGTGCATTAGCAGGGAGCACCAGAAGTGGAGCATCCAGGACTTGAACCAGCACCCAGTAGGAGGCGGGCGCTGCAGGACGGGGCTTTACCTGCTGCACCACGGCGCCGGCCCCTCACCTAACCTCTCACTGTCCCCTCAACGTGCTTTCATTGCAGAAGACATTAAGGCATCGGGTGAGGAGCTGGCAAACACGAGCCCTGTTAAACACCATACAGGCCACGGGACGTTTTAGGTTTTAACTGAAAATAAAACTCTGCTGTCCTCACAGGGTAAGGCCAGCTCTCCCAGGAAGGTCATCTAGTGTTTGCTGTCTGTGCAGTGAACAAAGCAACGAAATGAACAGCTATGAGCTCAGGTGAGATCCAAACACGGCCGACGGGGAGGGCAGGCGCGGACTGTTCCCAGAGGGGAGCCCAAAGGTTCCCAGGGCCACGCCGGGCAGAGAGGAGACAGTCACCAAGTCCCAAATCATCTCCGCGGAGCCCAGGGGCCAGACGAGGCCACCTTTCCACGGGCGTCCAGCCCTAGTTGTCTGAAAGTAAGAATGATGTTTTGTTTTGTTCCCAGCTTCCAAGGGAATGCCTTAAATGCCCCGGCAATGGGAGACTCCCGCCACGGGGGAGCGCTTGGGTTCAAGTCCTGATTCCACTTCTGTCTCCAGCCTCCTGCTAATCTGCACCCTGGGAGGCAGCAGGTAATGTCTCAAGTACTTGGGTCCCTGCCACCTGGACTGAGTTCTGGGTTCCTGGCTTTGGCCTGACCTTGTGGGGAACCACAGGCTGGCCACCTGTGGGGACCTTCTCATTGCACTGCCTCATCCTGCGGAGCAGAGCAAGGTCGGGGTAATAGGATAGGATTCGCCTTGATCTGATGAGATGAGACACACCTTGACCTGAATGGACTTGCAGACAATCTGATGAGATGGGACACACCTTGACCTGGAAGGACTTGCAGACAATCTGATGAGATGGGATACACCTTGACCTGGAAGGACTTGCAGACAATCTGATGAGATGGGATACACCTTGACCTGGAAGGACTTGCAGACAACCTGGCGAGATGGGATGCACCTGGACCTGAGACTGTGCATGCCCTTTGATGGACTGCTCGCCCTAGCCCGGGGGGATTGGGGATGGATAAAAGACCGTGTGTGGGGCAGGAAAGGGAGCAGCCACTTCAGTCTTTCTCCGTCCTTCTCCCGGCTGCTTCCCCCTCCCTCCTTTCCTTCTATCCCTAAGAATAAAAGTTCCTCGAGAACCGATCAACAGCGGGTCGTGTCGTGATTCTGCGGGTTGGACCTTTGCTGGCAAGACTTGGGTTGGCGAAGGATCCGACAGACCTGGCCTTGGCTGTTGTAGGCATTTGGTGCCAATCAGCAGATGGGAGATTTCTGTCTGTCTGTCTGTCTGCCTTTCTCTCTCTCTGCCTATCAAATAAAGAAAAAATAAATTTTAAAAGAATTCATCAGAGCAGATACTTTCTGCTTCCTAACTAAAGCACAGTCATACAGGTTTTTTTTTTTTTTTAAGATTTATTTCTTTATTTGAATGTCAGAGTTAAACAGAGAGAGAAGGGGCAGGGAGAGGTCCTCCATCCACTGGTTCACACCCCAATTGGCTGCAACAGCTGGAGCTATGCCAATCCGAAGCCAGGAGCCAGGAGCTTCCTCCGGGTCTCCCATGTGGGTGCAGGGCCAAGCACTTGGGCCATCTTCTACTGCTTTCCCAGGCCATAGCAGAGAGCTGGATTGCAACTGGAGCAGCCGGGACTCGAACTGGCGTCCATATGGGATGCGGGCACTGCAGGTGGCGGCTTTACCTGCTATGCCACAGCACCGGCCCCAGTCACAATTTTACAGCCCAGCACTGTGGTCTTTGTTTCTGCCCCTGTAGCAGGGAGAAGGTTCTTCTGGATTCTTCTGCCCAGTGTCAAAACTGCACCTTCTGCAGCCACGCCCCCTCGCACTCTGGGGTATTGCAGGTTGGAATCAGGCTCCAGGCAGGGGTCTCCTCTGGAAAGAGCAAGACCCACGGCTGTGAACAACACCATCCAAGGGCAGGGCGTCTTTTCTTGGCAGAGGGCAACCGTGGGCTGGGAAGCTGCCCGTGAGCGCACAGCTGAAGTCAGCCAGTCGAGACACTTTCTGAATAATTAACCCTGGCGTTTTAATATCCCTGCGTCCGTTGAAGCCCCCACGGATGGGGGCTCGCATCACAGAACTGCCCTTGGGATGTGGCCCAGGCCCCTCGGCCACCTCTCCATGCAGCTCCGGAGCAGCCTGCAGCGGGTTCACCTGCGCCCCACCATGGGTCCAGATCACACGACACCACCCGCCCTGGGTGCCGTGTGCAGCAAGCTGGGCTGCGGGCTGGCGGGTGGTGGGGGAGGGAATCGCCCTCCTAACACAGGGCGTCAGCCACGTGCACCCACAGGAGAGCGGAACTCGCCAGCACAGCACCCCGGTTGGGCGAGAAGTCAGGAAGCTGTGTGGCTTGGGCCACTTCTCAGCCTCTCTAAAGCCTCCGCTGTCTGTCTCTAAAGATTTGTTTCAGAGGGAGAGAGAGAGATCTTCCATTTGCTGGTTCACTTCCCAAACAGCCGCAACAGCCAGGGCTGGGCCAGTCGGAAGCCAGGAGCCTGGAGCTCCATCCAGATCTCCCAGGTGGGTGGCAGGCAGGGGCCCAAGCCTTCCCAGGTGCACTGGCAGGGAGCTGGACCCGAAGTGGAGCAGCCAGGAGTTGGAGATGCCGGTGTCCTCGCAGGCGCCATGGCGCTGGCCCCGGGTTCCTTATCTTTGAGTGGAGACTTCACCGGCTACCTGGAGGGACTCTCGGGAAGAGTGAATCACGTGAGCTTAACGTGGCACTGCGGCAGCCCCACAGGGCACAGTGCTGGGGGAGGGCACAGGGGCTGGGAGGGCCGATGGGTGGTGTGTTCTGGATTTGCCCCAGAAGCAACAGAGGGGCTCCAAGTGCAGGTGTAGCTTGCCAGGGATGGGGTAGAAGCTGTAGGGTCCCCTCCCCTGCTGGGAATTCAAAGGGGTTCCCGCAGCATTGCGCCCACCGGCTTGATCTCACAGCCCAGTGCTGTGGAATGAGTTTTAAGCTCAGCCCAGGGGCGGGCGGCGTGGCGCAGCGGGTTAAGCTGCCATCGGCTCTGCCGGCATCCCGTGTGAGTCCTGGCTGCTCTGCTTCCGATCCAGCTCCCTGCTGACGTGCCTGAGAAAACAGTGGACAAATGGCCCAAGTGCTTGGGCTCCTGCCACTGATATGGGAGGCCCAAATGGAGTTCTGGGCCCCTGGCTTCAGCCTGGCCCAGCTTGGCTGTTGGGGACATTTGGGGAGTGAACCAGCTGATAAAGCCAGCACCAGAGTCTATAAGCCACAGTCCTTGTACTCTGTATTCTCCTGGTTCCATTGAAAGACGATGATTTTTTTTTTTTTTTTTGAAAAGCAGAGAGACAGAGATCTTCCATCCGCCAGTTCTCTCCCCACACAATGCCCACAGCAGCCTGGGCTGGGTCAGGCTGAAGCCAGGAGTCGAATTCAGTCCTGGTGTCCTGCATGGGCGGCAGAGATCCAAGCGCTTGGGACGTCCCCTGCTGCCTCCCAGGGTGTAGGAAGTGGAAAGAAAGGGACAGTGGATCCTGGCGCTCAGACCAGACACTCGGGTACGGGCTGTGGGCATCTTGAACCCTGGGCGAGGCGCTCACATGGAGCAGCCCCTGCCCAGCCCCCGATGCCATGCGGGGTCTCTGTTCTGGACAGAAGACAGCTGGGAGCGTGCGGCTGGGACCCACGGGCCTGGCGGGCAGTAAGAGCTTCCACCCAGGGAGCGTCCACTTACCTTGGGCCAGGCCGTCCTGCCGCTGCGGCTGCCGGTTCCCGTCAGCCCCTGGCCTTGAGCTTGCCACACTCCTGCATATGCTACTCCCATCACTAAGGATTTCTGGTGCTAATGTGCTCTGGGCCTGCCCTCAGTCCCGCGCAGGGGCCTCTGCTGGGCGGGTGGAGGAGCGTTGGGGCGGCGCGTGCTATCGGGGCTGCCCAGTGCTGCCCGGTGCTGCCCCGCACCGCAGGGCCCTACACTCAGAGCTGCTGCCTTCGCCCCGGCACCCACCCAAGGCAGCCGAATCACCTTCCCAGCTGCTGTTACTCAGACCTCACTAGGGACCAGCCATGTTCCCCGACTCTGAAACGGGGCTTTTAGAAGAAGCCTCACTCAGTTGGCAGTGGGAGAGCGAGACACAGAGGCCTCTGGGGGCGTGAGCAGCCACACTGGGGCGTTTCAGGAAGGGTCTGAGGCCCTGGGAAGCCCTGGATCTGATTCGAGGCTAAGGGGACCAGGGGCCTTCCGTCTTCTATGAGGGCTCACTCCTTGATGTACCAGCTGGAGGGCCTTCAGCTTTTATTTGATTGATTTTATGTGAAAGGCAGTTAGAGAGAGAGATCTTCCATCTGCTGGTTCACTCCCCAGATGGCTGCAACGGCTGGTGCTGAGCCAGGCTAAAGCCAGGAGCCAGGAGCCAGGAGCTTCTTCCCGGGTCTCCCACAAGGGTGGCAGGGGCCCAAGGACTTGGGCCATCTTCTATTGCACATTAGCAGGGAGCTGGATCAGAAGTGGAGCAGCCAGGACTTGAACCAGTGCCCAGAGGAGATGCTGTGTCACAGACAGTGGCTTAACCTGCTACACCACAGCGCCAGCCCCAGGGCCTTTAGTCTTAACCACTCTGAAGCCCGATTTCCCTATCTGTAAAATGGGCCTGTGACAGGACGGCCCTCACGGGAAGCTGCGACAGCGAGGTGAGTGAACACGCGCCAGGCGTGCAGGGGGAGGCCAGGTACTCCCTGGGGGCTATGTTCTGTTGTGTCCTCACTATCCACGGGAAATGCTCTCTTCTCTGGCTCGTTCAAGCACATCTCGTGCCAGCCACTCTCCGAAGGTCACAGGCCCCTGGGACCACCTCCCCACTGCTTCTCCACTCACACAGCCAGAGTGTGTCCCCTGCCTCAGCACCCAAGAGTCCCACTGAGCCCCGGCCAGCGCCTGTGACTTACCTTTGGTGCTGCTGTCAAAGCGGACTCCTAGGGGCAGGGCGAGGGTGGAGTACCCCTGGGGTCTGCTACGCCAGCCAGTGCGAGGGCAGTACCATCCCCACATGCCTTGGAGACCAGAGCTGAGAGCCCAGAACTCCATCCAGGTCTCCTATATGCGTGGCAGGCACCCAGTCACCTGAGCCATCACCACCGCCTTCTGAGTCTGCCTTGGTAGGAATCCGAGGCTGGACTTGAACTCAGGTGCTCCAAAATGTGGGCTGCGCGCAACTGAACTGGCGCTTTTTTTTTTTTTTAAGAATTATTTTATTTATTTCAAAGAGAGTTGCAGAGAGAGGTAGAGACAGAGAGATAGGTCTTCCATCCGCTGGTTCACTCCCCAGATGGCCGCAACGGCCAGAGCTGTGCCGATCCAAAGCCAGGAGCCAAGAGCTTCTTCCGGGTCTCCCACACGGGTGCAGGGGCCCAGGGACTTGGGCCATCTTCCACCACTTTCCCAGGCCACAGCAGAGAGCTGGATTGGAAGTGGAACAGCCGGGACTAGAACCGGCATCCACATGGGGTGCCCGCGCTTCTGGTCAGGACTTTAACCTGCTGTGCCACAGCACCGGCCTCTGAACTGGCGCTTTTAGCAGGAAGCAGCCTTACTGTGCTGGGTGCCTCCCTCAGCAAGGCTGTCTGGGCAGCTTGGCAACGGCATGGTTCATGCGCCAAGTCAATTCTCACCTTCCTGAAGGCTGCTTTCTTCCCCGGGAAGATGCTCTGCACCCCAGAGCTGGCCAGGGGACAGGCTCCAAGTTCTGCCCATCCGCAGGTCTTAGAAACCAGCAGCGCAGGGCTGAGACTGGAGGAGCCACGTGACTGCGATCACCGCTGGCTTAGGGCCAGGAGCTTCATCTGGGTCTCCCACGTGGGTGCAGGGGCCCAAACACTTGGGCCAGTAGCGGGGAGCTGGATCAGAAGTGGGGCAGCTGGGACTTGAACAGTCACAGCAGGCGGCTTAACCGCCTCCCCACAGCACCTTCCTACCACCTCTGCTTCCCCAGCCCGTCCTCTGCTGCCCTCTGCTGGCGGGAACGTCCCTGCCCCCACACTCAGCTGTCGGTGTACTGGGAGACTGAGAAGCGAGATATCTGGGATCGCCAGCAGCTCAGACAAGAAAATGAGCCACGGTCTTGCTGGGCAGAAGAGCAGCAGACTTGGGAGCGGCTGTCCTCCGCTCCAGGGAGTGGCAGGCGTGGGGCACGCCTCGATGACACACTCTGAGGCTCACAAGGGCACAGCTCTGCATCCGGACACCAGCCTCCCACCCGCACCCACAAGGAAAGGTCACCTAATAGGTGTCACGAGGAATACGGAATATTTATAAAGCCCTAAGAACACCTGACGTTACCTACCAGGCATTATTCTACATTATTAGTGGTTTTGAGAGACCCCCTCAGTGATGTGCCAGAGGTCACGGTCCCTGTCTGAAGCGGACGTGGGCCGGGGTCTGGCTCGGCTTGCACGGTGCTGACCACATCCCAGCTGCAGTTGCACAGGCCCACGACCCCGCAGGCCACCCAGCAGAGCGACAAGGACCTTGCCCTGCCTGGCGCCCAGGGGTCCCAGCCCCTCTGAGCTCCTAGCACCCGTCTCCAGTGGAGGTGCCCCGATCTAGAAATAAACCTATTCAAATGCGGACATGGGGGGAGGTGATGGGCAAGACCCAAAGGCCTTCTCTACCGGAAAGGGCTGAGCTCACTGCCCTGCAGTCTGAAGAGCTCGCCTGGGCTCGCGGTGCTTTGTCCCCTCCTTCTGGTCAAGCTAACAGGACAAACCGGCACCCACGCGGCCAGAGGATGGATCCATGGGGTTTCTGGTGCCACCTGGTGGCCAGGCCTGGAATGGCAGGCAGCATTGCTGCAGGTCTGGTGGCCGCTCAGATCCTGCGTGCTGAGGCCGCCGGGCAAGCAGAGCGGCTTCCCGGGCTCAGCGGTTGAAACCCATGGAAGCCCCTGGACAAGACCTGGCGAAGCGATCACAGCAGCAGGCTCCTCTTCATGCTGTGGTCAAGGCCTCGGTCAGTCTCCTCCGATTCCCAGCCCACCCTGGCCACATCTCACCAGCGTCCACACCTGTGAAATAGGGACCCTTGCTAGCGCCCTCTACAGGGGTCGCTCTAAGGAGCAATGGCCACTCAGCATGGAAGAGCAAAGCCCCCGGTGCAAGTGTGGCCAGAGCAGCACCAGTGACCATCCTCCTGGCGGCCCTGGCCAGCTCGGCCCCGCAGTGCTTGCTCCTACTCACACATGTCAGCTCGTTCTATTACACCAACGACACAGGTGTGAAGATGCGTAAACACCTAGAATTTTAAATCAAATCCTTCAGGGGCAGGAGCTGCGGTGTAGCAGGGTAAGCCACGGACTGGGACGCCGCCATCCAGCATGGGCGCAGGTTCTGGTCCTGGCTGCTCCTCTTCTGATCCGGCTCTCTGCTATGGCCTGGGAAAGCAGTGGAGACTGTGATCCAAGTGCTAGGACCCTGCACCCACGTGGAGACCCTGATGGAGTCCCAGCCCCATTTGTTGCAGCCATTTGGGGAATGAACTAACGAATGGAAACTTTGTAATAATAAACAAATCTTAAAATCTCTCCAGGATGTCTACATTCTTTGCCCATTTTCAGGCAGCCCAATGTGAACAGTGCCATTTAATTATGTCTTTATGATTCAGGTTCAGATTCAAATTACACGGCTTTTCTGCATCACTGTTAACCATTAAGCTGCTGGACCCCGCCATGTGCAGAAGGGGTTTGGCGCTCCTGCAGAGAAGTCCCGGCTGAGGGAGGCAGCCAGCACACTGGGGGTGTGCACGTTAAATGCACCAAACCCCTTTTCCTTCCTCAGAAGCGTTTTGCCACCAAGGGCAGCAGAAATGGTTCTTGGGTCTCCACTCACCTGGACCAGAGCAGCTGACCTCAGCACCCCATCATCTCTCACTGCCAGGCAAGTCACCCTGGAAACAACGCACCCCAGCCCTCGTCCCCGCCCCAACGCCCCCGTTCGTGAACACTTGGCGTCTTACACACTACTGCTTTATGCCAGAGACAGCTTCAAAGTGGGCTGACTTCACACACGCTCCTCCTGGGGAGCCCTGGTCCCCACAGCTGTCCACAACCTGCCTGCTGCGAGGCACGTGAATGCGTCCCAAGGGGGTGCAGCCGTGACCCCGACCCCGCCCCCAGCTCTGGTCCCCCCAGGCCACGCTGCGTGGTGCCAAGGAGAGACCATTTCTGCAGAGGCCGGGCTCTGGCTTAAGCCCTAACAGGCAAGTGGCCCTGAAAACACCTGCCACTTCGAGGTCCTGTTGAGACACCACGTGCTGTCCACTCCAGGCTGTGCCATGTGGCAAGAACCCCGGCCAGCACAGAGCCCAGGACACCTGCCCCAAGCCGGAAGCAGGCCTCAGGACCCTCCAACTAACACCAGCCCAACACTGCCAGCCACGTGGGAGACCCAGCTGGAGCTCCTGGCTCCTGGTTTATGCTGCTGCAGTGACTAGCGGAGGGAGGGTCTGTCTCCCCTCTGCCTCGGTCTTCCAAATACATAAACAAAAAATCTTTAAGGAAAAAGATCACACCTGGGTGGTGGCCTGAGGCTGGGCTGGTGAGATGTGAGCGAGACAGCCGTGTTCTGCCCTCCTGTGGGGCACTGTTCGGCTCTCAGGCTCACCCCCCCACCAGCACCCAGAGGGACATGTTGCTTTTTCTAGTGGGTCTAATGGCAAACTCCGTGCACCCCAGACACTCGTGCCCAGAGGCCAGACCCACGGCCTCCAGCACGTGTTCTCATGTTCTCAAGCTCTGCCTAGCCCAATGCAGCCAGGATTCAGGTGTGGACAACCACCACGCCCGGGGGCACCCGTGGTAAGCATCTCCCAGGACGCTGGAGCCAGGGTGCCTGCTGCCTCTCCTGGCGGGCGGCTGTACCTAGCAAATGCCTCACGCCTCATCGGAAGGAAGAACAAGCAGGGGACTGTGGCCACCAGCTGAAGCAGGCGCTCCTCCTCTGCCTCTCGGTGCCCAGGGCAGTAGCCCTGGGGTCCGCCCACTCATCCCTCCTGGCTCAGGCCCTCACCTCAGTCCCTGCCCCCCCCCCCCCAACTCACGCAGCCACGCAAGCACCAAGCTGGAGCGTGGAGTCTGCCACAGCTGTTGTCAGTCCCGTGAGCGTCACAGCTAACACACACCAAGACGCGGCCTCCACAGCATCCGTGGGCAGGCATTCTGGGTGCCCAGCACGAGGCGGAAACCGCTAGGGCGATGCACCTGCGTGTGTGTGCAGTGTCCGAGGGTTTACAAGGTGGGGGGGGGGGGGGGGCTCTGCTGTTCACTGCTGAGTTTAACGTGGCGCAGCGGACCTGCCACTCCACCTCCAGGGTCACCTCAGTGGGCAAGGGAGGGGTCCCTTACAGACGCCAAGGACCGAGGAGTAAGGGGGGTGCACGCCACCAGTGGGGGCGGGCATCCTGTGCCCAGGCCGGGTGGGCTCTCAGAGTGTGGTTCCTGAAAAGGCCACACCACGAATGTTCCAGACTGCTCAAGGCCATTCCTCTCTGCCCCAGAAGCCCCATCAGACAAGGAGAGACAGCACAATACCTGCAGGAAAACTGCAGACAACTACAAGTCATTCTTAAAGAAATTTAATCATATGAATTGCATAAAAGGGGGTGTACATGGAAATCTTGGCTACATCACAAACTGCTGCTGCGGCTGCGGCTGCGGCTGTAAAGATCCACGAGTTCTACCCATCTTCAAGTTTATGGCTATAGAATGCGGGGGAAACAGAAATTAGCAACACAACAGGGAAAAGTAACGCAAGAGTGTGTTTTACTCCCCGAAGCGCTGTCCCCACTGCAGATCAGAGGCCAGGGGAGGGCAGCTGCAGGCTGGCTGGAGCCGCAGGGACCAGAGAGGAGGTGAGAGAGACCAGGAAGGCAGAGGCTGGGACCACAAGCTCCCTCCAAGCCTGCACTGATCCGGCCCTCGGCCAGGGCGACCTCAGCCCCACCCCGGGGCGGAATAAAGGCATCGTCTGCACGGGGGAGCGCAGCCGAGGACTGGAGTGAGTTGCTGGCCTTCTGAGAAAACTCGGGGAAAGGAGCATGGCTTTGAAGACAGGTTCTGTCCTTGAAGGCTAAGGGGCTGTGTCCGTGGGGGCTGGAGGCCCAGGCCCGGTGCAGGGCGCAGGACACACGGGGAGAGGCCCGTGCTGCCCCGGCAGGCCCCTAGGCGCTGGGCTCTGTGGGTTCAATAGCCAGCATGTTAGATGGGGAGCGAGGATTTATTCCACAACAGAAACCGCGTTTGAAACAATCTCCCAAAACACGGGAGGGAGGCCGGGGCGAGAGGAAGCCGAGCGCGGCCGAGACGGTCCCTTCTCCACGTGGCCGGGTCGTCGCTGACACCAGAGCCCAGCCGTGTGACTGCGCCCGGCAATGCTAAAGCACCAACACACTGGGCAGCAGTTTGTTTTGTTCTGTTTTAATTCCAGCCACTGAAACCAACATAGAAGTTATTGCTCAGATAAATAAACCTAGACTACCAGGAAAAAGAAAAGTGTATCGATAAAGAAAGCAACAACCAAACAGAAACCCCCAGAGTGGAAAACGGAACAGTCCCCCACGTGGTGCCAGAGGAATGGGGAGAGGGCGAGTCCTCGGGCCAGGATTCACTGGAGTTCCTGGTGCCTTCTGCGCACAGCGAGCCGCACTTCTGCCCGGTGCGTCCCGGCAGAGGTAACACGCCAGTGCCGTGCGTGAGAAGGCGCGCGCCAGTGCCGTCCTGGCCGGTGGCCCCTGCGGAAAACAGCACCTCACACCCCAACAACCACAAACAGCTCTTAAGGAAAAAAATACAAAAAGTGTCAAAAAATTTTTTTAGTTGTTTTTTTCTTTTTTTCAAAGAGTTCTGGAAAAATGATCCCGTAAGGAATAGAAATAGCACCGTTTACAGGCTGGCCCGCTACCAGTCCTGCAGCTCTGCTGAGATTTCAAGAAATCTTCCCGGTGGGAGTCCTGATTGACACTGGGCGGGGGGTCTGTGTGTCACTTGCGGCTCGGCGCGTCCTCCCCGGCACAGCGCACACAGATGTAGTCCTCCTTCTCTGCCATCTCTGGAGAAACACCAACACAGACCTGGTGAAACCACTGATCGCAGCTGCCATCACACTGGACCCAGTCCACCTGGTTACAAAGAGCAGGGAGAAAAAATGCGGCTCGACATCGGGCAGGCCAGCCTCGGGGACTCGGGCCACGGCCCCAGCGCTGGGACCTCTGGCTGAACAGCTAAGCCACAACCACATGAGTCACTCTCCAAGCCGGGACTGCTCTGGGCCAGGCCACGCCCAGGGCACGACAGCAGCTCCCCCCCACCTGCTTAGCGCCAGGACGGTGACAGCCGGAGGAGCGAGAAGAGGAAAAACAAGGGAGGAACGAGAGTTTCTTCAAGAAAGGGAGGAGCAGAGAGAGCAGTGGGGGAGGACCGAGCGAGCCGCCGGATCGGATCGGCTCAGAGCAGTGGAGCAGCGGCGCCGGCGGCGAGGTCTAGCTTACAGGGAGTCGGAGCTAAGGGGAGGCGTGGGCTCCGCGGCGCGCACCGCACTGACCTCGTCTCCTTCCGGCTGCAGGCAGCTGGCGGCCGGGCACAGGGCGTCCTCGTCCTCGGAGTCGTCCTGCTCCGAGTAGGAGGCGTCCGAGAGCAGCGAGTGGCTTTCAGCAGAGCGGGCCGACTCGTATCCACGCTCCCTCTCTAACTTGAAATCACTCGTGTCCTTGGGGTGGCTCAGTTTGATTTTCTTCTTCCTGGGGGTCCGCGTTTTTTTGACTCGGTCCCACCGCTCGCTGGCGAGGCCGTCTCTGTCCAGGCGTCTCTTGAGCTTTCTCTCCACGCTGCTGCCTGTGTCACGCTTGCCCCGGCAGCAGTCCTTCTGGGTGGAAGACAGGCCAAGGTCACCGAGAGCACACGTGACCCTGCACCCACCCAAAGTCCCGTAGGACAAGTGGGGCGTTCGGTAGAGCAGTCGGCACCCCAACAGGACATCCTCGAAGTGGAGAGTGGTTGTTAAGCGACTCGGGCACGGAAGGCCTGCTCGGCTCGCACCGCCTGGTCAGCCTCTTGTCCCACAGCGGAGAGGAGCCCGGTCGCACTAGCACTGTGGGGAGCCACGAGAAGCACCCCGAGGTACAGACCAACCCACTACCCTGTCACTCGGTGGCTTCAAACAGCACCGAAACCCAGCTGGGAGCCCAAGCTGACACCTCCAGCACCTCCCACCCCGACGGCCGGCTCTGAGGACACAGGCTGGATGCTCTTCTGGGACAGGGAAGAGCAGACAGACCCGACGACACTCACCTTCTCGCTGCTGGGCCGCGCAGGGGAGCTCCGGTCGCTCGGCTGTGTGGGGCTTGGCTTTGCGAGGAGGGTCTGGTACAGTTCCTGAATTTCAGGAAGGGACACTTGGAGCAACTGGGCTTCCATTAACAGTTCATTCACTTCTGGACTGAGGCCTGTCAAGGAGCAGACCAAGCCAGTGAGAACAAAGGGCCTCCTGCGCGCTGGAAAGCACAAAGAGCACCCTCCTCACCTGCGTTCCCTGGCCGTTAGGCTCACTTACCGTGCCTCGGCCACGCTGTCCCGGGCAGAACCCAGCCAGGCACCACCGCTAACTACCTGCCCGCTGCAGCCCAGGCCGCCTTCCCACTGCTCGCGGCTCCTGCAGGACAGGCAGTGCCTCTGCCCTGGCCGCCTTCCCAAGAAAGTACAGAGCCGAGCTGCGGCCCTGGCACGCGAGCTCTGAGTGGCCCACAGCGCTCGGCCACACACGGAGACGGCCTGTCCAGGAATCGGACTCCGGCTGAAGCGCCAGACACAACTCATGGGACAGTCGCTTAGGAAACAAGCAGGTTTCAAACAGATCATCTCCAGAGTGATGAAGCCTCAGGAGCCCCCCTTGGCAGCCTGGTGTGCAATCATCCGCTGGCAAGGGGTGGATCCTGCCCCCTGGAAGCAGTGGGCGCGAAGCCTTCCTGTTTGCTCGCACTGCTAAGTCTCTCAGTCTCATCTCTCTCCCCATGCAGCAACTCATATCCCCTTCCTACACGAGGATCAAGTCTCCTCCACCCCCAGCACTTTCAAATATGTATTTATTTATCTGCAAGGCAGGCTGAGAGACAGGGAGAGAAGACGACAGACGTCTTCCATCAGCTGGTTCACACTCCCGAATGGCTACAACAGCCTGGCTCGGACCAGGCCGAAGCCAGGAGCCAGGAACTCCTTCGGGGTGGGGCAGGGACTCCAGGACTCTGGCCGTCACCTACTGCCCCCTGCACATTAGCAAGCAGCTGAACTGGAAGCAGAACTCTGATGTGGTACACAGGTGTCGCAGGTGGCAGCTCAACCTGGGGCACCACCACACCAACCTCAGGATAAAGCCCTTTTCTTGGCACCTCCTCATCTGTAACAAAAACCTAGTGCAAGATGACCTGTTACTACCCAGCCCTCAAAATAATCCTAATAAAATACAAACCATGGAGAGGGACACAACTCTGTCCAGTGCAGAAGGGAGAGTGTGAATACGAGGTCCTGTTTTCCCAGTCATCGAGTGAGGAAAGGGACGCTGTGCCGGGAGGCTGAGCCACCTGGGGGAGGAAGACACCGGTTACCACTGTTCCCACAGAGCCGCCTGGGCTAAGGCAGGCAACCAGGACAGACAGACTGGATTTCCCCAAACTAGAAGCAGTCTCTTGGCGCCTTAAAATCAGCCACATCAACACCTGTCTCCCCTTAAGACAAAACCTTTAATCTTCCTGTTTTTACTGATTCCAGAAGGCAAAGACGACGAGTCTCTGGGCTTTACTGAAGACGACTACACAGGGAACACAGGCAGGTCCCCTCTGAGGGAACCAAACGAAGACCTGTCAGCGATCACTCACCCCTCCTCCCTACCTTCCCCGGCGTTTCACTCAAGGCCCAAGGGCCACGCACATCCGGGCCACTGGGTCTTTCCCCGTTGTTCTCAAAGGGAAACTCCCAGAACATCCTGGGTAAGAACACAGAAGACCCACCGCAGGCCCCCGACAGCCACAACTCGTCCATGCAGGAAATGTGGCGAATCCACCACCTGCTGTGGACTAGGCACTCACTCAGCAACCTCGCCAGAAACGTAACATTAAAACCAGGGGATAAACACGACCGAGAACGTTCTGTGCCCCTTACTGAACACTGAGCTCATCTAGTTCACCCGATCCCCGATTCGACTTTCCTGGTCCCTCCACGTTCTCGCCCTGCTGCCGCCTGCGGAAGACAACGCGAAGCTCCTTGGCCAGCGGTGGGCAGGACGCTGGCTGCCAGCACAGACCAGGGCTGAGAAACCCACAGCCCTTCTGGGTGACACAGCACACACACGCCACCATTCTTCCTCACAGGGCAAACGATGCAGAGCCGTTCCTCCTACTCAGTGCATGGGTGAGGAGGGAGGGGAAAACTAGCCAGCAAACATTTTCAAATGCCTGTGCATGCGTACGGCAAACACAAGCAGACGGAACATCCTTTCTGTGCGGGAAGAGGGGAACACTGCCTACAGAAAGGGCGCCGAGCACAGCTACCAGGAGTGCAGCCACCTCAAGGAACGCGGGACCTTGGGAGTGGGGCGCTGGTGACAGCGACACTGCACACCCGACCCACAGTTCTGGGAGCGAGGCAGAGTTGGAGACTCACCTTGCTGGCCTCCGCCGCCTGCCCCGCCGAGGCCGGCCGTCTGTGCAACAGTCCTGGGCCCAGCCGGTCCTGCACGGACGAGAGCAGCTGCTGGGCCCTGTGCTGCCAGTCCACGGTCCTCTCGATCATGTAGCGCAGCGCGTCCCCCTCGGGGAGGCGCACGCGGATCCGCTGCAGGGAGGCCAGCAGGGGCAGAATCTTCTCTAAGGGAGGCTTCTCCGACCGTCGACAGTGAGGGCAAAGCCAGATCTGGGGGCCTTGGGACACACCGGGCACCGCCACACAGCCAGTGTGGAAAGCGCCCCTGCAGAGTTCACACTGGATCATGGGGGCGGCCGGGCCCTTCTGACACAGGCACACTTTCATCTCCACGTCTTGGACAGGCGACAGCAACTTCCCCTCATTGGCGAGCCGAAGAGACTGCAAGGCTTCCATCTCCCGCAGGCGAGCTTCCCCGAGCGCAGCCATCTGGAAAGGAGCGAACACCTAGGAGGACGTCACAGGGAACCCAGGGCCCAGGGGGTGAGGGGCGGGGCTCAGATCTGCTCTCGAATCCTGGCTGTGCCTCACTCTAGGCTGAGGGACCAGAGCTCCACATTCCACTGAGGCTGCGTTCCTGCCTCGTGTAAAACAGACCCAGGAGTGCCCCCTTCACGGGGCTGCGCGGATGGCGACGGCGCCCACTCTGCTCCTCCTGAGTCTGCCTTCTTGCGTGTTTATCTCGACAACTTCTTTCTCTCAAAGGACACAGCAAGTCACACGCCACGCACTCGGCTCTGAGGGCTCCACTTGCTTTCACTTTGATTAGCTTGTGTTCTTCTAGAACGGACTCTCCTGGAGCATCACTACACAGCAGTGGTCTCTTATGTTCAAGGTTAAGGTCAAATGTACATGTTAGACACAGCAATAAGGATTTGAAACTGGACCCCTAGGCCAGCGCTGCAGTAGCTCACTTGGCTACTCCTCTGCCTGTGGCACCGGCACTCGGGGTTCTAGTCCCGGTTGCCCCTCTTCCAGTCCAGCTCTCTGCTGTGGCCCGGGAAGGCAGTGGAGGGTGGCCCAAGTGCTTGGGCTCTGCACCCGTGTGGGAGACCCAGAGGAAACTCCTGGCTCCTGGTTTGGATCGGTGCAGCACGCCGGCCATAGCGGCCATTTGGGGAGTGAGCCAACGGCAAAGGAAGACCTTTCTGTCTCTCTCACTAACTCTGCCTGTCCAAAGGGGGAAAAAAAAAAAAACAAAAAAAAACACACACACAAAAACTAGACCCTTCGTGAAAAAGTCAAACAGGAAAACACACAGAGTGCCCCAAGAACACCGGGGTGGGCACACAGCTGCTTTTCTGCAGGCTGCGCTGTCCCCATACTCAAGCTCCTTCCTTTCCACTTGAAGGAAAATCCCAGGCAAGTGCTGAGTTCACTTGGCCTGTGGCAATGATTTGAAAACAGAAATTCACTTCACAGTCCTGAGCTAGGTACTCAGCTAAGCTATTTCGTTACCATTTACAAGCAGTCCATTAAAGGAACCTTTACAGGAACTGGGGGAACACCTGCTTACACACAGAACATCCAGCAAGTCCAGCAGGCACAGGTTCACTTACTGTGTGTGTGCCATGAAGTAAAGCCAGGTCTCTAAAGGGGAAAGGTCACATCGCAGTCACTGCCACCTCCAACTACTGGCCCGTTTCCCCAGCAAAAACTGGACCACGAAGGCCTTCTCCCAAAAATGCATGCAAACCATCTGCATTTTTTTTTCCCAAAAGTTGAGCTTTCTCCTCTATAAACAAAATCCATGAGGTCAGTACTGTGGTACAGTGAATTACGCTGCTCCTGGCGATACCAGCATCCCGTAACTGGATGCACTGGTTTGAGTCCTGGGCATCTGGTTTCTGATCCCGCATCCTGCTAATGTGCAGAAGGTAGGGCCCAAAATCAGGCGCCCACACCACACTTGTGAGAGACCAGCATGAAGTAGAAGGTAGGGCCCAAATGGGGGCCCACACTACGAATGTGAGACCAGGACAAATTTCCTGGCTCCTGGCTTTGGCGTGGCCCAGCCCTGGCTGTTGCAGCCATTTGCGGGGTGAGCCAGCAGATGGAAGATCTCTGTCTCTCAGTCTCTCTGTCTTTCAAACAAATCAAAATTTTAGAGAGAAAAAATAATCTATAAACAAAAGTCCCAGGCTGTGGTGCCAATTCTTGTCCCTGAGTCCTTCATATGCTGATCTGCTGTAGGAGAAACTGTCTCCAACTACCAGGCCTGCCCACCCTTAGACTCGTGAGTCGTCACGGCCAAAAGGCCACAACCAGCTCTCCGTGGTCCCTCTCGGTTCAAGGCAGGAAACGTATGAAAAGGATTAGGAGAAAAGCAAAAAGACCTAAAAGTAGTCAGGCAGCAAATCTTTCATGTATTACAAGAGCTGCTTTTTGTAGGGAGATACAGTGTACAGCCCGATGACACGGCTCATGTGATGACCAGACCTTCCCATAGCATAGAGATGGAAACAAAAGACGGACGGCTGGAGTTTCCCATCCATCAGTATAAGCACACAGGAGGTTCTCAGCCAGGGGCCCGCACACTAGACAGCTGTCACGTGTGAAGTTCCAAACAGGCACGTTCTATTACCAGGGCACAGGCCAACGAAGGCTGTGTCGCGACAACAGTGTGCCGATGCACCAGCGCCTCTGTGAGGTCCACACAGAGACACAGAACACAGCCCTGCTGCCAGGGAGCACACGGCTGTATCCCGAGAATGGACAATGCTTCCTGCCAGCAGAAGCAACCCGATCAGGGGCCTGGCCTAGTAAAGCTGCCGACTGGACACCTGTATCCCCTCCAGGAGTGCCTGGGTTCCGGGAAGGGCTCCACTCGGAACTCCAGCTTCTTAGCACACTCGCCCCAGGAGGCAGTGGTGATTGTTTACGTAGTGGGGTTGTTGCTGCCCACATGGGAGACCTGGACTGAGCTCCTGGTTCCCGGCTTCATCCTCGCCCAGCCCTGGTTATGCATTCAGGGAGTGAACCAGCAGACGGTAGCATTTGCTCTCTGCAAAATTCACAGTGCTTTATTTATTTATGTATTCGAAAGGCAGACAGCGAGTGAGTCTTCCATCTGCTGGTTCACTCCCCAGATGGCCACACTGGCCAGAGCTGCGCCAGTCTGAAGCCAGGAGCCAGGAGCAGCTTCCGGGTCTCCCATGTGGGTGCAGAGGCCCAAGCACTTGGGCCATCACCTGTTGCCCCTGTTGCTTTCCCAGGCAAATTAGCAAGGAGGGGGATCAGAAGTGGGGCCTGGAGCTGCGCTGGTGCATGTGGGATGCCAGCATCACAGGCGGCGGCTTTACCCACCAGGCCACAGCGCTGGCCTTGTAGCTGTTCACTTCTTCTATCTTTTCACCTCCTTCAAGAATCACCGATGAGTCACCAATGTTGATTAAGTGCGGGACGGGGCCTGCGTTGTGGCGTAGCAGGTTCTGAAGCTCTATGCAGCACCCGATATGAGCCATTTCAGTGAGCACCTTTCAGCTATCCAACCTGCCTTGCCCACGTTCCTATGAACTGGGATTAGAAATTAGCGCCCTGACACCCGAGCAAGGAGAAGGAAAAAGCCTACTACGCACAGCCGAGGCGGTCTCTCTGCTCTCGGTCAAAGCTCTCTCCAGGTCGCTCAGGCTCTCTAGTTTGGTGCTTCTCTTCTTCCCACTCAGCAAGGGCTCCTTTAACTTTCTCTGCTTCCTCTTCAATCCCACAAGGCCAATATCACATCGAGGACACAGCACCTAGTGCAGGACAGAGCAGACCCCCTGGTAAGAGGATTTCAGATAAAGCATTAGCAAGTCCCAAAGTGAAGGCCTAAGCAGTGGGAGCGTGGGCTCCTTCTTGGTGTCAAGCAGCCCTGGGGCGGGAAGACCCCCCTCCAGGAAGGGGAAGAGGACTGAGGCAGGAGACTGACTCCACAGACGCCACACACACCCAGTGGCTGCAGTTGTAATGGCCGACGATCGGCTTACGGGAAGGACAGAAAGTGCAGCTACTGCACCGCTCGTCAGGCTCGTCCAGGGTCAAGTGTGCGCAAGTACAACGTCACCCACAGAGAAAGCTCTTGCCCAGTAGCGAACACAGACTTCGTCAGACGACAGTGTCATCCTAGTAGCCAGGGAGCCTTCACAGCACCCTGACTGGCAACACAGCTTGGAGAACACACACATCAATCCGTGACGGCGACTTTGCACATGACGGACTTCACGTTTTACCCAGCGGAAGCCAAGTGCCTGCCCTGAGCTGGCTGCAGCCTTACCTCTAGGAGAGAATATGGCGAATTCTCAGTCAAGAACGTGTTAGCAGCACATTCTTTCCAAGCTTGAACCTCAGCTACCAGGGATTCCAGTCTCGGCAAGGCATTCAGGTGCACCGGGATAGACCGGCCTCTCGTGACAAGCTCCACGAGTGTGTCCAACACTGGCACACGTCCTCCAGCCTAAGAAGTCAGAAAAAGTTACAGTCATTCAGAAAAACAATACTTCCACACAAAATGGCAAAAGCACAATTCAGATCCACTCCATGATGGCAGCATACTAAACACAGCTGTTAACAATATGGGCCAGTTCACCAACCGGGGAGGGCGAGCGACACTGTTCTCTCACCTCACACCTAGAGAACCAAGGACACAAACGTGCATGGAAAACACCTTGATCTCTGCTCTAAGAGCAGAGTTACACAGAGGAAGGGGTAGAGGCAGAGAAAGAGAGTGGTCCTCCATCCACTGGTTCACTCCCTAAATGGTCACAATGGCTGGAGCTGGGCTGATCCAAAGTCAGGAGTCTGGAGCTTCTTCTGGGTCTCCCAAATGGGTGCAGGGGCCCAAACACCTGGGCCATCCTCCACTGCTTCCCCAGGCCATAGCAGGGAGCTTGGACCGGAAGTGGAGCAGCTGGGACTCTAGCTGGCGCCCATATGGGATGCTGACAGGCAGTGGCTGTTACCTGCTACGCCACAGCACCGGCCCTCTGTGCCCTTCTAAAAGTTCACCCATCACATTAGTCCCTGTGAATAGTTAGGAAAAATATTCAAGAGAAATAAAGATGTGTAATAGCTTAAGGCTGTCATTCTGGTGTACATAAATAAAATAATAATATCTAACTCCAATCCAGTCACTGCTGAAGAGTAGCTCAGTATGAATTACTCAGAGAACTAAAGTATGTGTTTGAGGAAGCCCCGGGCTTCTCGGACTTTAGCACTGATCAGTGTCATCTGGGAAGCGTATTTAATTCCTGAATTCTACTCCCAGATACTCTGACTCGGTAGCGAGAGCAGGATCCAAGAAGGTGCATTTCTGACAACTCCCTGGTGATGCTTCTGCTGCTGCTCCAGGAACTGCACTGTGAGGGAGTCAGGCAGCCTGGACAATCAAAGCAAGCTGTGAGGTGGAGATGCATGGGAGCTGCTCCTTTCTAGCGGGGCCCTGGCATCTGACGGGACTCCATACAAGGGAAGGATAGGTGGCCGGCGCCGCGGCTCACTAGGCTAATCCTCCGCCTTGCAGCGCTGGCACACCGGGTTCTAGTCCCGGTCGGGGCGCTGGATTCTGTCCCGGTTGCCCCTCTTCCAGGCCAGCTCTCTGCTGTGGCCTGGGAGTGCAGTGGAGGATGGCCCAAGTGCTTGGGCCCTGCACCCCATGGGAGACCAGGAGAAGCTCCTGGCTTCGAATCAGCGCGGTGCGCCGGCCGCAGCAGCCATTGGGGGGGTGAACCAACGGCAAAGGAAGACGTTTCTCTCTGTCTCTCTCTCTCACTATCCACTCTGCCTGTAAAAAAAAAAAAAAAAAAAAAACACACACACACACACACACACAAGGGAAGGACAGGCCCATTCTGAGGGCCAGCGTGCCATGGGATAGCTGTCCTGGACAGTAATATGGAAAAGAAGGGATGGGGAGAATTCTACAAGATGAAAACAAATGCACACTGATCAAGTGCAACATACATCAGATCCTGAATCAGACAACTTGCCAGAAAGGACACTTCTGGAAGTGTCTGGAAGACAGGAGTAGACTGATAATCCACAGCCTTTCACGTGTACTCTTACTGAATCCAACTGTTAGGGCAAAGAGGTTCTGATGGACAGGTGTGTGGCATAGTGATGGAAGATACCACCTGAGAGCCCCGAATCCCACCTTGGCCAGCCTGAGTCTGAGTGCTGGCTGTGATTCCGATCCAGTGCCTTGGTGACATGGCCCCGGGAGGCAGGTGCCGGCTCAGGTGCGTGTCTACTTGCCACCAGTGCCAGAGGCCCCGACTGAGAAGCGCACTCCTGGTTTGGTCTGGCCCAGCCCTGGCTGTTGTGGGCATTTGTAGAGTGTACCAGCAGATGTCAGCGCTCTCTATGTATATGGCTCTACCTCTCTGCTGTTTTGTTTTTTACAAATTCTTTTTTAAAGGATTTGAAAGATTTACAGAGAACGAGAGAGAGAGATCTTCCATACACTAGCTCACTCCCCAGATGGCATCAATGGCAGGGGCTGGAGCAGCCCACAAAAAAGGAGCCAGAAACTCCACCTGGGTCTCCCATGTGGGTGGCTGGACTCCAATGCATTAGCAGGGAGCTGGATCAGAAATAGAGCAGCCGGACTTGAACTTGATACGTGATGTCAGTTGAGTAAGCTGCACCTTAGTCCACAGTGACATAACACTAGTCCCTGAAAATAAGCTTTCAAAAATTACTTAAAAATAAAAATGCTGACTCATAAATTACATGCTATTCCCATGATATCCGATTTGGAAATATGTAGAGTAACTTCCTACCTGTAAACCATAACACTGGATACACAATCCAGTATTAATACATAATACATAACCCAGGACCAGCACTGTGGCGCAGCCGCTTTACCTGCCGCTGCAGTGCAGTATCCCATGAGCATCAGTTTGGGTTCTGGCTGCTTCACTTCCAGTCCAGCTCTTCGCTGACATGCCTGGAGCATCGGAGGATGGCCCAAGTGTATGGATAAAGCTGCTGGCTTTGGCCTGGCCACCACTGGATGCTGTAGCCATCTGAGAAAGACCTCTGCTCTCCCTCTGTATAACTCTTTCAAAATAAATAAATAAACTCAACAGAAAGAAAATAAATGACCCACCAACTATACAGTGGTTCCTTGTTGTTAGTCACATCTCCCTGTAGAGATGCGTTCACCCATGCAGGCAGTGCTGAGAACACGGGCGGCAGCTCGTGATGTGTCCTGGGAGGGACAGACCCACCCAGGAGCACGGCCTGGCTCCCATTTCACACACTGCTGTGTCCTTTCTGCACGGAGCTACTGATCAGGCAGTGAGAAGGTCAGCATGATGACTGGGCCTAGTACTGTCAGACCCAGGCACCAGCCACAGTCAGGAAGTTCATGTACACAGCAAATTTTTCTCACTTGCCTGGGTCACCCTTAAATTATGTAATCATCTCAAAACAATGTATCTTCTTTTCCCTATTAACTACAACAGATGCCCAGATGTTTTGTTGGAAACACGTGTCTAGAATTGTCCTGTTTGGTATTAGCAGCTGGCCGATTAGCCACTTAAAATACATGTTCAGAATGCCAGATCGGATTTTGCTCCCAGAATTTGAAGACTTCAACAAAAACAGAACTTGAGAGTCTCTTTGTCTCACTAGGTCCCCAAGACCTGTTAGTTTAGAATGATCAGAGAGTTTATAAAGGAAGACCCCTCTCCCTGCCCTGCCAACCACTGTTTTAACTAAGTCATCCAGCTAAAAACTGGGTAACGTATAGGAGCATTCTTTCTGCACGGTAATAATCTACAAGTAAATACAACTTATCTTATGCTTACATGCAGATCAGTAAGTCCATCAACTAGCACATGGCCACAAATACTTGGCGACAGTTACTTTCCATAATTACTGATACTTGGTAAGTTTCGTTTATCTGCAGGTTTGGGACGGAGTTTCTGTTAAGCCATGGTGAGAAGTCTGGACCTTGGGGTGCAGTCTGCCCACAGTCACATAACCAGGTGCACTGAACCTGCTACTTCTGATTGCGGACAAGAGGCTACTGCACTTTCTCACAGAGCTTCATCTTTACCTTGCCCTCAAACAGCAACCAAGTTCAAGTTTGCTATGGAAGACTCCCCAGGTCCCACAAATAGCTGACTGAACTGTGTAAGCTCCAAATACTTTCGAGCAACCTGGTTGAGATAATAGCTAGCTAAGTACATCCAAAAAGGCTGAATACAACTAATAATCTGGTCAGCCCTCAAATACCGAGTCCGTGCAGTGAGATAGATACGACATATTACATCCTTTTACAGCTTAAAGGGCAAAACCAACCTGCAAGGCCTCTACGTCCTGAAGCCAGTCTCTGGCTCTCTGCACTGAGTCTTTCAGCGCTGCCCCATTGGGCAGATAGGCAGGGATCTCCTCAATCTCCTTGACTGCTGTGGCAAGGCTGTTTAGTGAATGCCGCGGTCTACAAAAATGAAACGCAAAGAATTGTTTATGTGATGGTTCATTTTTCTAACAGTTACCAAAACAGGAAAAAAAAATCACTTCAAAGGAAATCTAGTGTGGCAAGTCAATGTGACTAGGTAGCAAATGAAACAGTTCCGAACGTCTGAGTGAGATGCAACAGCACCAGGGTGAGGATTCCAGACAGCTTAGGACGCCACTGGCGCACCTGCATCCCTATCAGGACCTGGGTTAGTCCTGGCTCTGCTCCAGCGTCCTGCTAACGCACGCTCCGGAAGGCAGTAGTTGGGACCTTGCTGCCCATATGGGAAGAGGCCAGTGGCTTGGGCCTGACCCAGAATGGCAGCTGTAAGCATGTGGGTAGTAAATCAGCAGACAAAGCCCACTGGGAGGAGAACCCAGGGTTCTGAGGGATCGTTTCCTCTGTGTTAAGCTAGTAGATATATTGTCAGGACTTACAGTTTCTCAAAACAATTCAAATTCTCTAGGTTATTAATATGGTCAAAGCCAAGTACTAAAGACTTTGACATCCCTCCACTCGATCTGAGGACTAGAGAAGAACACGTCTGGCCTGCACGTTACCCCCAGAGCAACACAGCCTTGTCAGACAGAAAGCAAGCGTCACAACGAGGGCTTGCTTCACCCTCCTCACCCTCGGACAGCCCGAGCCCAGTCAGCTCAGACACAGCAAGGGTCCCAGGGGCTCAGCAGCATCCTCGACAGACAGCGCTGCCTGTGGTGAGAGAACACTGCAGCTGCCTCCCTCTGCGGAAGGCTGCGGGCTAACTCCCAGGTGTCTCCCGCCTCCTTATTAACCGCTGGTTTGCAGAGTCCCACCTGTTCAGAGCGGGCTGCGTCACCCACCTTCCCCAGGGGGCCATGTGTGTCTGCTTTTACCTGGCCTTGAGGAGACTCTTGGCCTTGTCATCCCAGTGCTCCGACACCGTGAGCAGCTCCTGCAGCCGGGCCATCGCTTTCTCCACGGCCGAGTACGGGGCCAGCCCCACCCCCAGGTCTATGAGCCGTCTCATATCGTCTAGAGTAAGGGAGCCGGGGTCGAGGCAAGCTTGCTGCACCTCCTCTAGCCAGCGGGCCTGCTCCAGCCGGACACGCATCTCAGCAAGCTGCGGCAGCTCAACGTCAAACTCGAAGCTGACGTCCAGCAGGTCCTGCAGCTCCGCGGCACTAGGCATCTCCTCGGAGAGCAGCTTCTGGCTGTGCTGCTGGAAGTCTTCCACGCGGTTCAAGAGGTCCTGCAAGAGCGCAAGTGTTTCAGTAACTCCAATCTGAAACGCCTATTTAGTAAGTGCGCCTCTGCTGTCCCTCTGCACTTCAGTAGCAATGAGCCAAGCAGGTCCCCCACTGGCAACCGAGAGCTGAAACAACACACGTCAACAGGCCTCCCTCCAACTGAGACTGACTGGTAGTCACTCTCCAAGTAAAAATGGCAACTTTCTCCTCCGTGAGCCAATACAACCTGCACACACGTCCTCAGTGTTAAAAAACATTTGCTAATAAACGTGGGCATTAGCCACTAGAGAAGCCTACTTCTAATAACGTCCATCAAGGTCCATTACACAGCACAGCTTCCTGAGTTCTCCCCCACGCTCCTCTGTTACCTTCAGCAACGGTGTCTGGCTGAGGACACATGGAAGAGCGTACAACTGCGTCACAAACTGGCGAAGCTCATTCACCGTCAACTGATTCTGGGATTTTCCTCCTCCAGATCTGTATCTACAAAGACAAAGGCCAAAGTCCTGAGAAATCCATGTTCACAGGTTCCAGACAGCAGAAGAGCCGCAGTCACACAGGCTCCCAAGATGCACCGCCAGCCACGCACCTCGTCTGCCTCTTGCCGGTGAGCAGCTGCTGCGCCACAGAGGCGCACTTCTCTGCGTCCTGCGTGACCAGGCGGAGGTGGCGCAAGAGGTCATTGTCCGGGAACTTCTTCATCTCGGATTCCTCAATTAAAGCCTTAAAGCTCACAAGGCCTAAGGACAAACAATAAAGTCACCTTCCCTGCGACCGCTGTCTGTCCTCACCGGCATGATATTTACGAGTGCCTTTCTCAGTTCTCATCTATAAGACGTCTTACATCAAATGTGTTTATTTGCTTCCCTGGGGGATGGCTGGGCACCAAGTTTTATAAACAAGGATTCAGAATTATTCTTCACTATGGAAATGTTAAGATACAGCTTGTTTAAGAGACATAAAATCAGGAAAACGATTGATTTGTCAAAACAAAGTCCATGTGATCTTAGGGGGGCGTGCCCACTTCTTCCCCTGGATTTTATTCTGTAGTCAGCAAGTGGTCAGTGTGCTCAAGGAAGTGACACTGTTCTCTTCCCCTGAGAGACAGGTGAACGAGATGGGAAGAAAGCAGTGACTTTCAAAGGTGCTAAGTACAAGGCCCTTAATTTTGGAATTCAAGTGATAAACTAGCATGTCATGCTGTCTTTTTCATTGAGACGTGATTTTTTTTTTTTTTTTTTTTTTAATTTTCTTAGGTTCTACATGAAATTCGAGGTTTTGCCTCCTCCACTTCTGGTCTGAAACCTCTGCTACTGCCCTGTTCACTGAGCTGCAAGGAAGGGTTGCTTAGCCAAGCTTGAGGCCAGGCTGGCTCCACGTAGTCCATTCTGCTGATAGCTGGCTCCATCCCAATCAGCTTCAACTGCTGATCCCCAGTCACACTTTCTGTGCCACCTACTTTTCTTCTTGTTGATTTTTGCCTCCAAAGCTTCATTCACAGTTAAGGCCCACTCGTTGTAAGACTCTGCTCGAAGCTTCAACGCATTCATCATGGGGTAGAGGTCATCCAGAGTGTATCTGTATCTGGAAGAGAATGCCAGGCTTAGCTCTGAGACGTACCCTACCTACATTCCTGGCCTATGCAGCAACGTCACTGCAAAATCATTCTTCCTACTCACCGCAACTTGTACTTATGAGGAGGACAGGAACACAACTCCTTGACGTGGTGCAGGCACACGAGCAGGCCAGGTTTACAAGAACAGGAGATGGCAGACATGAAGCACGTAGTTTTACATTTTACACACTGACGTTCATCATCTGGCAACAGCTCAAAATCCATTCTTTCTGAATCGATCACTCCCTAGAATAAAGGTTACTTTAAGAGCCTTCTAAAGAACAGTAAAAATCCCAGCCCCAAGACAAGCTTGCAGGAGCGAATTTAAAAAAGTACAACTTAACCCAAGTAGAGAGGCATGGTTACAGACTGCAGAACACAAAGTAACAACGACCCAGCAAACAGAAGCCAGTGAGTAGACTTCACTCACGTAGGGAGAATCCCTTTTTTGACAAGGTAGGGTGGGCTTTATGTTTGGCCATTTTGGCCTGAGTGTGACAACAGTTAAGAGGACTCTAAGACGACCGAGGTTAGTTGTCGTCTATCCCCCACTGCAAAGCCGGCCATCTGCCATCTCTGTATTCTGCGTACAGAGCTTTTGACTTCCAAGGAAATACTACGTAGGGCTTGAGGGACACCGCTGGAGAAACTATGAAAAAGTACAAAAATAAGGAGGAAGACAGGGCAGCCAGAAGACCATAATGCATAAACAATGCGATGGAGCAGGGTCTCAGCCTGTCGCACAAGTTTGCTGAAGGGCTGTCATCTGAGTAGGTTAGGGAATTTCTGCACTAGCAAAGCCTCAAGTCGCAAGAAGGATTTCCTAAACGAAATGCTGTGGAGAAACAAGGTTTTGAACCAGTACATTTCAATCATACTTTGCACCATTGGACCCCTGTGGGATATCCCTTCGTCATTCAAACTGCTCCTGCCCTTTCTCCTGATCTGGAACCGGATCCAAACCCAGCCCTGGGAATGCTGGTCCTAATCAAATCAGCCAGGAAGCTTTAACCTTTCACGTGTGACAATCAGACAAGAGTAAGGAAACACCTATGAGTGGAGTGTGGCTTTCATTTACAACTGAACCCAAGGCCTTGATGGAACGGAGATACTTGGAATTCCTGTTTAAAGTGAGATTAAGGACTAAGTCCAGAGACTTTAGCTGGGAGTGACCCAAGTGGTTTATACCCAGTTTCATCTGTGAATTCCACATCTGGTTATCCCTCTCTAAGATGAGCGCCTGTTCCTGGTGACAGCCACTGAAGCTCCCTGGGCACAGCTGTGCCCACCTGTGAGACACGGGGAAGGCAGCTCCAGAGAGCAGCATTCTAGATTCCAAAGAGTATGTCCACGAATAATTCAAAATGTTCCATAAAATGCAATCAGGTGTTACTTTTTTATTTTTTGTTTAAAAAAAAATCTTCGAGGGGCTGATGCTATGGTACAACAGGCTAAGCCACCACCAGTGACGCCAGCAACCCGTACTGGAGAGCTGGTTCAAGTCCTGGCCGCTGTGCTCCCTGCTGATGTGCCCGGGAAAGCAGAAGACGGCTCAAGTGCTTGGGCCTCTGCCACCCAAATGGGAGATCAGGATGGAGCTCAGGCTCCAGGCTCCTAACTTCAACCTGTTCCAGCCCCAGCTGGAAAGACAGAGTTACAAAGAGGTAGAGACAAAGAAGTCTTCCATCTGCTGGTTCGCTCCCCAAATGACTGCAATGGCCAGAGATGAACTGATCTGAAGCCAGGAGCCAGGAGCTTCTTCCAGATCTCCCACAAGGGTGGAGGGGCCCAAGAACTTGGGCCATCTTCTACTGCTTTCCCAGGCCATAACAGAGAGCTGGATCAGAAGTGGAACAGCCGGGTTTCAAACTCGTGCCCATATGGGATCTGGACGCTGCAGACCGGGCCTTTTTTTTTTTTTTTTTAAACAGGCAGAGTGGACAGTGAGGGAGAGAGACAGAGAGAAAGGTTTTCCTTTTGCCGTTGGCTCACCCTCCAATGGCCACCGCGGCCGGTGCGCTGCAGCCGCGCACCGCGCTGATCCGAAGGCAGGAGGAGCCAGGTGCTTCTCCTGGTCTCCCATGTGGGTGCAGGGCCCAAGCACTTGGGCCATCCTCCACTGCACTCCCGGGCCACAGCAGAGAGCTGACCTGGAAGAGGGGCAACTGGGACAGAATCCAGCACCCCGACCGGGACTAGAACCGGGTGTGCCAGCTCCGCAGGCAGAGGATTAGCCTGTTGAGCCGCAGTGCCGGCCACAGACCAGGCCTTTAATTTGTTGCACCACAGCACCAGTCCCTAAGTACATTTCTTTTAAAAAAGGGCAAAACATTGGAGCAGACATTTCATGGAAAACAGATTCGGATAATTTAGATAGTCAATGAAAATTAAAACTACTATAAGATTATTATAGACCCACCAGAATGGCCATGAAGGGAATTACATAAGTTAGGAAATGATATGACACTAAGGTGCATAACAACTTTCTTATGTAATACCCAATGACACGCAATTGGATTTCCAAAAATCTTACCAATTGACGGACAGCTTCCCTCAGAGCCTTCTCACCCTCCACCATGATGGCCATGTCCTTCTCGACAGTGGAAGCCACCACCACGTCCAGCACGTCCGCCTTGGAGGCCATCTTGCAGATCATCTCGTCGTGGGAGAACACGCAGTAGCGGTGCAGCAGGCGGTAGTGCTCCACGCACTGCCGGCCTAGCGGGAGCTGGCACAAAAGACAGAAGGACACATCAGTCATCTTTCCTCCATTCACAAAGACTGCTGGGTTGTACCACTGAACTACCGAACATCACACTCCATGTTAGCACTTGTTTATCAACCCTAAAATCAGAATGCCAGAGTCCCAGCTAAGTCCAGGCCTTGCTATCTCACCCTGCAACAGTCCGACAGATTAGGTCCCTCAGGTAAAAATCAGTGCTTTAACAATGTGTCAGTGTCCACACCAGTGTGGCATCTGTTTGGAAACTGCATCTGCACATTTCCTGAAACAACTCGAAAACGCACAATCATGAACTTACAATCTATCCGCCTTACAGCACACATACTCAATCCTGACAGGTCTCTCCAGGCAAGTGAAAAACAGGAGCCATGTCAAAAATCGAACTTTTTAACTAACGGAAACCAAATGACACGACGACAGTCACCTGAGAGTCGAGCTGTAGATCATGAGAACAGGTGCCACCCAACGCGGCGTCCTGCCCTGGGATCAGTTACCACGGCAGAGAGAGCCAGAGCTTCAGCCAGAGGCCGGCAGCCGACTCTCCACGAAGAAAGGCTCACCACGCCGGCGAGGGGCAGGCCCACCTCAGCAGGGCGCCTAATCAGCAGCCCTGGGTGGAAGCGACTCTACACTGAGCTTGAGCGCACTGGGCACCCCGCCCACATCTGGAAATCCTCTCCCAGCCGCGATCGCGATCACATACCCAGTCAACGGTGCAGAAGTTCACAGCCTCCGCAAAGTTGAAGCCCTGGTTGAAACCACTGTGGTAGGCTCTTGGAAAGGTGATCACAAACTCCCCGGCACACTGATTAGTTCGGTAAACCTGCAAAGAAGAGATTGCACATTTTTGAGGTTCTTGGATGGTGGCATCTCACTAAAGACAACAGGGACTTGGTAGGGGATGATTTTTCAGGCGGCAGCTTCATCTACAGACACTAATTCCTGCCACAAGAGGGAGCAGTGCTTCACAGGGAGGGCACCTAGCAAAACAGCAGCAACTATGAACGATCCTATCGTAATACCATTCCCTCCTGATGCCAGTGAAAGAAATCTCACTTTACTTCAAGAACCTCACACAGAACTCCTGATCTGGACTTCAAATTTAGCTTCCATCATTCCTCTCTTCCTGCACCCCACAAGCATGGAGATTGCCCCAGACACACAGATCCTCAGCTCCCGGTCCCAACTTGCCCAGTGCCTGCCTCCCTGCATCAGTGGTTCAGCACAGCAGCAGCAGCGAGGGACTTGTTGAAAATGCAGATTCTCAAGCCTCGCCCAGAACCAGAGACCTTGAATGCTGGGGGCAAGCCCCATGAACTCCTGGGTAACAGGCGCTTCAAGGTTCTGATACTGCACAAAGTTAAAGACAATCACCCATCCCAGATGCACAATCCCTTCTACATAAACTACTTCCTCCATCCCCAACTCCCTGCTAAACCCACATGATACTTATCATTGCACTCAGCTCCTCCTGTAGACCTACAGATGCCACTCATTGATGAGCCCTTTCTGACTCTTAACAGACCAAATGTTCCAGCTGACACCACTGTCACACCACACGACCACCGTCCCCTTCCATTATTTGCACAAACATCATGCCTTTATAAATTCTGAGTCCCTGGGTGCAGGAGGAGTTCATTCAAGCATCTCTGTTGATCTAGAATCTCCTGTTACATAGTTTGCTCCGTTTATTAAAAAATCAGGGTTGGTTAAGTCTCATTTACAGCAAGTTCCTTGGCAAACTGGGAAGACCAACCAACAGGAAGAGAAAAATCAATGAGGAAGATCCCAACAAGGAGACGGAGGTACTCTGCTTTAAATCATTATTTCTAAGCTATGGTCCAAGCATAATTTATGACCCCTCAAAGAAAAGTCCTTCCTCTTTGTTCCCATTGACTATCCTGTGGATCCAAAATCAAAACATTTAGGTCACATGAAAATCTAGAATTCGCTTAGGGCTGGCACTGTAGCGTAGCGGGGAAAGTCACTGCTTGCAGGACCAGCATCCCATACTGGTGCCAGTTCAAGTCCCACCCACTCCAATGCCGATCCACTTCTCTGCTGATGTGCCTGGGAAAGCAGCAGAAGACAGTCTGAGTCCTTGGGCCCCTGCACCCACGTGGGAGACCTAGAAAAAGCTCCTGGTTCCTGGCCTCGGATTGGTGCAACTCCGGCCACTGCAGCCATTTGGAGAGTGAACCAATAGATGGAAGATCGTCTTTCTCCCTAACTCTGCCTTTCAAATAAATAACTAAATCTCTGTAAAAATTCACCTTTAACACTGTAAATGCATCATTTATACTCTGTTGAATAAAGATGCACTGCTCAGACTGGCCTCCCAAAATTGTCTTCAGAGCATTCTCCAAAAGGAACGCCAGTATCTGAGTGTCACCACCTTGTACAGAACTTCGGTGAAGCGACCACAGCAGCACCTTTCAGTCCAGACTGGGAACCCTGAAATCCAAGTTCAAGCCCTCAAAACAAGTTTTCACTTAAAATAAGCTTAACTGGACAGGTGTCATGGTACAGCAGGTTAAGCTGTCATTGGGGATGTCTACATTCCACAGTGCCTGGTTGAGTCTTGACACTTTTGGTCCAGCTCCCTGCTAAAGCGCTTAGGGAAGCAGGGATTATGGCCCTGGCCTCCTGTTCCTGCCATCCACAGGAGACCAAGATGGCAGCTGAAGGTATTTGGGGAATGAACCAGCAGGGGGAATATCCTGAGCTCACCTCTCCCTCCCAGTCACTCCAGTCTTGTTTTTATTTTGTTTTGTTTTTTCTAAAGAGGGGGATGGAGATCTTCCATCTGCTGTTTCATTCCTCAAATGACTGCAAAGGCAGGATCTGGGCTAGGCCAAACAAAGCCAGGAGCTTGGGGCTTCTGATGGGTGTCCCATGTGGGTGCAGGGACCCAGGTATTGGGGCCACCCTCCCTCCAGTGCTTTCCCGAGTGTACTAGCAGAGCTGGATAGGAAGTCTGCGTCCCAAATCAGTACCCATACGGGATGCTGGCATCGCAGGCAGCAGCTTTACCTGCCACACCACAACATTAGCCCCCACTCTGAGCTTTCAAATAAATGAATCTTAAATACAAATAGCGGTAAAACTAAGATCTACCATGCATATCAGTTCATTATCCAAAATCAAAACCATGGATTCAAAGGTGTTTTCTAAAGTAAGTACAAGGTATGAAAGATTCTAAGAGTTCAGATCGCCCCATTTTCGGCCCAGCTCAAACCACTGTGGCCACTTGGGGAGGGAAGCAGCAGATGGAGGACCTCTCTCTCTGTCTTCCCTGCAGAACGTACAGGCACTTCATGCGTCATCAGAGTGTTGGGGTTCATGATGGTCACAAGCTGGTGCAGGAGGTCCGGCTGCGACACGAACAGCTCTGGGGCCAGCTTCTTCATCACGTTCTCCAGCTGCTCAGCAGCGTAGCCGGGGACGCCATACCAGGTTTTTGGCTCACCCCTGGAAACAGAGAATGAAGATAAATCTGCCCACAATGTCAACACAAATAAAAGGGTGAACCAGTTCTTACTGTTTAGCTCCTGCTCTGTACGACCATGTTAAAGAGGAATGTTGAGACCAAAGAAGTGTCATTAGAAATGTGAACTGAACATGTGTGATGCATTTCCCCCTTCAAGTAAAAAGTTTAAACGTGAGACTCTTTACCCGAGATCCCTCTCCCCACTCCCATTTTATCTGACCCTTGACAAGATGCAGATATCTAGAATTTCTAAGAATATAAGGTCTTATGTTAGCTGCAGGCTACATGTTGCCACAAATTCCACAGCAACTGACAAGGGGATGACTCTCCATCTTCCTTTTCTCTTGCCCCTCCTGACAGATGAGGTTAAATCAAACACTAATAAGGCAATTAGCATTTCTAAAGAGCGCGTATTCTTCAAAGCACTGTAAATTGTCAACCAATTAATCTGTAACATCCTTGCATCCCTGGGAGCTATGGTAAACATAATCTTCATGGTACAGCTGGGAACAATTGCCTGGGGAAGTAGAACCATGCTTATGTGCACATCTAGATGCCAATTCCCCCTTTCTTGTGGTACATCCTCAAATTCCTTGTGTGAAGATTTGAGTATGTTACAGATCCGCAAATATTTTTGAACTTAGGAGTAAGAGGAATAGAGAAGAGAAAAACAGATGTGAAGAAATGACTCTGGCTGAAGATCTTTAACAAGAAAGCCCACATGCCCCTACATGCACACAAGATAAGGACTAGAAAGCAGCCCAGGAAGCTGGAGGTTCAAGGACCAGGGAGACACTGTGCCACCTCTAAGCCTCTCCCAAAGTGGGTTTTTTTTTTTTTGTAAAGTATCTATTTTTATTTATTTGAGACAGATTTGGTTCACCGCCCAAATGCCCACAAAAGCCAGGGCTGGGCCATGGGAGGTGAGCCTGGAACCCAATCCAGTGCCCCGCATGAGTGACAGGGACCCAAATACTCCAGCCATCACCTGCTGCTTCTCGGGGTGTCCACAGCAGGGACTTGGATCACAAGCAGAGGACTGGTCTCCAGGCACTCTGATATAGGATGCAGGCGTCACAATGGTATCCTAATGGCTGAGCCAAACGCCTGCGCCAATGGTCCGCCACGGCCTCCAAATGGCATTTTCCATACTAAAAGCAAAGCTCAATGCCTTCAGACCTTTCTCTGTATGTGCAATTTCAGCAGATTCATGCACTTCCAGGGAATCTTTTAAGAAACAGTGTTTTAGCTTGTTGGGATGTCTGCTCTAACAGCAAACAAAAAATCTTTTTAAAAAGTAGCCCAGAGGCTGGTGCTGTGGTGTAGTAGGCTAAACCTCCACCTGCCACACCCATATCCCACGTGGGCACTGGTTCTTGTCCCCACTGCTCCTCTTCTGATCCAGCTCTCTATATGGCCTGGAAAGGCAGTGGAAGATGGCCCAAGTGCTTAGGTCACTGTGTGGAAAACCTGGAGGAGGCTCCTGGCTCTGGATTGGCCTAACTATAGCCATTGTGGTCACTTTTTTCTCTCTCCCTTTCTATCTGTTTAACTCTACCTCTATATAAATAAAATTTTAAAAAAAGAAAAGCAAAGTGGCCCATTACTAGTTTACTACTCAGCTAGCCAATCACTCCAGGCTCTGTGGAACTTCTCACCAGTGCAGGTAGTTAATTGAGTAGCTCCAGTGGTCTTCAATATGCCAACAGAAGGATGAAAAGCACATTCCTACGTACAGCCACGGGAGTTTCATGCCACATATGTCAGCAGTGATGTGGGCAAGCACAGACTGCTCCATCACTGGCATGTTGTTCAGATTCCAGCCACTATCAAGGTACTCCTAAAAACACAGCAGAGAGAAGTGTTAGCTGCATCGCTCAGCCCTGCTACAGGACCCAGCTGAAAACAGTGTCCTTTAAAATAAAAGGGGAGGAGGGGAGGAGGGGAGGAGGGGAGGTGGGGAGGAGGGGAGGAGGGGAGGAGGGGAGCAGAGAAGCCACTGTGCTGCCCATGGATTAGCTTTGTGAACGCCACACAAATGGATTCAGAGAGTGAATGTGTCTGTATCTGCCCCTCTTCCTGGACGAGAGTCCACGTACACAAAGCTCGCAAGTGCACACACCAGCCCGGGGTGCTGGAGAAACCAGCACGGTGGCTCTCCTGAGAGGGAGGGGGAGGTAGGAGAGGGCAAAGGGGGAGCTTCTGGGGTGCTGGGCATATCTTCTTTGCTGCTCTAGTGCTGTTACTCAGCTTGTACAAATCCCTCAAGCTGTGCACATCCAATTACATACTTTTCATCGTATGCTAGATTTCAAAACAATGTCAAATCAGAGTTCCTACAAGAATAGGAACAGAAACCTCAGGAATTTGCAAGCAGCAAAACTAACAGGCTCCTACACATTCAGGTGCAAGGGTAACCAGGCCCGACCCCGACCCTTTGAGTTTCCTACAGAAAGAGAAGCAATGTCAAAATCTCCGGCCACGGCCGGCGAGCCCTGCTCCCACTCACACATGCAGTGCCACAGCACAGTCTTTTCCTTTCCTTGAAATCATGAACAATCTGGTAGCTAAGATGTACTGAAAGTAAATCATAAAATCACTTCAGCCAATCAAACAATTTCCACGAATAACTAACTCTACTTCCAAGCCACTTCCAGGGCTTCTGTCTTCCAGGAGGCTCCACTGACCCAGCTGTGCCCTTCTGAACCGCAGCTGCATTGCAGAGCTCCCTACCTCTTCCTCCGGCGAAAGCTTGAGTCTCCCGTCTCGCACAGGAAAGCCACTGCCGAATTCCTTCGAGGCGATGTCAGCTCCATATTCCACTGTGACATCCTCCTCAATAGTGCTTACCAGTCGCCAAAATTCCTTCTCAACCAGCTCTGTGGGAACCATCTGGAAATACAAGGGAGAAAAAATGAGATTTCTCAGATACAAACTGCAACCAATCTGGGGACAGGAATCACAGAATAATATCTTGAGGACAAATTCTGCTTTTAATGTTCCACAATTGACCCCAGGCAATTAAGGCAACAACTCCATCTTCCAAAAGGAATTTTATAACCAAGAGGTGCAGGAACTAAGAATTCAAGCCCCTCCACCCATGCCTGCATCCCATACTGGAGTGCTGGCTGAGGTCCCAGCTCTTCGGCTTCTGATCCCGCTTCCTGCTACTGCACCCAGGGAGGCAGCAGATGGTGGCTCAAGTGCTTGGGACCCTGCCGGCCCCATGGGACAGCCACACTGAATTCCTGGCTCCCAGCTTTGGTCTGGAACAGGCCTGGCTATTGCAGGCATTTTAGGAGTGAATCAGTGGAGGAAGATTCCTGTCACTCTGCCTTTCAACAGATGAAAATGAATAAACACTTAAAAAAGAAAATGGACTGATGCTCCTCTGTTATCAACCTGGCCCACTATAAAAGGAGGCGAGGAGAGAGAACGACAGCGAGTCCAGAGGCAGGAAACTTCCATGCCTGCCCCTCAGCGTCTTCATCGTAGGAAAATACACAGCCAGCTACAGCTAGAAGAGGTTGTATGCAAGTCACCAAGACTGAGTACACACGTGGGGAGTCAAGAGTCAAGAGAACTGAAAACTCAAGTACAAATATAAGCCCATTAAACAAGCAAGCATTTAAGTAATCACAAAGTAAGGAAATCAGGTCTGCTCGTGCACTGCCGAGGTTCCATACACTGATTCAGGTACTGGAGTGGGACAAGGCGTAGGACCCTCATGTAGCCCCAGGAACAATTCCAAGAAAATAATCCCACTAAAGAGACCCACGTGACGGAGCACTTGCGGTAATGGTGAACTGCTAATTTGGGGCCAGCAGCGTGGCGCAGGTTAATCCTCTGCCTGCGGCACCAGCATCCCATATGGGCGCCGGTTCTAGGCCTGGCTGCTCTTCTTCCAATGCAGCTCTCTGCTGGATGACCCACGTGCTTGGGCCCCTGCACCCGCGTGGGAGACCTGGAAGAAGCTCCCAGCTCCTGGCTTCGCATTGGCGCAGCTCCGGCCGTTGCGGCCATTTGGGGAGTGAACCAATGGAAGGAAGACCTGTCTCTGTCTCTCTCTCTCTGTAACTCTACCTCTCAAATAAATAAATAAAATCTTAAGGAAGAAGACCGCTAATTCACCTTGAATTAGTGTTAGGAAATCACTTAACTTCGGTGAACTTGCTTGAGGAGTAATAATAAATGCTGAATGAGGAGTGCTTGTGCTCCAGACTGAGGGAAATGAAAAGTGCAATCTTACCCTCAAGTTCCAAATATTCACTCATGTCTCACAAAACAACAAGTATGTTCCCAGAGGCAGGGCTGTGGCACAGTGGGTACAGCTGCCGCCTGCAGTGCCCAGCGTACCATATGGGCACTTGTTTGCGTCCCGGCTGCTCCACTTCCCATCCAGCTCTCTGCTATGGCCTGGGAAAGCAGCAGAAGACTGCCCAAGTCACTGGGCCCCTGCACCCCCGTGGGAGACCTGGAAGCAGCTCCGGCTTTGGATCAGCGTGGCTCCAGCCATTGAGGCCATCTGGGGAATGAACCAGTGGATGGAAGACTCTCTCTCTGCCTCTTTTAACTCTGCCCTTCAAATAAATTATTCTTTTTTTTTTTTTTTGGGGGGGGGGGACCAGAAGTATACTCCCAAGGTATATATTGTTTGGCATATCATAGACATTCACAATTTTTATGACTTTTCTTTAAATTGTATTTGCTGGACTGAAAGGATTACTGATTCTTTTCTTTACTGGTATTCTGTTGCTGTTACTATATGACTGTGTGGGGCAGCTATTTCTAGAGAAATCTTTAAATGAAAAATCATAATGCATCTTTCAGTACTATGGAAATTAAATACAACGAAACCAAGCTAATGTCTCATTCTGCATAAAGACCATCAGAAGAGGCCTCCACTCAATCTGTCTTCAGATACATTGTTCTCCAAAAGAAACTAAAAGCTTGAATTAAAGCAGTGTGTGTGTACCTACATGGACTGGCATGTTGAAGTAGTCGGATTTGAAGGCGTCTGCCATTTCCCCAAAAGTTCGCAGGGTATAGTCCCTGGCTGCTTGTTCAAAGCCAAATGCTTCTTGTGGCTTACTACATTCCTGCAAATAAAAACAAAATTGATGTTCTAGATGACACTTGAAAATGCCAAGTACGATTGCCAACGTTCTTATTTAATGTTTATGCTAGATCTACTTTGGAAAAATTAATGTGACAAAAAATTGGATTGGTCTAGTGAGCAAATGAAACAAATTTTACCTATTGATTTGCTAAAGCAAATGGAATCTCTATTTTATTTACCACAACCTGGAATAATAATTTAAATGTTTGGAAAGACAGCCAGTCAGTCATCTTCCTTCACGATCAGGTACTGAGTGCTGAGTGAGCACCTGAGGTCTGTGTTGGGGTTAGATCGCGTAAGGAGCTCCAAGAATGGATGCTCGGTTGGAAAGGCCCTGTGCTTTCTCATACAGCTCCATGACACAGGAACACGGTGTCCCCTAACAGGGGAAGTTATTTTCTACACTGAAAATAAAAGGAATCATGGCCTCTGAGACTCCAAACCATAAAATCAACAAATACAGATGAGAAGTCACTCGATGGAAACAGAAGGACTGCCAGACCAGCAGCATGTGGCTATATTCTAACAACGTCATCAGAAACAAAGCACCGAGGGGTGGCCGGAGCCAGCTCAGCCGCTCTGGACCAGCGAGCGGGATCCACCACTAAGTCATCCCTACCAAAGACACTCACCACTTAAGTCACCTCCCACCCATGGCCTCCCGCCCTGCCTGGCCCCCGGCCTAGTACCTTCTCCTTCACAGGAGACAATGGAAAAGCACTGTGGCCTGGCCCCCACACTGGGGCTGGGCTCCTCACTACTGTGCCGTAATCCCACCCTGACATGGCCATCACCTCCCAGCTGACTGCCTCACTATACAAAGCAATCCTCACAAAGGTGGGTGCAAATCCCTTCTAGATTTTACCAGAGACACCATGCACCATGAAAAATATCAGTTATCACAATGCCACATGGAAGTGTATTTATAAGTGAAAAATACTACTAAAATCACTCACATAACATAACTGCATTTGTTTAGAATAGGATCCGGATGGATACACAACATCACATTAAGAGTTCCTCAGTCTTCTACCAGGATGGTCTAAGTTCCCAGCTTCTGGCTTCTCCCTGGCTGCTTTGGCAACTAAAGAGTGAACCAGTGTGTCTCCGTTTCTCTCTCTGTCACTCTGTCTTTCAAATAAACTAATCTTAAAAGAGAAATCTTTAAAAAGATTTATTCATTTACTTGAAAGGCAGACATTCAGAGAGAGAGAGAGAGATCTTCCATCTGCTGGTTCATTTCCCCAGTGACCATAATGGTGGGAGCTGGGTCAATGCAAAGGAGGAGTCAGGAGCTTCTTCTAGGTCCCCCACTTGGGTGCAGGTACCCAAGCACTTGGGCCATCCTCTGCTGCTTAATCAGGCCATTAGCAGGGAGCTGGATCAGAGGTGGAGCAGCTAAGACTTAAACTAGTGCCCATATGGGATGCCAGTGCCACAGGCACCTGCTTTACCTGTTACAACACAACACCAACCCCTGAGAGAGAGAATTCTTGCAAACAGCATGTAATGCTTTTTACAATTAAATTTTAAAAACAAAACAAACAGTGTAGTGGCTGGTGTTGTGGCACAATGAGTTAAGCCACTGCCTACCATACCAGTACCCTATATCAGAGTGTGAGTTCAAGTCCTGGCTGTTTCACTTCCAATCTAACTCCCTACTAATGCACCTGGGAATGCAGCAGAAGATGGCCTAAGTGCATGGGCCCCTTCCATCCACAGCGGAGACCCAGATGGAGTTCCAGGCTCCTGGCTTCAGCCTGCCACAGCCCTGACCATTGTGGTCATTTAGGGAGTGAATCAGCAGCAGGAAGATTAACAGATCAATCTCTGTCATGCTGCCTTTCAAATAAGTAAATAAATCTTTAAAAACAAAACAAGACACAGTCTAATCGCTCAGCAAAATGCTTCTGCCCCTTAGCTTCCTCAGCACTGCAGACCCCGATCCTGAGACCCTCCTCCAACTCAGGTCCCGCCCAGTTCACGTCATGGGCCTCAGGATTGTCCACCTGCAAATCTAAAGCCCAAAGGGAAGACAAATGCACTAACAGTAACATTCGAATGCTACCCCTGCTGTTAATTCTTACCTGAGCCAAACACTTAGGACACCTCCAGTCTCCCTTGGGGACGTCGTGGAGCGGCGGGATCAAGCAGAAGGTATGGTAGCTGTCGTCACAGCCGTCACACAGGAGAAGCCGGTCCTCGTCACTGCCGCTGCCGCACTGGAGGCAGACGTACAGGTCCACCTGCGGCAAGGAGAGTGCACACAGCAGCTGGGACTCAGGCTCGCCAATCTAGTCTCTCCATCCCACACCCAATGCTTCAACCTCTATAAAGGGTATTTCAAATACGAACACCTCCCACTTTCTATAAGAGCTATTTCACAGCACTTCACACATTCCCAGTTTTAACATACACCCTCCTAGCCTTCTCCACTGTCATGTGTTTAAAGTTAAAGAGCTTAAAGATATTTTCTAAGATTTTTCTTTTAGAAAACTAACAAAAAGTGAATTTATGAAGGAAAAGGACAATTTTGCATAAAAGGAAAAAAACTTTTAAATTAATAATGAATAAAGAAAAGGTGGTATCTGCATAAAGGAATACTACCCAGCCATTAAAAAGGATGAAATCTTGGTCATTCTTGAAGACAAGGATAGAAATGGAGGCTATGATGTTAATCAAAATAAGCCAAGCACAAAAAGACAAGAATTACACAATGTGGAATCTTTTAAAAAGGTGATCTCATGGAATTCCAAAGTATAGGGGGAATATGAGGCTGAGAGGAGAGGGGGAAAAGGAGAGGGAGGGAGAAATGTGAAAAAGTTGATTGTTGAATAGGCATCAACTCATATAGGAGTAAAAAGTTCTGGAGTTCTCTGCTGGAGAGTAAGGCGACTATAGATATTAATGAATGGCATATTTTTCTATTAAAAAAAAACAAGACAGGATTTTGGATGCAACCCTTATAAAGAAATGTTAAATATTTGAGGAGATAGATGTATTTAGGCTGATTTGACATTATATACTGTGCACAAAATATCACCTAATACCCCTAACCACCACATAAATGGATATAATTTTTATAACTTAAAATATTTTATAAGAAGAAGAAACTAAAGCTTTCATGACATTAAGCTACAATTTTTTAACTTCTAATTGGGGATCATGGTTAAGAGGTTCCTCCAAATAGCCAGTGACAGAGCACAGCTATGGACTGAAATGTGTTCCTCCACAAGTCCAGGGCTGGAGTCTTCAACACGCCTCAGCGTCTCAGCGTGTGAGTGAGGTGAAATCATGTCCCAGGGTGCTCCTGTGCAGTGACAGCTGGTGAGAAGATGGGACCCAGATCTGTGCAGTGACGGCTGGTGAGAAGACAGCTACCCACAGCCGGAGGGGAGGGTGCAGGAGCAGGTCCTGGGCCGACACTCTGCCCTGACTCCCCAGCGACACGTGTACGTTAAGCCAGTGGCCCTAGTGAGGCAATACAGAGACAGGACCTAAGAACAGAAGCTGAGCGCTCAACTACAGAGTTGTGTCTCTTTCAGTTGAGGCTCTGCTGATTTTCTAATTGTATCTGGCGGGAAGTGGGCAGCAAAGAGGGATGGTTACAGGAGAAAACACTCAATTAGAATAATTTAGGAAACAAAGTTGATCTATTTGAAAGGCAGAGTTACAGAGAAAGAGAATCAGAGAGATCGTCCATCCACTGGTTCACTCTCCAAATGGTTGCAAGGGCCAGGGCTGGGTGAGCCTGAAGCCAGGAGCTTCTTCCGGGTCTCCCAAGTGGATACAGGATCCAAGTACTTGGGCCTTCCACTGCTTTCCCAGGCACATTAACTGGGAGCTGGATCAGAGGTGGAGCAGCTAGGACTCAAACTGGTGCCCATATGGGATGCCGGCATTGCAGGCGGTGGTTTTACCTGCTACGCCACAGCGCCAGCCCCCAGTTAGACGAATTCTAATTCCAACCTCAAAGCATGGGTGTGTCTCAGAGGGGCAGGGCAGAAACGCAGACAGGGCCTTGCTGGCATTCTCAAGTCAGGCTCTCAATCAGTGTCAACAGAGCCACAGCTCCCTGTGGCCCTGAGGCTCTGCCAGGTCCTTACCCCAACCCCAACTCCTTTCCCCTCCCCTTCCCTCCTCTTCTTTCCGTCTCCTTCCTTCCCTTTGCTAACTGAAAAGCTGTAAAACATTCACAACTTTGGGTCTAGCCTTCACCTCATTTTGAACAAGTCCGTGCACGATCTGCTCATTAACACTCAACTCGGGCCAGAGTGAACCCGATCCAGAAAGATGGCAACCAAAGCCCTCACCTCTGCGGTCACGCCACCCTCACGATGCCCTGGGGCAGGACCTCACTTATACAGTGACTGGGAAAGGTCATTTCTCTGTCAGACACTAAGTTACCCAAACCTAAGTAAGGCACAAAAGCTTACGCTTGGGGGTAAAAGGGTTAAGAAAGGAAGGGCAGGAGAACGAGGAAGAAAGGGGGGGACGGAGGGGGCGGGGTTAACTCACAGCATTGGTGGTTTTTTTAGATCGACTCTTAGGCTTTTCCTTCTCACTTTCTACAATAAAATCTTTCTTCTCAACTGGTTCTTGCTTGATGTTACTTTTCATTTCTTTCTCTGTAGGAAGCAATCCAAAGTGAGCTCTTTCTGTACTGTGCTGTCCTCTGCTTCCTCCCTCACCTCATCACCTCCCTCCCAAAGCAAACGTGTCGTGGCCACTTTCAGTGGAAGCAGCTCGCAGTGTAAACGCAGTGCGATTCCTTCATGACAAATGCACACTCTAACACCCCTCAAACTGTCAGATGTAGGCACGCATGGGGACGTTGCTTGGGTCTGCAAGCTCGAACTAGCATGGTTTTCTCTAAGCCGAAGACAGCAGACACTGACAGAATCGCCTCCTCTCTATCGTGACCGTACGACTGTCTACTCAACTGTCCTCTCACATTCCATGTCTAATGAGATCTGAAACGACTCCGGTCGCCTTCCTGGCCTCCAGCTGCTTGTTCCAAAGACTGAACATTTTGGCTAAAACAACGGCTATCTTTAAAAAAAAAAAAAAAAAGATGTATTTATTTGAAAGTCAGAGTGACAGGGAGAGAGAAAAGGGGAGAAAGAGTTTGAATGACTGATTCCACCCACTGGTTCAGTCTCAAAAGCACACAGCAGCCAGGGCTGGGCCAGGCCAGAGCTAGGAGCCAGGAATTCCAACTGTGTCTCCCATAGGTGGCAGGAACACCATCGCCTGTCCCTTCCCAGGAAGCTGGACTGGCAGCATCAAGTGGCTGGAGGCATCCTAAGTGGCAGTTTAACCTGCTGCACCACAACTGTCCCTGGCTGTCAGTTATTATGTAGGACACTATGCTAGATGCTTTCCTTAACTGTAATCCTCCAGAATGAACCCATTTCAAAGATTCAAAAACTGATGTCAAAAGGATGCATCTCTAGGGCAGGCATTTGATTTGGCCTAGTGGTGAAGGTGCTAGTTAAGACACTGACACCCGCATCAGAGTACCTGGGTGCAATGCCAGCTCCAGCTCCTACAGTGCAGACGCTGGAAGGCAGTGGTAACCACTCAGGTGGAAGGGTGCCTGCCACACATGTGGGAGATCCAGACTGAACTTCCAGTTCCTAGCTGTAGCCTGGCCCAGCCCCAGCCATGGCAGGCATTTAGGAAGCAGACTAGTAGATGAGAGCTCTCTGTCCCTCACATAAAACAAAAAAAATTTAAAAAACAATGAAGAAATATCTCTAAGGTCAAACACTCAGTGGTTGAGCCAGGACTCAGACCTGGATCTCTCTTGCCTTCTGCTAACTCGCTAATCCCTAAGAAGAGGTAACTTCAGTAGCCTCTTCACTTGCATGTGCCTCCTACAGAGGGGGGCACAGGATTTATTCTAAGAGGAACTCAAATCTACCTCTCAGGGACTTAACAATATCGAGTGACAGCCACACAAAAAGTCATCAAGTACACTTTATATTTTATAAACTATGGTTGTCTGCCTTGCCTGAAATAAATCTGTTAAGACATTTATTCGAAGGTCCCTATTCTTTCACAAATCACTTGTTTGCAATGAAGGTACTGAAGCCCATTTCAAAGTTGAATGTACACAGCTGGGAAACGGGCTAATATGCACATACAGACCCACTACTCTCTCCCACTGGTCAATTACATGACAACAAGGACAGTGCTGCATCAAGCCTCCACTGCTCAGAGTTCAACTCTGCAACCAGCACGTCATTGTTGGGGTAACGTTACTGAATTAACAAATTATTCATTTTTTCTTTCTTATTCACAGATAAATGTTCTTACCATTTTCACATTTTGGAGTTGGACAACCCATTCGACGTCTCAGATTATGAATTCTGGCTTCGGTTGTCTCTTCTGGTTCTATTTTAACATTCGTAGCCTAAAAAAAAAATTGTCATATACATGAAAAAAGAATCCTCTAAAACTCAAACTGAAGACTCAGGTAAGTATAATCTCAAAGCTTGTCTGTCAGTATAGCACTCAGAATACATTGCTCTCCCCTAAAAAAACAGAGCCTATCTTCCATAACCTAAGGCACAGATGAATAGCTTCAGAAGTTACCAGAATCTTCTCTACTATGATAGGTTAATAATTAGGAAAAGGTCAGGGGATCAGTGACAAACTGGATGTGTTACTACGTACACTGGGGACAACTCTCCTTCCCTCCTAGAAGCACCTGGGCTCTCACACGTTTACTTCATGCTGTATTCCATCACCACTGAGCCACATCCTAAGCACTTACGTAAACCTCCCCCAATTCCATCAGCCCCTAAGGCTTTCCTGACCTCTTCCAAGGTCTGCCACAATGTATAGATGATTCAGCTGCCATAAAAAGTTCCGATAAATTATTTTAATAAGCTATTATAAAAAGCTACTTATACAAAAACATTCACTTATTTGAGAGACAGAGATCTGTCTGGATCATTCCCCAAATGCCCATCAAAAGCTGCACCAGGCTGAAGTAGGAGCCTGGAATGCAAGTGGGTGACAGGGACCGAAGAGCTCGGGCCATCATTTGCTGCTCCCCCCCTGCATGCTGGCAGGAAGCCGGAGCCAGCAGCAGAGGCAAGAGGAGAACCCACACACTCTGACATGGGCTGAAGGGCGTCTCAGGTGGCACCTCATCCAGGAGCCACGCACCTGGCCCTTCAGCTACACCTCTCACATCACCAACTCCTCACTGAGGGGCAAGTCTCAGTTTCTGTGCATCTTGAAGTACTCACAGAAAAGCAAACCAGGCCATTTCTGAGCCTGGACCACTGGAGGTGTTTGTGCACTGTCACTTTGCCTGGCTCTGCTCACCTGCTCTCCTCCATGGACAACATCAGTACCATCTGGTCACCTTCTGACTGTCACAGATCTGGGCAGCCACAACACTAGGGCGTGTCTAACAGACACTGAAGGCAAAGAACTGCACCCCCAACCATTTTTAGATCCATGAACTCTCAGCATGTTGTGGGCTTCAAAGAACCACATTTTCCTAGTCTACACAGTCGCCTTTCCATTCACAAAATGGAGTCACTAAAATTTTTTCCTATCCTCCAACTTACCACAGTAAAAACACTTCTCTTATTTACACATATCTTGAGAAAACAAAACGGATAATATTTTCATCTTTGCAAAAAATTATTAAGTAGCCAGGAATTGATTTGGAAACACAACCAATGCATTATGAGGCCTCCCAGCTCTACAGAGCCCTGTATGTTACCCCTGTGCCATCAGGCTGGGCAGGAATCCAAACTCTCCCCACCTCTGTACGGCAGCAAGGTGAGGGGGGAGGATTCTCCGTCCCCCAGAGGAAGCATCTCAGGGCATGAACACCTTGAAGCCAGCAGGATCCTTGGCGGTCTTTCGCTCCTCCCAACTTCCCCTGATGAAACTTGCTTTCATCGTATTTAACACCCCCTTCATGGTGCCCAGTTCGTCTCTGGCTTAGCACAGGTATCTGCCCCTGGTTCCAAATTCCTTTTCAGGAAGTCTAAGAAAAATGACTGTTTTCTAACCTCTCTTTTTTTTTAAAAAAAAAAAAAAAAAAAAAAGACGCATCTTCACAGCTCCTAGCCCTGATTTCCAACACACACTGCCTAACTTTGTGAGTATCACAGGCAACTAGACAGCAGCACAAGAGCACAATTCTTCTCAGGGCCAAGGCAATAATTCAGCAGCTGTCTGACCAGGCAGCACAAACCCAGAAGGAAGTTCTCAATTCCTCACCCTTTTGGTGGTACAACTTCCCAAGTATAAAAACTAGAATTCATACAGCATCCCTCTGTGAGACGAGCAAGGTTCAGAACCATCGCACACACATGTGCGACGTCAGTGTGGTAGCCGTTAGTACTGGGGCTCAAGAATCCCTTCAGCTCAGCCTCAGGAAGTGCTCACCTCTGCGCGCATGCGTTTGGCGCGACGAGCTGGGGGGCAGGTTTCCGAGGGCGGCACGGACTGCCTCTGGGGAATATCGTGGGGTTTGTATTCCTTGTCCTTTGTGTCTGTGGTCAGGTTTGGCTTCTGCAGACACTAGAAAGAAAACAGAATTGCACCAATAACTCTGTCTCCTTCATTAGTCCTAGGGAGTTTCATTAGATTTTTGCAAGATATATTTTAGAATTATTTATGTAGAGGCCGGCGCCGTGGCTCAACAGGCTAATCCTCCGCCTTGCGGCGCCGGCACACCGGGTTCTAGTCCCGGTCGGGGCACCGGATTCTGTCCCGGTTGCCCCTCTTCCAGGCCAGCCCTCTGCTGTGGCCCGGGAGTGCAGTGGAGGATGGCCCAGGTGCTTGGGCCCTGCACCCCATGGGGAGACCAGGAAAAGCACCTGGCTCCTGGCTCCTGCCATCGGAGGAGCGCGGTGCGCCGGCCGCAGCGCGCCATCCGCGGCGGCCATTGGAGGGTGAACCAACGGCAAAAGGAAGACCTTTCTGTCTGTCTCTCTCTCTCTCACTGTCCACTCTGTCTGTCAAAAAAAATAAATAAAAAAAAAAAAAAAAAAAGAATTATTTATGTAGAGAACAGGTCTTCCTTTTTAATATCTAAATAAACACAAAGATACAACTGCAGATACAATTATGATCAAATAGATACATAGGTAACAGTATAGCAAAAAAAACTTTTAAAGATTTGCCTTTTTTTTACTTGAAAGGCAGAATTAGAGACAACGAGAGAGGGAGAGTCAGAGAGAGATGTCTCCAGCCGCTGGACCACTCCCCAGATGGCTGCAACATTTTCCCTGCTGTCCCAGGCGCATTAGCAAGAACGCTGGGTGAGAAACAGAGCAGCTGAGACTCAAGCCAACACTCCTGTACAGGATGCCACCGACTCACAGGGTGGCTCAACCTACTGCCGCCTGCGGTGCCCACAGCCCATACAGGAGTACTGGATTGATCTGGTTACTCTGCTTCTGGTTCAGTTTCCTGCTAATGCATCCCAGGAAGCATGTTTTCTTCTCTTTGTAACTTGCCTTTCAAATAAAAAATATATTTTTTAAAAATAATAATACATCATAAAAAATTTAAAAATGTCATCACACCATCAGGGCAATCCCTTAAGGTCTGTGGAGAACTTGGAGAACAGGATGAGGGCCTGCTCCATCGTGTCAGGTGCATCACCACTCAGCACACTCAGGCAACAACACCTGGTCCACACAGTACATTATGCTTCTCAAACTATATTCTTGAACTGTCCTTTCTCCAGAAACTAATTTCAAAAATCAGAAATGGGCATTAAAACAAAATGGACAAAGAATACCCATTATTATAATAAAAAATTAGTGCTAACCTAAATTTTCTTTTTTTAACAGGCAAAGTGGACAGTGAGAGAGAGAGACAGAGAGAAAGGTCTTCCGTTGCCGTTGGTTCACCCTCCAATGGCCTCCGCGCTGCAGCCGGTGCACCGCGCTCATCTGATGGCAGGAGCCAGGTGCCAGATGCTTTTCCTGGTCTCCCATGGGGTGCAGGGCCCAAGCACTTGGGCCATCCTCCACTGCACTCTGGGCCACAGCAGAGAGCTGGCCTGGAAGAGGGGCAACCGGGACAGAATCCGGTGCCCCGACCGGGACTAGAACCTGGTATGCCAGTGCCACAGGCGGAGGATTAGTCTAGTGAGCCATGGCACTGGCCTAACCTAAAATTTCAGCAATATGAGAAATCAAATCAAGGTCTGGCTACAAAAATGGAATGCCAGTCATAAGAAAGCATGTTCTCTGGGGTCGGCGCTATGGCGCAATAGGTTAATCCTCCGCCCAAGGCACTGCCATCCCACATGAATGCCATTTCACATCCCTGCTGCTCCTCTTCTGATCCAGTTCTCTGCTACAGCCTGGGAAAGCACTGGAAGATGGCCCAACTCCAGCCGTTGCAGCCACCTCGGGAGTGAACAGGCATATGGAAGACCATTCTGTCTCTCTAATTCTGCCTTTCAAATAAATAAAATCTTAAAAAAAAAAAACACATCCTCAAAAGTGTTCAGTCACATAGCAAATGTTCATGATGATATTTTAGGAAGAAAAAAGAAATGCGAGGTCAGCACAGTGGGTCAAGTATTCCCTGTGACACTGGCATCCAACATGGGCGTGGATCAAGCCCTGGCTTCTCCACTTCCAACCCAGCTCCCCGCTAATGTGCCTTGAAAAGCAGCGAAAGATGGTCCAAGTGCTTGGACCCCATGTGGGAGACCTGGAAGAAGCTCCTGATTCCTGGCTTTCAGTCTGGCCCAGCCATGGTCGTTGCAGCCATTTGGGGAATGAACCAGTGGATAGATGACCTCTCTCTCTAATTCTACCTTTCAAATAAATAAATCTTTTAGGAGCCAGCACTGTGGTGTAGCAGCTAAAGCCGCCGCCAGTCCTTGGGCCCCTGCACCCATTTGGGAGACCCAGAGGAAGCTCCTGGCTCCTGATCCACGCAGCTCTGGCTGTTGTGGCCAATTGGGGAGTGAACCAGCAGATGGAAGACTGCTCTCTCTCTCTCTGCCTCTCCTTCTCTCTGTGTAACTCAGACTTTCAAATAAACCAATAAATATTTTTTAAGATTTATTTATTTATTTAAAAGTCTGAGTTACCTAGAGAGAGGCAGAGACAAAGAGAGGTCTTCCATCCAATGGTTCACTCCCCAGATGGCTGCAACGGCCGGAGCCGTGCCGATCCAAAGCCAGGAACCAGAATTTCTTCTGGATCTCCCATGTGGGTGCAGGGGTCCAAGGAGCTGGGCCATCTTCTACTGCTTTCCCAGGCCATAGCAGAGAGTGGATTGGAAGTGGAGCAGCCGGGACTAGAACCAGCGCCCATGTGGGATGTCAGCGCTTCAGGCCAGGGCATTAACCTGCTGGGCCATAGCGCCAGCCCCACAAATTAATCTTTAAAAATAAATAAATCTTGGCCGGCGCCGTGGCTCAACAGGCTAATCCTCCGCCTTGCGGCGCCGGCACACCGGGTTCTAGTCCCGGTCGGGGCACCGGATTCTGTCCCGGTTGCCCCTCTTCCAGGCCAGCCCTCTGCTGTGGCCCAGGAGTGCAGTGGAGGATGGCCCAGGTGCTTGGGCCCTGCACCCCATGGGGAGACCAGGAAAAGCACCTGGCTCCTGGCTCCTGCCATCGGATGAGCGCGGTGCGCCGGCCGCAGCGCGCCGTCCGAGGCAGCCATTGGAGGGTGAACCAACGGCAAAGGAAGACCTTTCTCTCTGTCTCTCTCTCTCACTGTCCACTCTGCCTGTAAAAAAAATAAATAAATAAATAAATAAATAAATAAATCTTTTAAAAAATACAATATTGCATATGAAGAGTACATTGCTAATTTGAATGTGTTTTTATAAAAAGTTAACAAAAGTAACATCTGGGAGCATTAGGAATGATTTTTCATTATGTTTGTCATACTTTCCTGTGTATTTACTTTCCACAGTGAACATACTTGGTACATAATAGGTCTACCCCTCAAAAACTGTTTGAGTTACAAATGCAATGTTTGTAACAGTGCCTTCAAACACCTATTCCCTTTTAGACTCTTTGGCCACACAAATGCCTAGATGCTTATAACTAACTTAGTGCCCAAGTTTCCAAAGTGTCACAACCCATCAAGCAGGTGAACTGCATCTCCTCTCACTCACCAGACCACCACCCTTCAGAGGAGTTCAAGAAAAGAAAATGAACTCCCATGGGCAACCGCAGACATATAAAGGTCCCACTTCAATTCATCACGGGCCCATTACATGGTCACACTGTGTACATTTCAGAAAAACAAACTGTCTGAATATCATATTGGCCACTCTCTTCTAGATTAAAAAGAATCAAGAGGAAAGAAAAATACATATAGCATGTAAATGTCTATTACTTGAAATTCTTTCTGGCAAGGTCTTGAAATAAGTGGGAGGTTTTTTTTTTTGAACTGTTTATTTTCTTCTGCTTGAAAGGCAGAACAGAATGTGGGAGATCGTCAAATGCCCACAGCAAACAGGTCTATGCCAGGCCAAAGCCAGGAGCCTGGACCGCACCTGAGCCTCCCATCTGGCCATCATCTCCCGCCTTCCAGGACACGTCCCCAGAAGGCTGGAGTCACTGCTCCAACACGGGTGCTGGGTCCCAAGTGGAGGGTTAGCTAGCTGCACCATAACAGCCACCCCAAGCAGGAAATTTTTATATTGTCTTACTTTAATTAAAAAAGTTGTTCTTATCTGAATGTTTTCATAAACACCTTTTTTGTAGAAAAACAAGTGCAGCTCCATAAGAACTACTGGAAGCAGCAGCCATCAGCTATGTTATTAAGTCCCTCATCCTTTGCCACTAACATTCCATTGGACAATCTCCTCAGACATCATGCTGGCCAAAGGGGTCGGGCAGGCAGGCTCTCACAGGCTGTCCTTCACGTGGCAACCAGGAACACTTCAGCACGAACTGCACCCCGCAGACGTGAGTCAGCTCCTACTGGTTCACAGACTGCAGCTCCATGGTAAGAGCACAATTCCTCTGTAATCTTATGCAAGCAAAAAACGAACTCTAAAGAGAGCTGAACACACACACACTGGAGAAGGACCCCCAAAGCATCGTTCTGAACAGGCCTTCCAGGCCCATCCAGGGCTCTTCACTCTCCTGTGAAGACAATGAGCCAGAAAGCAGTGACATGAACTCACCCTCAAGCTGTCTCCAGACAGGAACAGGTTGTAGGGGTTGAGGATCCGTTCATAATGCCCCCTGATATGCGAGCCCACGGCTTTGCCAGGAGCAAACCCCATCTTGGTGGCAATTTTGGTCCATTTTCTATCTTTGCAAACAACTGCAAATCCACCTTCTTCTGCAACTAACTGTCAAAATAAAACAGTAATGGAAATTAAAAACACAGGTATGGAAATCACTTCTAATTCCCTCATGCCTAGGCATGACTCCAAGGACTAAATATTCCTGGCTGGGGTTGCCTTGCCTTGAAGAAATACACTTCCCAAGTCAAAAGAAGAAATTCTCGTATTATTAACTTCAAGCTAGAAAATTGAAACACTTCTTTGATAGAATGGTCCACATTTTGTCCCTCCAAAAGTTGCCTGCTTCCCCAAAGCAGCCACCTGGGAAGAAGAACCAGGTTAGGCTCCAGTAACTAGTCCTGCTCCATGAGCCAGGAAGGGAGCCCAGCACCATGGTCAGCATGTCGGGGCCTTAGGGTTCCATGACCCTGGTACTGAACTGTAGAGATCTTTTCAGCTCGGTCACTTTCCTTCTCTCCCTGAGCCTCTGTCTCCCTGTCTGTAGTAAACACAAAGGTAATGGTCAAGTTTTCACAGGACTGCAACAGGCAGCAGCAGGACAGTGCACAGGTAAGGCTTCCAGACCTACAAGCAGAGTCTGATCACCATCACCACAACGCAGCTGAGAACCTCATTCCACATATTTCTTTTTTAGGCAAAGAAGATCAAATTCAAACAGCAGAAAGATTATTAAACAAAATGGTCCTCAGCTGTTTACCTTATTGAGCTGAAACAGGTCCAAGATCTTTCTCTCCACGTGTGGGATTTTCAGAGTGCTGCCCTGTAATTCCCAGTACTTTGCGATCTGGTCCAGGAAATTCAGTTTTACACGAGTCTGAGCCTAAATGACAAAGAGCTGAGTTTTCATTTCACTGACCTTGTTTTAAAGCTCTTGCTTACTACCTGCTCGTGCAGTATTTTCATTCTTAGAAAACTCAAGTACAACACCACTTTCTAAATTCAGGAGAAACAGCCAAAAGTCCATAAAATAAAGCTGGTTAAAAAATAACACATTAACTCAACAAAAATTTAATTCAACACTTACCACCATATGCCAGGCAAGGTGTTAAACACTCAGTAAACCCTCTCTTAAGTAGTTGCTTTGAAAAGTGCTTCGTTTAAGAAGTATTATAAGCACAATTTTATGTTATTGCTTAAAATTATATGACAAGTGAGCTTCTAGGCGCCCAGCTCGGTCTCTTTAAAACTGGGTATTTTAAAGGCCTGTTCTTTTAAATAAAAATCTTATTTGCTTAAACGCAAATCTAGAGACAGATTTACATTGGTAATTATCAATTGTCATAAAAAGGAAATGATCTTAAATGTTATTCCTTTAGCAAATTACTATTGTTCTCTACAGGTCATTTTTCTTTCCCCTTCCTGTAAGATACAAGTCAGACTGTTTTGGGGTGTGCTGTCCTGCACACCAGATCAAAATGAGATCAGTGTTTAGGTGCTCCAGGGCCTTAAGCTTGTCCCCATCTCCTATTTTCAAGCTCAACTGAAATTACAGTGAAATCCCTGAAAATACAGTAGCTCTACCATCAGTGTCTACAGAATCCTACCAGACACGGTCACCAGTGTGTGGTCTAGCACGGAAAACAGCAGCTCCACACGAGCAACAGACCTGCAGGGCAGCAGCAACTGCACCTAGGCTGCGTGAAGACTCCCCGCACACCTCCTTCTTCCTAAGGAAGCTAAGGTGTGTTACTACATGTACAGTTCTTAGAGTCCTGGCAAAACCTCAATTTAAGAGGATTTTATATACATTAATGAATAGGCAAAAAAAGACTAACAAAAATCAGTGTTTTAATGTAAATTTGGTTTGCTTACATGACTAGCATTTATTAGCCCAACTTATGACACCTCTGCAGAGAAGATCCCTCTGAAACACGGGCAACCAGAGCGAGTGAGGATCCTACCTCCAATTCATTCAGCCTCTGGATCCGGGGCGTAAAATGAAGTTTATCAACGTCACACGCAAATGGTGGCTGCCAGTCCTAGGAGAGAGCAAAGGCTCTTCTTAGAAGAATTTATAATTCACATTCAAAAATTTTCTTTAAAATTAAAACAATTAAGTAAACAGATATCTAACCAAACAAAACAGAACATAGGGTCGTAGCTTCTCAGTCTTTTCCCACCAGAAACCAAAAGATGTATGAGCACCCTTTTCCAGATAAATGACACATCCCATAACCTGTACCCAAACCCTTCCAACAACGTCACTGAGCCTCACTGTCGGTTGAAATCACTGATTAAGGTGAAACACTGACTTCTCTCTGACCACAGAAGTAACTATCCATCCATACTTCCATTAATGTTAAATTATCTACGAATATTTTCTGTGTATTTAATCTCCTAGTCACACTGGCTTTTATTATAAAATTAAGAATAAGTTCTTCAGTGGGGAGAAACTGAAACACATCCAGGATGAATTTTAAAAATCACCCTTGAGGGGCTGGCATTGTGGTGCACTGGTTTTAAGCTGATGCTTGCAACGCCAGCATAGCCTGTCAGACTACAGGTTTGACACCAGGCTGCTCTGCTTCTGATCTAGCTCCCTGCTAATGCACTTGGGAGGGCAGGATGGCCCAAATGCTTGGGCTCCTGCCACTATGTGGGTTTCAGCCTAGCCCAGACACAGCCACATGAGAAGAGAACCAGTGGACAGAAGATAATTTTTTTTGTTTCTCTATCTTTCAAATAAGTAAATAATTATTAAAAATCATCTTTGGGAGGTGTTGACATTGTGGCTCAGCAGGTTCAGTCACCTCTTGAAACCCCTAGCATCCTGTATCACAGCGTTAGTTCAGCCCTGACTACTCGGCTCCTGATCTGGCTTCCTGATCCAGCCCATCTGCCTGGGAAGGCAGAAGATGGCTCAAGTGCTTAGGGTCCTGCCACCCAAGTGGGAGATCAGGATGGAGTTCCTGGCTCCTGGTTTTGGCCTGGCCCAGCCCTGGCTGTTGGGGCTATGAGAGTGGAAACAACAGACCATCTCTTTCTGTTGCTCTTTCAAATAAATAAAACCTTTTTTAAAAAAAATTTCATCCTTGAGGCCGATGTTGTAGCTTGGTGGGTAAGCCTGCCGCCTGTGACACTGGCTCCCCACCTGAGAGCTAGTTCAAGACCCAGCCACTCCACTTCAGATTCATTCCTGCTGAAGGCCTGAGAAAGCAGCAGAGGATGGCCCAAGTGCTGGGCCCTGCACCCACGTGGGAGACCAGGAAGAAGCTCCTGGTGTCGGCCGGTCCCAGTCCTGCCCATTGCAATCACCTGAGTGCAGCCACGAATGGAAGACATCTGTCTCCACCCCCTTCTCTCTGTGACTTTCAAATAAGTCTTTTAAAAAAAAAAAAAAATCACCCTTGGGGCAGGTATCTGGTACTACAGTCAAAAAAGTGCTTGGGATTGCTTACCACATTAGGATCTGGCTTTGAGTGTCAGCTCTGCTTTAAAAAAATTTTTTTTTGTTTGGAAGGCAGAGTGGTGGGGGAAGCAGAGAGAGAGCTATCTTCCATCCACTGATTCACTCTTCAAAAAGCCACAATGGCTAGAGATGGACCAATCTGAAGCCAGGAGCCAGGAGCTTCCTCTGGGTCTCCCACATGAGTGAAGGGGCCCAAGCACTTAAGCCATCCTCTGCTGTTTTTCCAGGAGCCTTAGCAGGGAGCTGGATCAGAATTAGAGCAGCCAGGACTTAAACCAGCGCCCATACGGGATGCTGGCACCACAGGCACTGCTTATCCACTATGCCACAGTGCTGGCCCAGCTGTTTTTAAGTTAGGCTTCCTATTGATGTCTGGGTGCTTGGGTCACTGCCATTCATATGGGAGACCCAGATTGATTTCCTGGCCCAGACCAGTCTGTTTCGTGCATTTGCCACATCACATCAATCAGCAAATGGGAGATATTTCCCCCTCTTTCTCTCTGCCTCTCAAACAAAAAATTAAAATTTTTGAAATATGCAAAAAAAAATCATCCTTAAAAAGGGAATGTTTGGCACTGCTGTTAAGATGCTACTTGGGGGGCCAGCACTGTGGGATACCGGGTAAAGCCCCCACCTGCAGAGCCAGCATCCCATATGGGCACCGGTTCAAGTCCTGGATGCTCTTCTTCCAATCCAGCTTTCTGCTGTGGCCTGGGAAAGCCGTGGAAGATGGCCCAAGTCCTTGGGCCCCTGCACCCACGTGGGAGACCCGGAAGAGGCTCCTGGCTCCTGGCTCCGGATCAGCGCAGGTCCAGCTGTTGCGGCCAACTGGGGAGTGAACCAGCGATGGAAGACCACCCCCCCCGCCACCTCTCCTCTCTGTGTAGCTCTTTCAAATAAATCAATCTTAAAAAAAAAAAAAAGATGCTGCTTGAGACACCTGCACCCCCTACTGGAATGCCTGGGTTCAAGTCCCCATCTGCTCTCACTGCAGCTTCCTGCTGCTGTGTCCCCCGGGAGGCAGCAGGTGCTAGCTCAAGTGACTGAGTCCCTGCCAGCCAAGAGGAAGCCTGGATGGAGTTTCTGGGTCCTGGAGATTCGGGGAGAAAATCAGCAGGCAGTGCATGTGCTCGTTCTAAGTAAAATTAACACATTAAAAAGAATGGCAAGTCTTTCAAAAGCCCATCCTTAATGCCTGCTCCTTCAGATACCTATTCTACAGAGAATCCTATCACGGAAGAACTTTCATGAAGAAATAATCAGACAAGTGGAAAAACATTAAAACTATTATCTACATTGCTGAAAACAAATGTCCCCAGTCAGGGAACAGCTAAAAGAATAAAATCACACTCTCAACCCAGACACCCATCAGTTGATGACCGGACAAAAAACTGTGGTATACACAGGAATGAAAACCTGCCTTTCACAACAAAATGGATGCAATCAGAGACCATTATGCACAGTGAAATAAACCAATCCCCAAAAGACTAATGTTTTTCCCCTAGTTTGTTCTAACTAATATACAGGGCACCAAAAAGCGCGGGGGGGGGGGGTAAAAATGACTTTTTTTTTTTTTAAGATTTATTTTATTTATTTTGAAAGACCAAGTTACAGAGAGAGGTAGAGAGAGAGAGGTCTTCCATCCGCTGGTTCACTCCCCAGATGGCGGCAACAGCCAGAGCTGTGCCAATCCGAAGCTAGAAGCCAAGAGCTTCTTCCAGGACTCCAATGTGGATGCAGAGGCCCAAGGACTTGGGTCATCTTCCACTGCTTTCCCAGGCCATAGCAAAGAGCTGGATTAGAAGTGGAGCAAGTGAGACTAGAACCGGCCCTCATACAGGATGCCGCACTTCAGGCTAGGGCTTTTATTTAATCCAGTGTCGGCCCCCAAAATTGACATTTTGAAATTTGATTATTTTTATAGCCTTGTCTATACTCTTGAGGAACAGTAATTTTTCTATTTACTACTTGTTGAATTCTTTATTTAATGGAGGGTTAAGCTTGTGATTATAAAGCAAATTGAAAGTATGTCACTGTAAAAATTAAAATAAGAAAGGAAGGAGGAAAGGGTGGGAGTGAGGAGGGCAGGGTGGGAGGTATCATTTATGCTCTGTATACAGGAACACTGTGTACAGGAATACATGAAATTTGTTCCCTTAATTTTGTTTAAATTTTATTAAATTTATTTACCTGAAAGGGTGGATATTTATTTATCTGAGAGGCAGAGTCAGAGAGAGGGAGAGAGAGAGAGAGAGAGAGAGAGATCTATCTATCTATCTATCTATCTATCTATCTATCTATCTATCTTCCATTCACTGGTTCACTCCCCAAATGGCTGCAATGGCTGGAATTGCACCAATTTGAAGCCAGGAGCCAGAGGCTTCCTCCAGGTCTCCCATGCAGGTGCAGGGGCCCGAGGACTTGGACCATCTTCCACTGCCCTCCTGGGCCACAGCAGAGAGCTGGATCGGAAGTAGAGCAGCCGGGACTGAACAGGCCCATGTGAGATGCTGGCTGTGCAGGCGGCAGCTTTACCTGCTTTACCTGCTATGCCATAGCACCCACCGTTCCCTTTATATATATTTATGTGTGTGTATAAATTAAAAAATAGGAAAGCTGGGGCTGGCACCACTTAGAAACACCGATAAAAATCTTTTGATTTCATACTTTTGTAGCTAAAGAGAGGCCAAAAAAAGTAAAACACTTAGCCCCTAGCAATGAAATAGATTATAACTTTTGCTAACATAAAAACATTTGTGGGGCTGGTGTTGTGGCGTAGTGGTTTAAGCTGCAGACTGCTATGTCAGCATCTCAAATGGGCACCAGTTCAAGTCCCGCTGCTCCATTTCAGATGCAGCTCCCTGTTCAGGCACCTAAGAAAGCAGCACAAGGTGGCTCAAGTGCTTGGGCCCCTGTATGGGCCCACATGGGAGACCAGGAAGAAGCTTCTGGCTCCTGGCTTGGGTCTAGCCCAGCACCAGCTGTTCTGGCCATTAGAGGAGTGAACCAACACAGATAAAAGATCTCTCTGATTCTGATTTATAAATAAAGAAATCTTTTTTAAAAAATTTGCATACCAACTAGATATAATAAAACTCATAGACTATAATTTATTATGTCATATAAATTCTTTATCTGAATTCATCTGTTTATCTGAAAGTCAGAATTATAGAAAAAGAGAAGGAGAGGCAGAGAGACAGAGAGGTCTTCCATCCTCTTCCATCCGCTGGATCACACCCAAGTTGGCCCCAAAGGCCGTAGCTGCACCAATCTGGAGCCAGGTGCTTCTTCTGGGTCTCTCACACGGGTGCAGGGGCCAAGGACTTGGGGCATCTTCTATTGCTTTCCCAGGCCATAGCAGAGAGCTGTATGGGAAGTGGAGCTGCCGGGACTCAAACTGGCACCCTTATGGGATGTTGGCACTGCAGGCAGCGGCTTTACCCACTACACCACAGCACTGGCACCATCTTTTGCTTTTAAAACTTCAAAATGGTTTGATTGTAAGCCTTCCCATTAGAGTACATGAACCATATTATTAAAAAGCTCACCCAAAATTAATTAATTAATTAAAAAGCTCAACTGTTTTCCTTAGCACTCTCAAATGTATTGCTGGGGAAGGCAGGTAAGTGGAAAGGTGAAGTTTCGTGCCTCTGAGAGCCTGGGGACCATCAGCAAACACTTCTGGGTCCCGGCACTAGCCTGGCAACAAGCACTTAACACACTTTTAACAGAGAAATGCTTCTGAGATTAAAGCCAACTAGCGTGAGAAAAACCAACACTGAAAAATGAAGTTTTCTTTTTCCAGTCCTCTGAAATGTCATTTTGTAGATGATCTATTAGCATACATCTATTTGCTCTAATAGATTAAATAGATGTATGCTAATAGACTAGTCTTTTAATCTTTCTAATTATCCAGAGGCTGTCATCATTTTGAGATCTAATAATCAGTAAAATGAGAAAGTATACTCAACAGAGGCTATGCAAGTTGCTTCTGACTCCCTGCAGACAAAATCAATTTAAAAAGCAGCATCAAAAGTATATTTTTGATAGTTTACAAATAATATTAACTAAGGACTAAAACATTTTTAAACTGCCTATGCTCTATGAAACCCAGTTATAGAATAAATGCACTCACAGGATTTCAACCCAATGCCAAAGATCAGGAGCAGTTTTCTAAATTTGGATCCTTATAGCTTCTAGGTTACTATACATTAACACAAAACTTCAGTGCAAACTTTAAGGATCCAGACAAGGAAATTCATCTTAATATTTTAGTGCCTTTCAGTTGAGGACGACTTGATTTAACAGCCTTAATAAAGATCTGAGTAACACATACAAAGAGATTTTCAAATAGTTCAGAGGATATGTGCACTATCATTCAATTCCTTTTCCACACAAACTTTTAAAGTACCTGCATGTGAAACAAGTTTTTAAATTAAAGACAGAACGAGCTCCCAGCCAGTGGTTTGGTCTCTGAACGCCCACCATGGCGGGGCCAAGACAAGCCGGAGCTGGCGTCAGGAGTTCAGTCTCGGTCTCGGTCACTGCCACCTCCCAGCATCTGCACTAGCAGGAAGCTGGAGTCAAGAGCCAGAGGCTGATAGGGAACGCAGGCAGGCACTCTGATAGGGGACACAGTCACCTCTCAGCCCCAAAATGCAAGCTCCAAGACCACTTTCTCAGGGCAGAGTTCTGCACAGCAGTGAGGACGCTGCATGAGACTCCCGCATCCCACAGCAGAGCTGGGGCTCCAGTACTGGATCTGCTTCTGACCCGTTTCTGGCTAATGCACATCCGGGAGGCAGCAGGTGATGGCTCAAGAACCTGGATGACTGCCATCCACATGGGAGACGCGGATGAAGTTCTGGGCTCCTGGCTTGCGCTTGACCCAGCCCAGCTGTAGCTGGCATCTGATTAGTGAGCCAGCAGCCGGAAATCGATCTCTCAAATAAGTAAAATAAATAGATGTAAAGACCAATTTCTAATCAACAGTTTAGTCAATAATATGCCCTTGAACACTTGCACAGTAGATCCAGGCATTACAACCATTATAAATCCCTCTTACAGAGAACCAGCAGATCAAAGTTAGCTCATGTGACTATCAACTTTATGATTATGCCTGGTTTTAAAAAAGAAAAAATATATTTTACCAAGCTGGTTGTTTTTAGCTACCATTATTTGGCAGTTCCAAATATTAAATCTGAGGTAATGCAGAGGGTGTGCAACTGTCTTTGAAAGCAATACCATGGGCAGGCGCTGTGGCGCAGTGGGTTAAAGCCCTGGCCTGAAGCACCGGCATCCCATATGGGCTCTGGTTCAAGACCCGGCTGCTCCACTTCCCATCCAGCTCTCTGCTATGGCCTGGGAAAGCAGAAGATGGATGGCCCAAATCCTTGGGCCCTGCTCCCACGTAGGAGACCTGGAAGAAGCTCCTGGCTTCGAATTGGCACAGTTCCGGCCGTCGCAGCAATCTGGGGAGTAAACCAGCAAATGGAAGACCTCTCCCTCTTTTTGCCTTTCCTCTCTCTGTGTAACTCTGACTTTCAAATAAAAATAAATAAATCATTTTTTAAAAAATAAAGCAAGCAGCACCACAAGAGTTTTAAAGGTGTTTTGAGCAGTGGCAGTGTAGTTTGCAGAATGAACTGTGTCTTCCAAAGGTGACTACCTGAGCGGACTCGGCTCCTGTAAATGGATCGAGTTCTGGATGGTTTTTTTTTTTTACAAAGGTCACATTATCTTATAGCGTCAGAAGGAAGAACTAAGAGTAACGTCACTTCCTCAGCTTTTCTATTGCCTGTTTTTATGTGAAACTGAGTGGCAGTGCAGAGAGAAGACTGCTATAACTGCAGAGAGACAGCCAAGAACTTCTGATCACTGAACCAGATTTACCAGCAGTGGAAGGAGCATGGACTTTAGCAAGGCATGCTTAAGCTGTTCTGTCAGAATTGTATGAAAATACACGCTATATCTTTATACTAAAGCTATATACTCCTTAGATTTAGGGAAGTAGTTAATGTCCAGTAGTTTAAAGCAGTATTAAATAAAGGTTAAAAAAAAAAGAAAAAAAGAAAAAAAAAGAAACACATAAATAAAGGTAAAAGTTGGAAATTGTAGAAAGCTGAAAGAAAACAAAAGGCAAGTCTATAGGAGGGAATTAAAAAGTTAAAGATATTTAAAAAAAAAAAAAAAAGCCCAAGCAGAGTTACTGTTTATGAGCCCTGGTGCAGACCAACTGCTATTCACAGTAAGAGTCTATCAGGAAACATATTTATGCTAAGCCTGGAAAAAACAGCACTCTGTGTCTCAGGTCTCGGACTGTGTTCCATGTGGCTTCCTATTCTCCCAGGTTCCCTCAGGGCTCATTTGATACCAAGTAGCACAGCCACACACTTGCTCAAAGGCTCCTTGAGACCCCCCATCCTTAGTCTAATCGTGAAATACACTGTATGTTGAAGATGTTCTCTTTAGACATGGAACCACAATTATACCTTAAATCAGAGGCTCTCAAACTGTATATATAAAACTGAGCATCTGTGAACTTCTCTGGGACATGCCACAGCTTTCACCCAAGTCTCAGAGGGGTCTCCTGTAACCTTTGAAAATAAACAGGTCTTCTCTGTCTGGCTAGCATTAAAAAAGCTTAGCACCTTCTTTATGTTCTCATCTTACTAACCCGACCTGCTTTCTTTCAGCCCCTTCTCATTACACTTAACAAGATGTGATAATGGTCTTAACCATCTCTTGCTCCTGAGAATGTCAGCAGAAAACTACCTCAGAGGACAAAAAGATGGACTACGCGGCCAGCGCTGTGGCATAGCTGGTTCAAGTCCATTTCCAATCCAGCTCTCTGCTATGACCTGGGAAAGCAGCAGAAGGTGGTCCAAGTGCTTGGACCCCTCACCCGTGTGGCAGACCTGGAAGAAGCTCCTGGCTTCGGATCAGCCTGGCCCAGCCGGCCTACTGTGGCCATCTGGAGAGTAAGCCAGCTGATGGAAGATCCCTGACTCTTTCCAAAAGACACGCACCAGTCACAGAAGGTAGTACCACTGCTGCGTGCATGGCACGACAATGCCAGAGTCTCGCACTGCAGAGGTCTTGGAGCTGGCGGGTGAGGCTTCAGAGGATCTCAGTGGACAGTGCCTCACCCGGTGTCACTTGCAGCTTGCAACCTGTGGCAGTGTAGTGATGAAGAATTGGATTCTTTTTTTTTTTTTTTTAAAGCTCAGCACAGGACGAATTTTTTTAAAAAAAAAATTGTTTTTAAAGATCTATTTATCTATTTGAAAGGCAGAGTTAGACACACACACACACACACACACACACAGAGAGAGAGAGAGAGAGAGAGGTCTTTCCTCCACTGGTTCACTCCCCAAATGGTTGCGACGGCCAGGGCTGTGCCATGCACGTTGGTCATCCCTCCACTGCTTTCCCAGGTGCATTAGCAAGGAAGTAGAGCAGCCGGGTGCCCATAGGGGGTGCAATGCCGGAACTGCAGGCAGTGGCTTATCCTGCGATGCCAGAAAGCAGATCACAGTTGAATGAAGAGGCTACCTTAGCTGCGGTGGTCCGAGCCCTTACACCCACAGTCTGGTTAGCAAGAAGGCACAGTGGGAGCTGCACAGGAGGTTGTTTTAGCCAAACCCTGTCCTGTCATTGTACTAGGACCGGGGAACAGAAGAAATAGTGAAGACACCAGCAGTTTTAAAAACAGTTAAATGAGAAAGTATAGACAATTGCTGTATATGTGACAAAAGAAGGATTTGTACATTCAAAGATTCACAGGTTTGATAGAAGTTTCTTTTCATGTTTAAAAAACAAAAGACCTGTATTTGAATTTTTTTTTCAAAAAAAGTGACCTCAACTTTTGCATTTGAAGAGTATGAACAGATAACTTTGACTACAGTAAGAAATTGTGATCACAAATACAAAGGTATTTATTTAAAATGTAAAAGTACATTTAAACTGTAAAGCAGGGGGATGGCGCTGTGGCCTAGCGGGAAAGCCGCTGCCTGCAGTGCTGGCATCCCATACGGGCACCGGTTCGAGGCCCGGCTATTCCACTTCCGATCAAGCTCTCTGCTATGGCCTGGAAAAGCAGTGGAAGATGGCCCAAGTCCTTGGGCTCCTGCACCATGTGGGAGACCGGAAAGAAGCTCCTGGCTCCTGGCCATTGCGGCCAATTGGGGAGTGAACCGACCGACCTCTCTCTCTCTCTCTCTCTCTCTCTCTCTGCCTCTCCTTCTCTATGTAACTCTTTCAAAAAAATAGTAATAATGATTCTTTAAAAAAAATAAACTATAAAGCAAAACTAATATCTAAGTTCTGACCATGCAAATATAATTTTCCTCTTGCAAAAAGGGGGGAGGGCACTACAACTTCAACTTTAGCTGGCATCAAGTTATCTAGGAACATATTTTTAAAAAGATTTATTTTCCTGAAAGGCAAAGTGATATGGGGTGTGTATGTCTTCCATCCACTGGTTCACTCCCCAAATGACTACAACGGCCAGGAGCCAAGAATTTCTTCCACTTCTGTCGCATGGGTGGCAAAGACCCAAGCACCTGGGCCATCTTCTGCTGCTTTGCCAGGCACATTAGTAGGTAGCTAGATCAGAGGCACAGTGGCCAGGACTTGAACCAGTGGCTCGGGTATGGGATACCTGCATTGTGGGCAGCAGCTTAGTCCACTGCATCACAATGCCGGCCCCATCCAGCAGACTTTATCATAGTAATTTTTTTTTTTTTTTGACAGGCAGAGTGGACAGTGAGAGAGGAAGGTCTTCCTTTTGCCGTTGGTTCACCCTCCAATGGCCGCCACGGTCGACGCACTGCGGCCGGCGCACCGCGCTCATCCGATGGCAGGAGCCAGGTGCCAGGTGCTTTTCCTGGTCTCCCATGGGGTGCAGGGCCCAAGCACTTGGGCCATCCTCCACTGCACTCCCGGGCCACACAGAGAGCTGGCCTGGAAGAGGGGCAACCGGGACAGAATCCGGCACCCCAACCGGCACTAGAACCTGGTGTGCCGGCGCCGCAAGGCGGAGGATTAACCTGTTGAGCCATGGCGCCGGCCAATATCATAGTAATTTTAATACAAGCTCATGCGTCCCCTGATATTTCCCTGTTGGTATTTTTCCAGTGCTCCTTTAAAATAGTTTTGACTTTATTTGAAAGGCCGACAGAAACAAAAGGGGGGAAAAAAGCCAACAGAAGATCCTTCTATCCACTGGATCACTCCCCAGATTCCCTCAACAACTTCAAGTGGGTCAAGCCATCACCAGGAGCTGGGAACATAATCTCAGACTCCCATGTGGGTGGCAGAGGTCCAATTACTTGAGCCAAGCCCAACTACCTGCTGCCTCCCACAGCACTTACATACTAGCAGGATGCTGGAATCAGAAATAGAGTGGGACTCCACCAGGCACTGAGATATGGTCTGCAGGCATCCCAAGCAGCATCTTAGCCTCTGAGACAAACACCTGCTCCCCCAATGCTCATTTCAAAGGACAGTAATGTCCAACTGAATCTTTCCCATGTGGGCGACAGGGATCCAAGCACTTGGACAGTCACTGATGCTGCCCAAGCACATTAGCAGGGAGATGGGTCAGAAGCTGAGCAACCAGGACTGGACCTGGCACTCAGCTCCATTTCCTACAGTGTGTTATATAAAATTTCCCGATTTTGAGTTCTCTTACTGGGGCAAGAGCTAAGCAACAGAATATGTTTAAAATAACTTCTCCTGGAGCTGGTACCATGGCCTAGTAGGCCAAGCCTCTTGGCATAGTCGGCTAAGCCTCTACCTGTGGTGCTGGCACCCCATATGCGCATCAGTTCATGTCCTGGCTGCTCCTCTTCTGATCCAGCTTTCTGCGTATTGTCTGAGAAAGCAGTGGAAGATGGCCCAAGTGCTTGGACCCCTGCACCCACTTGGGAGACTGGAAGAAAATCCTGGTTCCTGGCTTCAGATTGGCTCAGCTCTGGCCATGTGACCATTTAGGGAGTGAACCAGCAGATGAAAGACATTTCTCTCTGACTCGCCCTCCTCTGCCAGTAACCCTGTCTCCAAAAAAAATAAAATCTTTAAGGGGCCACGCTGTGGCATAGTGAATCAGGCTTCCACCTGCAGTGCTGGCATCCCTTATGGGCACCTGTGCCTGTCCCAGCTGCTCCACTTCTAATCCAGCTCTCTGTTACGGCCTAGGAAAGCAGCAGAAGATGACCCAAGTCCATGGGCCCCCCTGCACCCATGTGGGAGACCTGAAGGAAGCTCCTGGCTTTGGAATGGTGCAGCTCCGGTTCTTGTGGCTGAGGAGTGAACCAGCAGATGGAAGTCCTCTCTCTGCCTCTCTGCCTTTCAAGGAAATAGCTAAATCTTTAAAAAATAATTTCTTCAAGGCCTATTACTGAAATATTAGAAAATACACAAGAAAAAAATTAGCCAATCTCAAAGAAAATGTTATTTTTTTAAGACTTATTTTATGGGGCTGGTGCTGTGGCTCACTTGGTTAATCATCCGCCTGCAGTGCCGGCATCCCATATGGGCGCCGGGTTCTAGTCCCGGTAGCTCCTCTTGCAATCCAGCTCTCTGCTGTGGGCTGGGAAGGCAGTGGAGGGTGGCCTGAGGACCTGGGCCCCTGCACCCGCATGGGAGACCAGGAGGAAGCACCTGGCTCCTGGCTTTGGATTGGTGCAGTTCCAGCCATAGTAGCCTTTTGGGGAGTGAACCAACAGAGGGAAGACTTTTCTCTGTCTCTCTCTCTCACTGTTTTGTCTATTCTGTCAAATAAATTTAAAAAAAAAAAAAGACTAATTTTATTTTTTTGAAAGACAGAGTTACAGAGAGAGTTGGAGACAGAGAGAGAGGTCTTCCAACTGCTAGTTCACTCCTCAGTTGGCCACAACGGCCGGAGCTGTGCCAATCCAAAGCCAGGACCAGGAGCTTTCTCAGGGTCTCCCATGTGGGTGCAGAGGCCCAAAGACTTGGGCCAACCTCTACTGCATTCCCATGCCATGGCAGAGCTGGATCGGAAGAGGAGCAGCCAGGACTAGAACCAGAGCCCAAATGGATGCTGGCACTTCAGGCCAGGGCTTTATCCCACTGTGCCACAGCGCCAGCCCCGAAAATGTGACATTTTGGTACATCCTTCTATTTGTTTTGCCAAAAATGCTTATTATCCTAACTTTGAACAAAGGTAGCAATGCCTTTTATTGAATATACTATGAACAAATACTATTTCAACTGCATTGACACTTGTTAAAACTTCTTTGCTGGGCATTACTTTACTCTCCAATTCTCAGTGCTAAAATACCCACACTTTCAGGCCTACACTGTGGCATAGCGGGTAAAGCCGCAGTTTACAGTGCCAGCATCCTACATGGGCATGGTTCGAGTCCCAGCTGCTCTACTACTGATCCAGCTCTCTACTACTGGCCTGAAAAAGCAGCATTAGATGGCCCAGGTCCCTGAGCTCCTGTACCCACGTGAGACACCTGGAAGAAGCTTCTGGCTGTGGGACAGCTCCAGCTGTTGTGTCCACTCAGGGAGTGAATCAGGGGATGAAGACCTCTCTCTGTTTCTCTAGCTGCCTCTGCTTCTCTGTAATTCTGCCTTTCAAATAAATAAAAATAAATCTTAAAAAACAATACCCACACTTTGTGGGCAGCGTGTCACACCCTGCACAGCCCAGTCACAGGCAAGGACAGCACCACACCCCAGGCTCAGCGCCCTGACTGCTTCAGAACCAGCTCAGCGGAGTGAGGGAAGAATTTAAAATTCAAATCACCTTCATAGAACAGTGCCATCAATGTTTTAATAAATGTTATCAAGTAAAAGTTCTCAGTACCAAGTCAGTTTTGAATATCTCTACAAAGCCAAAGGTTAAAGTCTGAAGTCTAAGCGTTTACAAGTGTGCCAAGGAAGAAATCTTGGTGACCAAACTTTTGTAGACAAAGAGAAGAACGATTCAGTAAAAACAGATCATGCTCCTGTGTCAAGTTTCATATTGTCACACAGGAACTACCTTACTTAAGGTGATACCAAAACCCCTACAGCTGTAATGTTTAAATCCTTCTGGAGTCAACAGGAAAGATGAGCCATTTTTTAAAAAGAAAAATTCAGTTAGCATTAAATCCAGTCCTACCATGAGAAAAACAACCGACACATTCCAACAGTGAGGCACCCCAAGGCACCTGCAGGTCAGCCCCCTTCGGCAACTCATCCAAACAAGGGAAGCTGCCACGCTGTGGCGCTGCAGGCCAAGCCACCACTTCCAGCCAGCACTCCCTATCAGAGTGGATTCAAGCCCCGGCTACTCCACTTCCCAACTAGTTTCCTGCAAAGGCAACAGATAACAACCTAAATACAAGGGTCCCTGACGCCCACAGAGCAGACCTAGACACTGTCCCTGACTCTGGGTTTTGGCCTTTCCCAGCTCTGGCTGTTGCAGGCATTTGAGGAGTGAACTCTGCCTTTTGAATAAATAATTTAAAAAGAGGGCTGGAGCATTAGTATAGCAGGCAAAGCCGCCACCCGCAGTGCCCACAGCCAGGAGGGCATTGGCCGAGTCCCTGCTGCTGCACCTGGAAAAGCAGGCCCAAGTGCCTGGGCACCTGCACCCACTAGGAGACCAGGAAGAAGCTCCAGGCTCCTGCCATTTAGGGAGTGAACCAGCAGATGGAAGCACTCGCTTGCTTGCTCTCTCTTTTTTTACTCTCTAACTCTGTCTTTCAAATAAATAAACTTAAAAGAAAAAGTGTGTGTGTGTGTGTGTGTGTGTGTGTGTGTGTGTGTTGATGGCAGCAATGAAGGGCCCAATGAGCCATGACAGAAAAGTATAATGGGGTACATCCTGGAACCAACACAAACGGGTATTAGGCAAAAACTAAGGAAATCCAAATAATGCACAATATTTTTTATTTATTTGACAGAATTAGAAAGTGAGGGAGACAGAGAGAAAGGTCTTCCTTCCATTGGTTCACCCCACAAATTGCTGCTACAGCAGGCACTGCGACGATCCGAAGCCAGGAGCCAGGTGCTTCCTCCTGGTCTCCCATGCGGGTGCAGGTGCATAAGCACTTGGCCCTCCTCCACTGCCTTCCCAGGCCACAGCGGAGAGCTGGACTGGAAGAGGAGCAACCGGGACTAGAACCTGGCACCCATATGGGATGCCGGTGCCGCAGGCAGAGGATTAACCACGTGAGACACAGTGCCAGCCCCATTAATCATATTAATGAAAGATTTAATAAAAGGAAAAAATAGGGGTATTTTGTAACTACGTACTATTTCATCAAATTTTCCATAAAACTGAAACTCTTCTAAAAAATAACATCTATTGAAAAAACCTTGCATCAAGTTTTATGTCTCAAACTCTCCTAATACAGAACTCTCAAAGTACAAAGCACAACCACATCTGTTTACTCCAAGTCAGGGGTAGGGAATGTCAGGCCCTGCCGAGGTAACTGTAGGTGGGGCTCAAAGTCAAATCCATTGCAGGCTATTAAAAAAAAAAAAAAAAAAGCGTTATATATCTGAAAGTCAAAGTTAAAGAGAAAGAGGAAGAGACAGATCTTCCATCTACTGGTTCACTCCCTCAATGGCCACACTGGCTAGAGCTGGCCAAGCAGAAGCCAGGAGCCTGTAAGTTTCGTCTGAGTCTCCATGTGTGTGCTGGGGCCCAAGCACTGGGCCATCTTTTGCTGCTTTACCAGGTCATTAGCAGGGAGCTAGGGAGCTGGATCGGAAGCAGCCAAGACTCGGACCTGGTTCTCCTACGGGATGCAGGCATCACAGACAGCAACCCAACACTGGCCCCTAGCAAGCTAGTTTAAGTTGATAATTCTGCACTGCCCACAAATAACGTTACAAATATCTGAAAGGCCCTTAGCAGAAAAAAAGTTCTCCACTCCTGCTTACAAGTAACAAACATGGCACTTGATAAAAAATAACACCAAAAGGGTATGTTTCAATATCTTAGTCGTTACTGGTAACAAGAGGATACTGTTTGCCCTTTAGAAACATGTCTAAATTTTCACTTCACAAAAGTAACAAAAATGAAGAATCCTTGACCAGTTTTGCAATGGTCCCAGCAGAAGATGAAAGTAGAGAAAAACAAACACAATGAGACAGGGAGAGTACTTACTCATAGGTCTTAGATTTATTCCTACCGAGATAACCTTTGCAGAAGCAAGTTCCCCGTTTTACTACTGAAGCAACTCAAATTTTCGGGCTTTGACTCCTTCAAGTTCTTTAAAATCTGAGGGCCTCACAGAGCATTAGTTTATGTGGCTTATATGTACATTAGAATTAAAATGAGACATCTTAAAAATTAATCTCTTTAATGTCAAATGCACTGTTTTATTTCTCAAATATTTTGCAAATCTCTTCAATGTCTGGCTTAATAGAAAAAAGCTGGATTTTCATTTCTTATGCAGTCAGCTATAGCATGTTTTGACAAAGTGTATGAAGAAAACTTGGCCTCACAGATTCTTCTTTTAAAGGTGATGTTCTCTGGGAACCTAAAAGGCTTTGGGAAACTGCTCTACAGATCACCCCTCCATGCAGATTTAAAAACTGTCCCCTCTTAGTGGTTTTTTAATGACTCCCTAACCTCTGTGTACAATTTATTAGAAAAGTACACTTGGGTCAATCCAGTATTCCCTAAAGTTCTGTCACTAGAAAGATACTATAAATAATGACATTATTTGTGGACTTTTTTTTTCCCTTAATGATCATTTGTGAACTTTTTTTTTTTTTTTTTGGACAGGACAGTGGACAGTGAGAGAGAAAGACAGAGAGAAAGGTCTTCCTTTGCCGTTGGTTCACCCTCCAATGGCCGCCGCAGCCGGCGCGCTGCGACGGGCGCACCGCGCTCATCCGATGGCAGGAGCCAGGTGCCAGGTGCTTCTCCTGGTCTCCCATGGGGTGCAGGGCCCAAGCTCTTGGGCCATCCTCCACTGCACTCCGGGGCCACAGCAGAGAGCTGGCCTGGAAGAGGGGCAACCGGGACAGAATCGGGTGCCCCGACCAGGATTAGAACCGGGTGTGCCGGCGCCGCAAGGCGGAGGATTAGCCTGTTGAGCCATGGCGCCAGCCGTGGACTTTTAATAGTAGTATTTTTTAAAAGACTTATTTGATTTATTTGAAAGAGTTACAGAGAGAGGTAGAGACAGAGAGAGAGGTCTTCCATCCACTGGTTCACTCCCCAGATGGCCGCAATGGCCAGAGAGCTGTGCCGATCCCAAACCAGGAGCTTGAAGCTTCTTCCAGGTTTTCCAGGTGGATACAGGAGCCCAAGGACTTGGGCCATCTTCTTCTACTTTCCCAGGCCATTAGCAGAGAGCTGATCAGAAGAGGAGCAGCCAGGACTAGAACTAGATGCTGGCGCCTCAGGCCAGGGCATTAACCCACTGTACCACAGCGTCTGCCCCTCATAGTAGTATTAAAAACTGTAAGTACCAAGGATTAAGAACCTTTGTTAAAATTATGACTCTTATAGACAGAGCCTGGGGAATTAAAGAATTTGTTTCAAATAATATTTCAGTTTCTGAATATTGAATATTTTGAAAGGCAAAACATTGCTTTGATGTACCGTTTATTAAGAAACTGAACAGTGGTAATGACCAGGACATGCCATGGTACATACTTTTTAAGCATTGGTAACATGAAATTCCTCTTATAGCACTTTTAGTAAAACTTGGCCATAATCATCTGAATTTACAGGTCCTCTAAATGCTGTAAGTTTACTGTTGTCAGAACCAGGCCCTCTCATGGACCCTGTTTCGCAAAATTCAAATAGTTTCCTGCCAGTAAAGCAGCTGACTAGACCTGGGAGACCTTTTTATTCTCTCCAAACATCTTTAACAAAAGTCTACCAAAGTTACCTACTGGAGTGGTATCAGTCCTGTCATGGAAACATTCACCAAGAAGCACCCTCAGAAACTAAATCCCTAGAACACCCAGCCTCTGCCCACGTGGGCTGCTACTGAGCAGCAGAGAAGAGGACGGGAGCATCTCTCACAGGCCCTGTGCACACGCACAGCGCGTCACCGAACCTCCCCTCTTCTCCCCGCGCACTGGCCCTGCTGCACACTGGTGCAGCTCCCACTGGGCCCCGTAGTCACTAAGAGCTGTAAGGTCGGTTTTCCTAACCCAAGGAAGTTATTTAATAAGTAGTATGGGTTCTGTTTCCTTTAAAACCTAGGACCCAAGTGAGGAAAACACACTTCTGGAAGGTAACTGAAGCTGCTAAGCAGATTACATACCTCTGAAAAAGATTCCAAAAATGATCCGCCTGAGGGGTGGGGTGGAGGGGTGGTTGGACTCTGTTCCCTCAACCATCCCCTAAGCCACACCCAAACCTACCCAGGAACCAAGGGCAGGGAAAGTTAAACATCTCACACCCTAACCTTAAAACCTCATGATATGTAAAAACGTGTTGTACCTTTAAACATTTACAAACTAGTCACTTTTAGAGATGCAAAATTAGAGTCTGGAAAGAGATAGTAATGAGACAACTCAGCCTCAGTGAAGACACCAAAAGATTGCAAAATCATGCAGATCGGGGCCAGGCCCTGTGGCTGGTAGGCCAGCCTCCGCCTGAGGCCCAGCATCCCCTGAGGGCGCTGTCTCCTATATGGCTGCCTCTCTGTAACTCTACCTCTCAAATTAGAAAAAAAAGAAATCCACTGCTCTTAAAAAAAAAAACACGCGGATATTGTATCTAAAGACATATCTACAACTGTACTTTTTTAAAAAAGGTAAATACTAAGATTCATATTTCACTAGATGGAAATATTTAACAGATATTTAAGCCTGCTGCAATTAAGACTAACCTTTTTTTAAGATTTAGTTATTTGAGAGAAAGAGTTACAGACAGGTATTCCACCCATTGGTTCATTCCCCAGATGGCTGCAATGGCCAGAGCTGGGCCAATCCAAAGCCAGGAGCCAAGTCTCTCATGTGGGTACAGGGGTCCAAGCACTTGGGTCATCTTCCACTGTTTTCTCAGGCCATTAGCAGGGAGCTGGACCAGAAGTGGAACAGCCAGGACTCAAACCGGCACCCATATGGGATGCTGGCGCTGCAAATGTTTAACCTACTTGTACCACAGCGATGATCCCAAGCCTAACATTTAAAGTGGAAATAATTCTAAAACATGTATGATCCCTAATAGTCATACTTGAAATAAAAGACTAAACTTGAACCTGAACTGGAATTGTCTAGAAAACTGGTCAGTTTACTCCAGCTTAGTTGATGGTCTTCATTCAACATATTATAATCTGACTGCTAGAATTTGATGTTTGTGCCTCTCCTAATCCGTGTAGAAACTTCATCACTGAGACCTTTCGCTGTGGCGCAGTGGGTTGAAGGCCTGGCCTGAAGTACCAGCATCCTGTATGGGTGCTGGTGCTAGTTCTGGCTGTTCCTCTTCCGATCCAGCTCTCTGCTATGGCCTGGGAAAGCAGACCTTGGGACCCTGCACCCATGTGGGAGACCTGGAAGAAGCTCCTGGCTCCTGACTTCGGATTGGCCAGCTCTGGCCATTGTGGCCATCTGGGGAGTGAACCAGCAGATGGAAGACTCCCTCCCTCCCTCCCTCCCTCCCTCCCTCCCTCCCTCCCTCCCTTCCTTCCTTCTTCCTTCCTTCCCTCCCTCCTTATCTCTCTCTCTCTAATCTAAATCTTGGGAAAAAAAAAAACACTTTATTACCAATGTGACAGTATCAAGGTGAGGCCTTTGGGAGGTGACTGACGGGATCAGCAGATTTCTGAAAGGCCAGAGGGAGTTATTTTAAACCCATCTGCCCTACATGAAAGTAAGGACAATGACAGAGTTCAAGGTACCATCTTGAAAGCAGAGACCAGCTCTCACCAGACACCAAACCTGCGGCTGCTTCCATCTTAAATCTGCCAACACCCAGACTTCCCAGGCTCGAAGAGCTGCCAAAAAGAAATCATCACCCAGTCTCGGGATTTCTGTGCTTACAGCATCAGCAACAGAATAAGACACTAGTTCTTAGACTAGATCTGCTCGAGACAGGAGAGAATGCACTAATCCAGAGGCAGCAAGCTCAGTTCAGGGCAGCAAATAAACAGATGTCTATCTCCAAAGATGGTCTTATTTATTTCAAATTTATTGCCACACTCCAAAACAAATTTTGATAGATAATCCACTTTAGCCTAAAATATGGGGAAGTCGCAGTCAGAGGAAGCTGTTCTGCATGGGAACAGCCCCCTGGTTATCAGTGGGGTATACTATACACTGCAGGACCTGCTTTCACAGGTTTTCAACAGGATTTGGCAGCTGTGTTTAGAGCTGAGACAAAAAATCATCACCACGAAGACACATAAAAATGAATACCATCATTCCCAAGGCCTCCAACTAGATCCTATTCCTTCCTTAAATGGTGTTTCTGGAAGCTGTCCTGACCTTCATTGTCGCTCCACATCCCTTTTCCTACCCTGACCCCCTGTAGCCCAGAGGAAGTGAAACCTCTCCAGCGTCCCAGGCAGCCCTCCTCATGCCCCACCAGCTCACGTGCACTTTCAGGTCCCTGCAGGCTTCAGGGCTCAGCGTGCAGACCTCACCAAGTACTCAGTGCCTTTAAGCAAGCACTGTTTCCACCTGAAATGCGAGAACCTCAACACAAAGCCCAGGACTCGCTGACCTATCAATGAATACACTGAATGGAACTCACAACCAACCCCAAGAACCCAAATTCATTTCTTCAACAGAGTTGACAAAAAGGATTCCCAGTTTTTGGTAACAGAGGTTGAGTTTTTGATTCATTCAAAATCAACAGCGAGAAGGTTTGTTACCTTGACAACTACCTGAACCTGTTAGGGAATGACCTAATCCAGCAGTACCCAAACATTATTTTCACTCAGGCCCACATGGAATTCTAATTCAATTCTTCCAGGACAAACTCTAGGATGCTTTTCTTCTTCTTCTTCTTCTTTTTTTTTTTTTTTTTTTTTTACTTTTTATTTATTTACTTGAAAGGCAGAGTTAGAGAGATGCAAAGGCAAAGAGAGGTCTTCCATCCACTGGTTCACTCCCCTGATGGAGCTGTGCTGACCCAAAGCAGGGAGCCATGGGTGCAGGGGTCCAAGGACTTGGGCCATCTTCCAATGCTTTCTCAGGCCATAGCAGACAGCTGGTTCAGAAATGGAGCAGCCAGGACTCCAACCGGTGCCCATAAGGGATGCCACACTGCAGGATGCGGTTTTACCCACTACACCAAGGTGCTGGCCCAACAGAATGACTTTAAAGAGAGGCAGGAGTACACTGAGTGAGCCCGAGTGCTAAATGCTCTTCCAATGTGGTGAACTGTCACTGAAGCGGATTAAGCCAGGAGTTTCCATACAAACATGCAAAGGTTAAGCTCGTACTTACTGATAAGCTACAAACACAGTAGACAAAACACACAAACCCAAATGGCTCTGATATTATTCTTAGTCAGCTTACTACTATTATTGATGTCCCTGTAGTTGTGTTTGGGTGGTCAGAAGAAAAAAGGGAAAATCACACCTGGAAATATCTGCTGGGGCGTGGGGGTCAGTGTTGAGGGGCAGGTCAGGCTGCCACTTGTGACGCTGGATTCCATGCTGGAGCACTGGTGCAGTGCTGGCTGCTGTTTCTGAACCAGCCTCGCCTTAATGTGCCTGGGAGAGCAGGGGATGCTGGGCCAAGCTACTTGGGTTCCTGCCACCCACAGGGGAGACCCAGAGGGAGAGCCTGGCTAGCCTCAGCTGTTATAATTATTTGGGTAGTGAATCAGTGGATGGAAGATCTCCCCCATCCCTCGACCCCTGCCCCTGTCTGGCCAAGAGAGTGGTTGGGGGAGGGGGACTTTGCCTTTCAAATAAATAAATCTAAAAAAAAGAAAGAAAGAAAAGCCTTCTGGGGGAGGGTTTTTGACCTAGTGGGTAAAATGTGGGTTATGATGCCTCTGTCCCATAATGGAGTGCCTGAATTCGAAACCCACTCTGGCCCCCCATCCCAGCTTCCTGCCAATAAAGATCCTGGGAGGCAGCAGGTAGTGGCCAAGCAGTTGGGTCCCTGCTACTCACATGGGAGACCTAGATAGTGTTCCCCAGTTCCTGGCTTCAGCCTGGCCCAGCCCCAATTTTTGAGGGCACCTGGGGATGAACCAGGGTATGGGAGCACTCTCTATCCCTGTCTCTCTGCCTCTCAAATAAGCAAATAATCTCTAAAGCCTATTAGAGGAGATGGAAGAGAAAAATCGACCTAATTTCCAGGGTCTATGAAGGGAGCCATTGAACCTTAACCAGAAGGAAGAACACTGACTCAGGGTTTGGAATCCCCATCCATCCTTTAAAGCCTGGGTCACCTTAGACAAGTCACTTCACTTCTCTCAGGCTCAGCTTCCCAATCTAGAAAATGGTTGTACCTTAGCAGCAATAACTAATAGAAATGTGGTTTTTTGCTGAGCCTATCAGAGAAAAGAATAGTCCGCCATGGCAGAAAGTACGTAAGCAGAAATAGTTTCCCATCGACTCTCACGTAAGGACAACTGTACTGTTACTATGGTTACTGAAGAAGCAATATAAATAGTGCTGGGAGCCTAGCTCTAGACCTGTACTGCCTAGGTTCAAATTCTGGCTCTAGTATTGACTAGTCAATGACCTTGGGCAAGTCAACTTCCCTCTCTAAGCCTCACTGTGCAGAAGAGCCAGTCTTATCCCCATTTTATAATCACCCTAACAAATAAAGCTCTGAAAATAGTCACAACCTTCTGAAGGCTAGCAGCCCCAAGATAACAGATACCAGAAGCCAATGCTTTGATTCTTATTCTAGTGTTCTTTCTTGGACACCTCTAGTCTCTTAAAAACAAATTATCTTAGATTCCTATATCAAATCCCAAACTCTATCCCTCTCAAAAAATATGAATGAGTAATTATCCATTACATAAGTCAAAAATATACTTGACAAAAATGGGCAAAGACATACGTTAACAGGAAGGGGAAAGTAGTTATAGAGAAACCCCAAGAACAAGCTGCCATCAGATACAATTTTTTAAAGCCTGAGAACCACACCCTACAGAAATCTCCAAGCCAGCCTCCCACTGGACAACCTGCTAGCTGCTGTGTTTGTCCGAAGTGGATCATACTACTGGACAAAAGCCTCAAATACCCGGAACTTTACCAAGTGCAGGTTGTGCTCCAAACTCTCCGGCCCGCCCTCCCCACCTTACCCCACAGTCAAAGCTGCCAGAGCACAACTCCTACTGTCCCCATCCTTCCCTTCAAGCTTAAGCCTAGCCATCTGGTTCAAATATCACCAAACGATGAACTGGTATAACCACGCAGAGAACTGGGAGGATCTTGCCTTTTCAAAGACCTCGTAATTATGCGGATTTGACAGGGATTTGTTCTTTGTTTCTGGAGTTACATGATTACAGTAAACTGCAGTGCTTGGTATCCACAGCCTGCAGTATGCATGCCTCACAGGAATACAAACTGAACAAAAAGCTCCAACCCAGTGCCCAAAACACACTAAGATTGGACTTCAGTTCTCTGAACATTACAATTCTGTGAAGCCAATGAGGTGACAATTACTTTAGTAATACACAAAATTATGCCCCCAGCCAATCAAAGAGCACTACTGGGAAAAGGAATCTTATCCCAGTTGTCCTCTCCCAACTAAAACATCTAACATTTTAAAATGTAAAATGTGGTACACATGGGGCTGGTGCGGTGGTACAGCAGGTTAAAGCTGTGGCCTGAAGCGCTGGCATCCCATATAGGAGCCGGTTCTAGCCCTGGCTGCTCCTCTTCCAATCCAGCTCTCTGCTACGGCCTGGGAAAGCAGTGGAGGATGGCCCAAGTCCTTGAGCCCCTAAACCCATATGGGAGACCTGGAAGAAGCTCCTGCTCCTGGCTTCAAATCAGAACGGCTCCGGCCGTTGCAGCCATCTGGGTGAGTGAACCAGCGGATGGAAGACCTCTCTCTGTCTCTACCTCTCTCTGTTAACTTTTTTTTTAGATTTTTATTTGACAGAGTTAGGCAGTGAGCGAGAGAGAGAAAGGTCTTCCTTCCGGTGGTTCATCCCCCAAACGGCAGGAGCTATGCGGATCTGAAGCCAGGAGCCAGGTACTTCCTCCTGTTCTCCCATGCGGGTACAGGCACCCAAGCACTTGGGCATTGCTCCACTGCCTTCCCAGGCCACAGCAGAGAACTGGACTGGAAGAGGAGCAACTGGGACTAGAACCCATGCCCATATAAGATGCTGGTGCCGCAAGTGGAGGATTAACCTAGTGAGCCACAGAGCTAGCCTCTGTAACTGTCTTTCAAATAAATAAAACATTAAAAAAAAAAATGTGGTACACACTACTAGCAAGTATTTCAATACATCTAGAAAACAGTATTATGTAAATTGTTTTATTCAAGACACACAAACAAAGCCGTGTTGAGGTCACAGTGAAATACAATGTGTGTGTATATATCCACCTAACTGGTACTAACTACTGTGACGTCAATTTTAGAAGATGTATCTTTAGAAAAATTTGGGGAGCCCAATTATGCATGATTATACAGGCGGGGCTTTAATTTTTAAAAGTTTGACTAGGGGGCCCAGCGCTGTGATGCAGTGGGTTAAAGCACCGGCCTGCAGCGCAGGCATCCCATAAGGGCTCCAGTTCAAGTGCTGGCTGCTTCACTTCCGATCCAGCTCTCTGCTATGGCCTGGGAAAGCAGCAGATGGCCCAAGCTTCTGCACTCACATGGGAGACCCGGAAGAAGCTCCTGGCTTCCTACTTCAGATCAGCTTAGCTCTAGTCATTGCAGCCATTTAGGGAGTGAACCAGCAGATGGAAGACCTCTGTCTCTACCTACCCCTATAACTGTCTTTCAAATAAATAAAATAAATATTAAGAAAAAAAAAGTTTGGGGCAAGCAGTGTGTTAAATCATTACTTAGGGCATCCATGTCCCAGATCAGAGTACCTGGGGTCTATTTCTTCCTCCACCTTCCAATCCAACTTTCCTGCTAATGTGCCTGGGAGGCAGAAAGTGACAGCTCAAGTACTCGGGTCCCAGGCACCCACATGAGAGCCCTGGACACAGTCCTGAGCTCCTAACCCCAGCCCCGCACAGCCTCAGATGTTGCAGGCAGAGGCTTACACCACAGCGCGGGCCCCAGTATTTTTTTTTTTTTTTTTTTGACAGGCAGAGTGGACAGTGAGAGAGAGACAGAGAGAAAGGTCTTCCTTTGCCATTGGTTCACCCTCCAATGGCTGCCGCGGACAGCGCGCCGGCGCACCGCGCTCATCCAATGGCAGGAGCCAGGTGCTAGGTACTTATCCTGGTCTCCCATGGGGTGCAGGGCCCAAGCACTTGGGCCATCCTCCACTGCACTCCTGGGCCACAGCAGAGGGCTGGCCTGGAAGAGGGGCAACCGGGACAGAATCCGGCGCCCTGACCGGGACTAGAACCCGGTGTGCCGGCGCCGCAAGGCGGAGGATTAGCCTGTTGAGCCACGGCACCGGCCTTTTTTTTTTTTTTTTTTTTTTTGACAGGCAGTTATAGACAGTGAGAGAGAGAAAGGTCTTCCTTGCGTTGGTTGATTCACTTCCCAAATGGTCAGGAGCCAGGTGCCTCTTCCTGGTCTCCCTTACGGGTGGCAGGGGCCCAAGCACTTGGGCCATCCTCCACTGCCCTCCCAGGCCACAGTAGAGAGCTGGACTGGAAGAGGAGCAACCGGGACTAGAACTGGTGCCTATATGGGATGCCGGTGCTGCAGGCGGAGGATTAACCTAGTGAGCCATGGCACTGGACCCGGGCCACAGTATTTGTAAAGATTAACGTAAGGGGGCAGAGTTGAGGTGCAGTGGGCTAAAGCCCTGGCCTGCAGCCCCAGCATCCCATATGGGCACTGGTTCAAGCCCTGGCTGCTCCACTTTCCAATCCAGCTCCCTGCTGATGCTCCTGGGAAAGCAGGAAAGGATGGCCCAAGTCTCTGCACCCCTGCACACACACGGGAGACCCAGAAGCAGCTTCTGGCTCTTGGCTTTGGATCAGCTCAGCTCCCTCCATCCACTGGAGCCATTTGGGGAGAGAACTAGAACGATGGAAGATCTCTCTGTGTGTCTCTCTCTCTGTAATTCTTTCAAATAAATAAAATGGATGTTTAAAAATTAAACATGTTTCTTGTAAACTTCTATTTTTCTCATTTTACAAATTGCAGAAATATTAAAAATTCTGTCCACTAACCCTTCAGTAAGGCATGACAATTGGAATTATTTAAGTTACTTGTTAGGGGAGCATAATGCCTTTCCATCTACATGGCTTCTATGGCAGTCATCCTATATAAAGGGAAATTAAAATAATTATGAACATTTCTTAACACAAAGCTCACAAAATATAAACTGTCTAGGCACCTATTACACAAGATGCACATATGCACCTGCAAGTTTTCTGAAATAATTTCTAACAGGTCTACCTTTAAAAAGAATTGATAATTTTGTAAAGATTCAAGTTCAAAAAAGGCTCCCTCCAAATCAAAAAAAGATTACATTCTATTGATTCCAGTTTTGATGTTAGGTTGTTGCCTTTCAAGTTTCACTTTTAAAACATGCCCGAACTGTAGGATAAAATGAGGTATATGTATACAACAGTAGCCCTTGTCTAGATAAATGTGTTCCCAGACTCTTCTTAGCAGTGGGCAAATAAAGCTTTGGGATTTAAGCTTCTTGCAATCCATCAATTAATTAATCTGGACAGCAGCCCTAGGTCAGTGTCAGATCCCCTTACAGCAGATGAGAAGACACATATGGGGGTAAAATGACTTTGTCCAAGGTCATGCTGGAATTAGATTCAAAACTTTAACCCACCTATTTCTAAAAACCTAAAAACCAATACCCCTACCATCCTCCTTTACATAACACAGGTGCTTCCCTTTAAGAAGTAATAAAAATATTACTTAGTACAGAGCTGAGCTTATGTGTATAGACTTAATTGAAAATAGATCTTAGTAAATAATAAGAATGGGAATAGGAGAGAGAGGAGGAAAGGTGGAAAGAATCACTCTGTTCCTAAAGTTGTATTTATGAAATGCAGAAAGTTTGTGTACCTTAAATAAAAGTTTTCTGGGGGAAAAATATACACACAGTCCCCTTAATAAACCTCATTCAAATTGTTTATTGTTTTACATTTTCATTTTTATTTGAAAAGAAGAAACAGAAACTTAGACTTCTTCCATCCACTGGTTCACCCTCCACATGCCTGCAACAAACAGCCAGAGCTGGACCAAGCCAAAGCCAGAAGCCCGGAACTCCACCCACATCTCCCAAATGGGTGGCTGGGATTCAAGCACTTGGGCCAGGACTCCGCCCTCTCGTGGTATGCATCAGCAGAGAGCTGGAGCAGAAGTGAAGTCAGGACTTGAACCATCCAGTACGGGATAAGGCACCCCAAGCAGCAACTTAACCCGTGTCCCACTTGCCTGCCCAGTAAACCTCAATTTATCCCTGAGAAAATACTGAAAAAATACTCTCGATAACACAGCGTTCCAGAAGAGATTACCAAATGAGACAGAATTAACAAGCTCTAAAGGGTTACTCTGTGTGTGATCTGATGGCATCTCTTATCTGAGAAATGAAGTTATTTCAGGAAGGGAGGAAGAAGCTGTTGGATGCCAGAAAATTGATAGGAAATATTTTAATGCTCTAATTTTTAAAAAATATTTATTGAAAAGCCGAGGGACAGAGCAGGAATCTTCTATCCACTGGTTCACTTTCCAGATATCAACAACCAGGGCTGGGACAGGCTAAAGCTAGAAAACTGGAACTCCATTCCAGTCTCCCATGTGGGTGGCAGAACACAAGCATTTGAGCCATAATCTGAAATGGACAGGCACTCCGGCACGGGGTGTGAGCATCTTAGCGGCTGCGAATGCCCACCCGGGCCCTAATGAAACAAATTGCAGCACCCCTGCTCAAAGTAGGAAAGCAAATTCAACAACCCGACCAACAACCTGACCGACCGTCCACTTCCCATTTCCCCAAGACAACTCTTCAGAAAGGCACTCTCTTCGGTATCTTGGTTACTCCTGATCCGGTCCCGCTAACTACCCACTCTGGCCAGAGGTCCCTTCCTAAAAGAGGAAGGGGAAGGCTCAAGTCTGGCCAACACAAAGACGGACAGAGGGCAGAGAAGGAATAATACTGGGACAGAGTGACTCTGCCCATCCCTCACCCCCACACCTCTGTGTTCCAGGAGTTTGCTTGAAAATGCTCAAGTTTCTCCACAGGCTCCAGCAAATGTGCAACAAACTCGCCGGCTAGAACTGAGGAACACAATCCCCAACTCACTCAAGGCTGAGAGGCTGTTAGCCAGTGTCACCTATAACCAGGACAGGGCGAAAGCTAGACCATTCTGTTCCCTGCAACTGAAGGTCACCAATCCTCTCTCAGTCCCAACACTGCTACTCTGCTTTCTATTCTAACCCCCAGGAAAACCACCAAGGGGACAATGCTCTCTCTACACTTTTGTGTAGGCCTGAATTTTTTCACAATTGGAAACAAGTTAACTCATACCCTTCTGGCGGATGATACTGGGGTGGTAAAGAGAAGAGCACCAGTCTACAACTCAAGCCTTGCATGTTTGAGTAGTCGGGGGAGGGGAATGTACTCAGTCAAATTCTACATCTTTTTTCCGAGTATGTTTACAATCATGGGATTGCAATGCCTCATTGTCCTAGAAGCAGCTTTTCTACATTAGTCTGCTTGAAAACTTGGTTATAAAATGCAAACTGACTGATCTAATAAGTAAAAGTAGAAAAAGCAACGTTTTTGGAAGACTTCCTGGGGGTGTACAAAGGACATCTCAATTTTTCCCTTTCATCTCATGCTAGGACATAACAGTAAGTACAATTTTCATGTCTACAACAAGTTTCTCACAACTCAGATTTTTTACATCCAGTTACCAGTTTTGCAAACTTGAACGGCAGGAGCTGTCCCCAGGCATCCCCCACCCACCCCTCACTGTCAGTATGCCTCTGGTGATTTCCCTACACCGGGCCCAAATGAGAAATTTCAGAAAGTGCGGTCCCCCGGTTCCCAACATGTATTCTGTCTGATTTTGTTTTTTTTCTCCTGAGTTTGGTAGCGATCCTCCGCCCTTTAAACAGGCAGATTAGCACAGTGTCTACACAGTACCGAATTCTCCTAGGAAAATCACACACAACCCCAACACAAACCAAGCTGAGAGGACAAAAGCCAGGTCTTCTTGGGTGATTTTTCAAACCTCTGTATGGCTTTTGGAAAGAGACACCAAGTAGATTGCAGGAACCTAACCAGGAACCCAATTAGCACTTCCATCTGGAGGGTGTGAGCTTTCCTTTACCCCTTCTATATAGAAAACCTTAATTGGTCCAATCAAGACAACTAGGAGAGGTTACAAAGTCTACAGAAAGATCCCATTACATAACATAAACCCAGTTCAAATTTTAAAGAAGTGTACTAGGATATCCTTTTACTTTCTACAAGAAAATTCTCAACTGACTTCTGCCAGCCTACATTCAAGTTATCTCAGGTATCTCGGACTTCCACTGTAGTCCCCAAAATAAAAAACAAGGAGTGGAGTTGAGGCCCAGCAGGGTAAGACGTCTCTGGTAACACAGGCATCCTAAATCGAAGTGCCAGCTCAAGACGCTCAATCCAGCTTCCTGCTTCTGTGGCTGGGGAAGCAGCAGGCGACGGCCCCTGCCACCCAGGTGGAAGATTCAGATGGAATTCTGGACTTGGCCTGGCTCAGACCTGGCCGCTGTAATCACCTGGGGAGTGATAAAAGATCTCTCCTCTCACTCTGTCACTGTGCCTTTCAAATAAATCAATATTTTAAAATATAGTTTTTCCATTAATCTATCAATCAAACATACTGTAACTCTAGGCCAACAGATCAGGAAAGAGTACCTTAAAGACAAAGAATGAAACAGTTAATAATTTTCTTTTATTGGTGTCAATAAAGGAATTCAAACTCTGCTTTATTAGAGTGCTACTTATTAATTTATTAACACTTTTCAAAGGCAATTCTCTACGGATTTTGCTCTTTAAAAAGGTCTGGATTACATAAAATACAGTATAAAAAGGGAAGGGGATTTTCCAGTGGGGGGTGGGGACTGGAATCAATAGCCGACTGGCATTTGCAACACCATTCACATTCCGTTCCTAAAGTCTTTTGTTGATTAGTTCCCCACCAATCACCACTAGATGGGCATGTTTGTGGCTCGTCCTGGGCCCAACAGACCACTGGTAAAGTCAAATTTAGCTAAACAGCCTTTCAGATTGCAAAAATATCAAGTCTGTTTCTGCTTCGTTTAAGGCAGACACTCGTGAGCTACACTGAAGGACTTAATCCAAATCCCAGCAGAGTCTGAAATTTGCATTGAAAAGTGTGTATACAGGGGTTCTTTTGGGGGAGATGAAGATGTTTTAAAACTGACCGTGAGGATAAAAACCACTGACCTGCACGCTCCGTAAATGTGTGAATCCTGACACAATAAAGACATCATTCCTACAAAGTCTCCAAGTCCTTCCTTCACTGCACTCCATGTCTATCGCTAGGCCTCGTCTCGTCTCCAAACGTGAACACGTTAAAGTGGCCCAAGAATAACCAACCACTAGAGAGATCTTGTGACACTAAAGAAATTGGGAAAACTGAGAGGGGTAGGCCAAGTTGATCACACCTGACAAGGGTTGGGGGGGATGTCAGTCTGGGACAGGAGCGGGCGGGATTCAGTTCACTCTGACCAGACAAAGAAATGTGTATTTAAGTTCCTCCCTGTTCTCAAAGGGTGGAACCAACAGTCTCCCTTAAAGATGCTGACTGTATTAAAACAAGACAGCTTTACACTCTGGCCATAAAGATGAAGGGATCAAACCAGCGACCACAGGAAGTTAAAGCTCAAAAATGTGTGTCTTGGCCGGCGCCGTGGCTCAACAGGCTAATCCTCCGCCTTGCGGCGCCGGCACACCAGGTTCTAGTCCCGGTCGGGGCGCCGGATTCTGTCCCGGTTGCCCCTCTTCCAGGCCAGCCCTCTGCTGTGGCCCAGGAGTGCAGTGGAGGATGGCCCAAGTGCTTGGGCCCTGCACCCCATGGGAGACCAGGATAAGCACCTAGCACCTGGCTCCTGCCATTAGATGAGCGCAGTGCGCCGGCCGCAGCGCGCTGTCCGCGGCAGCCATTGGAGGGTGAACCAACGGCAAAGGAAGACCTTTCTCTCTGTCTCTCTCTCTCACTGTCCACTCTGCCTGTCAAAAAAAAAAAAAAATGTGTGTCTTCTGTGCCATCTGGGGTTTGATTTAAATCTCCTGACTTTTGGATACTGCCAAGGAAGAAATTTGTGGAATCTGCCTATCTATGGCCAAATGCTAGATGTCTGAAAGTGAGAAAGTGAGTTATTAAAATCATCGAATGTATTTCTATCCAACTCGCAAGATTCAATGAAGTATTTACGAGCAGTCGACTACTTTTTACCCCTAAGGTGAATCATCGAATAACAAAGTAATATGAAAAGATCACTTGTCCTTAAACAGACATCTGAGTCTATCAAAGAGGAAATTAAAAGTTGCATTTTGGAGGTGGTTGGCCTAGGGGTCAAGATGCTGCCCACATCCCACATCCGGGTACCCAGCTCCGAGTTCTCACTCTGCTTGAGATCCAGCTTCCTGCTGATGTGCAGGCTGAGATGGCCCAAGCAGCTGGGTCCCCGACACCCTCGTGGGAGGCCCTGAGTTCCTGACTCCTAGCTTTGGTCCGGCCAGCTCCAGCCTCACAGGCACTGGAGTAAACCAGTGATGGGACAAACTGATCCGGATCTCAAGATCTCTCGCTCACTCTCTGCCTCTCAATTTTTTAAGTTGCATTTTAAAACTAGCAAAACCAGATTAACTGTAAATTTTGAAAGGTCTTAGCTCAGAAAACAAGCCTGCTTATCCTATATACCTAATCCGAAACAAAAGTTTCTCTTTCAAATCCCAGTTGACTTTGGTCTTCTTAGCATAGTTCCTTTTATAGCTTGTTACATTTTCACAAAGGTCTAGAACCCGTGTGCCTCCACATGCAAAGTACGCACCCTACATCAGCTCCAGACCCTCCCTGACAGAGCAGCCAGGGACGGAAGCCAAGTTAGGTACCATCGAAGAGACACAAGTGGGAACAAAAGGAGACGGCCGCTTCCAGCCTCTCCCGCACCTACCAAGTCAAAGCCAACAGCCCAATTCCTCTTTGAATACAGCCACCTGTGTTCCAAAAATCCAGCGAACAAAAACCATGCAGAAACGCGGGCACTACACACATATCGCTACACCCATGGAAAATCTCTCCTACCTCTAGAAGAATTCGTGTTACTCTCAGTCCATTGCATGGGACCACTTGTTCACAGCTTTCCCACAACAATAGTTTCTAAAACAAAGACTGTTTACGCCTCTTCAGAAGCCTTTGTTCCAACAAGACCCCTCTCCAGGAGGGACAACTCCCAGAGGCTGCCGGCCGGAGGGTCTGTCAACAACACTGCCTCCCAAACTCTCCCCACTTGGCCTCGGAGTTTGTCAGACAAAGGAGGCGCCAGCCCCCACACAAAGGAGGGCTCCCAAGCCCACCGCGGGCCCACTCGTGCCTCGGCGGTCCCCTTCCTCGGGCCGTGGCATGGCGCCCTGGCAAGGCAAGATGGTGGCCATCGCGCCCGTGTGCCCCTCGGGGTGGGGGCAGGCGGCCGGACCGCACACCTCGCCACTGCCATCGCCGCGGCAGGCCCGCGGGGGACACGGGGGGCGACAGCACCGGCGTGCGGGGCCAGGGGCTCCACGGCGAGCCCGAGATGAAGGCCGCCCCCAGCCCCGGGAGCCCACAATACCAACATGGAGGACGACTCCCAGGAACCCGGCCCCTCACATCGGGGCTGCCAGCAACTTCCTCAAGTTGCCCGCGGCCCGCCCGCACCCGCGCCGCCCCGAACTTCTGCGGGCCTCCCCCGGCCGGCGGACGGAGCGGTTCCCACAGCCGCCTTCGCTCGGCTCCCGTCGCAAACTTGTGCGCGCAGGGCCCGAGCGCGGGGCCGGCGCCTCCCTGCGGGCGCGCGGCCCCCGCCCCCCGCGCCCGGCCAACGCCAAGGTCACTCGCGGGCCGCCCCGCGCGGCGGCGGTTAAACCGCTCTCCCAACGGCCGCGCAACCGCCGCTCGGGCCAATCGGGCTCGGCCGCCGCGCAGTGGGCAGCGCCCCGGGGCGCAGGCTCCGGCCATGCGCCCGCCGGGGCCGTCCGCGGGCCCCCGCGCCCCGGGCCGAGGACGGTCTTTCCGCCCCGGGCAGGGGCCCGAGACAGCCGGCCCCCCAGCGCCCGGGGCCGCGGCGGCGTGACGTCTCCCTCCCTCTCCAAACACAGCCTCGCCCCCTGCCCGTGCCCACCGCCGCGGGGCCGGGCGGCCGCCCACGAGCCGCGCGTCGGGGAGCGCAGGTCCCGGGCCCCATCGCACCCAAGGGCCCCCGGACACGCACGCCCCCCACGACCCGCCGGCTGCCGGGCCCGACCCGCGCGGCTCCTCGGCGCCCCCGGCGGCGCCGCTCGGCCCCTGCTGACCCCGGCCCGGGGGGCACTCGGGGGCCCGGGGCCCGGGATCCGGGGGGTGCCCTGGTCTGGAGGGTGGGGCGCCCAGGTGAGGGCCGCTCCGGGCCGCCGCCGCCGCCACACAAAGGACCAGGGGCTCCCGCCGCCATATTGAAAACTTTCCTCCTCGCCTACAACTCCAAGTCCGCCACCCCCGCGCCCCGGCCCCGCCGCCCGCGCCCGCACCGCGCCGCGCCGCCCCCGCCGCCCGGGCCCTCCCAGCGCCGCGCCCCGGCCGGGCTCGCAGAGGACCCCGCCGGCGCCGCCGCCCCCGGCTCCTGCGCTCCTGCGCCCGGAGCCGGCTCCGCACCCCGGCCGGGGCCCCGGGGTCCCCCCGCGCCCCCGCCTCCCGGCCCGGAGAGGCCCGCGTCCTCCCGCACCAGCCGCCACTCCGGCGCCCAAACAGCCCCACACTGAACTCGGCCGCGGGGCCCCCTCCGCGGCCCCGCGCCGCAGCCTCCGGGCCGCCCATTCCCGCTCGGTCCCGGCCGCGAGAGCGCACCGGGCCGGCTCCCAGGAACTCACCGGAGGCGGCCGCACCTTGCAGATCCCCGTCTGCTCGGCGATGGGCCGGATCTTGTGGATGAACGCGAAGGGGTCCGCGAACTCTTCCCAACTGGGCTCGAAGACTGGACACTCGGGGGGAGGCAAGAACTCGCCCAGCGGGCCGGGGCCCCCGAGGGGCAGCGCCGGGCGCGGGCCGGGGCACAGCGCGGTGGCCGCCTCCATCGCCAGGCGCTCTCCGGGGCCGGGCTGCGAGCTGCGCCGGGGCCGAGGGCCGTGCAGACGCGGCTGGGTCAGCGAGCGCGACTCGTACCGGCAGCGGCTGCACCGGGGCTTTCTCAGCCTTCCTCCTCCTCCTCCTCCTCCTCCTCCTCCTCTAACGACGACGTCCGCCGCCACCGCACGCCGTGCGCATCCGCCGCCACGGCGAGAAAAAAGAGTCCCTCCCCGCCCCCGCCCGCCCCGGCTCGGGCGCGGCCGGGCCCCCGGGGGGGCGCGCCGAGTGCCGAGGGTCAGTCGGGCCGGCGAGCGTGGCCCGTTCCCACGCATGCGAGCTGCCGCCCTCGAGAGGTCGGTCAGAGCTGGGCGGCGGGGGCCGCTGCAGGAGTGCCCACCTGGACCCCCGGGAGAGCAGGAGGAGCGTGGGAGGGGGCCGAGCGCGACCCCCGGGGCAGCAGCCGCGCCGCGGGCACGCAGTCCAGCGCTTGCAGCCCCCGAGCGGCCCGCGGGCTCGGTGCGCCTGCGTCCGCGCTAGGCCAGGCACAGCCGGCCCCGACACGCGGGGCGAGGGCGTGCAGGGCCCGCGGACGGGTGACGCGGGGACAGTCCACCGCCCTGGGGCCAAGCCCTAGGACCCCTGGCACGACCCCGACGGGGCCGCACGCGGGGGTGGGCCGCCATGCAGCGGGAACCAGGGCCAGGCCCAGGCGTGCGTCGCGGCTGCCCGGCGCTGGCAGCTCTGCCCTCCAGGAGCTGCGACGAGGCCGAGGAGCGCGCCCCGGGGGGGGTCGGCAACTGCCGGCGGCCACGTTCCGGGGGCGCCCGCAAAGCAGGCCGTGGACGGCTTCTCCAGAAAGCGGCCAGACCCGGGAGAGGACTCGGCCGGCGCCCCAGGGAGGGCCAGGGTCGGGGGCCGGCCGAGTTGAGACCCAGCCCAGCACGGCGCCGGCCGCCCTCCTCGGGGACCGGCCCCTGGAGGCTCGGGCGCGGCCTCAAGCCCGGGGCTGCCGGGGGACACTGGGGGCCACACAGCGCCGCGGCACCCTGGACTGGGTAAGACGTGCGGGGGAATGGCCATCGTGGCTCTGGGCCGTGTTCACGTCCACCCCTAACGCGGGCATCCCACGCCAGCCAGGTAACCCGAACTTGGAGAACTCCGGACGCACGAGCTGCGGCAGCGCTCCGAGCAGGCGCCGCCGCCCCCGCGGCCCGCACGGCCCCCGCGGCGACCCCCGCCCCGCAGCCCCTCCCCCGGCGCCGCCGTGCCCTCTGTGATGCGTGTTTACATGCGCGGAGGGATCCGTGCCAGCTGACAGCCGCACGGAAGCCGGCGCTTCTTTTTTTAAAGAGCCCAGCCGCAGGCGCTGATTGGCTACGGCCCGGCCGCATCAGCCCCCGGGGGCGGGGCCTGGGCCGCATTGTCTGGTCTGGGGCCGGCCGGACGCCCCAGGGGCCGGACCCGGGCCACCCTGGCCTGGGGGTGTTGGGCCGGGGCTCCTGGAGGGCTGGGTGCGGGGCCCAGGCGCGGCCAGGTCCGGCTCCCGAGGAAGCGCAGGCTGCGGCGCGGGCGGCCGGAGGGGATCCGAGGCCGCTGCGAGTGCCACGTCTCCAGGAACCCCCTCCTTCCGCGGGGGCGCACTCCGCCCCCCGCGCGGGGGGCCCGCTCCCCAGCCGCCCCCTAAGCCGCTGTGGATCCCTCCGACCCAGCCCAGGGTTGGGTCGCCGTCAGCCCCCTCCCCGCTGAACCCCAAGTCCGGCCTGCGCCCCCAGACCCCGCGGCAGGGAAGAGCCGCCCCCCGCGCTCCTGCGGGCCTCAGCCTCGGAGACCCAGGCCGGGGAGCGCCGTTCCCCAGCCGCCCGGACTCGGCTCCGCAGGAGGGGGCGGCTCCCCACGCCGGGAGGGGGCGGCGGCCGCGCGGCACGTAGCGCACGTGTGCGGCCGGCTCCCGCCCCCGCTGGCACGACCTGCGCGGCCCGTGCGCCCCCCCGCGGCGCTGACCACTCCCGGCTCGCGTGCCCGGCCACCCTGCCCTCCTGGCGCGGGCCTCCGCTCTGGCGTGTGTGGGGCCAGATGTCCGCCGAGAAGACCCCAAAGCCCGTGGGATCGGGCCCCTGGTGTCTTCGTGTCGGCTATCGCTGCACCTGCGCTTGGTATTCGACTTTCCCGCCGGGGTCCCCGCCCTGCCTTCTGCCCGTGCCTCTCCCACAGGATCCTGCCCCGGGTTCTCCGGGGACGGGGGTGGAGAGAATTTGGTTGTCCGCAGGACAGGGGGGCGGGCGCGGGGAGCTCACAGCAGACCTCAGATGGGGCGTTTGAGTGCTCCCCACCACTGGACAAGCCTATCCTCCCAGGCTGCCCGCCCTCCTGTGTCCCGTCCCCTCGCGTGGCACCCCTGTGCTTCCTGGCGGCCCGCGCCAGCATGGAGGACCAGCCCACTGGTCCTGGTGTGTGCAGGGGTCTCATATCAGGGCTTTGGTCCATGGAAGCTGGGCCTGGGTCCTGCCTGGGCGGGCTCCGTGGAGAGCAAAGACCTCTTCCTCCCCCTCGTTCCCTCTTCCTCTCTGGTCCTGGAATCCCTTCTGTGCTGACTCAGCCTCACCAAGATCCGGGGTTCCTGCACGCTCAGCCCTAAACTCTGGCTTACCTGGGTGTGGTGCCCAAAGGGCTAGGCCCTTGTCCCGTTGGGGCACCAACCAGTGGGAGGTTCCCGTTCCCACGGTGCTGCCAGCCCTGCCCATGGGGGTAGGAGGGGCAGAGCCACCCACACCAGGGCTTCAGGAGCAGTTTCTTCCCATTCCAGTTGGGCCGCTCCAGCAGCTGTAGACTCCCAAGGAGCAGCGTGGGAGCTGGCAGGCCAAGAGGGAAGCCCATGCCTCCTGCTCCGGTAGCCAGCCGAGCGGCCAGCGTCTGGGCCGGGGGCTCCTCAGCCTGCTGGTGGCCTTGGCCGGCTGGGCTACTTGGAATTGACCCTAACTGGGAGGAAAGCCTCCAGCACAGTGTCAGAGCTCTGTAGGACACCTGCCACGCCCCTGTGGAAATCGAGTGACACCAGCTTACACAGTGCGTCCAGGACAGGGGCTGACACATCAGAGGGTCAATCCTGATCCACTTTTTTCTCTTCCCTGGTGGGAAGGGGCCATATGTGAACAAGTAGGAACAGCATACTACTGTGAATAAGACAGGACCACCGGGCATGAGGAATTCAGTCTGTGAACCCCATGCACCCTGTACAGCAGGTGCTACTGTCACCATTTTTCGGATGGAGAAGCTGAGACTTGGGTTAATTAGTCAAGGGCGTTTGGCACAGTGGTTAGGACGGCCCTGTCTCATTTCAGAGTCTGGGTTCAAGGCTTGGCCGCACTTCCATTCCAGCTTCCTGCTAATACGCACCCTGAGACACAGCAAGAATGGTTCAAGTAGCTGGGTCCCTGCCACCCACTTGGGAGATGTGGGTTGGGTTCCCAGCTCCTAGCTTCAGCCCATACTGTTGCAGGCATTTGGGAAGTGAACCAGTGGACGTGGACTAGAGGGCACGGTCCCTGTGTGTCTCTGCTAACGGCAGAGGTAGGACTAGAATGGTGCTCCTAGTGTCTGCCTGCGTTTGAGTTTCGCCCACACCAAGCTGACCCCTCTAACACTAAGGAATGAGGACGCAGCAGACCCTACCAGCAGCCCCGCCCCGTTCCCTGCCCCGAAGGCTATACACAGGGCTCCACACGCCGACACGCTGACTCTGCTCTCCAGTACTTTGGTTACACAGCAACAGCAAAACAACTTGTATTGCACAGGACTTAGCTGTATACAGAGATGCACTTGTTGAGACCCAGTGAGTTGCTTTTTGAAACCTATTGTGAACTGTGAAAAAAGACAGCACTTTGAGTTTAGTTTTCGTTGCTCTCTGGGCAGCTTCCAGGAAGAAGAGAGAGGGAAGAAGGGCATTTGGGGGGCAGGCTCCCCGAAGGAAAGCAACGCTCCAACGCCTTGATCCTGGACTTGCAGCCTCGGGACTCAGAGACAGTCTGTGTGTCTGTGTGCACCTGTGTGTGTCCATGTGGGCAGCATGAGGGCAGCTGCTGGTGAGCAGGCTTCGGTCGGAAAGTTGGCTCAGCACTTGGAGGGGAGCACAGACAGGTTCCAGGATCGCCTTTCCGGTCATACGCTCGCCCTCTTGCCTCTGCTTCCCTGGGCACCCTGATTAATACGACGAGCATACCGTGCAGGGACCTAGGTTTTTTGTTTTGTTTTGTTTTGTTTGTTTTTTCCACGGAGGCCAGAGTTTCGTGCAGCAGGTTAGGCTACTGCTTGTGGTATCAGCATCCCATATCAGAGTGCTGGTTTGAGTCCCAGCTCTACTCAGCTTCCAACCCAGCTCCCTGCTAGTGCACCTGGGAAGACAAGGGATCAAAGCTCAAGTTCTTGGGCCCCTGCACCCAGGTGGGAGACCCAGAAGGCATTCCTGGCTCCTGCCTTTGGCCTGGCCCAGCCTTGGCTGTTGTGACTCACAGATGGAAGATCTTCCTCCTCCTCTCCCCCACCTCTCTTTTGCTCTGGTTTTCAAATAAATAACAATTAAACCTTAAATTTTTTGTTGCATCAATCTTCAATTCCCTTTTCCATGAACTTTTTCAAGTCCACGCATCCAATGAGTGTCCCCTCCTCATACCTGTCTGTCTCAGCCACTGCCCCTCTGCCCTCTGGTCCTTGTAAGTCCCCAGAACTACATCACATAAAGAATCCATATCCCTTACCTCCTCATTTGACTTCTGCTCCTTATTATTCACTTGTCTGCCCGCTTCTGCTGGTTTTCCTACCTAAGGCCACAGCCCTTCAACCCAGGGTTCACTGGGTGCCCCCTCCTTTTAGTGCCCTGTGCCAAACAGGTGCTAAGTTTAAGAACGAGTGCCAGCAGACAGCCCACTCTCCAGAGTGAATGGGTGAAGTCCCCTGGGGGTTGTCACTGCTCCTACTAGGATGGCAGCCAGTTCCAACTGTTTAGGTTTCTAGGTAAGCTCCCTCAGTGTTTAAATATTTAATCAGAATTAAAAAAAAAAAAACAGACAATAGAAACTGCTTGTGATCAGACTTCATTCTGCGAGGGCCACCTCTCTTCTCCACCTGCCCAGTGGTGGCTCCACATAGCAGTGTGAAAGGGCTTGCTCCCTTTAGGAAAACAATGGTTGCCAAGGGAGCATGAGCAGAGGCCCCCAAAGAGAAACGCTGGAGATGGAGGTAAGCGCCTGCCCCTTCCCTACTCTTTGGGTCTGGTCCGTGTCCTCAGGAGGCTTAGAGAACCCTGACTCCCAGCACAGCCCAGAGCCCACACCCAGAGCACATGGTGGCAGGAGGCACTTTGTGTGCGATGCTGACAAGGAACCTGGGGCATGCCAGGCTTTTCAGTATTAGTTGTCTCCTCTCCCACTCTGTCTTCCTCTTAAGTCCTCCAGGGAAGTTGGAATCAGATGGTAAAATACAGAAAGGTGCACCTGCTTGAGAATCCAAAAATTAATATGGGGTGGGGGTTAGGAGTAAGGGAAGATGAACCTCTCAAAATAGGAGGAGAAAAGGCCATGGTGGGAGCTGACATTAATGCACAGTGGGTAAACCCACCACTTGGGGTGCCTGCATCCCATATGGGAGTGCCTGGGATGGAGTCCCACCTCCCCTCCACTTCTGATCCAGCTTCCTCTTCCTGCTAGCACACCTGGGAGGCAGCAGATGATGGCTGAGTATTTGAGTTCCTGCCACTCAGGTAGGAGACCAGATGCAGGTCCTGGCTCCTGGCTTCAGCCTGGCCCAGCTCTGGCTGTTGTGGGCATTTGAGAAATGAATCAATCTGTGGCTGGAAGAGTGCTCCCCCCCCCCCAAATGCATAAATACGGAAACATGGTAGCAGTGTCGGGCTTTAGGAAGAAGGCTAAGGAATCACTCCCAGTTAGGAGGCATGCACAGGTCGCCTGTCAGTCCTGTCCCTGTGCACCTCTGTTGAGAGGGCAGCAGGTGGGCAGGGCACAAGAGTAACATCACAGAGGGGCTTAGGTCAAGGGCAGCAGCCTGGGAGGACCTCAGTGTGCTGTGTCTGGCCATTTTCTGCCCATCCCTCCTACCTCTTCAAGGCATCTACCAAGCCCAGAGACAGTCTGGAGCAGTCTGTTTGCTCACGTGAAGAACCACCTATGGGACTGGGGGTCTCCACTTAGGAAACCAGGTAAGAAAAGCTTAATTTGTAAAGCCTCACCTCCACATATATAAGTAAATATTACTTTTTTCCTTTTTTTTAAGAGTGATTTATTTATTTGAAAGGCAGGGTTACAGAGAGGCAGAGACAGAGGCAGAAAGAGAGAGGTCTTCCATCTATTGGTTCACTCCTCAGATGGCCACAACGGCTGGAACTGGAGCCATCCAAAGCCAGGAGCCAGGAGTTTCTTCCGGGTCTCCCACATGGGTGCAGGGACCCAAGGACTTGGGCCATCTTCTTCTGCTTTCCCAGGCCACAGCAGAGAGCTGGATTGGAAGTGGAGCAGCCGGAACTCAAACTGGCACCCATATAGGATGCTGCCGCTGCAGGCGGCAGCTTTATCCGCTACACAACAGCGCAATCCCCAAGTAGTCCTTTTTTCATTCTTCTCATAAAGCTAACTGGCAAAGCAGGAGATATGCATTAATCTCTACTAAAATCCTAAACGGGGCACCTCCCCTGAGCACAGGGTGGGGAGGGAGGGGGGATTACAGGATTACTGGAGAGCGTGGCCCAGGAGCCCAGAAAGCACTGACTGCCCTTTGCTTTGTTTTGTGTCCAGAACTTCCAGGGAAAGTCAGGAGGCCGCCACCAGACTAAAGCCCCTCCTGTGCTAACCCAGCAGCAGCAGAGAAACACGGTCTCACCGAAAGGCGCAGCAACAGAGGGAGACAGCCTGAGTTCCAGGAACCCACACTCACCCAAGGGTTCCTTTCCCCTCCCAGTTAGCAGCATCATTTCCCATCAAGCTCTGTGCAGAAAGATTGATGGTTGAAATAAAGGGTATGTTTTATTTTAAACAGAAAGTCACCAGATTGGGACAGCACTCAAGTTCACCTGCTCCAATAAACAGTTCGACTTTTGTTTAGAAAAGGGGCGAGGGGCGCAATGACCACCTGTTTTCTCAGATAAACTGGCCGCATCGCTAAAGCGCCCAGCTGGCCTCCATCACTTTGAGCAGGGGGGATCTGGAGGTGGTTGATTGTCTAAGGGAGTGAGCTGAATTCCCAGTTTGTTAGATCTGATAAAATGGCGTGGTGGTAGTGATGACGAGGCGAGGCGGGTGGATGGCTGGGACGGGTGGGCAGAGGACCGAGGGAAGCTGCCGGTGTGGAGTCCTCCCACCGCTCACGGGGCCTTCTTGCTCTAGGAGCCATACCCCGAGGTGCCCTGATGCGGCATCCCATCAAGCGCTGCATCATAACCTGGGCAGGCATCGCATTCCTGTGGCTCTGCATCACCATGGAATTCCCCAGGGAGATCGAAGATGACCAAATAGCCATGCTTGTCGAAGGCCAAGTAGCAGCCCTTACTCTCATTTGGGAATTGGGGGTGTGTGGGGGTGGAGAGGGGGCTTGTGAGGACTGTGAGGACCAGCACCTGGGCTTCCTTCCTTCTGGAACCTTCCCATCTGAGAGCAGGAAGCTCCAAAGGGAACCCATTAGTCCATAACGGAGCTGCTGTTATTGCTCCTATTTGTTAAAGCAAGGGGAAGAGCTGGGCCGTGCACCCTCGGGACAATGGCCAGGCATCCTGAGATCAGCAGGGCTCACTGCAGACCCGGGGCCCCGCTCTGCCCCTAGTTCCCTAGAAAAGCATCGGGAAGCCACCGGGGGACTAGACTCGCTCCTGTTAGGAAAGGAGACATGTTTTCCTTGTCCGTACCCCAGGGAGGTGATTATGGCAGCAGCAAGAGCCAGAAACCGCTGGAAGACTGGGAGACGATCTCCCTGAAATACACAGAGAAGATGCAGCGCAGACGGAAGAGTGAGCCCCGCGGGCGGGAGGGGGGCGGAGGGCAGGGTTCCCAATCCATAAGGAAGTGCAGCCCGGGGGGGAGGGTGGGGGCGGGGTGGGGTCACTGGAGGGGAAAGCTGCAGTGAGCTGTTAGGGAAGATGGGATTTCTGACTAGAACTGCCTGGGGCACAGCCCTCATCCCCTGTGGGTGCAGGTTCAAGTCCTGGCAGCTCCACTACCCATGATGCTCCCTGCTAATGTGCCTGGGAAAACAGCAAAGGATGGCTGCTTGGGAGACCCGGATGGAGTTCCTGGCTCCAGGTTCCAGCCTGGCCCAGCCCTGGTAGTTGGAGCTGGAGAATGAACCAGTGAACCAGTGGGTAGAATTTCTCTCATTCTCTCTCGGTCTGTTTTACCTTTCTTTTTTTTATAGATATATTTTTATTTATTTATTTCAAAGTCAGAGTTATACAGAGAGAGAAGGAGAGGCAGAGAGAGAGAGAGAGAGAGAGGTCTTATATCCACTGGTTCACTCCCCAATTAGCTGGGCCAATCTGAAGCCAGGAGCCAGGAGCTTCTTCCAGGTCTTCTATGTGGGTGCAGGGGCCCAAGGACTTGGGCCATCTTCCACTACTTTCCCAGGCCATAGCAAAGAGCTGGATCAGAAGTGGAGCAGCCAGGACTCAAACTGGCGCCCATATGGGATGCCGGCACTGCAGGCAGCGGCTTTACCCATTACACCATAGTGCCGGCCCCTGTTTTACCTTTCTTAGATAAATTTCTTTATTTCTTAAATAAATCTTAAAAATAGAGAGAGAAAACATTGTCTTAGATGGAGTTTCAGGATCACATAGGCCAGCTCCCTCGGGTTTGTAAACTCTGGGGTGAAAGGCTTTCTCACGATCGCTCCGTCAGTGGCTAAGCTGGGACCAGAACCTCGGGCTCCTGACTCCGGAGAGCAGTCCCTTTCCAAATACACATTCTTCACAGGAGAGCTGGAGAAAAAAAAAAGAATTGCAACAACTGTAATAATAGCTACCTTACGCTGGGCACTAGAGTGTGTGTCCTTGAAAGTTCACAGCTCCAAGACTCAGAGGGCCCACACCCTCAACGCCACGCACGCGAACGCCGCTGCTGTTCAAATGCAGATTCTGAGAGATTAGATTGGGGGGGCGGAGTCTGCATTTCTCGGGAGCTTGTAGGTAAGGCTGACCTTGACCTTGCTAAGGACCACACTAGAAGTATCGAGGATGTACACATCTTGTCTGCCTAAGGAAAGAACAGAGCGGGGGTAGGGGGAGGAGAGACAGGAGAGGGGTACAGAGAGAGGGTCCCACGCCGTATCCCGCCCTCCACTGCCTTTCATAGCCCGCACCACCAGAGAGCACTGACAGTCGTCTCCCTTTCCTGCCCCCTAGCATGGCTGACGGTGGGGCTGACCACAGCATCGCAGCAGGACCGGAAGAACCTCCTGTATACACTCTTCTCCCTGTTCCGGTCGTCCTCCAAAGCTGAGCACAAACACCTCACAGTGCTGGTGCACCTGGCCGACTCCGACCTCGCCTGGCTCGGCGAAACCGTGGCCCACCTCTCCAGACTCTACAGCCCGCAGATCTTGGCGGGGCAGCTGCTGGTGATCCACGCCCCGGCCGACATCTACCCCGTGGTGGACGACCAGGACCAGGCCCTTGGCGGGAAAGTGTACTCCAAGCAGAACATAGACCACGCCTTCCTCATGAGCTTCGCCAGGAACCTCTCGGATTACTTCCTGTTGCTGGAGGACAACGTCTTCTGCGCGCCCAACTTCATCACCCACATTCAGTCCAAGGTGGCCGCCATGAAGGCGCATCCCTGGGCACTGCTGGAGTTCTCCAACGTGGGCTTCGTGGGCAAGCTCTTCCGGAGCAGGGACCTCCCGCTCATGGCCCACTTCCTCCTGCTCTTCCACAAGGAGAAGCCCCTGGCCAGGATGATCACCCACTTCCGCACCCTTCTCACCCAGGAGAGCCCGATCTTCCGCCAGCCATTCCTCTTCTACCATAGGATGCCCAACCTCGTCTCTGAGGGCAAGGGCAGACCAGGTCACATGCCAGGCGGTCCTGACAACCCGCCCGCGTCCGTCTACACAAACATGAAGGTGTTCAGCGTCCACTTCCCCTGGGAGGCCTACACTCTGGACGAGTCCTTCTTCTGGACCTACAACGTTAGCATCGAGAACCACCTGACCGTGATTTTGAACCATCCTGCGAACCTGAGCAGGGTGCAGGTGATGACGGGCTCCATCGTGGACGGGGCAAACGCCCTGGAGAAGGGGCAGGTTGAGCTGGGTTACAACCCCCAGGGGACGCCTCAGCTCTGCACCACCTTCACCCTGCTGGGCCACCTCCTGGAGGGGCAGTTGGACCAGAAAATATTTATGAAAAGTATGGGGTACCACGTGAGCTGTGTGAGGCTGGTGGCAAAAAGCAACCAGGTGGGTGGTCTCATGATCAGGCATATCTACCTCTGGGAGGAGAAGCCCCAAATGCAAAGACGCTGATGAGGCGATGACAGATCAGTAAGCCTATGAGCAATTAAAACCTTGGGTCCATCATTCTGGCCTATGTGAGTGGCACAGGGGAGATCCAAGGGCAGCGGGGGCAGGCAGAGAGAAAGTAGATTCTCCAGCCACCAGGATATCGGGAGACTTGTGCCTTCCGCTTTCTACCCAAACAAGACAAGACTTGGTGACTCCTAGGACTTTTAGATTCCTGGGATGCTGAATCAGCCCCAAATACAGAGTGCGTGGTGTGTGAGTGTGTGTGCGCGTGTGCTCCAACGTAGGCAGAGGTGGGGTGAAGTGCAATGTGGGTTATAGGAGGGTGAGTGGAGGAATCGTGGGGCGTCCATAACATTGAGACCCACAGAAGCCGAGAAAGGGCGTGTCTTTAGGAGTCTGTCTCAAGTTCAGGAAAACAGGTGGCCTCATAGCAAGAAAATGACTTCAGACCCGCGCTTTTAAGCTATTTCCTGGTGTTGGCTAGTCCCCTCCTCCCTCACCTGCAAACCTGAGCATAAATAGTTTGTGACTGAAGCTCCATTCACTCTTTAGCTCCCCCACTGGCTCCAGTATCCACAACAATACAGAAACTCTTTCCCATTTGTAAATGAAAAAAAGAAGGTAAAACCCACAGGGCCAATTATCTCCTCCTCTTCCTCCTCCTCCTCCTCTGTCTTCTTCTTCCTCTTTTTTTTTTTAAATAAAGATTTATTTGAAAGGTAGTGACAGTGAGAGGAAGACACACACACACAGATCTTCCATTTGCTGGTTCTCTCCCCAAATGGCTGCTGCTTGCAATGTGGGCAGCAGACATGGGATCAAATACCTGATTATATAATCTTAAAAAGAAAAAAAGAAAAATGGGCCATAGATCATTCAAAGGGGAAAGAATAGTCTTTTCTTTAATTTCCCAGGCTTTGATGTGCTTTATTGGAGCAGAATTTCAGCAGCAGATGGTTTTTATCCCAGACTGAATGTTTGTGGGAACTATCCAGCTAACTCACTTGGACTCAACTAAGGCTGAATATTAAGCTTGTTCATGTATTTCCTTTTCTTTTTTGGAAGATTTATTTATTTGAAAGGCAGAGGGACAGAAGGAGAGGGGGAGAGAGAGATCCATTTTCCATCCACTAGTTCACTCTCCAAGTGGAGTTCTATCTGTCTGGGTCTCCTTCCCCAGGTGCATTAGCAGGTAGCTGGATCAGAAGTGGAGCAGCCAGGGCTCGATCCGGCACTCATATGGGATGTTGGAGTCACAGGCGGCAGCTTTACCTACTGCACCATAACACTGGCTCCTCGTGTATTTTCAATTTACATGCAAAAAACTTAGTTTCATACTCATAAGCCGTCGCAAAACACACCAAACACCAGAGTAAGGGAAAGGGTTTATTGGGGAAAACCCAGCAGGCTGGAGGGAAGGGGTGAAGAGGGAAAAGGAGAGTGAGAGAGAAAGAGGAGAGAGGGGAGTGAGAGAGAAGAGGAGGCTAGAGAGCCATGTGTTCAAGAACAAGTCCTTTTGAAACTTTGCCGGAGAACGGGTGGGCAGGGAAGCAGGAGCAGCGAATCCCATTAGGATGGGGGTGGAGCTTGACACTGGTGGTTGGGCCATGTGGCCACCTGGCTTCCAGCAATGGCGGCGGGGGCTGGAGCCTAGGATGGTGTCAGGGTGTAGATCATGCCATAGATAAGACTGTGGCCATTTTCCGAACACTGACATCCCATATGGGCGCTGGTTCAAGTCCCGGCAGCTCCACGTCTGAGCCAGCCCCCTGCTAATGTGCCTGGGAAAGCAGTAGAAGATGGCCCAAGTGCTTGGGTCCCTGTACCCATGTGAGAGGCCCAGAAGAAGCTCCAGGCTCCAGGCTTCTGGCTTCAGATCGGTCCAGCTCTATCTAGCCATTGTGGCCACTCGAGGAGTGAACCAGCGGATGGAAGACCTTGCTGTCTCTGCCTCTGCCTCTAGGTACCTCTGCCTTTCAAGTAAACAATTTTTTTAAATCCCAATATTGTAAATTACAAATAGTTTTCCCTTAATTAAGTACATAGCTTCAAAATACATGCTTTTAATAGGTTCAGTCTCGAAGTATAATCCAGTGTGGCTGGCAACTAAACAGTCCAGATCCTGTGCCACACAGTGAGAGACTCCAAGGCCTTCAGATGCTTTGAGCAATGTCTGTGACTGAGAGAACCTCTTACTGATGTGGTCAGAGAAGTGTGTTCATCTCCACTTACAAGGTCACTCTCCCAGTGGCCACGCCTGCCAGGGAGGCTGCGAAGCGTTGCTATCTTTTATTAGTTCACCGTCATCAGTGATTCTCTTCAGTTCTTCCATTACGCTCTTGGGTACAAGAGCGTTTTCTCATCATGACATCATTTTGGTAATGGCTGTTGTCACATCTAAGCTTTTCGTCTGGCCTAAACTCCAGAAACGCATGCCCCAACTTGCCTTGTGCTCTGTGTAGCAGCACAGATAGAAATCACTAGTTGAAGTCATTTTTGTTCTCCCATAAGCCCACTGAAGGCCCAGCCAGTGTCACAACTGGTGTTGGAACAGCTGGACATCCACGTGCACTAGAATGGAGTTGGATCCCTACCTCACTGCACACAAAATAAGTAACACAAAATGCAGTATAGGTCTAAATGTAAGGATTAAAACCATAATCAATCAACACACCAAGACATTGTGCTTTCTTCATCATTGGCTCTTGGGGAAATGCAAATCAAACCACAAGGAGCCCCCCCCCACACACACACACTGTAGTGTAGTGGGCTAAGCCTCTGCCTTGCTGGGCCGGCATCCTATATAGGTGCGGGTTCCGGTCCAGGCTGCTCCTCTTCCGATCCAGCTCTCTGCTATGGCCTGGGAAAGCAGTAGAAGATGGCCCAAGTCCTTGGACCCCTGCACCTATGTGGGAGACCCAGAAGAAGCTCCTGGCTCCTGGCTTTGGATCGGCGCAGCTCCAGCTGTTTTGGCTATTTGGAGAGTGAACCAGTGGATGGAAGACCTTTCTGTCTCCCTCTAACTGTAGCTCTGCCTCTCAAATAGATAAATAAATAAATAAACACAGTGAAATGCTGCTTCACACCTATCAGGATGACAGTGATTAACAAAAAGGGAGGAGGTGTTGGCGTGGATGTGGAAGTGGCTCCTGTAACACCATGTGGCAGCTCTGGGAGACTGTTCAGTGGGTCCCCACTGTGGCAGGCAGAGTTACCCATGATCCGGCATCTCATCCCCTGAGCGCCTCCTGAGGAAATGAAAACCACACCCACACAGATGCTTATGTTGTGCACAGATGTTCATGGCAGCATCGCAGTCATGGGCGTGGAAGTGAGTGGTGCATCCCTGCATGAACTTTGATTCAACAATAAAAACAGATGAAACAGGGATTCATACTAAAGCACCTGTGAGCCATGGAGGAAACCAATCTTTTTTTTTTAAGATTTTATTTATTTATTTGAAAGGTAGAGTGACAGTCAGTGAGAGGGAGAGACGGAGAGAAAGGTCTTCTGTCTGTTGGTTTACTCCCCAGCTGGAGCTGCACCGATCCGAAGCCGGGAAGCCAGGAGCTTCTTCCAGGTCTCCCACGCGGGTGCAGGGGTCCAAGGACTTGGGCCATCTTCTACTGCTGGATCGGAAGAGGAGCAGCTGGGACTAGAACTGGCACCCATATGGGATGCCGGCACTGCAGGTGGAGGATTAACCTACTGCGCCACAGCGCCGGCCCCAGGAAACCAGTCTTACCCAGTGAGTGTGTGGTAGTCACACATCGCATGATCTGCTTCCATGAAATGTCTAGAATGCACAGATCCATGGGACCTGAGTGGTTTGTGGCCACGGGCTGAGGAAGGTGACAATGAGGAGTGACTGCTGAGAGGTCTGGGGCTTCTTGGGGTGATGGGAATATTGTGGATTGGTTATGGTGGTGGCTGTACAGCTCGGCTACCATATGAAACCATTGTATCATATACTTTATGAAGAATGAGTTTGGGGGCTAGTGTGTGGTTTAGCGGACAAAGCAGCCACCTGCCTGGACACCAGTGTTCCATATTGGAGCATGGTTTGAGTGCCAGCTCCTCTGCCTCTGATCCAGCTCCCTGCTAATGTACCCAGGAAGGCAGAAGACAGCCCAAGTGCTTGGCCCTCTGCCACCTGTGTGGAAGGCCTGGATGGAGTTCCTGGCTTCTGGTTTTGGCCTGGCCCAGCCCCAGCTGTTGCAGCCATTTGGGGAGTGAACCAGCAGATGAAAGATCTCTCACTCTCTCTCTCTCTGCCTTGCAAATAAATCTTTAATCAAGTCATTCAAATATAACCACAAATTGTAGTAGCATAAGACCTCATTTTTATGTATCTATTTATTTTTAAGATTTATTTACAGTTACAGAGAGAGGTAGAGCCAGAGAGAGAGGTCTTCCATCTGCTAGTACAATTCCTAAATGAGAAGACCCGAAGGACCCACATGGTGCTTTGGAAGTCACTGTAGGTGTCGTCTGGACCCCAGATCAAAAGTTGTCAAGACGGGGAAGCCAACTGGAGTTAAGACAAACACACGGTGCCCGTCTCAGTGCCTGCCACTTACCAGATGCGTCTTCCCCGGCTCTTCCTACATCCCTTCTGTTTCTTCAGGGATTGAGATTGTATGGGGTCTCCCTGTAACCCCCACAGTGGCTCAGGCCTCCTTCCCATGGGTGCGGGGGCTGTAAGTAAACCGGGATGGCTGGGCAGGCCAGGTGTCCGAAGACAGCAGCAAAGGGGTCCTACCTGGCAAGTGGGCCTCAGAAAATGAAAGGAGTTGGGAGTTTTGCTCGAGGGCTGATGTTATCAAGTCTTGCTATAGAAAGATTTGGGAAGGTTGAAAGTAAGGGGGGCGTTTATAAAAAAGAGGTTGAAACTGCAGCTTGCGGCCGGCATTGTGCACAGGGGTTAGAACACTGCCTGGTACTGCGAACTGAGCAAATATTGGCCACCATGAGGCTCATCCAGTGGAGAAATGGAGGGAAAATTGTGCTGCTCCCGTCCAGGTGCTGGGACTGAGACCCCCCCCCCCACCTCCCTGGAACCCACCCCCCTTCCTGTGCTAGTACCGCCACCTCTCCTGCCCCTTCCTCTGAGCTCTCTGGCGGGTGAGCTCCTATTTCACCTCCGACTCCATCACTCAAGCTCAGTGGGTGTTGTTGAAGGAGCGAATGATCCCTTGCTTTGCGTGTCTCTCCGATTCATCACGCCCATGGGACTTCATCATCTAGTTTCACCTCTGGAAGCCCCTGGAGTCCGCACGGGTTCTCAGATGGCTACAGCTTGGATCCTGCCTGAGGCTTGGCACCTGCTTACCTCGTGCAGCCGAGGGCCCAGCGCACTATGCGGCTGCTGCCAGCTACGGGGAGGTGGCTTCTGAGAAAACTCCCTGACGTCCCCACCCTCTGCCAGCAGCACCCAGCCCTTTCCAACTGTGGTCCCTGTGCTGCCACCTCTGACTGGACACCCAGCCCCAGGAATCCGAGTTGCCCAAATACCTGTCCCCAGTCCCAGCCCTCCCAGAACGTGGCTTCCTATGGCCCAGGGGAGAAGCGTGGGTGTCCTTTCATCTCCATGACCAGCAACTTGGCTGCGGTCAAGCTGAACAGTGAGCTGGGATGGGGGAGAGACAAGTAGAGAGCAACACTCCCCCCGCACGTCCTCTCTGTAGGGGCCTGTGTAGCCTCTGGGGGATCCTCTCGGGCCAGGCAGCTCCAGGGGCTGCTTCTGCACTGACCTCCTTCCTCTATCAAAAGCAGCGAATAGGGGCCGGTGCTGTGGTGAAGCAGCTAAAGCCTGCAGAGCTAGCATCCCATGTGGGTGTTGGTTCGAGTCTCGGCTGCTCCTCTTGCAATCCAGCTCTCTGCTGTGGCCTGGGAAAGCAGTGGAAGATGGCCCAAGCCCTTGGGCCCCTGCACCCATGTGGGAGACCCGGAAGAAGCTCCTGGCTCCTGGCTTCAGATGGACACAGCTCTGGCCGTTGCAGCCAATTGGGGAGTGAACCAGCAGGTGGAAGATGTCTCTCTCTTTCTCTGCCTCTCCTTCTCTCTGTGTAACTCTGACTTTCAAATAAATAAATCAATCTTTTTTTTTTTTTAAAGGCAGCTACAGCTAATCGCTTGTTGGAGGAATGGCATTGTGTCTTTTGGTAGCCAGTTCCTGCCGAGAGAGGCAACGTCCAGGCGGGACAGGCTCCGACTGCCAGGTGAGGAGTGGCCATGACAGCTTGTCACAGCTGGAGCAGAGGACCCACGGGCTGATGTGGATCAGGTCTCTGTCCCCCTCCCCTGCACCCCCAGCAACCTGCTTTTTTCCAGATTCCTCCTTTATCTGAAACCTGTATTGACTCCCTACTGGGTACTGAGCACCTGCAGAGGGTGGGGGCGGGGGTGCTAGTGTCACCTCCTCCAGGAAGCCTCCTGGGAATACACAAACTCTTCTCTGGTGATTAAGGCTCAGTGGGCAGTACATAGGCTTCGGTGTCACTCAAACTCAGATTTTAACCCCAACTGGATTTGCAGGTTCAGGGATTTTAATGTGCTACCCAAGCCGGTTTCCCAGCCTGTAAAACAGGCATCCACCTACCACACAGAACTGGCATGCGAATGGAAAGAAATCCCAGTGGAGGTCAGAGGGCACCAGCCTGGCTCTCCCCTCTCTGCGGAGGTGCAGGGGCCCAGCCCTCAGTGCTGGTCAAGCAGGCATTCCTCCTGCCCACTGCTCCCTCTCTGCAAAGAGGGTCTGAGACTGCAGCCCCCACCGGGGACTCTGGGGCAAGGTGCACTCCGGCCCGGGCTCCCGGGGCCTCGTTCTGCCTGGGAGCCTCCGGCAGGCCCGGGCAAGCAGGGCTTCTCCAGTCACCAGCCCTGCCCCGTGTGGGTGTGGAAGGGCAGGCTCTTCCCAGCACGAGGCTCCAGGGCATGAGCCTCCCCTTCCGGTGGGACATCTTCAGGAGCACTGGACACAGCAGGAGGGCTAGGAGGCAGGACAGAAATCCAGGCTCCTGGGTCTCCCTCCCTCACCACCTCCCTCAGTTCACTTGGCTGCGGGTGGCATCCACCCAGCGAGAAGGCGCCAGGATGAGGGGTGTGGCCTGGATATGTGGCTCCACCCATGGACCACTGGGACCCCCATGTTCTCCATAGGGCTGCTGTGGCAATCACACAAGGTGAACGTGTGTACTGAGCAAGACTCAGAATCGTAATGCTAGAAATGTCCTGTCAGGTTCTGACATGACCCAGATTAAAGTCTTTGAATGGCTTCCCATAGCTGCTGGAGTAACCATACATACACAATTTTAGTTTATTTTCATTTTAGTTGAAAGGGAGAGAGAGCAGAGCGAGAGCGAGACTGAGAGAGAGAAGGTCTTCCATCTGCTGGCTCTCTCCCTAGATGCTCTCCACAGCAGGAGCTGAGCCAGGCTGAAACCAGGAACCGGGACTCCATCCAGGTCACCACGTGGGTGGCAGAGACCCAGTACTTAGCCCTCACCTGCTGCCTCCAGGATGCACATTTGCAGGAAGGCTGGGTTGGGAGTGGAGCAGCCAGGACTCACACCAGGCACTGTGATGTGAGACATGAGCACCCAAGTGGCCTCTGATCCACTGATTCAAACATTCATCCCGGGGTGGGGGCATTAATACAGCCTACGGTGACTCAGGGTCTCACCTTATATATATATATATATATATATATAGAGAGAGAGAGAGAGAGAGAGAGAGAGAGAGAGACGGAGAGACTTTCCATCCACTGGACCACTGTCCAAATAGCTGCAATGACGGGCTAGGCCAGGTGGAAGCTAGGAGCCAGGAGCTTCTTCCGGATGTCCCAAGTGGGTGCAGGGGCCCAAACACTGGGGCCAACTGCCGCTACTTTCCAGGTGCATTATCAGGGAGTTGCATTGCAAGTGGAACAGCCGGGTCTTGAACTGGCACCCAAGTGGGCATCACAGGTGGAGGTTTAACCTCTACAGCACAGAGTCAGCCCCATCTTCCAGTTTTTTTTTTTTTTTTTAATGTATTTATTTGAAAGATGGAGCAACAGGGAGAGGGTGGGGCAGAGATTCCCCAAATGGTTGCAACAGCCAGGTCTGGGCCAGGACCAAACCAGGAGCCAAGAACTCCATCCAGGTCTCCCGCATGGGTGGCAGGAGCTCAAACACTTGGGGCAAAACCTGCTGCCTGTCCAGCTGCATTAGCTGGAGCTACATCAGAAGTGGGGCAGCCGGATTAGAACCGGCCACAATGCCATCCCCTGAAATTAATTTTTTAACTCATTATTTGAAGTGCAAAGAGAGAGAAAGACTTCTCATGTGTCGGTTCATGCCTCAGACACAAATGCCCACAATAGCCAGGATGGGCCAGTCTGAGGCCAGAGCCCAGAACTCAGTCGGCCTCCGACATGCCCAAGGGTAGGTGTTAGCAGGAAGCTGAGGTTGGGAGTGGAGCCAGGACTCGAACCCAGGCCCTCAGGCACGGAACGTTGGCGCCCCATGCCCACCACACCCTCCTCTTCACATCCGCAACAAGCTTATCTCCAAACAGGGCCACATTCTAAAGGACTGCGGATTCGGACTTCAATGCGTGAATCTGAGGGGGACACCGTGCAACCCAGAACACCTCCCAAGCACCCCGAGCCTCAGGGCCGGGGTCTCAGAGGCCCCACAGCGTCCAGCTCCCTGGACGCTGGTTATCGTGTTGGACAGAAAAGCCGTGGAGACCAGCCTGAGGCGGGGACAGGGGTGTGCCAGGCCCACCCCTAGCCATGCTCCAGAGGCCCTCCAGGGTGCCCTGGCCCCACCCCCATAGAGCCACGGCCAGTGCGCTCTGCACACACAGGCTGCAGGAGCCTGAGGGAGTGCAGAGCAGCCGTTCTGTGCCCGGAGGTGTTGGGGTCCTTCCTTAGGTAGCCGGGGCTGACGGCAACAGGCCGACACCTCGAGCCTTCGTGGGCAACGCTGGCTTCCTTCTGCGGGCAGCCAGAGCCAGAGCCAGGGCCAGGGCCCGCCTCGCAGATGAAACGTCCGGGTCCCACTGCGGGCTAAGTGGCTGGGCAACAGGACAAAGTTGTGCTTGTACAGAATGAATGCCACCCTCTGACCTACCTCAAAGCTTCTGGGAGTGCGGGTGAGGGGCTGGGAGGTACTGAGGGGTGCTTTGTGCGGGCGGGCTGGCGGCCAGGGCTGGGCCGCACAGAGCCGATTGTGTGCACTCTGGGGCACGGGAGCCCCGGAGGGTCGGAGGAGGGCTGCAAGTCCTGAGAGGCCTTGGCGAGGGGGAAATTGGGATAATTAACCACTGAGAATGAGCGTCCTCAAAAGAGCTTAATTTTGGGGAAATGCAGAGCTACAGAGAGGCACAGAGAACTGATTGCTTGAGTGGGGACTGAGGGTGATTACAGGGGACCAGCGATGGGGGAGGAAGTGCTTGGACACACACGGTCACAAGCATTGACAATGGCTAGCGCTAATGAACACCTCTGGGCCCCTGAACTGGTCCCAGCACGGGGCATACACTTCATCCTCACGGCCGCCCTGGGGTGGGAGTCCGTGTTCTCTCATTTTATAGAGCAGGAAACAGGGCCCCGCAACAGGACCAGAGCCAAGCAAAGCCCGGGTACAGACCCAGCGGTGCTGGCCGCAGAGCTGCCACTGTTCTGTGGTTTCTGGCCAGGGAGAGGAGCTCCATGGAGACCCTCACTCCCCTGCAGGGCTCTAGGCACAGCAGTGAGGGCCCTGTTGCATAAAGCCCTCACGGGACAGCCTGGCCTTTGTGACAGCTGAAGACAGCCCCTCCCAGAGAGGAAGCTGCAGTCCCCCGAGGGGAGGAGCCTGCCCAGACTCCAGGACCTGGGCCCCAGCCACCCTCAGCCTGCAGTTCCTCTTAAGACTGCATTCTGTTTCTGTCCATGGAGACGCAGGTGTGTGCCCAACTGGGAGTCTAGCCCAAGGCCCCCCAGCTTAGAGACAAGGCATCCACAGAAGAGAATTCAGTGACAAGGCTCCATCCCTGCCCCAGTGGGGGAGGTGGGTCTTTCTTCCCTGATGGGAGGGGAGGTGAAGGAAGCACTGGCTCACTGACCTCTGGCCTCCTCTGACCTCTGTTAATGAGGGGCCCCGCCCCCGCACACCCTCTCCCCCCCAGCAGGTGCTCAAGCCCAGTATCAGCACCCCCACGCCTGCTCTCAAGGAGGCTGGAGAGTGCAGGAGTGGCACAGAGGCACAGTGGGAGGCTGATGCCCAGGATCTGCTCACAGTTTGGTCTCTAGCTTTGTTCCCTGAATCCCTGGGCAGCTAGGGGAGTGCCAGGTTCGTGTGTGGTAAGGTGCCCAGGAACTGGAGTCACCTCCATGGATCACCAGCCCCTGAACTTGCCTTCTTAAACACCCATCTTAAGAGATTTATTTTATTTATTTGAAAGGCAGAGTTAGAAAGAGAGAGATCTTCCACCCATTAATTCACGCTCCAAGTGGTTGTAACAGCCAGGGCTGGGCCAGACTGAAGCCAGGAGCCAGGAACTTCTTCTGGGTCTCCCACGTTGGGTATATGGGGCCCAAGCACTTGGGATTTCTGCTGCTGCATTCCCAGGCACATTAGTAGGGAGCTGGATTGGAAGTGGAGCAGCTGGGACTCAAACCAGCACCCATATGAGATGCTGGTTTTAACTCCCTACGCCATAACACCGGCCCCCTCTGTGACCATAGCTCCTGACTCCAACTTCAAGCTTTTTGCCACACACCAGCTCCACCTTGCTCCCTGCCCACGTAGGTAGCAAGTGGACATACCCTGTGGGTGTAACCCAATGAAACTTGGGCCCTGGGGCCGGTGTGGTCAGCAGGTTAAGTGCCAGCTTGTGATGTGGGCATCCGGTATTGGGATGCTCATTTCAGATGCACCTCCCTGCCAATGCACCTGGGAATGCAGTGCAAGACAGCCCGGGTGCTTATGTCTAATGTGGGAGACCCGGATGGAGCTCTCAGCCTGGCCCAGCCCCAGCCCCAGCAATTGTGGTCATTTGGGAAGTGAACCAGTAGCTGGAAAATTTGTCTCTTAAAAAACAGAACAAAAACCTCCGGCCCTGCCCTTGAAGGCTCCCAACAGGAGTGTTTTCTTCCCACTTCCATTTTGGTCAGGAGAAGCCGATGCCCACGCACAGCCTGCCCCTTCTCAGCTGCGTGCCCACACTCTGCCTCGCACCCGAGTCCCTGCAGCAGCGAGGAACAGGTTTAGTTCTCGTTGGTGGGTGGGCCCGTGCCTGGCTCCCTCCTGACCTGCCTGGCCACTGTCAGCCCCGCACCGTCCACCCTGCTTCTGTGCTCGAGTAGGCATCCATCATGCCGCACTGCGGTTTGTTCACAGAGCTTCCTGTCCCTCTTAGCTCCCTCTGGGCTTCGACTTGTCGTGGTGGGTTCCACGGCCCAGAGGCCCAGTGCCCCTTGGAAGTGGCCCCGCCAGGGCTCGGGCACGGGTGGGGAAGTGGGCAGCGCCACTGGAGCGGCCACTTAGGCAGGGGCAGGGGTCTTGGCCGCTGTTTCCACTCTGCTAGAGGGGAGCAGTCTTGAAGAGCCGCTGACCCCCTTTCTGACTGCTGGAGGGAATGAGTAAAGGTAAATTCTACCGAAAAAAAAATAGAAGGCGGGAGTTCTAATTTCCCACCTACAGACAGACCTGGACAGGCGCCCGTCCCCCGGCGCAGCCGCATTTGGTGACATGAGGCCTGACGGGGGACAGCCCCTTCCCCTGGGCCTCCTCTCCTCTCTCGGGCTGCCAGCAGCACGCCGAGGTGTCTCCTGTACCTGACCCTCCCCACGTGACCCACGTGCTCTCCTGTCGGCCAGCGCTAGCCACCCCTGGACACAGACTCAACTTCCGACTGTGGGCTCCAGAGCAGCGCCTCTGGGGATCCGATGTGCTCCGGGCGGCTCCAGGTCATCCGGGTCTGCTCTGCATCCCCACCTCCCCTGCCCCCAAACTGAAGCCCTGGCTCCCTGGACCTCTGAGAGACAGCGTTTGGAGACGGGGCGTTCACCGAGAGGATTAAGATGAGGTCATGGGCGAGGTCCCGCCCCAACCCAACGGGTGCCCTTATCAGAGAAAGCCAGGACACCAGCACAGAGACACCGTGGGAAGGCAGGACCAGAGGCACGGAGAGACCTCAGATGACACCAGGCCCGCCCACACCTCTATCTTCTGCTTCCCGTCTCTAGAATGGTGAGGACACGCGTTTCTGTGGTTGAAGCCACCAGTCTGTGGTCCCGTTAGGGCAGCCCCCGGGCCCCTACAGGCTCTTAGTCTGGATCCCTCTCCAGCCCAGAGGGAACCATGGGAGGCAGGACGTCTCATGCTGTCCAGCCAGGAGTGGCTCTCTTCCCAGTCCTTCTCACGGCTTTATCTTGCACCTTGATCACCGCAACAGCCATGCCCCAAGCAAGTCTGAGCGCTTCTTGACCGCAGGGCATGACGTCAGGGCGCATTCTGGGGAGAGGGGGGGCTGTTGTGTGCCCTGCAGGGCCGCTGAACAGCAGCACTGGTTGCACTGGTTTCTGTAGGCCACCCCACCCCACCCATGTCTCCAGATGTTGGCCCCGCAGGGCAAAAGTGGTCTAGGTTGAGAACGGCCTTAAGGACAGTTCTGGAAGATTCTATAGAGGAGAGTGTTCACTCTCTTCTGTCCCCAGCAGCTACCTAGCATCTAGAAGAATAAATGGCAGGGCTGGTGCGGTGGTTTAGTGGGTAAAGCTGCCGTCTGCAGTGCCAGCATCCCATATGGGCACCGGTTCAAGTCCTAGCTACTCCACTTCTGATCCAGCTTTCTGCTATGGCCTGAGAAAGCAGTGGAAGATGGCCCAAGTGCTTGGGCCCCTACACCCATGTGGGAGACCCAGAAGAAGCACCAGGCTCCTGGCTTTGGATGGGCCCAATTCCAGCTGTTGCAGCCTTATGGGGAGTAAACCAGCAGATGGAAGACCTCTCTCTCTCTGCCTTTCAAATAAATAAAATAAAAAATCTTTTTTTTTTTTAAAAGAATAAATGGCACAGAGCAGGTGCTCAATAAATATTTGAATAAATCCAAAACCCAGGGTCATTCAGTTGTGTGATCAGTAATTTGTCCCCGTGAGTCAAATTCTTCCGTCGATTTGACATCTGCATTTTTCCCTGGAAAGACTTCCGAGTGTTACTTTGAACTGTGTCCAGCTAGGCTCAGTGCTCTAGGTCATTACTTGCAAATCAGCAAGTCCTTTAGCAGCGACACCGCAGGGAGGGGAGTTGGGGCTCTGGGTACTGGAGATACTACCCATCCACCAGCTGTAAGTGGTCTGGCTGTTGCTGGAATGGAATGATCATTCCACCCAAGTGTCACTGCCTGTTTCACAATGTGCAGTTCAGCCTGGTTCTACCACCCACTCTCGACCCCTGGGCCATGTGCAACACCTCGCCTCTCCTGGATGTCCAAGGTCAGCTTTAATCCCAGCTCAGCTGCTTGGCATGCAGACCCCAAACATCGAGTCCCTCTGGGACAAGCGTAACGCAGCGTGCACAACCAGGAGAGGGGCTGCTACAACCTGGACGTGCACTTGGCCGGATTTGAGGTGCAGGTGACTTGGAAATGGCTTCCCTCCTTTCACTATTTCAGGACAGTTTCCTGTTAGGTATTGTGATGTCTTCACTCTGAGCTCCGGTATGTTTTTAGTACAGAGATCCAGGGACAAATTCTTCAGTTCCATAAACGTGAATGGTTCAGTTGATCCAGTTTTGCACCTTTTTCTCCAGCTGCTTCCTCCAGTCCAGCTGCAAAGGGCTCAAGGTCACCCAAACAAGGTGCTCATGTCCTCCACACCGCCCCCCTGCCTTCAACACCCTGCCCACACCCAGCCCATCTTCAGGATCCGGTTCAAGTGCCAGTGCTCCCAGAAGCCTCCCTCTGTGCAAGGGCTGCCTGTGCCTGGATCCCACCCAATTCCACCGAGCTTAAAGGAAACTGGGAGACAGAAAACCAGCAGCCGGTTCCTCGTCGCTGGCGAGAGGACTAGCACACAAGGCCATGTGCCTGCAGGAAGGGGGCGGGCGGCACAGAAGCTGGAGCAGGCTGAGAACTGCAAGCCCTGGGACATTCCGAGGGCGGAGGTGCAGGGTGGAGCCGAGGACAGGAAGCCTGGGGAGACATGTCCATGAAGCAGGGTGGGCACTGTGGCTCAGTGGGTTAAACCGCTCCTCGGGACACCAGCGTCCCGTTTCGGAGGGCCTGGGTTCAAGTCCTGTCTCTGCTGCTGACCCAGCTTCCTGCTAATGCACCTGGGAGGCAGCAGAAGATGGCCCAAGGGGTTGAGTCTCTCCCCTGTGGGAGCCCTGGATGGGGTCCTGGCTCCTGGCTTCAGGCTGGCTCAGCCACAGCTGTTATAGACATCTGGGGAGGGAGCCAGCAGATGGAAGCTTTCCCTGCCTTTCAAATGAAAACCAACACTTTTTTTTTTTTTTTTTTTTTTGATAGGCAGAGTGGACAGTGAGAGAGATACAGACAGAGAAAGGTCTTCCTTCATTCTCCAATGGCCACTGCGGCTGGCACACCGCGCTGATCCGAAGCCAGGAGCCAGTTGCTTCTCCTGGTCTCCCATGGGGTGCAGGGCCCAAGCACCTGGGCCATCCTCCACTGCACTCCCTGGCCACAGCAGAGGGCTGGCCTGGAAGAGGGGCAACCTGGACAGAATCCAGCGCCCCGACCGGGACTAGAACCCGGGGTGCCGGCGCCGCAAAGTGGAGGATTAGCCTATTAAGCCACGGTGCCGGCCCTGAAGACAAACACTTTATAAAGTCTGTCAGATCCCAAGATTCTGTGTTTCACCTTCTTCAGATGTAACAAATCCCACACATTTATTCCCTGGAGCAGTTCCTCAGGCACAGCTCGGGTGTAGGGGAGAACCAGGCACCAGACAGAAAAAGGATCAAGGCTTCCCATCATATCTATACATTCTAGAGAGAAGGAACTGTCCTTTGTTAGATTTTTAAAATTTTGAAACAGAGGCAGACAGACAGAGCTACCATCTGATGGTTCATTCTCCAAATACCTCCAACAGCAGACGCTGGGCCAGGCCAAAGAAAGCTAGGAATTCAACCCAGATCTCCCACGTGGGTGGCAGGGACCCAAGTACATGAGCCATCACCTGCTGCCCCCCAGGGTGTGAGTTATCAGGGAACTGGACTTGGGAGTAGAACAAGGACTCAAACCCAGGCACTCCAATATGAGACATGGGTGTCCCAGCAGTCTTAACTGCTAGGCCAAATGCCTGGCCCTCTTAAGAGCCCAGTTCTTCGGCAGTGGCTACTGCTTCCCTCTCACTGAGGCAAGTTCTCCTTGGTCTTTGGTCCTGGACCACCGGCTGACTAACTGCCCTGCCCCCCAAGGACCCCACGGAGCCAAGTGGCTCAGTTCTTGCTTTGGCCAGGACTAGAATCGAGTGCACCTGCTGCTGGCTCCAGTAACATCTGTGAGCAAGGTCTCTGCCTAGGGCCAACCTACCTCCGCACTCACGCTTCAGGTGTGGCCCCTTTAAGACTTCAAGCGTCTCTGGCTTCAGATCACAACTCCCAGGACAACACTCTCTCTCCTCCATGCCCACCCTGGCAGAGTTTGCAAGGAGCCCAGGCGAGACAGTGCCAGGGACTTGGTCTACTGGGGGCTTGGCCACGGTGTGTGAAGGGCAGGCACGGATTTGCCGCAGGTCTTTCCTGCATGTTTGAAAAGCTCAAATGGGGGCCAGCATCGTGGTACAGCTGGTTAAGCAGCTGTTTGTGACACCAGCATCCCAAATTGGGGTACCGGTTCAAGTCCCGGCTGCTCTGGTTCTGATCCGGCTCCCTAATGTGCCTGGGAGGGCATTGGAAGATGGCCGGAGTACTTAGGACCCTGCTACCCATGTACAAGACACCAACAGACTTCCAGGCTCCTGGCTTTGGCCTGGCCCATCCACAGATGTTGAGGCCATTCAAGGAAAGAACCAGTGGATGGAGGAGCTCTCTCTCTTTGTGTCACCCTGCCTTTCAAACAAGGGGATGCCCCGAACAAGAGAAATGTAACTTAGAGTCATTCTACCTCGGAGCCATGAGAGGAGGTCTGGCAGCTGCTGGCTTACCCAAATGCATAATCCGGCTTGCAGCTGGCTCGCTCAGCCACTATCAAATCACAGGTGAATGCTGAGGGCCGGGGGTCCCGCCGCATGGGACATCCTCCTTACTGTTGGTCTCGCTAACGGGCAGAGCACACAGGGGAGGAACTGACATGTGTGACTTCACAGGGCCAGGAGGGAAGAAGGCAGAGGAAGCAGCAGCTCGCCGGACTCTGGGAGGCGAGCACGGCCGAGCAGGCTGCAGGCTGAACGAGGGGCAGGGCCTGGTCTCCGGGAGAGCTGGCTTTCCCAGCCTCTTCTCTTCCTTCTGCGCTGATTCCCCTCCAAGCCCAGCCCTCTGAGCAGCCGGGGAGCCAGGAGGTTTGGTGTTTGCCAGGAGCGGCCCTGGAGGAAAGGATTCTGAAGTGGAAAGCCGACAGCCGGAGCAGGAAGGCGTGAGCGGCTTCTGATGGAGGACAGGGCACAAGCCCGGGAGATGGGGGCGGGGCCGGGTCAGGCTGCACGGGCAGTGGTCTGGGGGCTTTGTCTCCAGGGGCATCGTGGACTCTGGGAAAAGAGAGAAGCGCCCAGCCCGAGATTTCTACACTCAGAACTGCAGTGATGAGGGAGACGGAGAGCCGAGACCCCCGAGACCCCGGGTGCCTGCCTGGCGTGCCGCTGTGGGATGGGGAACCGCAGCGTGAGGGCCTGGGCTGTGGACGGCGCTCTCTCAGCACGGCCCTCCTGGGACGGGCCAGGCCGGATGCAAAGGGGCCGGGAAACAGCCTGCAGCTTTAACACCAGCAAGTAGCCCCCGACCCAAAGCAGGGCTCCGGCTGACACTCACTGCTCACGGCTACTCTAAGAAGGCAGAGACCCGGCCCGAGCCTCACGCTAGATCCAGGGCCTCTCCAGGAACAGAGCCCGCCCCGTGGCGCGCACCAGCCTGCCACCTCTCCTGGCTGCGGGGCCCTGTGGGTGGGCCTGAAGCCATCTTGGGCTCGGCTGTGCGAGGAGGGGCCATCTGTGCCACCCTCAGCTGCTGGCAGAACCTCTCGCTCATCTCAAGACCAGATGGGACCAGACACGGCCCTGCACCACGGCTCCTAACGTCCCTCAGCACTCCTGCAGGAGAAGAGACTTCTGCCTGAAACGCTCTCCTGCTCCGTGCCTGCCGAGCCCCGGCTGATGTCTCGGCTTTTGGACCCGGTGCCTTCCTCAGGTGGCCGGGCAGGAGCCCAAAGGGTAAGATGGCTGCCACCCACAGCCTGCGAGGCCGGCCTCTACTGCCCTCTGTTGGCCACAAGGAGCGCGCACAGAATAAAAAGGCTGCTTTTTCCCAGGCACTGAACTGAGCAGTTTGTGTCCTGGAATGCCAGGGGCAGGCCAGCAGCTGGAGCCTCCGGAAGGCTCGGTGTTCCCGGAGGTGGGCTGGGGATGAGGGCACGCACAGGGACACACCTGCGGTCAAGCACCACGGCCCAGCTGCTGAGCTGGGATACGGAGATCGGGGTGGTCTGACGGGCCTCCACCGGACACTGCCTGGCCAGAGTCCCCGTAGGCAGAGGCCACCCTGCCCTTTGCGCAGAGGCAGACGGGAAGGCGCACTGCCCCGACAGAATCTCACGCCACAGAGGCCTTCGTCACTCCACACGTTGATTGTATTTGCAAGGGGTCAGGGAAGCAGCGGAGGGAGACACACCGGGGTGCGGGGACCGAGACCCCTCAGAAATCCTCGGCGTCATCCTCGCCGGCCGCAGACTCTGTGCCCACCTCCTCGTAATCCTTCTCCAAGGCGGCCAGGTCTTCTCGGGCCTCGGAGAACTCGCCCTCCTCCATGCCCTCGCCCACGTACCAGTGCACGAAGGCGCGCTTGGCGTACATGAGGTCAAACTTGTGGTTGAGGCGGGCCCAGGCCTCGGCGATGGCGGTCGTGTTGCTCAGCATGCAGACTGCCCGCTGCGCCCTGGCCAGGTCGCCCCCAGGCACCACGGTGGGGGGCTGGTAGTTGATGCCAACCTAAGAAGAAACAGAAGTCCAAGCGCCTGACTTCATGTTGCCGGGAGGGGGTCTGCCCGAGGATGCCCGTAGCTGGGAAAGGGCGGTGGCTGGGCTGTGGCATTTGCCAGCCTGGGAGAAACGTGCAGAGGGAGGTCAGCACTGCAGGGAGGGACAGGCCTTGAATGCGGGGCATCCGGCAGGGCCAGTCCCCTCCAAGTTGCCATCAAGAGAAAGGGCGCGGGGCCGGCGCTGCAGCACAGTGGGTCAGGCCACTTGATGAGACACAGGCATCCCACGTGCCCGCTGGCCGGCGTCCCAGCTGCTCCACCTCTGAGCCAGCTCTATGCTAATGCGCCTGGGAAAGCAGTGGATGACAGTCCAAGTGCTTGGGCCTCTGCCACTACTTAGGAGACCTGGATGGAGCTCCTGGCTCCTGGCTTCAGTCTGGCCTAGCGCTGGTCATTGCAGCCACTTGGGGAATGAACCAGTGGATGGGCGTTCTCTCTCTCCCCATCTCCTCCCCACACCATGTAACTCTGCCTTTCAAAATAAATAAATCCTGGTTGCATGGTGGGTAAAGCTGCAGCCTGCAGTGCCGGCATCTCATATGGGTGCCAGTTCGAGTCCCTGCTGCTACTTATTTATTTTTGGGGGGGGGGGCAGGCAGAGTTAGACAGTGAGAGAGAGAGAGAGAGAGATAAAGGTCTCCCTTCCATTGGTTCACCCCTCAAATGGCCACTATGCCTAGCGCTGCCAGGAGCCAGGTGCTTCCTCCTGGTCTCCATGCGGGTACAGGGCCCACGCACCTGGGCCATCCTCCACTGCACTCCTGGGCCACAGCAGAGAGCTGGACTGGAAGAGGAGCAACCGGGACTAGAACCTGGCACCAACATGGGATGCTGGCACCGCAGGTGGAGGATTAACCAAGTGAGCCACGGCGCCGGCCCCTGCTCCACTTCTGATCCAGGTCCCTGTTGATGCTCCTGGGAGGACAGCAGAGGATGGCCTGAACCCTTGGGCCCCTGTACCCATGTGGGAGACCTGGATGAGGCTCCTGGCTTGGCCTGGCCCAGCCCTGGTAGTTGGGGCCATTTTCTCTCTCTCTCTCTCTTTCTCTGCCTTTCCTCATTACTGTTTCAAATAAATAAATAAATCTTTTTTTAAAAAACACTTAAAATATTTTTATTTGAAAGGCAAAGTGACAGAGAGACCTTCCATTTGCTGGTTCACTCCCTAAATGCCCACAAGGGCCAGAGGTGAGCCAGGCCAAAATCAAACTCCATCCAGGTCTCCCACAAGGTGGCGGGACCCAAGTCCTTGGGCCGTCATCTGTTGCCTTCCCAGGTGCGTTAGCAGGGAGCTGGAAACAGAAGTGGAGCAGGGACTTGAAGCCAGGCACTCTGGTATGGGCCGTGGGCGTCCCCATCAGTGGCGTAACCTGCTGTGCCAGAGCACCCAGCACTGGGGGAAATACTGTTAATCTCATTAGGCAGAAAAGTGTGTGTGTGTGTGTGTGTGTGTGATACAGCTAGGTAGGTGAGCACAGAGATTCAAATGTTCAGTTTAGGTGGCAGGGAGGTGGGTGCTAACTGGGCCCAGGGTCTTTAGAGTGTTCACAGAAGCTGAATTATATGGGGCAGGCATTCGGCACAAGGGTTAAGACACCATTTTGGTGCCAGCACCCCATAATGGAGTACCTGGGTTCGAGTCCCAGCTGCACCTTTGTTTCTAGCTTCCTACTAAAGCACACCCTGGGGAACGGGTGGCTTAAGTTGTGTCCCTGCCACCCAGGCTGGAGACCTAGACTGAATTATGGGTTCCTGGCACCGGCTCGGCCCAACCCCGGCTGTTGCAAGCATTTGGTGCGTGAATCAGCAGATGCAAGATCTCTGCCTTTCAAAGAAATGAAAATACAAAAATTGCAAGAAATTGTGTATTATAGAACCATGCACAGGTTTTGAAATGTTTTGTACCAAAATAAACTTTAAACAAATGAGATATTTGAAAGAAATAGTCAGAGAGAGAGAAAGGGAGGGAGACACAGAGTTTTCTGCTCACTGATTCACTCTCTAAATGGCTGCAACAGCCAGGGCTGGGCCATGTCAAAGCCAGGAGCCCCATGCATGTCTCCATGTGAGCAGCAGGGGCTCACGTCCCTGGGCCGTCCTCTGCTGCTCTCCCAGGCACACTGGTAGGGAGCTGGATTGGGAGCAGGACAGCCTGGACTTGAGCAGGTGCTGATACAAGATGCCAGTGTCGGAAGTGGCAGCGTTCAGCTGCACCACACGCCGACCTCTAAACTTAGCTTTTAATTCCATTTTTCCATGAATTTCCTGAAGCCTCCTCATACCTATTTCTCTAGTTCCCTGTAGTTTAGAAAATTAACAGTTTAAACAAGTATAAGGGGGGGCCAGTGCTGTGGCGCAGCAGGTTAAAGCCCTGGCCTGAAGTGCCAGCATCCCATACGGGCACCGGTTCTAGTCCCGGCTGCACCTCTTCTGATCCAGCTCTCTGCTACGGCCTGGGAAAGCAGTAGAAGATGGCCCAAGTCCTTGAGTCCCTGCACCCACATGGGAGACCTGGAAGAAGCTTCTGACTCCTGGCTTTGGATCGGCTCAGCTCTGGCCATTGCAGTCATCTGGGGAGTGAACCAGTGGATGGAAGACCATTCTATCTGTCTCCAGCTCTCTCTGTAACTCTGTCTTGCAAATAAATAAAAAAATAAATCCTAAAAAAAAAAAAAAAGTCATAAGGGAGGGCCAGCACTGTGGCATAGTGGGTAAAGACACCACTTGCAGTGCTTGCATCCCATATGGGCGCTGGTTCAAGTCCCGGCTGCTCCACTTTTGATTCAGCTCTCTGCTGTGGCCTGGGAAGAGTTAAAGATGGCCCAAGTCTTTGGGCCCCTGCACCCACGTGGGAGACCAGGAAGACACTCCTGGCTTTTGGCTTTGGATCAGATCAGCATGGCTCCGGCCGTTGTGGCCAACTGGGGAGTGAACCAGCAGATGGAAGACCTCTCTCTCTCTCTCCTTCTCTCTCTGTGTAACTCTTTCAGATAAATACATCTTAAAATATATATATATGTATGTATGTATGTATATATATATATATATATATATATATATATATATATATGGAACTGTGAAGATCTCCAACCGGACCTAACCCTGACTGACTTTAAATACTGGTCTATCCTGAATGAATAAATGCATTTCAGATTCGGTGGTTTTATTTTCCCTTAAAGAAAGGGAAGTTTCCCACTGACACTGCAAGTTCATGGCGCTTACTCCTCAACACAGCCGGGGACGTCCTCTGCATGGCTCCAGCTCCTCCCTGTGCCGAGGCCGGGACCACCGCCTGCCCTCATTGCCAGATCTGCTCTCCCGGCTCTGCCGCCCCTCCCATGGCGGCCACAGCCACTGCAGTCACCCCAGAGCGAACCCACACGACTCAAACGAGGTCATGAGCCTCGCACCTTGGCAGCGGGCACTGGCAAGAGTTCTCGCGCCTATGCTCACAGGGGCTCTTCCCACCCCCGTTCTCCCCACGTCCTGATGGCTGACGCTCTGTGCCCCCTGAAGCGTCCCCTCTGGGCAGGGGCCCCGTCACAGGCTGGGTCCTGGCACACAGAGATGAAGCTGTTCCCCCCCGCTATCCCGGCTGTCACGCCTGTGGAATGTCCTCGCGCCCAGTTAGGTGACACGCGGCTGATACTTTCCCTTTCACAAAGGCAATCTTGCAAGGGGAGTCCTCCCTGGCTGCACAGTCCCCGGGCCTGGCTTCCAGGTGGGCTGAGACGGATCAAGTTCAAGGCAACCTCTACAGCTGCCTTTCTCCTGTTCCTCCCACTCCGGGGCATGCATTCTTCATGCCTGTGATGCTGCAGGACCCTCCCTCTCCATGGGTGCACAGGCCACACAGGCCAATCCCTCCCTCTCCCCCGACTTGCCTTGAAACCTGTGGGACACCAGTCCACGAACTGGACGGTGCGCTTGGTCTTGATGGTGGCGATAGCCGCGTTCACGTCCTTGGGCACCACATCTCCACGATAGAGCACGCAGCAGGCCATGTACTTGCCGTGGCGGGGGTCACACTTGACCATCTGATTGGCAGGGTCGAAGCAGGCGCTGGTGATCTCCGAGACCGACAGCTGCTCGTGGGAGGCCTTCTCGGCCGAGATGATGGGCGAGTACGTCACCAGCGGGAAGTGGATGCGGGGGTAGGGCACCAGATTGGTCTGGAACTCCGTGAGGTCCACGTTGAGGGCGCCTTCGAAACGCAGGGAAGCGGTGATGGAGGACACGATCTGGCCGATGAGCCGGTTGAGGTTGGTGTAGGTGGGGCACTCGATGTCCAGGCTGCGACGGCAGATGTCGTAGATGGCCTCATTGTCCACCATGAAGGCGCAGTCCGAGTGCTCCAGAGTGGTGTGGGTGGTCAGGATGGAGTTATAGGGTTCCACCACCGCTGTGGACACTTGGGGCGCTGGGTAGATGGCAAACTCCAACTTGGACTTCTTGCCGTAGTCCACAGAGAGCCGCTCCATCAGCAGGGACGTAAAGCCCGAGCCGGTGCCGCCCCCGAAGCTGTGGAAGACCAGGAAGCCCTGGAGCCCAGTGCACTGATCCGTCTAGAGGAGGAGGGGACGCCGTCAGGACACGGAGAGCCCGGCCACAGCGCCTGCCCCCACCCTCTCCTCCAGCAGACTTTTCTGTTTCCCCACCTATAGGTGTATTTGCTTCTGGGTTTTGAAAAGACCTGGACATGGGTTAAAACCCCAGCCTGCAGCACTGGCATCCCATATGGGCACTGGTTCAAGTCCTGCCTGCTCCACTTCCCATCTAGCTCCCTGCTAACGTGCCTGGGAAAGCAGTGGAAGATGGCCCAAGTCCTTGGGCCCTTGCAGCCACGTGGAAAACCCTGAAGAAGCTCCTGGCTCCTGGCTTTGGATCGGCACAGCTCTGGCCACTGAGGCCATTTGGGGAGTGAACCAGTGGATGGAAGACCTCTCTGTCTCTCTCTACCTCTCTCGGTAACTCTTTTTTTTTTTTTGGACAGGCAGAGTGGACAGTAAGAGAGATAGAGACAGAGAGAAAGGTCTTCCTTTGCCGTTGGTTCACCCTCCAATGGCTGCCGCGGCCGGCGCACCGTGCTGATCCGATGGTACGAGCCAGGTGCTTCTCCTGGTCTCCCATGGGGTGCAGGGCCCAAGCACCTGGGCCATCCTCCACTGCACTCCCAGGCCACAGCAGAGAGCTGGCCTGGAAGAGGGACAACCGGAACAGAATCCGGTGCCCCGACCGGGACTAGAACCCCGTGTGCCGGCGCCGCAAGGTGGAGGATTAGCCTAGTGAGCCACGGCGCCGGCCTTCTCTGTAACTCTTTCAAATAAATAAAATAAATAAATCTTAAAAAAAAAAAAAGACCTGGATGTATAATTTATACCTAAGTGTGTGTGTTTTAAGTGGCGAGCATATACAAGGGGCCTTTAAGAAGTTTGTGGAAATGTGTTATGAAAAAACTATGGTTTGTGGTGGTGTGGGAGCAGAACAGGAGCTGTGGCGCTGCAGCCACGCGAGACAGGCATTTAGGAAGTTTCTTTCACTCTTTGACCGGGTCTTGGTTGAGAGGCGCCATGGAAACAGTAACCAAAGGAGGCATTAGGCTCCTTGAAAAATCTCGAGGAAAAGTATTGCAAGCAACTGCAGCAGCTGCTGGGCCAGGTCTAAGGCAAAGGGTGGAGAGATTCGAGCAGTAGTGTGAAAGCTGAGGGTAAAGTTCTTCCAGAATACGGAGGCGCTAATGTCGTTCTAGACGAAGAGGGTTATTTTCTATTCAGAGATGGTGGCTTTCTTGGAAAACACATTATGTAGATTGAAATGGCATCCCATGAAGCTTCCCATTCCACTGAGGTTCTGAAATCTTTCATCATGGAAATAATTTCCACGTCTCTTTTATAATAAACCAATGCTACCTAAAACAATGACACCCATTGTCTCTAAACTTTAGTTCTGGTGTAAGCATTCACAAATGAAATATATAAATGAAAAAAAAAAAACCTAAGTCAAGATTTCAAAATCTTTTTTACATCAAAAATAAGCTTATCTCTTAATTCCCTCTTCTGGGGCTGGCGCTGTGGCACAGCAGGTTAACGCCCTGGTCTGAAGCGCCGGCATCCCATATGAGCGCCGGTTCTAGTCCCGGCTGCTCCTCTTCCAATCCAGCTCTCTGCTATGGCCTGGGAGAGCAGTAGAAGATGGCCCAAGTCCTTGGGCCCCTGCACCTACGTGGGAGACCTGGAAGAAGCTCCTGGCTCCTGGCTTCGGATCAGTATAGTTTCAGTTGTTGCGGCCAACTGGGGAGTGAACCATCAGATGGAAGACCTCTCTCTCTCTCTCTCTCTTCATAACTCTCACTCTCAAGTAAAAAATGAATAAATCTTAAAAAAAGAGAGTTATAATAATAATAATAATTCCCTCTTCTAGGCACTTGTTGAATTCTCTTGTAGACTCACACATACAACTGAACCCATCAATATGTGAAGACTCCCACTGCCCCTAGAGCTGCCCCTAGAGCTCCTCTTGCTGCTCCTCTGAATGGGTGGGAAAAGGAGGTCGGAGGCTTGGAGTTCTTGGGGACAGATAACCCTGAAAGACTGGGCTGTGTGTGCAGCGCTGGGGGCCGGCGGGCACAGGGTTTGCAGTCGGGAGCTGGCCCTGTCGGCCTCACTGCTTCGCCATGCGATTGCAGCAGCCTGGGGGTGGCCGTGCTGCCCTGCTGACCAGACCCCAGGACCATATCTCAGACCGGAAGCCAGGAGCCTGCAGGTTTAACAAGTGCCCGAGGCTCCCCGCACCAGAAGGGGCGTGTCAGTTGAAGATACTTCATTTTCTTTTCATTCTTGGGGGAGGGAGCACAGAATCCCATCCCTGGGGTCACTCCCATGTCCTCAGTCCCTGCTGGGCACAGAGCTCTCATCAAGACAGGGCCAAGTTGGGGCTGGCGCTGTGGCATAGAGGGCTAAGCCTCTGCCTGCAGTGCTGGCATCCTGTATGGGTGCTGGTTCTGGTCCCGGCTGCTCCTCTTCCTATCCAGCTCTCTGCTATGGTCTGGGAAGGCAGTAGAAGATGGCCCAAGTACTTGGGCCCCTGCACCTGTGTGGGAGACCCAGGAGAAGCTCCTGGCTCCTGGCTTTGGTTCAGCCTAGCTCCAGCCATTGTGGCCATTTGGAGAGTGAACCAGAGGATGGAGGACCTTTCTCTATCTCTCTCCTTCTCTCTGACTATACCTTTGCCTCTCAGATAAATAAATAAAATCTTTAAAAAAGGGCCAAGCAACAGTGCCAAAGTCCTTGCTTCCAGGAGACCTTACCCCTGGCGCTCCGGGCCTTGGGCAGGGGATGGTGAACCAGAGAAGCCTCTCCCCAGGTGGAGAGATCTGCATAGGAGTCTAAGAACAGCACGCTGAGCCGGCAGGGGAGCCCTGTGCAGGCTTCCAAGCCAGATCTACACCTGGTACACGACAGCTCCCCCTAGAGGGAGCCGAGTGGACATACAGGCCAGAAGACAGCCTTGGGTACCAGCCACAGGCTGAGGCTGCGCTTTCGCGGTGCACAAGCTCAGCCTTCCAGGGAGGAAGCTGAGGGCGCAGTCAGCTCCTGCAGGCTCCAGGTCCTGCTCCCTGGTCCTGCTCACCTGTTTCCGGATCCGCTCCAGCACCAGGTCAATGATCTCCTTCCCCACGGTGTAGTGGCCACGGGCGTAGTTGTTGGCCGCGTCCTCCTTGCCAGATATTAGCTGCTCAGGGTGGAAGAGCTGTCTATAAATGCCAGTTCTTACCCCATCTTGAGGGGAAGAGAGAGGGCAGAGGTCAGAGGCCGACACAGGCGGGCACTGGGGCCTCTGCGGTGGGCTCCCCTGGGTGTGACCCACAACAGCCAGTGATGGACACAGGCCCTCCCAGGCCCCTCCTAACCCAGCTCCTCCCGGGCCCCTGAGGCAGTCCAGGGTGCCCTCAGCAGTGCCCCCTCTTCATTCTGAGGGCTCGGAGGTCCACCCGCTGGAAGGCTAGGCAGGGACTCCCTCCTGATGGGTTAGAAGGCAGCCGGATGCAAACCACCCCCACCACAGTTTAAGGCCTAAAACCACACTTTAGGAAGACGGGGGAGGGGCTGGATTTCCAGGGACAGGAAGAGGAGGAGACCCAAATGCAGGAGGGAGGAAGCAGGAGGCGGGCAGGCTCACACAGGCCCCCTCCCTGTAGGCGGCCATGGCCGATGTTGCTCCACTCCCAGTTCCTCAGGCGTCCTCTGAGGGCAGGGAGTGGCCCTGACCCTTCCTGCTGGAGCCATTCCTTGTCGCATGCACCACACCAGGGCTGACCCCTGACCCAGGCGCCGGGCAGTTTCCGGGCAGAGCTGGGCCACCGATCTCCCTCTCAGCACAGGGGTCTCTGAGACCCCTCCTGAACAGCACATCGGCACACGCCACGGGCCGCAGGCTTCGGTGCTGTCCTCGGCCAGGTCAGCCTGCATTCTGAGTGTCCCCCCCACCCCCTGCCCAGGGGCAGGGCTCCCCACTCACCTATGACGGCAGGCTCCAGGTCCACAAAGACAGCCCGGGGCACGTGCCGGCCAGCCCTCGTCTCACTGAAGAAGGTGTTGAAGGAGTCGTCGCCGCTGGCCAGGGCCTTGTCGCCGAGCACGGTGCCGTTGGGTTGGATACTGTGCTCCATGCAGTAGAGCTCCCAGCAGGCATTGCCCATCTGCACCCCGGCCTGGCCCACGTGGATGGAGATGCACTCGCGCTGGGGGGGGGGGGGGGCGGAGGAGGGGCAGAGCAGAGCCACAGGCTGCAGCAGCGTGGGCAGCAGGCAGGCAGCACAGAGGGGCTTCCCCGAGAACAGCTCTCCTTCCCCAAAGCTAAGGCTTCACAGTGTTGCCTACTCCAAGCCTTCCCACCCATCCCAGGCCCTCATCGCCCGACCTTGACACCAGGCTTTGGAAGTCCAGGACAGGAAATAGACAGCCGAACCTCACAGGTGCCAGAAGCCCTCTGCTGGCTGGGGTGGCATGTGCCAAGACAGGTCCGCCAGGGGCTTCTGCTCCCCCGCCCGGGGCCTTGGAGAAGAGGTGCCCATGGCAGCTGCTCTGTCTCCCCCATGCCCTGAAGGGGCAGAAGGCCAAGCTCAGGGCTTTGGACGAGTTGAGGAAGCAGCCCAGGAGCCAGAGCCAGGCTTTTGAAAACTCACCCACAACCTCGCCCTGGACACCTGTCCCGACCTGCTGCAGTAGCAGGGGTTACCTAGGCAGGTAGCACACAAGGGTCACAGCCCAGGCCTAACACCCACTGTTCAAGTCCCCCCACCCAGCCAAACCCTGGGACAAGCAGGCCTTCCGCCCAAGCCACTGTCCAAAGATCCCTTTAGGGCCAAGCACCTCCCAGGAGGGGGGAGGGCAGCAGAGAAAGAGCCCAGGAGCGACCAAGAGACTGCTGTGAGGCGCGAACCCAAGAGAAGGAGCCAGAGGGCCTTCCTGCGGGCACCTGTTGCCTAAGAACCCCCTGGTCAAGCACCAGGCCAAAGGCGCGGATCTCTGACCTCGGGCGGAGCTGGCCGCTCCAAAGGCATCCGGGAACGGAATCCGAACCGGAAAACCTGTCTGCACACCCGGCCTCGGACGGAGGGAGGCGGACCTCACCTGCAGACCCCACACATCTTTGTCCCCCGGGCTCCCTCGGTCAGCTCCAGGCTCCAGCGCGCGCTCCGCCCGCCCACAGCACCCACGGGGCGCGCACCGCTCTTCTACATCCGCCTCCCGCTGGGCAGGCGCGGAGAGGGGCAGTGCTGGCCCGACCTCCCTGGACGTCCCGGCCCTTCCGCGCGGCTCCCCGAGTATTCCTGGCACCCCGCGCATCCCCCAACAGCCAGGGCCGCCCGGGCTCCCCTTCTTCCCGCGCGTCTTTACCATGGTGGCTCCGGCAGGCGAAATTCTAGCGGGCAGGGAACGCAAACGCACCAGGAGTCTCCAGCGATGCCACGCATCCCTGCGCCCCGCAGTCCCCGGGGCTTAAGTACTCACGCGGAGGCGCCGACCGGTCAGGGCCACACCCTACGCGCCCCTCATTGGGCCAGGTCCCCGCCGAGGCCCGCCCCTCTCCCCGCTATTGGTCGGCCGCATGCGGGAGAGCCATGCCGGGGTGGTCATTGGCCAGTTTGTAAAGACCAAGGGAGGGAAGGCCGCGAGGGTCCGCGCCCTCCAGTCCAGCCCCACCCCGGCCTTTGCGCGCGCGTGGGCTGGGAGTGGGCGGCTGAATCGTTCAGGTTTTGTCTACCAGAAACGCCGAGGACCTGGTGCAGAAGTGCGTGGTCCTTGGAGCGTGTTGCCGGTGGGGCCCTGCAGAAACGAAGGTGTTCGCGCGTCGGAGGTGGGCACACAGGTGTGGGGGAGCACCTCGCAGGTGCCGGTGGCTGGAATCGCGGTAGCGGCTCTGGTTCGGGTGATTCCGCTTCCTGGAGGTGCAAGAGGTCCAGGTTACTCAGGACAGAGAGTGAAGAGGATTTGGGTGAAGACGGAGAGGAGCTGGCACTTATATAATTCCACTGGCTCGGGCTCCACGGAGGGGCTTTGGAGACAGGAGCGACGTGATCAGGGCGGCGTCCGGGGCAGCGACGTTACCTGTGCGCTGTTGACCCCTGCGCTGGCTTCCTGTTGCTCCATGCTGAACGACATGCGTGCGTTTTCCCTCTCGCCAAGCTGAGATGTTTTACTTCTAAATACTCCAGCCTAACCAAGCAGCTCCTTTCCTACCTTGGGAGGGTTTTTGTTTGGTTTCATCAAATGACGGACCCCCTCCCCCGCCCCCACCCCCAGCGGTTAAGCTTGGGATCTGTGCAGCCCATGCCCCAGGAGCCCCAGGCATCCCGCCTCTGATTCATCCCTTCCTGCCTGTGGCTGGCTGAGTCAGGCGTGGAGGTTTGCACTGCCTGAGGCAGAGGGGCTCTCGTGACGACTTTTTGCTGCTCTAACTCCGGAACACTCCGAGTTACTAGGTCACTGGCCAGTGTGATGGCAGACAAGCTGCTCCCTGGACTCCTGCATCCATTTTCCCATGAGACTCTAGCTCCTGCCATTCAAAACTGTCCTGGCATTGAAACTAGACTCCTGTTCCGGCGATGGAGGGAAGTTTTTAAATCCAGGGGCAAAAAGGTTCCCTTCACATTCTGGAAAGTGTTCTTGGGAGCGGATTTTAGGCGGCTGCCAGCTCTCAAGTGCATGGCTCTGGTTCGCAGATAAGGAGCGTTCAGATGGGCGTGTTGAAGGCATGGCCAAGTCAGGCTTGTTCACTGCCTGCTGCTGCCCCCAGCAAAACAGCTCAGCTGTATCCCACCCAGGCAGGCGCGTCAGTGACTGATGTGAGGCTGCCGGGGCGGTGTTAGGATGCCATGGGGGTGCCCACCTGCCACACTGCGGTGCCAGTTCAAGTCCTGGCTCCAGCCCTGACCAGCTTCCTGCTGGTGCTGCACACTGGGAGGCAGTAGTGATGACGTCAGAAGTACCTGGGTCCCTGACTCCCGCATGGGAGACCCAGACTAAGTTCCCGGCTCCTGGCGTTGGCCTGGCCTGGCCCAAGCCATTCAAAGTATCTGGGGGGTGAACAAGCGGATGGGAAATGTCTGTCTCCCCACTTGTGTGTATGTCTCTCTCAATTTTTTTTTTTTCATGAAACTACCTGTGAGAAGTGATATTTTATGGGAGACCATTTGGACTGGGCTCCTGCACTGGGCCAGACAGACCAAATCAGTGCAGAATTTAATCGCAGCAGCTTGGCTTTTGCCGGCTGCAGAAAGCAGTGAGCTGACTTGTCTGTAAGCAGAGGCTCAGCTGTAACCGCTGGGCTGCTCGATCGGGCTGGAGCCCAGCTAGCTTGTTTACTAGGTCTTGCCCTAGTTTTTCTGTGAATACCGTCTAATCAAATCGTCAGTTTTCAGAACCCACTCTGGTTCTAGGAGCTGCTCGATTCATGAATTGTGTTTTTGTTTTGCTCAGAAAATCTCTGAGATTTCACTAAGGAGTTCCTCTGGGCAGCTGTGGCACAGTTGGCGGGTCCGGAGCAGAGCACCGGGGCATCGGGTAAGCAGGAGTCAAGCCGCTGAGCCCCTCTAGGGCTCGCTGTTTTGCTGCATCTGAGGACTCTTGGCCGAATTCTTTGAGTCCCAAAGCTCCATGGACCTGTTTTGTTTAAAAAGATTTGTTTATTTGAAAAGTAGTTAGAGAGAGAGAAGGACACACACACACACACACACACACACACATACACACAGAGAGAGAGAGAGAGACAGAGAGAAAGAGAGAAAGAGAGAGACAGAGAGAGAGAGAGAGAGAATCTTCCCATCTGCTCGTTCACTCCCCAACCGGCTTCAACACCCAGGGCTAGGCCAGGCCAGAGCCAGGAGCTCCATCTGGGTCTCCCATGTGGGTGCAGGGACCTAAGCACTTGGGTCATCCTCTGCTTCTTTCCCAGGTGCATTAGCAGGGAGCTGGATGGGAAGTGGAGCAGCCAGGACATGAACTGGCACCCACATGGGAAGCTGGCATCAAAGGTGGTGGTTTTGCCTGCTAAGCCACAGTGCCAGCCCTCGTGGACCTGTTTTGAGCCCTGTGAGCATCTCTGAATAATTTTTCCCCCAGACCGGGTTTGGAAGTTGCAACAGGAACAGGACTGAGTCAGGTGAGAGGCGCCAGGTGTCTGGGGCAGACAGAAACTGAACTGGTTCAGTAGGTGGGTAGGGCAGCTGGAGGATGAAATGATGGGTCCATCTGGAGCCAGAGTCCAGAGCCCCCTTCTGGAACTCTATCCCAGGTAGGTCTATGCTGCAGGAGAGGGTGTGACCTTGGCAGGCGGGGGGAGTACAAGGGTCAGTCTGTGCTGTGAGAGGGCATCTGACCTCTCTGGAATTTACGGTGACTGCCTGAGTCAGGCAGACACTGGACCAGGCCCAGGCGTGGACTTTATTTGCAAGGTCAGCCAATTTCACGTGGAGAATTCTCAGAACCTGTGCTTCTTAGAGAAGTGAGTGGCCCTTACTGAACATGATTTGGAAGTACAGTGGCCACAAAAAAGCAGTGTCTTTTAAAATTTTTTTCTTTGAGGAGCCGGCACTGTGGCATAGCAGGTAAAGCTACCACCTGCAGTGCCAGCATCTCATATGGGTGCCGGTTCAAGTCCCAGCTACTCCACTTCTAATCCAACTCTGCTGTGGCCTGGGAAAGCAGAAGATGGCCCAAGTGCTTGGGTCCCTGCACTCGTGGGAACACTCAGACGAAGCTCTTCGCTCCCAACTTCAGATCAGTGCAGCTCTGGCCATTGCAGCCAACTGGGGAATGAACCAGCGGATGGAAGACTCTCTCTCTGTCTCTGCCTCTCCTTCTCTCTCTGTGTAAATCTGACTTTCAGATGAATAAATAATTTTTTTTATTTGACAGGTAGTTATAGACAGTGAGAGAGACAGAGAGAAAGGTCTTCCCTCCGTTGGTTCATCCCCTAAATGGCCGCCACAGCCAGCGCTGTGCCGATCTGAAGCCAGGAGCCAGGTGCTTCCTCCTGGTCTCCTATGCGGGTGTAGGGCCCAAGCACTTGGGCCATCCTCCACTGCCCTTCCGGGCCTCAGCAGAGAGCTGGACTGGAAAAGGGGCAGCTGGGACAGAATCCGGCACCCATATGGGATGCTGGCATCGCAGGCGGAGGATTAACCAAGTGAGCCACGGCGCCGGCCCCATAAATAAATCTTTAAAAAAATTTTTTTTTTCCTTTGAAGTGCAGGGCAGGGTGTGTGGGGGAGATGCTGAGAGACTGAGAGTGAGCTGGAGAGAACACAGATCTCCCATCTGCTGGTTCACTCCCCAAATACCTGGCAACAGCAGGGGCTGGGCCAGGCTGAAGCCAGGAGCCTGGAACTCAGTCCGAGTCTCCTATGTGGGTGGCAGAGCCCAGCACTTAAGCCATCATCTGCTGCTGCCCAGGGTGCGCCTTAGCATGAAGCTGGAATCAGAGGTGGAGCTGGGACCTGCACACAGGCATACGGATATGGAACTCACATGCCCGAGTGATATTTTATATTTTATTTGTTTATTTATTTTAAAGGCAGAGAGTTACAGAGAGGCAGAGGCAGAAAGAGAAAGAGAGGTCTTCCATCTGCTGGTTCACTCCTCAGATGGCCAAATGGCTGGAACTGGGTTGATCCGAAGCCAGGAGCTTCTTCTGGGTCTCCCATGTGGGTGCAAGGGCCCAAAGACCTGGGCCATCTTTTACTGCTTTCCCAGGCCATAGCAGAGAGCTGGATCAGAAGAGGAACAGCTGGGACTCAAACTGGTGCCCATATGGGATGCCGGCACTGCAGGCGGCGACTTTACCCACTGTGCCACAGTGCAGACCCCGAGTGGTATTTTAACTGCCGAGCCAAACTCTTGTCCTAGAGGAAGTCTTAATTTGGATAAAATTGTATACTTGTAGGCTACAGTAGAAAATGAAGCATCTTAAACTCCTGGGGAATAATGGGATCTATCTTTAAATTAGTACATAGAGGCTTTTAAAAGACAAAAATAGCAACAGGGGTGAAGTAAATGGTTCTGGGGGAAGAAAATGGGCCCCAAGCAGAACAGAAAATGGCTGACAACCAGGCCTGTCCAGGTGTGGTGCGACCTCTGGCCCCGTGCTGGGGGGAGGAGGCATCCTCAGAGCGTGGCGAAGCCCGTGGAGGATCTGTCTTTAAACCGCAGGTACTCGGCACCTTGTGCTGTGCCCTTTCCAGCGTGCACTGTAACGCGGCGGTCTCCTGCAGCAGTGTCTCCGGCTGAACTCCAACAGGCGCCCTAATGCTGGACCCTGGCTTTGTATTCCTGTGAACATGATGTAGACTGTAGACTTCCGAGGAATACATCTGGGCCGTGGCTTCCTATCCTTGCATCATGACTGTACCACATTCCTAAAGGGTTTCCTCTCTCGTGGGAGGCACCCTGACAAACAGGCTTGTGAGAACTGAGATCAGCACTGGACTGAGCTCCGGGGGGACTGGCTGTCCATGAGGTCCACTGAGACCGCCTGCCGTGCGCTGTTGATGGACACTGTTCTGCAGAAACTAAGCTGATATTGGAGAGGGTGGTACATCCCACGTGAAGCATGGATTCATGCAGAACTTGGCCTGGACTTCTAAGTCCTTGGAGTTCCCACTGCTAAGAGATTTGCGTTCTACATCTGTCATCAGGGAACACGTGATACAAGCCACGGAAAAACACACGTGTGGCCTCTGCGCTGAGGTCTCACCATACTCGGTGCAGTGAAGCTTCAGGGTCTTGAAACTCGCATCTACAAGGAGATTCCAGCAAGTTCACGGGGAAATGGAACAGAAAGGTAAATTTAGAGGCTGTCAACGTGGCCCCGCGGGGTAAGCCGGCGCCTGCAGTGCGGGCACATCTGATCAGAGCAACGGTTCGAGTCCTGGCTGCTCCACTTCCCATCCAGCTTCCTGTTGATGTGCCTGGAAAGGAAGTAGAAGATGATATGGGTACGTGGGCCTCTGCCATTCCTGGATGGACTTCCTGGCCCCTGGCTTTGGCCTGGCCCAGAAGATATCTCTCTCTCTCTTACTCTGCCTTTCAAAGAAATAAAACTAAAAATAAATACATGATAATTAAAAATGTTTAAATTATTTTTAACTGACAGATTGACTGATTGATTGATTCTCCATTGGCTCACTAGTCAAGTGGCTACAACAGCGAGGCCTGGGCCAGGTTGAAGCCAGGAGCCCATAATTCTATCCATAATATAATATCTATCTATATTTGTATCTCCCACGAGTGTGCCAGGGACTCACTCCCATATGGGACGTCAGCACCACAGGTGGAGGCTTAGCCTGCTACACCACAGTGCTGATCCCTAAAAGATAATTTTTAATACCAAAATAAGTGTTTGAAATCCATGCATTTTTAAAGGAATCTTGTAAAAAGATTTATTTATTTATTTGAAAGGCAGAGTTACAGGGGAAAGGGGGACGGGAAGAGAGAGAGAAAACTTCCATCTGCCAGTTCACGCCCAAAATGGCTACGATGACCAGGGCTGGGCCAGACCAGAGCCCGGAGCTTAACCTGCGTCTCCCACAAGGGTGGCAGGGACCCAAGTACTTGGCCCACCCTCTTCTGCCTTCCCAAGTGCATTAGCAGGGAGCTGGATGCGAATAGAGCAGCTGGCACTCAAACTGGTGCGCACAAGGCATGTAGGGGTTGCCACAACGCCAGCCCCGTGCAGGGGGTTTTCATGCATTTTCCATGAACTTCTTGAAGACCTCCCTTCCTCCCCATGTGTTGTACTGCTTCAGAGGACCCCTCCCTCTGGAGCCCTGCAACGTGCACCTGTGGGAGACTTCAAGGTAAAGCTGAAAGGGAGGAGCTCCCGAGGAGCGGGCAGCACGCTGGGACGGTCACGGGGCTCCTGCCCCCCAGCGTCTCCCTGTGCCTGCCTTTTCCACCCGACGGGGCTGGACTAGCGACTGTGCTTACAGGGGTTTGCTCTTGCCATCTTATTTAATTTAACCCAGTTGTGGGAGCTGGATTACTGATTAGCTGAAAGGGAAGTCTGCAGTTGCTAATACTTGCTGTTGCATCTGGATAAATGCATCGAGTATTATATTTAGTTCCAGGAAATCAGCAAACAAGCTATTTGATTAAAATGAACTTCTCACCTTGCTAGCACATACTTTGCTAATTTAATTTTGGTTTGGTTTCTGAGAATCATGGCTAAGAAGCATGCATCAAACTCTTGCTGAATTTTTTTTTAATATTTATTTATTTGTTTGAAAGTCAGAGTTACACAGAGAAAGAGGAGAGGCAGAGAGAGAGAAAGGTCTTCTGTCCGATGGTTCACTTCCCAGATGGCCACAACGGTCGGAGCTGTGCCGATCTGAAGCCAGGAGCCAGGAGCCAAGAGCTTCTTCCAGGTCTCCCATGTGGGTGCAGGGGCCCAAGGACTTGGGCCATCTTCCACTGCTTTCCCAGGCCATAGCAGAGAGCCAGATTGGAAGAGGAGCAGCCGGGACTAGAACCAGCCGGCGCTTCAGGCCAGGGCATTAACTCGCTGCGCCACAGCGCCGGCCCCGTTCTCTTGCTTTTATCCCAATAGTTGTTACAGACTTTTTGGTGTACTGTTCTCCCAAAGTTGTCTTCTTCTTTTTAAGATTTACTTATTTATTTGAAAGGAAGAGTTAGAGAGAGAGCAAGAGAGTGAGAGAGCGAGCACTTCCATCCACTGGTTCACTCCCCAAATGGCCGCAGCTGGGCTGATCCAAAGCCAGGAGCCAGGAGCTTCTTCTGGGTCTCTCATGTGGGTGCAGGGGCCCAAGCACTTGGGCCATCCTCCACTGCTTTCTCAGGCCATAGCAGAGAGCTGGATGGGAGGTGGGGCAGCCGGGACACTAACTGGCACCCGCACAGGATGCTGGCACTGCAGGTGGCTGCTTTATCTGCTACACCACAACATCAACCCCAAGCTTTTGAGTCGTGTTTTTTTGTTTTGTTTTGTTTTTTGTTTGTTGTTCAGATAAACTCTACTAAACTTTATTGGTCTAAGAAAATTTTCTTTAACATGAGTCATAAACTCAGAATCATCTCTTCCTTGCCTCAGCTCATTAAGCATCCATTTCACCTGGTCACCTGCAGTTAAAGACGTCCTTCCAGGAGCAGAAGATGGCCCACGGGCCTGGGTCTCTGACACTCACGTGAGACACAAGGACGGGGTTCCTGGCTTTGGCCTGGCCCAGACCTGGCTGTGGTGGTCATTTGGGAAGCTCTCTCTGTCACTCTGCCTTTTAAATAGGTCAATGTTTGACCCCACCCCAGGGGCTGTGAATACACAGGGGACAGTGACATCCTCTGCACCATCTGTGTCCACACGTCACACTGATCGAATCCATCCCTCCTGCAAAGCATCTGGGTTTTTTCCGATTACCTAGACCGCTTCCAAGCTTTTCCTTCCTATCTCCCTTGCCCGTCCTTCTGTCCTCTCACCTCGCTGGTCTCAACTCCTGAGCCAGTGCACACACACCATTTGCACATCTCCTTAGGGAAGGAACGTTTCCGAAGTTCGGAGGGTCCCATGGTGGGCTCCAGTTTGCAAGCAGCCTAAGGGATCCTGCTAAGCATGCATGTGCTCCCACCCCATCCTCCTCCCCCGAGCAATGACACGACACTGAATTGCAGTGACAACACAGGAGGTCTGGGCGTGGGAGGGCAGGGGCAGAGGTTTTGTAGGAACAAGACTGTCTTGCTCACCGGGTGCTGCAGAATCTGGGGCTTCCATCATCATCCTGGAGCCAGAGTCAGGACCGTGCAGGCCGTACCTGGCTTTCACATGGCTGAATTACGCATACTCAAACTGGTGCTGATAGGAGCTCACCTTGTCCTGTTGTCTTAGCTTGAGCTGTCACCCCTGTGCTGGCAGTGATTGGCGGCCGGGACAGAACCCCCAGGCCCCAGCCAATCCCTACTCATCTTGTGCCACAGCCTCTTAAGGTCAAGGCAGAAGGGCTAGTGTGTAGACCCATGGGAGTCACTCAGCCTCTTCCTAGCTCTGTGGAGCCACGAGTGTTCCCATCCCACCAGCCCTGCCCGCCTCATTACTGGATCACAGTTTATCCAGGTCCCCAACCTGAAGTCCACTGAGACCACCAGGTTCGGATTTAGGACAAGCCCTGCTCCAATTGCAGCAGAGGACTTGTTTCTGGCATCCAAAATTAGAATTGCTTATTATAGCATTATGCTTTGGCTACATATATATTTTATTTATATGATTAGCTATATGTGGCTGCCAGTTGCCATATCAGATAGTGTTTTTTTTTTTAAAGATTTATTTATTTGAAAGACAGAGTTAGAGAGGCAGAGAGAGAGAGAGAGGCAGAGAGAGAGAGAGAGAGAGAGAGAGAATCTTCCATCATCTTGTTCACTCTCCAAGTGGCCACAATAGATGGAGCTAGGCCGATACAAAACCAGGAGCCAGGTGCTTCCTCCAGGTCTCTCATGTGGGTGCTGGGGCCCAAGGACTTGGACCATGTTCTATTGCTTTCCCAGGTGCATCAATAGGGAGCTAGATCTGAAATGGAGCATCTGGGATTTGAGCTGGCGCCCACCTCGGATGCTGCTATGCCACAGTACCAGCCCCTGGCTACACAGTTTACATGCTATGCATATGGAACATTGTTACTATGCCTTGGGTACACAGTATTCATCTGTAACACTGTTGCTGTGCTTTGGGTGCACAGTTTACACACTCCTCATACCTAACCTTGTTTCCATGGCCAAAGGGAGTCCAAGTTTCAGTGGTCTTCCAGGACATCTGGGGACACTTCTGACACGTGCCTCTGAATTCCAGGAATTTAATTTCCCAGACACCAGGAACTCGTGGTCACAACGGGAAGGTCAGCACTGATGAAGTCGGCAGCTGTGTTCCCTCATCCTCCAAAGACTAGCGCCCCGTCGGGCCACACGGGTCTCCCCTTTGCAGACCTTGTGCATCTGTCCTCCTTGTCTTTGTCAAACAGTATTGAATCACATGCAAATTCCTATTCTAAGTTTTAACTCACTATTTCTGCTTCAGAAATAATTCTTTTTCTAGGAATTTTATTTATTTGAAAGGCGCAGAGGCAGAGAGAGAGAGAGAGAGGGAGGGAGAGAGAGAGAGAGAGAGAGAGAGAGAGAGAGAGAGAGTCTTCCATCCACTGGTTCACTCCCTAAATGGCTGCAACAAAAGCCAGGAGCCAGGAGCTTCTTCCAGGTCTCCCACGCAGATGCAGGGGCCCAAAGACTTGAGCAATCTTCTACTGCTTTCCCAGGCCATAGCAGAGAGGTGGCTGGGAAGTGGAGCAGGTGGGACTCGAACTGGTGCCCATATGGGATGCCGGCACTGCAGGTAGCAGCTTTACCTGATATGCCACAGCACCAGCCCCTCATTTTAACGTCTAGCTCCGTTTTCATCCTTAGGGTCATGGTTTAATTTTTAAATGTGCACAGGTTTAGGAGATACTGGGAGTAAAATGTCATCTGACTTTGAAGAACTGATGTTCAGGAAAGTGGGCTTTGCCTAGGACTGTTAGAAAACTTTTATTGTAAAAATGATTCAGAAAAATGCACAGATGTACAGCTCAGTTGATTACATGACCACTACCCAAGGGGGCCGGGGTGTTTAGCCTGGTGGTTAGAGACGCTGGTTAAGGCACCTGCATCCCACATTACAGTCCCTGGGTTTGAGTGCCAGCACTGCTCCTGAGTCCTGCTTCCTGCTAGTGCGGACCCTGGGAGGTAGCAGGTGACGGCTCCCTGGTCTCTGCCAGCCACGAGGGAGACCTGGATTGAGTTGTGGGGTCCCTGCTTGGCGCTGCAGGCATTTGGGGGGAGTGAACCAGGGAATGGGTGCTCACTGTCTCACTTTCCAAAAAAAGTTCTCAATAGCAGGTACTTTAGGCTTTGTGGGGTTCGACAGAATTGAAAATACATAGATGCTTCTATCAGCATCCTAGCCACAGGCTCCTGAACCTGATCAAGCAGGTGCTGGCTGACTGGGTTTGGCCCACGGGCAGCAGTTTTCTGCCTGAGATCCGTTTCCTCTTAATCTCTCTCAGTAGTGTTGTCCAAGGTTTCAGGCTGCCATCTCAGCTGGCTCCTGGTTCCCTACTGCTCACCTGTGGCTCCTCTGCTGTTACAACCTTCCACTGAACTCATTTTGGTTATGGGATTTTTCTCAACTCTAGAATTCACTATTTTATTAGGGGCCGGTGCTGTGGCGCAGTGGGTTAACGCCCTGGCCTGAGGTGCCAGCATCCCACATGGGCACTGGTTCGAGACCAGGCTACTTCTCTTCTGATCCAGCTCTCTGCTCTGGCCTGGGAAAGCGGTAGAAGATGGCCTGAGTCCTTGAGCCCCTACACCCATATGGGACTCCCGGAAGAAGCTCCTGGCTGGCTTCGGATTGGCTCAGCTCTAGCCGTTGTGGCCATCTGGGGAGTGAACCGGTAGATGGAAGACCTCTCTCTGTCTCTGCCTCTCTCTGTAACTGTCTTTCAAAAAATAAAATAAATCTTTAAAAGAAAAAAAAAAAAGGATTAGAGAGAGAGAGAGAATGACTGGCCCATGTGCAGGTTCACTGCCCAGAAAGCCACAACAGCTGGGGCCCAGCCAGACGGAATCCAGGAACTCGGAACTGCACGTCGGTGTCCCTCGTGGGTGACATGGGCCCAAGTGCTCAGGCCATGATCTGCTGCTTTCCCAGCTGTGTTATCAGGAAGCTGGATCAGAGGCAGTGCAGCTGGGATGCCAACACTGCAAGTGGCAGCTTAGCCTGCTATGCCACAATGCTGGCCTGAGAAGTCACTATTCCTTTATGTCTAGGTATCTGCTATAATTCCCAAACTTACCTCTCTCCTTGAACAGAGTAAGCAGTTATTCTGAAACCTGTGTTTGAAAATTCTGATATCTCTATTGTGTGTTTTACTAGTTTTTTTTTTTTTTAAGTTTTATTTACTTATTTCAGAGACAGAGGCAGAAAGAAAGGTCTTCTATCTGCTGGTTCACTCCTCAAATGGCCTCAATGGCCAGAGCTGGGTTGATCCAAAGCCAGGAACCAGGAGCTTCCTCTGAGCCTCCCACATGGGTGCAGGGACCCAAGGACTTGGGCCATCCTCTGCTGTTTCCCCAGGCCATTAGCAGGGAGCTGGATCAGAAGTGGAGCAGCCGGGACTCAAATGGGCACCTATATGGGATACCGGTGCTGCAGGCGGAGGCTTGATCTAATATACCACAGGGCAGCCCTGCTGGTTTTCTTATTATCCTGTCTCATAGGTGTGGTTACACTTTTACAAATTTTAAGGGAGGTACTAGTTTGTTTTAAATAGATACACCACTGAACTCCTGGAGGAGCATAATTTGATACAAGCGTACAGTATGTAACACCTGGTTACATTTCACGGCATATTGGATATCATATTAACAAAGTGGTCTGCAGCAATAATGTAACAGGACAGTATTTTCAGCCTGCACCGCAGCTCAATAAGCTAATCCTCCGCCTGTGGCGCCGGCACACCGGGTTCTAGTCCCGAGGGGGCGCTGGATTCTGTCCCAGTTGCCCCTCTTCCAGTCCAGCTCTCTGCTGTGGGCCGGGAGTGCAGTGGAGGATGGCCCAAGTGCTTGGGCCCTGCACTCGCATGGGAGACCAGGAAAAGCACCTGGCTCCTGCCTTCGAATCAGCGCGATGCGCCGGCTGCTGCGCGCCAGCCATTGGAGGGTGAACCAATGGCAAAGGAAGACCTTTCTCTCTGTCTCTCTCTCACTGTCCACTCTGCCTGTCAAAAAGAAAAAACAAACAAACAAAAAAGGACAGTATTTTCCTCTAGAATGGGTTTATGCTTCCTTATGCCAAGGGTTTGGGCAGCTACTGCTCTGGGGTCCCCTTAATCTGACCTCAGTGAGTGAGGTAACGGGAAGCTGAGCTGTAGTTCCCTGCAAGAACCTATTTCCACCTTCTCAGCCACCTGTCCCTAGGGGGCAAAGGACCAATGGCTGCAGCCCAAGGTCAGGGCTAACCTGTGACCTGACATTCTGCCCATGTGGGAGGCTGCTAAGTCACTCCTGAGCCCCTGAACCAGCTCCCCGGCTGCAAGTGCCCCCAGAAGCACAGGGGCCCCAATGCCAGGCCCACCTCCCAGGGCCTCCATCTCTTCAGGATCCTGGCCCAGGAATCCCTAATATCACATCAGTTTTCTGATGCCTTCAAACAGATCTTTTTATTTTAAAGATTTACTTATTTATTTGAAAGGCAGAGTTACAGAGAAGGGGAGAGAGAGAGATCTTCTATTGCTGGCTCACTTCCCAAGTGGCTGCAACAGCCAGGGCTGAGCCAGGCCAAAGCCAGGAGCCAGGAGCTTCATCTGAGTCTCCCACTCTGGTAGTAAGAACCTAAATGCTTGGGCCATCTTCCACTGCTTACCCAGGCCATTAGCAGGGAGCTGGATTGGAAGTGGAGCAGCCGGGACTAGAACCGGCACCCAAACGGGATGCCAGTGTTGTCAGCAGTGACTTTACCTATTATGCCCCAACACCAGGCACCAAACAGATTTTTTTTTTTTTTTTTTTTTTGGAGAGGTAGAGTTAGACAGTGAGACAGACAGAGAGAAAGGTCTTCCTTCCATTGGTTCACCCCCCAAATGGCTGCCACGGTCGGCACACTGTGCCGATCCAAAGCCAGGAGCCAGGCACTTCCTCCTGGTCTCCCATGTGGGTGCAGGGCCCAAGGACTTGGGCCATCCTCCACTGCCTTCCAGAGCCACAGCAGCGAGCTAGACTGGAAGAGCAACTGGGACTAGAACCTGTGGTTCCAGCACCACAGGCAGAAGATTAGCCTAGTGAGCCGTGGCTCTGGCCTCCCAAACAGATTTTTAACATATTTCGTCCAGCCTTTCTCCTTCTCTCTGTCCTCAGTGGGATGGTCAGTGCCAATTACCCACCCCCCCATTTCTGGAAGCAGCCTCACACACAATGTGCTAATGATATGAGAGACGTCTGCATACCCCTGGCCACCTCTGCTTTTGTGTTAAACCAAGTCAGTTTTGTAGTTAGGTCTTGGCTAAAATCAGGTTTCCATCCTCAGAGCACCAAGCCCGGGGGATCCGTGCCCACCGTGGCATAGGAGCAAACGTACGCCCATCGCCGAGGCCTGCACGGGGGAGTGAAGAGCTGACACTGTCCTCAGTGCGCTGTGTCACTGCTCCTAGCCCACAGACCCAGACCCCAAGGCTCTGCTTTCTTCCCAAAGACGCGCAGTGATTCTCCGCTGCTGCAACGCCTTTACTTCCCTCAAATCCAACCAAAGCGGCAGAAGAGCCATGCAGTGTTTTTGGGTACTGAGGCCACAATGTTTGGCAATTCTCAAAAAAGGAAATACAAACCGATTAAGTGTATATAAAACTTCATTAGAAAGAAAGTAAATGCAAATTAAAATAATGAGTTACTATTTCTTCCCTCTGGGTAAAGTGGCCAAGTATTTTTTCTAAGGATAATAAATACCCCATGTTAGTAAGGGGTTCAGAGAAACGAGAGCTCGTCGACGCTGCTGGAGGTGGGCGCAGTCCCGCCGAGGACCGCGTGCCAGCCAGGGCGCAGCCATCAACACGGAGCCCTGTGGGTCCACCTCACACCGCACACCGCACACGCGGGGAGCAGCCCAGGGCGGGCGCAGATCCAGCTACAACGCCGCACATGAAATCAACCTGGCGGGTTGTTCACACACATGACAGAGCTCACGGGAACACCAGCAGCGCTGGGGTACATGGTGTCTGCCTGCTGACATGGGGAGAGATCCACCCTCTGCTGTTATAAATAAGTTACAGAAGACTACAGCCTGGTTTCCTGTCTGCTTTCAGAAACACTGGACACGTTCCTGTACACGCACACAGAGAAAAGCCCGGGGAAGCACGCGGCCGCCGCGGCGTGGCAGGACTGCAGGCGAAACTGCACACCGGTTCTCAATTTCACCTCACTGAACCGTGCCACTTCTGCGACTATAGAAGAAACGCTAAAGCCTACATTTAAGAAACGCTCAGCCTGTGAGGCGGGGGCCCAGGAAGCACCGACTGGGTTTTGCGGCTTGGTTCTGCTGGAACGGGCATCTGTGCTCACTCCGGCTCCAGGGGAGCAGGCTGGCTGCCCCCTGCCCAGGCTCTGCCTCCCGTGGGGAGCCCAGAGGCAGCTCTGGGGTGAAGGGAGGAGCCCCACGGCTGCGCCAGCAGGGGCAGGCTGACCGCGAGCGTGGATCCTGGGCCGGCACAGTCAGCGGTACTCAAAGTCTGAGCACGGTGCCCCGTGGGCTCGGTACATGAGGAGCGCACAAGGGCAGCGCCTCTGCGGATGACACAGGCCACGGAGTCGCGCATCCGTGGCACAGGCTCGCTCCATTCAAGTCCTCCACCCCCACCCCCACCCCCACCCCCACCCCCAGACACTGGGCCGACTGCAGGGCGAGCTCTCCTGAGGGCGCCTGCCTGCTGCCTGCCATGTTGCAGTCAGGGGCTGCAATGCACAAGTCTGTGAATGCCCTAGAGAGCTGCCCTAGCGACACAGTCACTCTGGGGCCCGTAGGGGTGGGGCTTCCTGAATGAGCCGGAGAAAGGTGGAGCTTCGCCCACCCGCCCCTGAGCACCTTCTGTTTCGAATCCCGGGTTGAAGGCAAGCAGACAGGCAGCCCTGGGTAGAGCAGAGCCGAGGAGAAAGGGGGGGGGAGACACGACGACGACACAGCGTCAGGACGGGCGGGGGAGGGGACAGGAAGCAGGGGGCATGCACCTGAGGCCTGGGGAAGCGGGGACCCCTGGACGCGTTCACACAGCTGCATCCCTACCCAGAAGGCGGCAGACGTCGCACGGGTCACCCGCCAGTTCTTGTGGGGAGCAGCTTTTATAGCCGGGGTGGGCTGAGGCCCTGCCCCGCCGTCACTCATGGGAAACCCGTTCCAAGGCCACATAGAAGCTGTTCTTGTCATCCAGGCAGTGCCAGCCAATCGGCCCAATTTCACAGTCTGCGCAGACCAGAAACTTGATGTTGCCCACGTCCTTGGTGAAGCCCACGTTCTCGAAGATGAACATGTCCTCGACCAGCCAGTGCTCCTGCAGGAGGTCGCCCTCGGGGCTGCTGCCGTCGGCCAGCGCCGGCTTCTTTCTCATGGACGGCAGGAAGAGCTGCAGGCAGAGAACGCGAACAGAGCTGGGCTGGCCCCTCACGTGCTGCGCTGCCCCCTAGTGGCCATCCGCAAGGGGGCGGGGAGAGGGACCCTCTTACTAACTTACAAACCCCGCAGGGTGAGTGGCTCCCGGCTGCCCTCACTGGTTCTGGTGTCCCCCGACCCATTATGCATCAACCACACCACCTTTTCTTCCTCCATCAGCACAAGTCCACTTCGCCTTCAGAAAGAGGTCTTCCATCTGCTGGCTCACTCCCCAAATAACTGTAACAGCCAGGGCTGAGCCAGGCCAACACCAGCAGCCAGGAACTCCATCTGGGTCTCCCATGGGGGTGGCACTCGGGCCATCTTCCACTGCCTTCCCAGGCGCATTAGCAGGGAGCTGGATCAGAAGTGGAGCAGCCGGGACTCAAACTGGGACTCTAATGTGAGATGCTGGGGTCATAAGCAGCAGGTTAACCCACCCCACGACAAGTAGGGTCCCTGCCTCAGCTCTTGGCGGGACCAGCTCCTGGGCATTCAGCCCAAATGCACGTTGGGATAAGCTTTTCACACTGCACGCCCACCCCCTTACGGGCTTTCCTGCTGTTTAAGCTGTGCAGCTTGGTGCATGGTGGCTCACGTGTACACTGCTGAAACCAGCACCCCCATCAGGGGAACGCACAGTGCTCCCCCAACAGGTTCTTCACGCAGCCCCTGACGTTTTCCTATTGTCTGAAATGACCTCAGTGAACTGGCTTCCCTGCCAGGTGTCTCCCTCCACTGGAACCTCAGCTTCCGGAGGCAGGGAGCTTCCCTTCCTGGCTCACTCCCGCATCACCAGGGCTCAGACTAGAACCTGGGTCAGGGCTGGCGCTGTGGCGAAGCAGGTAAAGCTGCCACCTGCAGTGCCCGCATCCCATATGGGCATCGATTTGAGTCCCAGCTGCTCCATGTCCGATCTAGCTCTCTGCTATGGACCGGAAAAGTAGCAGAAGATGGCCTTAGTCCTTGGGCCCCTGCACTGTGTGGGAGACCTGGAAGAAGCTCTTGGCTTCAGATCTGCCCAGCTCCAGCCATTGTGGCCATTTGGGGAGTGAACCAGCAGATGGAAGACCTCTCTCTCTGCCTCTGTAACTCCATTTTTCAAATAAGTAAATAAATCCAATAAGTAAATAAATAAATAAGAACGAACCTGGGTCTGAACCCATTGGCAGAAATTCAAATATCTGTCGAGAGAATAAGTGCAGGCCCCTAACTTTGATCTAGGTCATCACATTCCTAAGGAATACAGAGGAAAATCTCCGGAATGTGGAGAGCGCCCCAGGATCCTGGCCCCGCCCTCCAGCTACGGGACTTCCCGATCAGGAGAAAGCCTTTCACACACAACAGCTTTGTCCCCACAGGGGCAGGGGACACACACAGCTGCCCTGGGTGTCACTGCCTCGCTCCTCACCTGGCCGCTGCTGTCCCTGTCCGCCCCCCTTCTGTGCCTCCCAAATGCTAATGCAGTCATGGGGGGGGGGGCTCAGTGTGCTAGTTGGCTCAGTGTGCTAGTCGGGCAATCCGGATGAAAGCTCAATTTCAAAAATAATTTTCAAACTGGCCTGACAGCCTAAGGGGAGTGACTGTCCTGGGAGGCTGCAGCAGGTGACAATTCCAGGGATGGGGCCTGCCCCCCACGTGGGAGACCCAGATGGAGTTCAAGGCTTCTGGCTTCGGCCCGGCCCAGCCCCGGCCACCATGGCCGTCTGGGGAGTGAACCAGCGGATGGAAGATCTCTGTCACCCTGTCTTTCGAATAAACAGATCTCACAAAAGATCATTCTAAGGGGCGGGACATGCACATGGCTCACTCAGACTACACTGCACTATCCTGCGACTATGCTGGTCTTCAATAAAAAAAATCTACCTTAGTTATTTTTTCCCATTTTCCTCCCTTGGGGTGATGGTGTGGAATGAAAAACAAGTCCGTCTTCGAGACCCACTTCCAGTTCGGCAGCCCCGCACCCCACGGATGCACGGTCCGCGGAGACGCGCCAGGACGCCAGCCACGCACCCCACGGACGCAGGGCCCGCGGGGACGCGCTTGCTCCTGGCCGTGGAAGGCGTTCGGCCGCAGCGGCGGCTCCGGTCAGGGAGGGGACCGGGCGGTAAGGTCCGGAGGGTGGCGCTGACGCGGGACGGAACCGCATCGCACCGTCGCGGCTGCAGCGGGCCGCGCACCAGGGCCAGGCCGGGCCGGGCCGGGCCGGGGCAGCAGACCCGGGGTCAAGGCTCGGACGGTGGGCTGCGATGGCCACCGCTGGGCAGGGAGCGGCGAACAGGAACGCGTGCTCTGCAGCCAGCGCGCGGCGGCACCCAGGGGCGGAGCCTCTGCGGGAGGCGGGGCCTCGAGCCTGGGGGCGGGGCCTAAGGGCCGCGCGAGGAGGGGCGCGGTCTCCGGAAGTCGAAGAGCCGCGACTAAGCCGCCGGCGGCTTCGGCCCCTGTGGGAAAGGGTGCGGGCGTCGGCGCCTCTAACGCGCCTCCCTACCTGTCGGCGGGAGAAGAGAGCGGTTCCTGGCTGCAGCACCCGGGAGCCGCAACGCTGGCACAGCACCGCCTTCCGGTTTCGGCCCTCGGCTGACACTAACTCGCTCAGCTGCTCCGCGGGTTCCATTGCCGCTGCCGCCACAGCCTCCTCGGCCACGATTGCGCAGGCGCTGTCTCCGCTCGCTTTTCCGGACTGCGCGGGCGCGGCAGGGTAGAGGCGGGGCGAGGAGCGGACGGCCACGCCCCCTGCGCCGGCGTCCCCTGCGCCGCCCTGGACGCTACTGCGCAAGCGCGCTCAAGCACGGTCGGGCCCGAGTGGCCGAGTGTCGGCTTGGCTTTGTGACAGGATCACTTCCTGGGGCCAGCGACAAACCCTCCCTCCCTGCCCAGCTGATCTTGGGGCTTCCCTTAACATTAAGACCTAGAGAAAGCCTTCGGGATGCCCTTCACTCTTGAGTTCTTTGGGTCCCGGGAGCGCATGGGGACACTGTCAACGGCAGGTTTTAGCCGCGTCAGCAAACCCTGGAGGGGCGTGGACCCTTCCGGGACGGGAAGGGCGGCGTGGGGGTTTTGATTGGCGTCTGCTGCGGTCATAGTGGCCGCTCACTACGCCGCAGAGCTGAAGTGGTCAGGACCTTGCCGAGTCAGCGCCCCTCTTCCGTGAGGCTGGCGCTCTTGTCCCGTGCACGAGGTCTGAAGGCCCACAGGTGCTGTCACGTTAGGACGCCACGCTTTCTCGTCCCATCGGGTCAGCCTGCAGCGCTCCGGCTTGGACAGCAACACGCGTGGGGCAGAGGAAGCCGACTTCGAGGGGAAACTGTCATGCGATCCACGTCTGATGGACCCGTCACCCCCATGTGCATGTTTCTCCTCCACCCTCTTCGTTAATCCCGTGGCTACAGCCCGCTAAGCACGGAGGCTAGGGCTGGCACTTTGTACCTGAGAACACAGCCCAGTGGCACGTGAGAGAACCAGTGAGCGAGTAATTCTGTCTGCGGAATTAAGAAGCGCTTTACCTAGGTGGCATCGGCAGGGGTTTAAAAGGATAGGGCTGTCTGAGCGCAGTCTATGCATGAACGAAGGGGAAGTACAGGAGGAGTGAAGACCAGAACGGTGGAAAGGGCTTAGCTCACCATGGGGCCAGCGTTTGCTAATTTGAACTTTATAATGTGAGACCCATGGGATTTCAGGCTAAAAGTAACTGTTCATTTTTACTGAAAATCTGCACTTTTCTAAAAGAATGTTTAAGTATTCGAAGGGGAGAATAATACACAGCAGAGAAAGAAATACGGTTATCTTCCATCTGCTGCCGCACCCCTCAAACGCCCACAACAGCCAGGGCTGGTCCAGAGCAAAGCCAGGGGCCCAGCACTCCACTCTGGTCTCCTCTGTGCACGGCAGGGCCCCAGGCACTCAGCCCGCCCTCTGCCGCTTTCCCAGGCACAGTAGCAGGGACTTGAATTGGAAACCAGGGCTCAAATTGGGGCTCTAACCTGGGATCCTGGCATGACAGGTGGCAGCTTAGCTTGCTGTGTCATGATGCCACCTGTCCCAAAAGAATCTTTTTTAAAAAGTTTATTTGAAAGGCAAAGTGACAGTGAATGAGAATATCTCCCACCCCCTGATTCACTCCCCACATACCCATAGTGAATATGGCTTCAGAGCCAGGGCTCAGCCAGGTCAAAGGCAGGCGCCTGGGTCTCCATGCAGGTCTCCCATGTGCATGGCAGGGACCCAAGTACTGAACCATCACCTGCTGGCTCCCAGGGTGCACGTTAGCAGACAGAGGCAGGAATTAATTCTAGGCACCGATAAGGGGTGTGGCTTAACCCACTGTGCCTGCCCCTGCTGCATGTTCAGTACCACGATGGTCCTATTTGCCTGAAGAGGGTAACTGATGACAAAATGGAGGTTAGAGTGGAAGAGGGGAGAAGGGTGGAGGTAAGGCATGGGAGGCTCTTGTGAGCCCAGCCGACAGATACAGGGCTCCAGCAGAGGGAAGGCAGGTGTACCAATGGACCGGAACAATTAGAAAACCAGTGGAACTCTGTAACTTACTGGATGTCTGTCACGAGACAGTGACAGCTTTCCTAGGTTAGGTAACTAAGTGGCTGGTTGCCTGTTATGGAGCTGGGAAAACAGGAGGAAGCACCAAACCAGGGGTGTGTGTGTGTGCACGTGTGTGTGCATGTGCACATGCACGTGAAGGTGAGCAAGAGGGAAGAGTGGACAGCGGCAGTGAGCTTTCTATGCTGACTTTGCTGTAGAACCCTGCGGCTGCAGTTTATGAACCACCTCTCAGTGTAGCCTGAAACTCGCCGTCAGTCCTCCCATCTCCACGTCACTGCCTCCCCCTGGCCCTCCTCTTGAGACGGAATGAGCCGCACTGTGCAGGCCCTGGTTCTCGGGGCAGGCGAGGCCGGCGGCCTCTTCCGGGAAAATCACTGCCTCTGGGGCCCTTCCTCCTTTCTTCCCTGGGGACATCAGTTTTGCGATTCTGTGGGCCTTGTCCCGTACAGCTGCGTGTATCACATGCCATAAATCGAGGCACAGAAAAATGACTAGGCATGGAAACCATGCAGTTCAAGCGGGCACTAAACGAGCTCAAGATGGCGTCTTTACTCCCTTTGGTTTCCCAGTCCATTTCAAGTGCGAGAGCAGCCAGTGAATTCGGCACATCCAGATAAACGTGGTGAGAACCTCCTGCCGGGGCAGTGGCTACCTCTTATCTGGGTCTAGCAGCAGAGCTGGTGGCAAGCACACCAGGTAAACACGCTGAGATGGGACCTGCAGCTGATCCCTACGCCCGGTCCCCCAAAATGCCTGCTGAAGGCACAGCTGATAAGCCATGTACTAGTAAAGTCATTTGACACAGTTGCTTTTTAATGTTTTCTTAAAAAAATACAAAGGAAATAAACTCTGTAGGTCAATACAGCTCAGGAGAAGAGGGGAAAATGGAGCTGCAAAGCAGAGGGCAAGGGCTCCCTCGCTTAGGTTTTCCCGTTCCCACACTCACAATACACAAAGCAAGAATCTCACCGCACGACGCAGACGAGCCTTGGAAGGCGGCTCTGAGATGGTGACCACAGAGGTACCGAAACGAAGAAAGGAACTTGTCTTTGTCCCAGGATGAATAAAGTCCACTCTAGGGAGAGGTGAATGTACCAAGCACAGCAGTAAAGTCCACTCCCTGGGAGAAGTGTGCCCTTAAGAGAACGGGGCAGTGATCGGCTGCTGGACGACGAGGCTACTGCCCCTCCCCAAATAAATAGTGTGGAAGTGTAAGAGCATGGCAGGGCCTGACTCCGCCCATTCGAGACAAATGCTGCCGTGGCCAGGTGCGCCCGGCAGGGAGTAAGACTGTGAAACCACAGGTTCCTCTAGTGGTCCCCAGGTGCACCAAACTCCCACGGCTATGCCAGCTCCTCTCAGCCCAACAAGGCGTTTCACTCTGTTACTGTTTCCAGTGCTGAGATGCACAACACTCTACAAAGACCCGGGGCAAGCAAAAAGGTCCTTCTAAAACATTGCGTCCTTGTCGGGCTTCCTGGTTCTTCCTCAGCGGTGTCCTGGGCTCACACCCAGTCCACTGAGCTCCGCTGACTTCCCTGTCTCTGACTCAGTTCTGAAACAGCAATCCTGCTGCGCTAACAGCGTGTCAGATCCCTCTCTCCTGGGGCCCCCCGTCTGGCCAGGGTCCTCTCCTTTGCTTCCCTCCAGGATGGAGCTCCGTTGTCCCTAGCTACCTGTAGGTTACAAGGACACTTGCTTCTGGGGGAAGAAAGCCTGTGTCCTTCCCATCACCCAGGCCGGACACATCCACGTCCAGGTGGCCACAGGAACCTCAACTCTGCAATACCCGAGGCACAACATGTACATATTCTCCCAAGCACACGGCAAGTCAGAAGCGACAAGAAAGCGCTCCCCAGACCAGAGGGCAGGTGATCTGGTCTCACAGCCACACACTGTGTGCGGTCTTCCCTTGACCATCTGTCACCTGCCTGCTGAGGGTCCACTACCAGCACGAGGGGCAGTGTGTGTCAAATAAGCACAACCATCAGGGCACTGGTGCCTGTAGCCACCCTGTTCACACAGTGAGAACCAGACATTCTGGAAAGGATCCTTGACTCTCCGCAACTGTCCCTCGGACCAGTCACTGGCTCTGGCTGGAGCGCCAACAGCGGTCACTTCTCTCGGAGGACACACACACCAGCGTCACAGCGCTGGGTTCCCATGGACGTCACGACTTCCCAGCTGTCGATGATGGGGTCATAGCACTCAATGCTGCTCAGCAGGGAATTCCCGTCATATCTAAGGAGGACAAAGGAGAGAAAGAAATGAACTCTCTGTCTCTCCCCACACGAATGGTTCCTTAAAGGTTGTCACTGGAACTGTCTCCCCCAGCCCAAACCCTGTCTCCATCCACCAACGACTGCTGACCGGGTCCCCCAGACTTGCCCTGGATGGATGACGACTCTGGCCTGCTTTCTAAGTCCTCACCCTGCGATTGCATAGAGCCTCCCCCGAAGCACCGTGGCCCCTACATAGCATCGCGGGGTGGTCATACTAGTGACAGTTGTCCAGGAATCCGTACGAATGTTGTACGCTTCGACAGAAGAAAGGTGGGCTGTGCCATCGAATCCCCCCACCACATAAATATGGTCATTCAGCAGGGCTACTCCAGCACCTGGGGAAAAGATGGTATTAGCAAATGAATGGTATGAAGCCTCGGCTCTGAGGTTTAGAAACAACGCGGGCACTCACGGCTGGGTGAATTTTAGGGTAGATGAGGGACACGGAGGGGGTTCGGACAGGCCTAGCATAATCTAGTCTAGCACAGGTTATCCCGTGTGCAAACTCTCCAGCCAGGACTTGAAGTGATGAAAGCAAACTACAATGGTCCCCTTCTTCGCTTTCATTAACTCGGACCCCACTCTTCATTCGGAGAAAAGGGGACAGGAAAAGGAGGCAGTAGGCGACCCGGGGCAAAGGAGCATGTTTTACCCGGAAGTGAACCAGAGGATCTGCTCAGCGTTCTGTGCCTCCTGCAGCTCCGCCCTCCACTCCAAAAAGCTCTCGGTGGGGCCGGCGGGGCGGTGCGGCAGGTTAGGCTGCCACCTGCGAAGCCAGCATCCCCTACGAACAACGGTTCACGCCCTGGCTGTCCCCCTTCTGATCCAGCTTCCTACTAATGTGCCTGGGAAAGCAGCAGCAGATGGCCCAAGAACATGGGCCCCTGCCACCTACATGGGAGACCTGTATGGAGTTCCTGGCTCCCAGCTTTGGTCTGGCCCAGTACTGGTCATTACAGCCATTCGGGCAGTGAACCAGCAGAGGAAAGAGCTCTGTCTGTCCGTCTGTCTGTCTCTCCCTCTCTCTCTATAACCCTGTTTTTCAAATAAAATAAACAAACAAGAAGCTCTCGGTGAAGAGCTACTCTTCTGTTCCTACGCACTAGCGACTGCGTTTCTTTTCTTTTCTTCTCTAAAGATTTATTTATTTATTTGAAAGTCAGAGTTACACAGAGAGAAGGAGAGGCAGAGAGAGAGAGAGAGAGAGAGAGGACTTCTATCAGCTGGTTCACTCCCCAACTGGCTGCAATGGCTGGAGCTGCGCCGATCCGAAGCCAGGAGCCAGGAGCTTCTTCCAAATCTCCCACGTGGGTGCAGGGGCCCAAGGACCTGGGCCATCTTCCACTGCTTTCCCAGGCCACAGCAGAGAGCTGGATGGGACGTGGAACAGCCGGGACTAGAACCGGTGCCCATATGGGATGCTGGCACCATGGCAACGGCTTTACCCGTTACACCACAGCGCCGGCCCTGAGACTGCAAATCGCACACAGTATTTAAGATATGTTACAAACAAACCTGTACTTGGTAGTTCAGGGAAGGAACAAAGAAAAAAAAAGATGAATAAAACAAGAGGGGGGCTGCCCTCAAGTTTATCATCTAGTTGAAAGTGAGCGTCACTGGTGTCCTGGTCTCCAGGCAGCAGAGACAAGAGGGAGCCGGCGGCTGACTGTTACAGGGGGTCAGCTACCCAGGCGTCAGCGGTGAAACCTGACTCGCTGCCCCCTGTGCTGGGACCGCAGCACCACCCACCCACCACACGTGCACCATCTACCCGTCCTCAGGCCTCACTGGTCTTACCAGAACGCTTGGTGGCCATCGGAGTGACATTAGTCCAGTGTCCTGTATGAGGGTCGTACTTCTCAACGGAATTTAAGATATTCAAGCCATCATATCCTCCTGGAAGACAGAGCGGAGACCGTTCTGGAAGGGCCTGTAAGTGCTGCAGCCTCTCCCAGCTGGTCTTTCACGGTTTCAGCATCCCACAGTTCTAACACACTGCACACACACAGCTGGACTGCCGCTCATGAGGGGACGCACTCCGACACTGCGGGAGTCTATGAACTTCATTCTGCCCCAAAGGGACCCCAGCCGGAGGCTGCCGCAGGAGCTCCCTCCCGCTCCTGCACCCCAGGCTGCATACCTAGGCAGTAGATCACTCCGCTGGCCACTACCAGGCCAGCACCCTCCCGGGCTGTCTGCATGTCTCCCAGCATGCTCCACTGGTCAATGTTGGGGTCGTATCGCTCCATACTGGTGTGACGCCTGCTTCCATCAAAGCCTCCAGAGACATAGATCATATCTGCCCAGAATGAACAAGTTGTAGATTGAGAGAACGACGCATTTCCAAAGACTCTTTCCTCTACAAACTTTTTTTTTTTTTTGACAGGCAGAGTTACACAGTGAGAGAGAGAGAGAGAGTGAGTTATAGACAGTGAGAGAGAGAGACAGAGAAAAAGGTCTTCCTTCTGTTGGTTCACTCCCCAAATGGCCTCCACGGCCGGCTCTGTGCTGATCTGAAGCCAGGAGCCAGGTGCTTCCTCCCGGTCTCCCATGCGGATGTAGGAGCCCAAGCACTTGGGCCATCCTCCACTGCACTCCCGGGTCACAGCAGAGAGCTGGACTGGAAGAGGAGCAACCGGGACAGAACCCGGCACCCCAAACAGGACTAGAATCCGGGGTGCCAGCGCTGCAGGCAGAGAATTATCCTAGTGAGCCACACCGCCAGCCTCCTCTACAAACTCTCCACAGGTTCTTCAAATGCCTGGGAGCAAAAGCAGAATGTTTAATTATGTCTTCTGGACAAGGACGGCAGCACGGTCAAGACATCTAAAAAGCACAGGACACGATGAAATCCTTCCAAGTGTCTGAAGCCAACATGGGAGCCTGCAGGAAGACACCCGCTGCCAGCTCCCCAGCCAGCGTACTGGAATCTGCCAACTTTGCAGTCAGTGCTGAAATATCCACAAATATTAAACAGCTTCTGTAACACTGATATTTCTGGGGCAAAAAGGACCACGTGGCCTTACCAATTTTCCCTCCACGTTTCATGTTCCTAACAACAGGAGGGGTGGGAACCCTGATCCGGCACGTACAGCCCTGCACACCCAACCTACCTACCTCCCAGGGTGGTAGCTCCCGCGAGGCCTCGGCGGACATTCATGGGAGCCACCGAGTACCAGACCCCGTCCTCGTCCGCCGTGTAGTCCAGACACTCCACGGAACTGAGGCGGGAGCGGCCGTCATAGCCCCCGACCACGTAGATCCGGTCGTGGAGGGACACTGAGGCCACGTAGCGTCTCTTCCGCGTGATGCTCTATGGGTTGGAGAGAAGGGGTGCACAGGTGAGTCTGGGGCTGCAGCTTTCACCAGCCGCCGTGTGTATCCACACACCTCTCGCTTCACCTGCCACCACCAGCCTTCCCTGAGGCGCTGGTTCCTGCGCATGGCCTCCACTGTCCACTGAGCGCAAGGCTCGCTGCGCTGTGCTTGGAGCTGCAGGCCCGCGACACGGCTGCCTCTTCCCAAGCTGCCTCGAGACTTAATGGCTTTGCTTGTCCACCGCCTCTTTCCTTTCCAGAGGCCCTGGGCTAACTGACTGGTACCGTTCTCCCATGCTGCTCATCAAAGGGCCAGAATTCACAGGCCCTAAAGGGTAGGAGGAGGACTGATCAAAAAAGTCCCATGTTTTCTCAGAAATTATCCTTCATTCAACACTGAAATAGACATACTGAGGGAGAACAATATGAACTTCTGAGTTCAATAAACACGAATTCAATTTAATAATCTTCAACAGTTTCATTTATTTGTTTAATTTATATGAAAGGCTGACAGAGAGACCACCTCCCATCTACTGATTCACTCCCCAAATGCCTGCAGTAACTGGAGCTGGGCCAGGGCAAAAGCCAGAAACCAGCAGCCAGGAACTCAACCTAGGCCTCCCATAAGGGTGGCAAGGACCCAAGTACTTGAGTCATCAACTGCTTCGTCCCAGGGTGCACTTGGGCAGAATGCTGGAATACAGAGCAGCGCTGAGACGTGATCCAGGCACTCTGATAGGGGATGCGGGTGTCCCAAGTGGCATCTTAACCAGTGCACCAAATGCCCACCCCAAGTTAACACTGAGTTCAGTAGAACACAGCATGAGAATGAAGCATGCTGGGAGTCCTGCAGGCCACCTACACAGGCACTTGACCAGGGGGACGAGCTGAATTTCATTTGACACTGGGCCACAGGAACTTATTTCAAAGCCTAACTTTCTAAAGTCAGGACCTCGGCTCCCTGAGCATCTTCCGTGCACGGACAACGCCATGATGGGAAGAACATCACGCTGCCTGTGGGTCTTTCTGCTCTTCCAGCTGGATTCATTACAACCCAGGGTCAGTGTCTGAGCACGCTGAAGCTCTCTCCCCACAAACCACCCCCTCACTTACGGGCAAAAAGCTCCACTCCTGAGTCTTGGGGTCATACTTTTCTACCACGTCGATGGGAGACTGCTGGCTTCCGAAGCCCCCAACCACCAGAAGCACCTCATTGGCTCCTAAGGACAAAGGCAGAAAAAGACAGGTGAGCGCTCAGCCCTCTGCCTGTCTGCTGAGCCGCCCGCCTGGTCTGGCCAGGTGTACTCTCTCTCCACTCCCTCCCGCCCAGTCTCTCAGGCTCTGTCTGGAGAGGTGCCCATCTGTCCTTACGATGTCCCTTCCCTAATAAACCTTGCTATTTTACCTCCCACTACAAAAAAAAAAAAAAAAAAGAAAAAGGTGACCTTATCACCCCGGCCTGGGGACCCAGCCCCAGGGAAGTGCACGCAGCAGTTCCAGGACGCCCTGTCTGATGTGGCTGAGAAAAGCAACTGGAAAAAGGAATTCCACCACAAGACTGCCTAGGGAGAGATTACTGCTGTTTGAGGCTCTGGCTCTTGAGGACTGAAGCTCTGAAGCCTACGTGTGGCCAACACTAAAACTCTGGAAGGCTGGCGCTGTGGCTCAACAGGCTAATCCTCCGCCTTGTGGCGCCGGCACACCAGGTTTTAGTTCCGGTCGGGGCACCGGATTCTGTCCCGGTTGCCCCTCTTCCAGGCTAGCTCTCTGCTGTGGCCCGGGTGTGCAGTGGAGGATGGCCCAGGTGCTTGGGCCCTGCACCCCATGGGGAGACCAGGAAAAGCACCTGGCTCCTGCCATCAGATCAGCGCAGTGCACCGGCCGTGGCAGCCACTGGAGGGTGAACCAACGGCAATGGAAGACCTTTCTCTCTGGCTCTCTCTCTCACTGTCCACTCTGCCTGTCAAAAAAAACACAAAAAAACAAAAAAACAAAAAAACCAAAAAAAACTCTGGAAGGCCAAGTTGAACACATCACCACACCATCCTGACCTACCTGGGTGGCGCTGCTGCAGTAACAGGTGAGGTCTCACCTGTGGGTGGGAGGTACAGATACTCTTGGCTCATACCAGGCTGGATGGGCACTCACATGGGGGAATTTTTCTTTTTAATATCTATGTATTTAGTTTTATCTAAAAGGCAGGGTGACAGAGGAAGAGAGGGAGGGAGAGAGACAGAGATCTTCCATCCACTGGTTCACCTCCCAAATGATGTCCATGGCTGGGGCTGGGCCAAGCTAAAGCCAGGAGCCTGGAACTCCATCTTGGTCTCTCACATGGGTGGCAGAACCCAAACACTTGGGCCATGTTTTTTGTTTGTTTTTATTTTTTAAAAGGTTTATTTTATTTAGTTGAAAGGCAGAGTTACAGAGAGGCAGAGAGAGAGAGAGAGAGAGAGAGAAAGAGAGACAGGTCTTCCATCCACTGGTTCACTCCCCAGATGGCCACAACGGCTGGAGCTGAGCCAAGCCGAAGCCAGGAGCCAGGAGCCAGGAGCTTCTCCGGGCCTCCCATGTGGGTGCAGGAACCCAAGGACTTGGACCATCCTCTCCCAGGCCATAGCAGAGAGCTGGATCAGAAGTGGAGCAGCTAGGACTCGAATTGGTACCCATATGGGACGCTGGTGCTGCAGGCTGTGGCTTTACCCACTACGCCACAGTGCCGGCCCCTATTTGGTCTTTTAAAAAGATTTATTTACTTATTAATTTGAAAGGCAGAATGACAGAGAGAAAAAGAAAAGTTGGAAAGAAACAGAGCTCTCCATCTGCTGGTTTACTCCCCAAATCCTTGCAATAGCCGAGGCTGGGCCAGGCCGAGGCCAGGAGCCAGGAGCTTCCTCCAGATCTCCCATGTGGGTAGCAGGGGCCCAAGGACTTGGGCCATCTTCCACGCTTTCCCAGGTACATTAGCAGGGAGCTGTATCGGCAGTGGAGCAACCGGGACTTGAACTGGCACCCACATGGGATGCTCGTGCTGCAGGTGGTGGTTTAACTTGCTTTGCCATAATGCCAGCCCACGCAGCAATTTTCAAAAATTGTGAGCTAGTCAAGTAACCTGGAAGGATTCTACATTTTTCTCCTTTGGAGGTTCTGAACCAGGGAGAGGAGGGGAAGATGGTGGTTGTTGTTTAATGGGTACAGCTTTCAGTTTTGTGAGACGAAAAGAATCCTAGACATTGACTGTACAACAATGGAATGTATTTAACACCCTACAACCCTACACTTACAAATTAAAATGATAAATTTTATGTTGCATATATTTTACAATTAATGAAAGAAAAAAGGGGTAGAAGTTTGGCATAAGCGTTTAGGACACCAATTGGCACACCCACATCCCACAGTGGAGTGCCTGGGTTTGAGTCCCAGCCCCACTTGCGATTCTAGCTTCCTTCTTCTTCTTTTTTTTTTTTTTAAAGATTTATTTATTAGATTTATTTATTCGAAATTCAGTTATACAGAAAGAAGAGAGGCAGAGAGAGAGAGAGAGAGGACTTCCATCAGCTGGTTTACTCCCCAGATGGCCACAACGGCTGGAGCTGCACTGATCTGAAGCCAGGAGCCAGGAGCTTTCTCCAGGGCTCCCAAGCAGGTGCAGGGGCCCAAGCACTCGGGCCATCTTCTACTGCTTTCCCAGGCCATAGCAGAGAGCTGGATCGGAAGAGGAGCAGGCGGGACTAGAACCGGCGTTCATATGGGATGCCCGCACTTCAGGCCAGGGTGTTAACCCACTGTACCACAGCATTGGCCCCCTCTAGCTTCCTTCTAATGAGCACTTTAAGGGGTGGTGGGAGACAGATCCAAGCACTTGGGTTCCTGACACCCACATGGGAGACCTGGGTTGAGTTCTGGATTCTAGATGCCCAGCCCTATCTGTTGTGGATGTATGGTGAGTGGACTAGCAGATAATCCCTGTCTCTATCTTCTAAATAAGCAAAAATATATACAATTAAAAAATTTTAAAAAAAGTATTCCATCCAAAATTTATACAAATATTTTCCTATAGTTTCTTCCAGGAGTTCACATTTAATCCTATGGTCTATCTTGTGTTGATATAAATATCTTTGTATATAGTATGAGAGACACATGTTGTCATCCAGCAGGGGTGAACAGAACAGAACCATCTGCAATAATTTCTTTTTTTAAAAAAGATTTATTTTATTTATTTGAAATACAGAGTTACAGAGAGAGGTAGAGACAGAGAGAGAGATCTTCATCCGCTGGTTCACTCCCCAATTGGCTGCAACAGCTGGAGCTGCGCTGATCTGAAGCCAGGAGTCAGGATCTTCTTCTGGGTCTCCCACGTGGGTGCAGGGGCCCAAGAACTTGCTATCCCAGGCCATAGCAGAGAGCTGGATTGGAAGAGGAGCAGCCGGGAATAGAACTGGCACCTATATGGGATGCCAGCACTGCAGGTCTGGGGGCTTTACCCACTAGGCCAGAGCACTGGCCCCTGCAATAACTTCTCTAAGAGTTTCCTCTCAAACAATGCAGTGTCTGGGAGGATAGGGTTGTGGCCCAGAGGGCTGGGACACACTCATCCCATTCTGAATCCCGGCTGCTCTGCTTCCAATTCAGCTCCCTGCTAACGTGCCTGAGAAGGCAGCAGAAGATGGCCCAAGTCCTTGGGCCTCTGCCACCCACGTGGGAGTCCAAGATGGAGCTTCTGGATTCTGCCTTTGGCCTGGCCCACACCTGGTTGCTGTGGCCACTTGGGTAGTGACCAGAACATGGAAAATGTCTTTTTCTGTGTCTCTTCCTCTGTCACTTGCCTTTCAAATAAATAAATATACCTTGGAAAAAACAAACAAACAAAAGAGGTCTTTGGGTGGTGGTGGAATTATGGAAGATCCTTATTTTTTGCTTTTCTGTATTTCTAAAATTTCTCCATTGAACATGTAGTGTTTGTGCCATTAGAAAACTATAGCGGGGGCCAGCGCTGCGGCTCAATAGGCTAATCCTCTACCTTGCGGCGCCGGCACACTGGGTTCTAGTCCCGGTTGGGGCACCGGATTCTGTCCCGGTTGCCCCTCTTCCAGGCCAGCTCTCTGCTGTGGCCAGGGAGTGCAGTGGAGGATGGCCCAGGTCCTTGGGCCCTGCACCCCATGGGAGACCAGGAGAAGCACCTGGCTTCTGCCATCAGATCAGTGTGGTGCGCCGGCTGAGGCAGCCATTGGAGGGTGAACCAACGGCAATGGAAGACCTTTCTCTCTGTCTCTCTCTCTCACTGTCCACTCTGCCTGTCAAAACAAACAAACAAACAAACAAACAAAAACTATAGGGGGAAAGCTGGCATAGTGGCACAGCAGGCTAAAATGCTGCCTGCGACACCGGCATCCTATTTGAGGGCTGGTTTGAGTCCTGGATGATCCACTTCTGATCCAGCTGCCCTGGGATGGCAGCAGAAAATGGTCCAAGTGCTTGGGACCCTGCATCCACATGGGAGACCCAGATGGAGTTCCAGGCTCTTGGCTATGGCCTGGTCTATTTGGGGAGTGAACCAGCAGATGGAAGACTCTCTGTCTCTTCCCCTCTCTCTATAAATCTGCCTTTCAAATAAATCTTTATATATATAATACACACACACATACACACACACACACACATACATACACACATATGTATATGGAGGACAGACCACTTTCAACTGCACTGGTGTCCTTCTCCTCCTCTTTCCATTCCAGGATGGAAAACACACATAAGGAGAAGGAAAGAGGTGGGTAGAAGTGTACTACATGTTATATGGCACCCAAAATAATCTCTAAGTCAGTCATCAAAATATACTGCAATAAAGTGACAGCACATCACACAACACTTGGCGATTTCCAACGTGCTTCCATCCTTCGTCTCACTCTCTAAGCAGTCAGGCGAAAAAGGGAAAACATCCCCGATTTCTAGGAAAGTGTAGAGTGAGCAAGGGACTGGTCTGAAAAGACAAAGTAAAAGATTAAACAGATCTGCAAGGTCTCTGTTCTATCAATACTCTGAGATCATTCTCCCTGCAAGAAGTCACTGAGAGACAGCCCCTCATCCTGCCAAGCAGCCAGCTTACCCAGACGAGCCCTTGTCCTGGGCCCTTGCATCTGACTGCGCAGCTCCGGCCTCAGATGAAACTTCTTCGCTTCATCAACCAGGTCCCTGCACTGCAAACTACAGCGGATGAAAGGCTGAAAGAGAGCAGACAGCAGGTGCGTCAGGACAGGGCCACCTCGCATGGCCTAGGAGGCCAACTGGCCTAGCAGATTAATTTCTCAATTTCAATTCAGAGACCAGTTCCCCAAGCCTTGTGGTTCCAGACAACTATGCTGTGGGTTTCTAGATATGACTTAAAAATTTATTTATCAAATTTGTTTGTTTCCATTTTAATTTATTTATGTGAGAGGCAAAGAAACACACACAGAGGAACAGAGAGCTCCCACCTGCTAGTTCACTCCCCAAATGCCCACAATAGCCTGAAAAGTGCCAGGCTGAGGCCAGGAGGCAGGAACACAGCCTTGGTCTCCCAGGTGGGTGAAGGGACCCAAGCACTTGAGCCACCACCTTATGCCTCCCCGGTGCACATTAGCAGGAAGCTGGAATGGGAAGTGGAGCCAGGACTTGAACTCGGCCTTCTTGATATGGATGCATCCCAAGCAGCATTTTAACCACTGCACCAAATGCCTGCCCTTATTTTTATTTTCTGATAATATATTACATGAATCAACAACAAACAACAAAAAGGATATACTGAGACGCACTCCCTGTCTACTCAGGCACTTAACAACTTTTAGGAGTTTGTATGTCCTTCCAGGGATTATGCAAATCTAAGAATATAGTAACCAGAATTGTAAGGGAAAACCAGAAAGCATCTGTTATTTTCTATGGTGAATGGGGAGAAGTCTATCTTGCCTGAAATAACTTCCCCACAGTTCACGGCTTGATCATAACCCCCATGTCTATTTCCAATAGAGCTGGGTCCTGGACATCTTTTATTTGCCTCCCCAGATTCACTCTGCACCTCCTCTACTCTGCTCTCTGGTTCAGAAGTCTGGCCTAAGTGAACTATCTCAATGGGTTCCCATGCCCTGAGCTTTAGGTTTGCACAGGCTCAACCAAAGGTCATGGTTCTTCTGATGGTATGGGTTCTACACAACTCTTTCTGGGTCCAGTAGTCACTCCTCAACTCTGTCCCTGCACACTCAGGGGTTAACAGCCACACACGGGTGATTTCACTGTCTTTTGTTGTTTCTCTGTACTCACACCTTTGTGTGTGTGTGTGTGTGTGTATAAATAAAATGGCCTTACACTTGCCTATTTTGAGCATTCCACTATTTCGTACTGGGAGACCCTGAATGATACAAGCTCTAATTACATAGCACATGTATTAACCTGACCCAGTAAGTCTTTGGTATGAATTGGAAAGTTAGATAAAGAAAAGTAGTCAGGCTGGCACCGAGGTGCAGTAGGTTAATCCTTTGCCTGCGATGCCGGCATCCCATATGGGAGCCAGTTCCAGTTCCAGCTGTCCACTTCCAATTCAGCTCTCTGCTGTGGCCTGGGAAAGCAGTAGAAGATGACTCAAGTCCTTGGGCCCCTGCACCTGCATGGGAGACCTGGAAGAAGCTCCTGGCTCCTGGCTTCAGACTGGCACAGCTTTGGCCGTTGCAGCCATTTTGGGAGTGAACTAACGGATGGAAGACCTTTCTCTCTGTCTCTCCCTCTCATTGTCTGTAACTCAATCTCTCAAATAAATAAATAAAATTAAAAAAAAAAAAGTAGTAAACACTTATGTTCAAGATATGGTTCTAAAATTTTTTACATATTAACTTATTTAATACTGATAACAACTCACGGAGGTATGTCCTATGCCCACCTCCATTTTATAGATAAGAAAGCCGAGGGGCTGGCGTGGTGGCATAATGGATAAAGCATATGCTTGTGAGGCTGACATCCCATATGGGTGCTGGTTCAAGTCCCAGTTGCTCTACTTCTGATCTAGCTCCCTGCTAATGGCCTGGGAAAGCAGCAGAAGATGGTCTAAGTCCTTGGGCCCCTGCACCCACGTGGGAAACCTGGAAGAAGCTCCTGGCTTCAGATGGGCCCAGCTCTGGCTGGTCCAGCCATTTGGGGAGTGAACCAGTGATGGAAGATCCCTGTCTGTCTGTCTGTCTCTCTAATCCTGCCTCTTAAATAAATCTTAAAAGGTTGGGGGGTGTCTGCTAAGCAAGGCATTGTTGCTACATTATTAGAGCAATTAGAAACAATTGATGTTTAAAAATTAATGGAGAAGGGAACAAAATTCATCCCCTGATGTTCCTTATGTGAATAAAGCACCAAGGGGCACTTAAAGAAAAAGATGAGGAAACACACAACTACTGTGTCAGGCACCTGATCTGCCCAGCAATGAACTTTTCCCAGAAGTACGCTTCCAGCCTCCCCAGCGCCACCTCTCTGGTATGCCTGGAGAGACAGCCAGGAGACAGTGTGCCCACATTAAAACCACAAGGGGCAATGAGGCTGCCAGTTGGGATGTGCACACCCCCATGCCGGAGTGGCTAGGTTCAAGTCCTGCCTCCACTCCTGATTCGCTTTCTGCTAACACACACCCTGGGAGGCTCAAGGAATGGGTGAGTCCTTGCCACCTACATCGTAGACCTGGATCGAGTTCCTGGCTGCCAGTTTCAGCTTGGCCCGGCTCTGGCTATTGAAGGTATGTGGGGGAGTGAACCTGTGAATGCAGTCTCTCCCTCAAATTAAAAAATCAGAATGCAATCAATCCCCATGACACTATCCTAAGCTATTAGTGCTGGTCCAGACTTTGATCCTGAGTATCTGCCAAGACTTACCTCGGCGTCTATGACATCTGTGATGTACCTAGGGGTTAGCAGGGGCATCCGCACATACTGTAGCAGGTCGGGCAAGGACTCTTCTCGCTCCTTCTTGGCATGCTTCACCCAGTTGATGACAGCCTCAAAGACTGGCTCTTCAGAATCCACCTGCAAGTAAAATCACACATCACTAACTCTGCTCTTCCAAGTAACTCACAGCCTAAAACGCACGCTCTCCTCTCCCCTGCCCAGAACTGTTACTTCCTATCTTCTAGAAACAGCAATCTTCTCAGATCAGGAAATGGATGCAAGTCACTTTGGTTTAAAAGCTAGTATCTAGGCCGGCGCCGTGGCTCAACAGGCTAATCCTCCGCCTTGCGGCGCCGGCACACCGGGTTCTAGTCCCGGTCGGGGCGCCGGATTCTGTCCCGGTTGCCCCTCTTCCAGGCCAGCCCTCTGCTGTGGCCCGGGAGTGCAGTGGAGGATGGCCCAGGTGCTTGGGCCCTGCACCCCATGGGGAGACCAGGAAAAGCACCTGGCTCCTGGCTCCTGCCATCGGACGAGCGCGGTGCGCCGGTCGCAGCACGCCGTCAGCGGCGGCCATTGGAGGGTGAACCAACGGCAACGGAAGACCTTTCTCTCTGTCTCTCTCTCTCACTGTCCACTCTGCCTGTCAAAAAAAAAAAAAAAAAAAAAAAAGCTAGTATCTAATACATTGTCATCACATGCTGGCCTTCATGTTGGAATTCTTCCCATTTCTGAATTCTTTTGGGTCATTTCAGCAACTTTAGAGAGAACACATGGGCACCTGTTGCCCTGTTCACAACTAGCTCTGACATAATTTTTATTCCTAACTGTAGGACCTCCAGGCCACCCAAGCCTCTGGCGTAGGAGCTTCTCTGTCACCATCACATGGAACACTGCAGATGCCAATGCACCGCTCACTGGTACTGGAGCAACCACTGTGTACTAGGCTCCGTGCTCAAGATGATAATATATGACTGGTCATTCGGGAAACTTAGGTCTCAGCTTGCTTGTGATGATCTGGGTAAGGTAAGACACCCTAGGACGCCTTCATCATGCCACTGGGTATGTAATAACAGCAGGATCCCGCAAAGACAAACACTCAAGTACAGGTCCTGCTTCCCTTCCACCACCTCCTACAGCACGTGTGCCGGGTAGACCCTTCAGTGCCACCGTGACTGGACTAAAATCCACCCTGCGGACTTCTTCCAGGAACTGTGGGACCTTGCAGATGTGGAAACGCCCCAGAAAGTTCATCTGTTTCATGGACTCACTGAGCCCCAGCTAAGTGCCCGGCATTCTCTGGAAGCTGGTAATACAATGGTGAGCAAACCAGACGTGATCCTTGTTCTTAAGAGGGAAGACAACTGCTCAATCAGAAGAACAAGCCACCCCACGGTTCCCCCGAACTATACAGGAAAGGGCCAGACAGAGAGCTGAGGTTTCTTCATGTAGAAGGATGATTCGGGGCGGGTTTTCCGAGAACGGTCCACTGAAATCTGCTGGACGAGAAGCAGTGAGCCAGGGAGTTAAGACTGTCTGTCGGCCGGCGCCGTGGCTCAACAGGCTAATCCTCCGCCTTGCGGCGCCGGCACACCGGGTTCTAGTCCCGGTCGGGGCGCCGGATTCTGTCCCGGTTGCCCCTCTTCCAGGCCAGCCCTCTGCTGTGGCCCGGGAGTGCAGTGGAGGATGGCCCAGGTGCTTGGGCCCTGCACCCCATGGGGAGACCAGGAAAAGCACCTGGCTCCTGGCTCCTGCCATCGGACGAGCGCAGTGAGCCGGCCGCAGCGCGCCGTCTGCGGCGGCCATTGGAGGGTGAACCAACGGCAAAGGAAGACCTTTCTCTCTGTCTCTCTCTCTCTCTCTCTCACTGTCCACTCTGCCTGTCAAAAAAAAAAAAAAAAAGACTGTCTGTCTCAGGCAGACAGAAGAGCACTGCCTGGCCCACCCAGTAGCCACTAGCCATGTGGGGCTATTTACATTTAAATTAACTAAGAGTAGGGGCGGGCTTTGGCCCCGTGATTGAACCACTGGTTAGGATGCACGCATCTCACACTGGAGCTCCTGGACTCAAGTCCAGGCTCCAGTTCCTGACTCCAGCTTCCTCATAATGCAAAATCTGGGAGACACAGCAGTTAGGCCCAGGCAGACGGGTCCCTGCCATCCAGACAGGGCCGCTGCAGGAATGTGGGAATGAATAAGCATATGACAGAGCACTCTCTCTTCCTGCTTCTCAAATAAGAACAAGAAAACAGAGAAATTAAGAAAAAAAATGGGGCAGGTGTTTGGCCACGCAGTAGGACACCGTGTCCCACATCAGAATACCTAGGTCCACATCCAGCCCCAGCTCCTGGCTCCAGCTCCTGCTAACACAGACCCTAGGAGGCAGTGGTGATGGCACAACAGCTGGGTTCCTGCCTCCCACACGGCAGACCTGCACTGCGCTTCTGGTTCCTAGCTTTAGCCCAACCCAGGCAGTTGTAAAAATAAGATTTTTTTCATTCATGATCTGAGATTCTTGCTTTTCCATGGTTATCCAGTAGAACATTCCGTCTTCAGTAAAAGACAGAGAAACAGCTAAACTGCTCCATGCTAATGCTGCATTCTCCGTAATAAATTTTCACAGAGAATTGTTTACCATATGGGGAACTGCCATCCTTATTCAACGTCCGGAACAGCCCGTGTACTTATGCAGGAGGCAACTGCAGACGAGCGGCTGGTAACAAGTGCCACACAGCAGCCCTCCTGCCCGTGTTCTCCTCACCAACAGGATGCACTGCTTCCCGCTGCTTTAAGCACTGCTACTTTATTTCATAAGAGGAAGGATCAGCAACGGGGAGAGTCAGATGGGTTCCTATTCTGGCTGGCACATGAACAGAAAACAAATATGCCATCTGCTGTATTTTCAGAGAACACGCAAAAGGCAGTCTCAAAACTCAGTAAAGGGAAATTATACAACAGAGTCTTCAAACTTTTTGTCACAGCTCCTAAATAAGGTTTGTTATTTGCTCTCTATGTTCCATCTAGTTCATTCCAAAATCTATTCCGTTTCAAAACACTAGAAAACGGGGCCAGTGTTGTGGGCCAGTGGGCTAAGCCGCTGCTTGTGATGCCTGCACCCCACAGCAGAGTGCCAGTTCCAGGCCCCGCTAATGCTCCTGGGAAGGCAGCAGATGACGGCCAAGCACTTGGGCCCTGCACCCCCAGGGAAGACCAGGAAAGATCTGGCTCCTGGCATCCGCTTGGCCCAGACCTGAATGCTGTGCCATCTGGAGAGTGAACCAGCAGGTGGAAGATCGATTCTCTTTCTCTTGCTCTTGCTCTGCCATTCAAATGATCTTAAAAAAAAAAAGAAAAGCAACTAGAAAATTAACTACTTCTGTGCTTGCTTGTTCATTTGGATAATTGGAAACAAAATTACTACATGATCAGCTCATAGTTTAGTGGTTAAAAAAATAAGCATGGCTGGCACTGCAGCTCACTAGGCTAATCCTCCGCCTGCGGCACCGGCACCAGCACTCCAGGTTCTAGTCCTGGTTGGGGCGCCAGATTCTGTCCCGGTTGCTCCTCTTCCAGGCCAGCTCTCTGCTGTGGGCCGGGAGGGCAGTGGAGGATGGCCCAGGTCCTTGGGCCCTGTGCCTGCATGGGAGACCAGGAGGAAACACCTGGCTCCTGGCTTTGGATTGGCGCAGTGTGCTGGCTGTAGTGGCCATTTGTGGGGGGTGAACCAACAGAAAAAGGAAGACCTCTTTCTCTCTCACTGTCTAACTCTGCCTGTCCAAAAAAAAAAAAAGAAAAAGAAAAGAAAAGAAAAGAAGCATGATTTGAATCCTGGCTCTAGCAGTTCCTGGCTGTGGCATGATCGTTAACCTCTAAGTAACCTCTGAAAATGGAGATGTGAGAATATAGACACCAATGATGGTACAATCGGAATAGAGGGGACAGAATTTTTGTTTTGTTCATAATTGGATTCTCCACACCTGGAACTGTTCTAGGCTCAATAAACAGATGGTAAATGAACCAACAGTAGATACTGAGTATTGGCTATCTGTTTAAAAAATTTTATTTGAAAGGAAGACTAACAAAGGGAGAGCGAACGAGTGAGAGAGTTTGATCAATTTGCTGTCTGTTGGTTCACTCCCCAAATGCATGCAAAAACCAGGGCTAGGCCAGGCTGAACCAGGAGTCAGAAACTCTACCTGCGTCTCCCAGAGCGGTGGCAGGGGCCCAAGCATGTGGGCTATCATCTCTTGCCTCCCAGGAGGCATCAGCACGAGGCTGGACTGGAAGTGGAGGAGCTGAGTCTTGAACTGGCGCTCCCACATGGGATCCGGGCATCCTAAGCAGTGGCTTAATGCTCACCCCAGGATTAGTTATTCTATTATGATAAGCAATAAACTTCAAATCCATAGTGCGTACTCTGGTAATATTCTAGCAAATTACCAGTTTCCAAGTGTGAAGAACATTATTTTTAGCTATCCTGGCGTAGCAGCACAAGGATATAGCGTACCGGGGCTGGTGCAGCACCTAAAGCCACCGCCTGCCACACTGGCATCCCGTCTGGGCACCAGTGTGTGTCCTGGCTGCTCCACTTCTGATCCAGCTCCCTGCTCCCTGCGAACGGCCTGGGAAAGCAGCAGAAGATGGACCACGTGCTTGGGCCCCTGCCACCATCATGGGAGACTCCCGGGGTGAAGGTCTTGGCTTTGGCCTGATCCAATCGCGGCCATTGCTGCTACCTAGGGATTGAACCAGCGAAAGGGAAGATCTCTGTCCCTCCCTTTCTCTCTGTAGCTCTTTCAAATAAACAAATAAAGCTAAGGCTTCGGCACGGCCCAGGCCCAGCCCCAGCCGTCATGACAATTTGAGGAGTGAAGCAGCGGATGGAAGATATCTCTCTCACTCTCCATGTCTCCCTCTCTGTAACTCTGCCTTTCAAATAAACACAGTAAAATCTTTTTTAAAAAGGAAAAACATGATATTTAAAAATTATTTTTACTTTTTATTTGAAAGGCAGAGAGGAGAGAGGGAAACAGACACAGAGAGACATCTGCTGGTTCACCATCTAAACGCCTACACCGGTCAGGAGTTAGGAACTCAATCCAGGTCTCTGTTGTGGGTGACAAAGACCCAGATCCTGGAGCTGTCACTGCTGCCTCCCAGGGTGTGGATTAACAACAGGCTGGAATCAGAGGCAGAGATGGGACTCAAAACCAAGGCGCTCGGATATAGGAGGTAGGCTCCATAAATTTTAATCTCTGTGCCAAATGCCAGTTCCAAAAATCACCCTCTTATTATTACCAGAGAGGGGCAAAATGATTTCTTAGTCTTCCTAAGAATCAAATTTCTACCTGGGTAAAACAAACTCAACAGGTAGACTTGAATCTAGATATTTTCTGGAAATTATGAACTAAAGAATTGGGCCACTGGAGATGAATCCTATGAGTTCAAAGACATTTAACAGTCCCATGTGTGGACTTTTTTTTTTTTTTACAGGCAGAGTTAGACAGTGAGAGAGACAGACAGAGAGAAAGGTCTTCCTTCCATTGGTTCACCCCCAAAATGGCCACCACAGCCGGCACGCTGCACCGATCCCAAGCCAGGAGCTAGGTGCTTCCTCCTGGTCGCCCATGCAGGTGCAGGGCGCAAGCACTTGGGCCATCCTCCACTGCCTTCCCAAGCCACAGCAGAGAGCTGGCCTGGAAGAGGGGCAACCGGGACAGAATCCGGTGCCTCAACCGGGACTAGAACCCGGAGTGCTGGCGCCGTAGACGGAGGATTAGCCTAGTGAGCCGCGGCGCTGGCCCATGTGTGGATTTCTAGCTCTAGTTCTTCGCCTCACTATAGACCTCTACGCAATAAAAAACTCTGCCTAGCTGCTGGTACTGTGGTTTGGAGTGAGAACTGCTCAGACTCCTCGTGCTGGGTTAAGACACTGACGGCCTGCCCGGCACAGGCGGCACCTAACCCCCTGCCAGACAAGCGCTATTCTTCTGACGCCCAGTTGACCTGTCCCCTCCTCCTGTCCCCACCACCCCACAATGCAGTCAGGACCTGGTTCAGCTTATGCACATCCTCACTTTGAAACTTCTGTCTCTCTGCTCCACACCAGAGCAGAGGTTTACTCTCCTTCATGTGATGTCCTTACCTTGTACGGACTCTCTACTCCCCTTTGTTCCTCTAGCTGCTCCTATTACTGTGCTGTGCATCCCCTGGAACCAGGAACTCCATATCCCTGGCACAGTGACTGCTACACAGCAGAACGCTCAATAAGCGTCTACAGGAGTCAATGGGTAGCAGAGACGGGGTCAACAGATACCCACTCCACTTGCGGTTCCTGTTTACTCTGCATTCTGCCTAACAGAGAGTCTCACCACTGGCATCATACATTTAATGGAGGAAAGTGACGGGCTCTCTATAAACATGCAAAGAAGCTTGATATATATAATCGTGGGGAGTTAAACAAACCCTTGGCCAATACGGACGCCTACTTACGAAGCTCTGCTCCAGATACACGGCGACTTCGCCCTGCTGTGCGAGTTTCCTAATGGCCCAGTTTTGGAGGCGGCAAACACCACGCCAAAGCTGTACCTGAATCTCATCGCACTTGATGAGCTTCTCCACCTCCCCCTGACTTAGGAGGATGAACTCTTCGTGCCGCACCACCTCAGGAAAGTGCTTCTGGCTGAAGACCTCAGCCGCTTGCATCAGGTCAACGCAGCTGTGCGTTTCCGCAAAGTCCCGGATACCCAGGCAGTTAGAGGGGTCCAGCTGGCTTTCCAAGAACTCACAGCAGGCTTGCTTCACACCTAGGACAAACAGGCGGTGAGCACTTCAGTACACGTGCCAGTATGCGTTCTAGGAGCTCAGTATCTTTTCTATCAGAGGAACCCTGGCTCAACATCTAAGAAACAGGTAAAAAAATTTTACGCACACAAATTCCAGTCTCTGTCTTATGTGCTCTGTGGCTTCAAGCAAGAACCTCACACTTGTCTCCACCTCATCTTTAAAATCAGGATAGCAGGGACACTGGCACAACGAAACAAAAGCCCTTCTAACACGGCTGGGAACAAAGCTTTAAAAGCAAGTACTGATTCAGCACAATGCACCTGTTTCCTACTTGACATCAGAACTTTCTAAAGGACTCTCAGAACAATCTTGTACTCGCTAAAGGCAAAGTTCTGAGCATAAACTGCATTGTGTAACTGTGCACTAACGCAAAAGCTTCACACTCTCAAAATCATGCATTCAAACTGAAAATGTTTAAATTATGTGTATATCAGGACTGAATATAAAAGTAACTGGAAATTCAAAAGGCAGATTGGGCGCTGGAAGGCAGCCCATTCCGGTGGAAACTACTTTCACGTTTGAGTGCTGATTTAGCTTTTATTCTAATAGATATTTCACATGGTTCAAAAACTTAAAGAAGCAAAAGGGTTGACAATGAGAAGCCCTCCCCCCACTCCAGCCTCCCTAGAAGAGGCGCAGTATCCATGCAGGCCACAGACAGTCCCAGTTTCTGTAATTTCCGTCCAGGGAGGAGCACCAGGTGCACACACGTAAGGAAATGCATCCACCGTGCTCTCCTCCAGGGCTTTAGGAGCAGAACAGGTGGAACTGTTCTCCTCAAAGAAGCAAGTGCTCATACGGGAGAGCTCCCCTTACATGGCTGTCGACACCTGATATTCTGCCGCCCACACAAAAGCCAAGGGCAGTAAAGGCAAGCGCCCCATGTCTGTCTGCATCAGTCTCACGCGCGAGTCTGCAGCGCTCATCCCACACTCCCGGGGACACCTGGGCGCGCGTACCTTTCAGCTGCAGCAGGCAGGCTGCGGGCAGCAGCTCCTGCACGTTCTCCACCGTCACGTGCACCGTCTCTGTGTACACGAAGTCCAGCAGGATCTCCATGGTGGACGCAGTCAGCCCCTGGATATCAACGTAAGGCTTCCCCTTCTCTGAAAGCTACAAACTCCGAGTAAGATGATGCTCAGAATCTCACAAGGCAAACGCAGCATCTCCCGTGCGAGAGCTGGAAGGCTGATGAGAGTCTGAACTGAACACACATTAAAAAACCCACTCTATTTCACTGGATTTGTATAAAGCAGACAGGACATGTGTTTGTAGCTTTTTGAATGGGGTGGGCAGTTACCTGAACCCCAGAGAACCCCAGATATACACAGTAGGCGGCACCTTCCTGGAATATCAAATTTATTAGTGAATAACTGGAAACACTGACTTAATACTAAAACAAGGTTTATTGTTGAATAGAATGAAAAAGTTCCATGAACATACCACTAGTGCTCATGAACTTTTTTAAAAAAGATTTATTTATTATTTGAAAGAGTTACACACAGAGAGAAGGAGAGGCAGAGAGAGAGCAAGAGAGAGAGACAGAGAAAGGACTTCCATCTGCTGGTTCACTCCCCAACCGGCCGCAACGGCTGGAGCTGCGCTGATCTGAAGCCAGGAGCCAGGAGCTTCCTCCGGGTCTCCCACGCTGGTGCAGGGGTCTAAGGACTTGGGCCATCTTCCACTGCTTCCCCAGGCCATAGCAGAGAGCTGGATCGGAAGTGGAGCAGCTGGGACTTGAACTGGTGCCCATAAGGGATGCCAGCACTGCAGGCTGCAGTTTTACCTGCTACGCCACAGCACTGGGCCCTGCTCATGAACTTTTAAGACACAATAGTGGGGTAGGTGCTATAGTGTGGCAGGTAGAGCCGCTGCCTGCAGTGCTGACATCCCATATGGGCACTGGTTCAAGTCCCCGCTGCTCCATGTCCGATCTAGCGCTCTGCTATGGCCTGGAAAAGCAGTGGAAGATGGCCCAAGTCTTTGGGCCTCTGCACCTACATGGAGACCCGGAAGAAGCTCCTGGCTCCTGGCCTCAGATCGGCGAAGCTCCGGCCACTGAAGCCAGTTGGGAAGTGGATTAGCAGATGGAAGACCTCTCTCTCTGCCTCTCCTTCTCTCTCTGTGTAACTCCGATTTTCAAATAAATAAATAAATCTTAGAAAAAACAAAACAAAACACAATTTGATGCTTGCAGAGAACCCTGTGGGGCTATGGCTCCACGCCTCCCAGGATTACCTGGCTGTATCATCTGTCCGCAGACTACATTTGGTAATGCGGAACAGGGACACGAAGATCACTCGGAGCCCCCCGTAACACCAAATACAGCTGCACTGCTCCACACTTCTTCAAAAGATGGAGCTGGCTCTGCCTTCAGGTTACTTAGTTACTGGTAGTGTATCTAGTCTAGAAGATCTTGCAATCATGAGAGCCGAAGGGGCCAGGTTCATAAAAACTGTTTAAGAGTGGAAATCTCTGAGTTTACAGGATAGAAACTTCAAAAACTGATTACCTATAATAATGCTAATTTTACTACATCTTTTTTTTTTTTTTTTTTTTTTTTGACAGGCAGAGTGGACAGTGAGCGAAAGAGACAGAGAGAAAGGTCTTCCTTTGCTGTTGGTTCACCCTCCAATGGCCGCTGCATCCGGCACACCGTACTGATCAGAAGGCAGGAGCCAGGTGCTTCTCCTGGTCTCCCATGTGGGTGTAGGGCCCAAGACCTGGGCCATCCTCCACTGCACTCCTGGCCCACAGCAGAGAGCTGGCCTGGAAGAGGGGCAACCGAGACAGAAGACAGAATCCGGCGCCCTGACCGGGACTAGAACCCGGGGTGCCAGCGCCACAGGTGGAGGATTAGCCTATTGAGCCGCAGCGCTGGCCCATTTTACTACATCTTAACCTTAATTTAGAAATTTATATTACAGGGCACCCCATTACAAATTAAATTGCTTTGTTACTTTTGACTTCTCCATTAGCCCAGAGAATAACACAGCATTTTCTACTGAAGCCAAGAACAAAACCAACCTCTAACATTACAAAACCTCACTAGGGGCTGGCACTGTGGCACAGCAGGTTAAAGCCTCTGCCTGCAGAGGCATCCCATATAGGCACCAGTTCGAGTCTCAGCTGTTCTACTTCTGATCCAGCTCTCTGCTACGGCCTGGGAAAGCAGTAAAAGATGGTCCAAGTCCTTGGGCCTCTGCATCCATGTGAGAGACCTGGGAGAAGCTCCTGGCTCCTGGCTTCAGATCAGCACAGCCCCAGCCACTGTGGCCAAACTGGAGAGTTAACCAACAGATGGAAGACCTCTCTCTCTCACTCTCTCTGCTTCTGCCTCTCTGTAACTCTGCCTTTCAGATAAATAAATAAATCTTAAAAAGAACTCACTGTACATTATTTTGGAAATGGGTTTTAACTTTTTTTTAAAGGATTTATTTATTTATTTGAGAGGCAGAGTTACAGACAGTGAGAGGGAGAGACAGAGAGAAAGGTCTTTCCTTCCATTGGTTCACTCCCCAAATGGCTGCAATGGCCGGAGCTGGGCCAATCCGAAGCCAGGAGCCAGGAGCCTCCTCTGGGCCTCACTCATGGATCTAGGGGCCCAAGCACTCGGGCAATCTCCTCCTGCTTTCCCAGGCCTTAGCAGAGAGCTGGATAGGAAGAGGAGCAGCTGGGACTAGAACCAGTGCCCACAAGGGATGCTGGTGCCACAGGTGGAGGATTAACCACAGTGCCAGCCTTGGTTTTAACATTTAACACAGTATAAGTCTGCAAACAATTACTGTCCGAATATATTAAATATAGTCAATACTAATGATACTAAAATATATAAATACATGTATTCCAGAAGTTTCTCATTCAATAAACTATATTCCCATGAGTCAAACAGTTTAAATATGATTTTACCACACATGAATTTAGAGCAATTTCATATTTCATATATAGATACATATTTTAATGATTTATTTATTTATTTGAAAGGCAGAGTGACACAGATCTTCCATCTACTGGGTCACTCCCTGAATGGCCGCAATAGCCAGGTCTGGGCCGGGCCAAAGCTAGGAGCAAGGAGCTCCATCCTGGTCTCCCACATGGGTGGTAGGGCCCATGTATTTGGACCACTGTCCACTGCATTCCCAGGCCCATTAGCAAGAAGCTGGATTGGAAAAGGAGCAGCCAGGACTCACCATGGGGTGCCAGCACCACATGCAGTGGCTGGAACCACTAGGCCGCAACACCAGCCCTTCACCTTCATATTTTGCATCACAATTTTTCAGTGTACTTCTGAATTTACTAGGATTTTTTTTTTAAAAGATGTATTATTTATTTGAAAGGCAGAACTACAGAGAGAGTGCAGCCCACAATCTTCCATCTACTGATTCACTCCCCATATGGCCCTGAAGGCCAGGGTTGGGCCAGGCTGAAGCCAGGAGCCTGGAGCTTCTTCCAGGTCTCCCACATGGGTGCAGGGCCCAAGGACTCGGGCCATCTTCCATTGCTTTCCCAGGACATAGCAGAGAGCTGGATCGGAAGAGGAGCAGCCGGGACTCGAACTGGTGCCCATGTGGGGTGTTGGCATTGTGGGTGGCAGCTTTACTTGCTACTCCACAACACTGGCCCCTATGATTTAATATTCACAGCAAACTGGTAAGGCTATCTGGTCTGATGTGATATTATTTCCACTTATGACATAAAGGATCTAAGGTTCAAAGAAGTTATGTGACTTGACCAGGGCCACTTAACTAAAAGCGACAGATAAGACTCAGGTATTCTGGCCTCAGTCTAAGATCTTCTGACTGAACAACTAAGTTGACTGCAGGGCTGGAAGAGAACAAGGAAACCATCTAGTCCAACCACCTATTTTACAGATCAACCCAGTGAAATCAGATGGTTGCCAGGGTAATACATAATTGCTAAGAGAACTAAGTGGGCCTTGGGGCCGGCGCTGTGGCGCAGTGTGTTAAAACCCTGTCCTGAAGCACTGGCATCCCACATGGGCGCCAATTCTAGTCCTGGCTGCTCCTCTTCCAATCCAGCTCTCTGCTATGGCCTAGGAAAGCAGTAGAAGATGGCCCAAGTGCTTGGGCCCCTGCACCTGTGTGGGGACCTGGAAGAAGCTCCTGGCTCCTGGCTTCGGATTGGCACAGCTCCGGTCGTTGCAGCCATCTGGGGAGTGAATCAGTGGATGGAAGACCTCTCTGTTTCTACCTCTCTCTGTAATTCTTTCAAATAAATAAAATAAATCTTTTTTTTTTTTTTTAAAGGACTAAGTGGGCCTTGGGACTCTTTCCCTTAAACCAATTACTCTTAAAAGTAAATACAAAATCATCTGGCATTTTCTTGCCAGATGTCAGTTTTTAAAGAAAGAATGAGGAAAAAAAAAAAGAATTTGTACAGAACTCTATACTAATTTCTGAGTGGGTTAAAAGAGTGCAGAAGGTTTTCTCCAAGCTGACACCCAACAGGATGCACACCATGCAACTAACAGTCAGCAGCCTGGGTGCACTGCACGGGCTGCAGCTGCTGGTGACACCCCCTCCCGGGGAAGGCCCCTGCTGCTGATGCTGTCGGGCAGGGCTCACTCAGGACCGTGTAGCACGTGATCTGTAATGCTGCATCACACGGGGTCATTTTGACATCAGCCTGGAGGAGCTGGAATGACCTGTTAGGCTTCTGCGCGCTTCCTACCAGCAGTGTGACTGAGTGCTGGTTCACAGCATCATTAACTGCGCTGGCTTTAAAATCAGATTCCAAGGACAGTGCTGTGGGGCCACAGGCTGAGCCACTGCCTGCCATGCCATCCTGTATCAGGTCCCAGTGCTCTGCTCTGACCAGCTGCCTGCTAACGAGCCTCGGAAGGCAGCAGATGATGACCTAAGTACTCGGGTTCATGCCACCCACGCAGGAGGACCAGGGGGCAGTTTCTGGCTTCTGGCTTTGACTATTGCAGGCATTTGGGGAATGAATCAGTGGATGGTTCTCTTTCTCTTTCTCTCCCCCTCTCTCTGTTGCTCTACCTTTCATGTGGATAAAAATAAACATTTAAAAATAAATGAAAGTAGATTATAAACTTATATATCAGAAGCTGGGGAGGCATAGTAAAAAATTGTTTGGGGAGGGGCCCGAGCTGTGGCATAGTAAGTTAGGCCTCTGCCTGCAGTGCCAGCATCCCATATAGATTCTGGTTCGGAATCCCAGCCGTTCCACTTCCAATCCAGCTCCCTCCTAGTGGTCTGGGAAGGCAGTAGAAGATGGCCCAAGTGCTGGGGTCCCTGTATCCACACGGGAGACCTGGAAGAAGCTACTTGCTTCAGATCAGCCCAGCTCCAGCAGTTGCGGCCAAGTTTGGGGAGTGAAACAGCAGATGGAAAACCTCTCTCTGTCTCTCCTTCTCTCTCTCTGTAACTTTGCCTCTCAAATAATTAAAAAAAAAAAAATTAAAGCTTAGAAAAATGTGAAGGCAAATTTTAGAATCAATAAGAACCAATAGCTGGGGGCCAGTGCTGTGGTGTAGCAGGTAAAGCCACCGCCTGCAGTGCTGACATCCCATCCAGCCACTGGTTCGAGACTTTGATCCAGCTCTCTGCTATGGCCTAGGAAAGCAGTGGAAGATGGCCCAAGTCCTTGGGCCCCCGCACCCACGTGGGAGACACGGGGGAAGCTATTGGCTTTGGATCGGTGCAGCTCCAGCCATTGTGGCCATCTGGGAAGTGAACCAGCAGATGGAAGACCTCTCTCTTTGTCTCTGCCTTTCCTCCTCTCTCTGTGTAACTCTGACTTTCAAATAAATAAATAAGTCAATCTTTAAAAACAAACCAACACAAAGCCAATAACGTCTCATTACCCACTAAGCTGTCCTAAGCACTTTACACGTAATTTTCTGTCTTCACCACAGCCTTGTGTGACACACTGGGCAGCACTATTATCTCTAACACAGAGAGGAGAAAACGCAGGCACAGCTATGTGCGCACCTTCCTGTGAATAAGCCTGCCTGCTTACACAGCGTCTTGCAAGAATCCACCACCGTACGAAGCGTGGGTTGTTTCCCTCGGTGAAGCGAGGCGAGGGGCTTACAGACGTGGGCTGCCCGGGTGCGGCCCGCTTACCTCGCTGGTGAACATGGCGCAGAAGTAGTCGCTGCAGGCAGCCAGCACGATCCGGTGGGCGGGGAAGTCCTTCTGCTCCACTCTCAGCGTCACGTCGCAGAGGGTGCTGCTCTTCCTGAGGGCGTTCATCGAGTTGAGGATGGATTTAGCATGCGTGTTGGTCATTATGTCTTTGGGGGCCATCCTGCCTCCCATCAAGCAATTTGGAGAAAGAACTGAGGGGCCCTGGGTCCTGGAGCTGCAAGAGAAGGCAAGAGAGGCGCACAGGCCATCAGCTTCCCAGACTGGGACTGAGACCTCCGCAGGCACAGACGCCCACAGGGACAGTCCCTGCGCTCTCTGGGCTCACCGCCATCTGGCCGCTAACTCTTCTAACTTATGGAGCAGCCCTGCTTCCTCCCAATTCCTCTGCCACCTGCAGTTTACTGTAATCAGTGCTCAAGCGTATTCTAAACAGAAAGGACTATGTATCTTCATGGAATTGTCTCTAGTGATAAAAAGGTAAAATCCCTTAAAGGGGTGACATCGTGGCTACTTAATATTCCTAAGAGGGCAGGTTCCTGGTTCATATGGACCCTAGCAGGTACACAATTAAAGTTTAACAATTAAATATAAGAAAAACAGTGTATTCAACTTAGAACAAGAAAGGCTAGTATTGCTGAAAGTGAACTGGTTTCCAAAGAAATACAAGTAGGCAAAGAGTTATGTATGAGGATTTCCAAAGATAACTACAATTCTTCTGAAAATGAGATTTCAAACGACACCCTGGGACCTGCTTTGAATAGCAGAGACCACGCAAGCCATCTGTGGTCTCCCCAGAGTCGTCAAAACTCCTCAGTAGGAGTCTTCCTGTTCTACTCGATTGGGAACGTCCAGCAATGCTAACATATCAATATTTACAGCACTTCTTCTACACTCAGAGAACTTGTTAGGACATAAACCTAAAATCCCTCCACTGCCAACCTCACCGCCTTCACTGCCGGTGCCTGTTACAAGTCAGCCCTCTGTCCCATGGCTCCCCTCCCACACCGTCAACCAACTGCAGATAGAAATATTCGAGAAAAAAAATTCATGGGTATTGTACATGCACGTGTTTTTCCCTTGACATTATTGCCTGAGTAGAGTATCAAAACCACTTACACAGCAGTTACAATGCATTAGGTAGGCTGTATGCAAATACTGCGTTCTGCAGGAGACCTGAGCGCCTGCCTATCTGGTATCTGTGGTAGCTCCGGGCACCAATGCGCTGCAGACACCAAGGGACGGCTGCACTCGTGATGCACCTGTGTGCTCGATGATTCCCAACTTAACAGCAACTTTAGGAACAGGGGCTAGTTCACAGTCTTTTTTTCTCCTTTGGCTTCAGGCACAATTTCTGGGAGTGAAATGGGGGGTGGTCATGAAGAGAGTACATCTTACTGGGAATCCAAAACTTTCCAAAATGATCCAAGAAATTAAAAAAAGCTCACAAGTCACGGTCAGGATGTTTGAGGAGCAAAAACAAGACCCCAAACTCATCTACTTCTGTCCAGGGTCAGCACATCGCTCTACATGATCCACCCGGCGACTGAGCCACAGGCATGTTGCACACCGGCCGGTGATTCATCAGAGCGAGCGTCCTGCACAAAGCTCTTCCTTGGCTCGACCGAGGGCCACCCTGGGATGCAAGGGTCGGAAGGCACCTCGCGCGGGGACGCCGGCCCCACCGGGCAGCTTCCCTTCCGGAAGGGCCCTATTCTAGAACCTCCGATCACACCTGAACACGGGGGCTCCACCACGGGAGATTCGGGGCGGGGCCGGGGTGTCCACTCCTGGTCAAGGGTCAGTTCCCGAGAACGAAGGAAGGTCTTGGCCGCGGACCACGCCGGGCGCTAGGCTGGCACCGCCTGGCAGAGGTCGCCGGGCGCCGCAGGCCAGAAGCCCCCCGCCTTCCTGCTGGGAGGGAGCCCCAGCAATGGGGGAAGGGCCACCACCTTATGAAGGCAGGGGCTACCTGCCGCCGCCACCTCCGGTCAACTCACCTCGGCTCCCGGGCCCACCAGCCGCGCCGAGCCCGGCCACGGTCCGTGGGGATGGGGCGGGCAGCGGGGCGAGCAGGCGGCTCAGCAGGAGCCGGAGCGCCGCCGCCGCCCCCGCTCGGAGGCTGCGGAGCCGTCACCGTGGGCGTCCCGGCTCCGGTCCCCGCGGCCGCGCGACGTGATGACGTAATGCCAAGCGAGGCCCGCCCCCTCCTCCCCTGGGGCGGCATCACGTGAGGCGTCGTCGTCACCTGACCCGCAAGTGCCCGGGGCTGGCTTCGGCCAGCAGCAGGAGAGGGGGCGCCCAGGGAGGGGATTGCACCGGCGTCCCGCTCTGTGAGGGGCTGGGACCGGGTTTCTTTCTGCCTGCAGCCCGCGAGCAGGCCCCACGGGAGCCTTCCAAGGGCTCCTGGGCGAAGGCGCTGACTGCAGGGGCTCTGTTTACCTGCCAGGGATTCGCGTACTGCCCGTCATCCAGGAAACCCACAGAGACGTCAACTGCCTCAAAGTCCACGGTCCACATGGCGGCCTCGCGCCGACTAGTGCTGTGGCGAGAACCCCGAGACCTCGGGCGTTCTCCGCGTCACAGTGCGGCTCGGAGGGTCTCGGAGCAGCCCTGCCGGCCCTGTCGGCCCTCCTCGGGGTGCAGCGAGGGGGCGGCTAGGCCTCCTGCTTCTCTAGGCCTCCTGCTTCTCCTTGACTTGGACGCATTCTGTTAGGGCCGGGGCTCCTCGGTTCCGCCTAAGTCTGCCCACACTGCTTTCCTGTGCGCGGCCTCTGATGCCTTAGGGTGGTGATACCCCAGCGCGGGGGCGGCTGCTATTTTGCCTGGTGTCTGTCTTCCATAAGCAGTCTTCCCACCCGGAGACTCCCTGGTTTACACGTTGTGGGTGGACGTGCAAGGCTGGGGAAGTTCTGCGGGGGGAGTTTGGGAAGTCATCACAGGTATGAATGCAGATACCCTTTGGCTCCGCCACGTATACTGTATGCGGCAGTGTCGTGTGTAGATTAAACACCCTCAACGTGCTGGTTCAGTAAGGTGTGCGTTCAACCCTGTACCGTGCTGCTGTGAGCAGCAGGTGTCGTCTTGCTATTATTTGTATCAAAACGTGAGAAGATATATTCAATTATATTCGACCGTATGTATATAAAAGAAACAAAGTACAAAATAAAATGGTAACATTGGTTTTTTGGGGGGAAGGGTCTGGATGGTCGTGACACAGGGTGGAAAGGTTTTTCTCTTTTTGTGCCCTTTTAGCTTTGCCTCATGTGACTTAAAATATGTACAATTTAAATAAAAACAGTTCTTTGTTTTCTGGATGCAAAATATCCCTTTAGTGAGCCTGCCCAATTCCTGGCAGACACCTTAGGAATTTTTCCAAATGTGAGAGGGAATTTAACAAAAAGACACTGCGTCGCAGCGGTGGGGGATCTTTCTCCTGCCAAGGGCCTTGTGGGTATTTAGAACATCATTCACAGGCCAAAATCATCAACTTAAAAATTAGCCTGTTATAAAGACTTTCGTCCTGAGATTTCTATAGTTGACAATGTTTTAGTATAGTTGTATAAATAAAGAAAAAAATTACGTTTTTCCTACTTAAAAAAAAATTAGCCTGCTGTAGATTCAGTGAATTTTGAATCCCACCTCAGCAGGACCAGACCCAGTGATTTTGGGGCCCTTAAATGACTGAGCCCCACCCCTGCCAATATACCCACTGTTTAACCCGAGGTTGAAAGAGGTGCAGGTAGCAAGATCACATCGGGGGTTCTAACTCAGGCTTCCCTGTTCCTCAGGGGCACAGTCCCAGCACGTGTGCTCATGGGGACACTACGCCTCCCACACAAGAATACCTCCAGCCATTCGGATACTTGAGCCGACATCCTACAACCTATTCTGGAAGACCAGGTCTGAAACAGGTCAGTCCATCAGTTTGGTCCTGATGCTCGGTGTACATAGTTACCAAGGGATTTCAGGGAAGACAGGGAAGCTGCCCTGGAATTCTGGATCCAGGTGCACAGAGTGGAAGTCGGATCAGCAGTCAGCCAGGCAAGACACATGGCATTCTGCACTGCCCGGCTGTGGCAGCGTAAGAATGCAACTGTCAGGGACCCCAGCCCCAGGAGCAACCCAAGCAGAGCCCAGGCCACTGCTGAGTCTCACTCCCCAGCTTTGCACCCTGCTTCTCAGAGGTTGATTCCTGCCTCGCTGGAGGCAGCTGGGATTCATGGGCAGACTTCCGAGGGGAGATGGGACTGTCAGAGGACCAGAGTTCCCCCAAAAGGGCTCTGCTGAGGCCCCCTCGATCGCAAGGCAGCCTAGGACGTTTCCCCCCTCCTGGGGCCTTCCCCTTCCTTCTTGGGGTCACACCTGCATCCGGCTTGCTTCATTTACAGGAAAACATTTGCCCCAATAAAATTCTTCACACTTAATTCCATTTGGCAAATGCTTTCTTGAGGACAGGACAAATATAAAGGGCATTCAAGAATCTTACTCACCTGAGTTTTAAAAAGTTCTATTTTTTTTTTTCTAATTGCAGATTGATAGTCTATAGAGATAAGGCTCTTTCCTATTTTTTTTTTTTTTAATATTTATTTACTTGAAAGGCAGAATTAGAGAGACAGAGCTCTTCCATCTGCTGGTTCACTCCCCAAATGGCTGTAACGGCCAGAGCTGGAGCTTCTTTGGGTGAGGGGCCCATGGACTTGGGCCATTTTTGCTGCTTTCTCAGGCGCATTAGCAGGGAGCTGGATCAGAAGTGGAGCAGCCGGGACTTGAACTGGTGCTCATATAGGATGCTGGGGCTGCAGGCAGTGGCTTTTCATGCTTTGCAACAGGGCCAGCCCCCCTAATTTTTGATTTACTGATGCAAAAGGGACAGAATAAGATTCTTGGCCCTTTCTTTCTTAATACTTAATTTTTAAAAAAATTTGTAATTTATTTGAGAGGTAGAGTTACAGACAGTGAGAGTGAGAGACAGAGAGAAAGGTCTTCCTTCTGTTGGTTTATTCCCCAGATGGCCGCAACGGCCAGAGCTGCACTGATCCAGGATCCAGGAGCTTCTTCCCTGTCTCCCATGCAGGTGCAGGGGCCCAAGGACTTGGGCCATCTTACTGCTTTCCCAGGCCACAGCAGAGAGCTGGATCGGAAGTGGAGCAGCTGGGTCTTGAACTGGCGCCCACATGGGATGCTGGCGCCACAGGTGGAGGATTAACCTACTCCGCCACGGAGCTGGCCCAACGCTTATTTGTTTTCATGTACTTGAAAGACAGAGTGACAGACCAAGAAAGAAAAAGATCTGCTATCCACTGGTTCATTCCTCAAATACCTGCAACAGCCAGGAACCAGGAGCTCCCTCCGGGTCTCCCAGGTGGATGCAGGGACCCAAGTACTTGGACCATCCTGTGCTGCTTCCCAGGATGTATTAGCAGGGGGCTGGGAAGCAGAGGTCAGAACTTGAATTAGCACTCCGAGTTGAGCGTCCCAAGTGGCGGCCTCATCCGCTGCCACAACACTGCTCCATGGCCCCCTTTAACCAGTTTGTTGTTCTGTCCTCATTTCCTTACTCTGAGCCTGGACGGGAACAGCCTGTACTGTGCTTGAGGCTTCATCAGCTGCTCTGGGTCTCCCGACTTCCTCCTCCAGACAGTGGATGCAGCTGGATCAGAGAGAACCCTGAGATGCCTTGCAGGTCTATACTATGGCTGCAAATGCAGACGCCTATAGGGAACTCACAGTCTTCCCTAGACTAGAGGACTGAGGCCAGTATATGAATCCAGGTCATTCTGACTCCAAGTCTCAAGTCTCAGAACTTAAAAATTCCTTTTGCTCCTGGTTTCATTATCTTCCCTTGCTTTTATTGGAACTGCCAACAAGTGGCAAGTAACTATTACCTTCTTCTTCCTGTATTTCTAGTTTACTCAATCTACATTCTTGTTGAGGACCCGTTCTGTACTAGGCATTCATTACAAAGTGAAGACCCTGTAGTTAGTTATGAAGTAAGCTAGCCTGGATGGGTGTCAGCTGCATCTCCTGTTGTCAAGCGTTGTTTCATGATGTCTGAGTGTTGTCATGTGTGTGTGCTCCACGTGTGTCCACACCAAGTGGTCCTGCCCATGGGCATGCCCACCCGCAGCATCTGCTCTGTTCCACATCGCGCCAACACTCGCTCAGTATTAGGGTTTTTAATTTGTGACAGTCTGATGGAGTGAAATGATTGATCACCTTGGCTTTGATGTACATTTCCCTGCTACCACTTGAGGCTGAGGAATTATTCCTGTTTCTTGGCCTGCCTGGATCACTTCCCAAAAGGATCAATTGTTGTCCCAACTGTACAGGCTTGTCTCTGGTAGTGAACTCCTCTTTGTAACTCCAGAAGACTCTCTAGCTGAGAAGTGAGTCCTGCCAGCTTATGTGGTCTACACAATGAACAGAACTCAGGTCAGGTTGACTACAATTCACAAAGGCGGCCGGCGCTGCGGCTCAATAGGTTAATCCTCTGCCTGCGGTGCCGGCACCCAGGGTTCTAGTCCCAGTCGGGGCGCCGGATTCTGTCCCAGTTGCCCCTCTTCCAGGCCAGCTCTCTGCTGTGGCCTGGGAGTGCAGTGGAGGATGGCCCAAGTGCTTGGGCCCTGCACCCGAGTGAGACCAGGAGAAGCACTTGACTCCAGTGCAGTGTGCCAGCCGCGGCGGCCACTGGAGGGTGAACCAACAGCAAAGGAAGACCTTTCTCTGTCTCTCCCTCTCACTGTCCACTCTGCCTGTCCAAAAAAAAAAAAAAATTTTTTTTTTTTTTTTCACAAAGGCACAGAAAGGCCCGGAATAACCCCTTGATCAGACAATCCCAGGCAAGGTGGTTTCAATGAACTCTGGCATATCTACCAGCACCTTTGAGAATCTTCATTATTAAACACTATTACAGCACACTAATTTCTCTGGTAAGATGATTTGTGAAGGAAGCAGAGAAAAGTAAAGTGTGGTTGAGGAACCAGTGCTAACAACTCAGCTAGGTTCAGACACCTGCCCAGATGCCACCAGCCTGCGATGCCTACGGCTCATTCTCACCGCAGCAGGATCTGAAATTGTTAGTCTTAATCCCTTGGAGCTGTGTGCAAACAGTAGAGACCACGCACGTTGAATCTTTGAATGCCAAGTGTCTTCTGTATGTTCTTTTATTATCATCATACTCTGCATCAAGATACATAGCAACGATAGCAGGTTTCTTCTTAAAGCTTAGTATTAAATATTAAATATCTTTCCCCATTTTAATCTTACATTACTCTGCCAAGAAAAAAAATTAAAACTCAAGTTATCTGAAGCCTGGACACACCTCCATGATTAGCCGGGCTCGGAACCAGTTGGTGGCTTTATGCTTCCTGCTGTATAAGCAGATCCGGGCCCTAGAAGGATGGGGCCAGGTTACACTTGTTTGTGAAAAGTGTGCTACAAAAATGATGGCCTGTCATAAGCCAGGTTACAAAGTAAGGACGGGGTAAGGGAGGGACGTTTTCTTCCAGAAAAACCCAGAATTTCTGAAGAGTCCCAGTCTGTAATTTTTTCCCCAAAATGGTTAGAGGAAGGGGTAAAATCTCAACATGAGCTTCAAAGTTCCGTCTCTGCGAGGGGCCAGCAGCTGCCGTGCCGAGGAGGGGACGGCCAGGTGGGCCCATCGCCACCCCGCCCGGCCGGCAGGAAGGGCATGCAAGGGTGCTGCCCAGTGGGTGACCGTGGGCTGCGGCTCGGCTGATACTGAATTCTCTAAGAGGTTTCTTCTAGAAACAGACAACTCACACTCTTCCTCTCACTTCAGCAAAGAAGTTATTTTTAAAAGCACTTGGGAAGTCCCTCCTCACCGCTCGGGTGGGGAGGCTCAGAGAAGGGAGTCGTCGGTGCAGCCGCCTTCCAGGCCGTAACGGAACTCCTGGAGGTTGGAGACCCCGTAGAAGTGGACAAAGGCTGCTGCCACCACCAGGACGTGGAAGATCTGATGAGACTGGAACTGCGGGGACAAGGAGAGGAGAGGCCTTAGGGTGACAGCAAGGGAGCACCCGAGACGAGGGGAGAGCATCTGCCTCGTCCATTCTCCTCGAAAATCTCTCTTCACATGGTAGGAGCGATGAGTATTTGTTGCAGAAAAATTTCAACACACAATCCTTGTCACCAATACAGCGCTATGTGAATACTGGCTGCTTTCCCCCAGCGTACGTACTCGTACGTACCCACCAACACTACCGAGTCTCTCCGCACCTTCCACCCGGCCCTTTCCCCCTGGGCCGGTCACTCACCAGGACAGGCCCTGCTGCAGGAGTTACTCCTTACCCAAATGTCAAATTTCCCAGGAAAGAAGCGCTCAGGAATGCGTGCAGCATAAAGGCCGGCTCCGGTGATGTACATGACAGCCATGAGGAAGAACCAGCCCATCTGGCCCACCGTGGTGGCCTTGACAAAGCCCTCGGCGATGGTAAAGTGCATGGTGGGCACGACGCCACTCAAGCCAAGCCCCAGGAACACACCTGAAAGCAGCAGACGGCAGCTCAGCACGCTGGGGGACGGCCACCGGGGGAGGCTCGCTGTCTCACTCTGCGATCCCAGCACTCGTGACAGCCCGCTGTTCCCTCTGCACGAGGACGGGAGGCGGCCACTACGGCTTCTGTGCCACGGCCTTTCACAAGCACAGATCCCTCCTGTCCACTCCCGTTCAGGAGCCCGGGCAAGCATGGCACACCAGGCGGATGCAAGATCTCCGTACTGCCCAAGCCAGAGAAGGGGAAGGAGGGCTCCCCTTCAGGGTCACTACCAGAACCCTAACTTCCCAGATTAGCAGCGAACACACAAGGCGAGAGCCCACACTGTACCTGACCAGAGAGCAGGACTACCTTTTCCGTCCTGTCGACAGCCTTGTCTACAGCACAGTGCCTGGCACTTGATAAGTCTTCAATTTCTTAACATTTAATATTAAATATTATATAATTTACATTTTAAATAAAGGCTAAAACACTGTAGACTTAAGAAATCTAAAGGGGCTAAAGATTAGTGTTTTGGTAGTGTTGCCACAGGTAATCAAAGTGTGAGATTAGAATCCAGCTGAGACAAACCTGGCCCTGGCCTGTGGCTGTCCCAGCTGTTCCTGACTGTTCTAAACCAAGTATGAGAGCAGCCATTTCTACTGCAGCTAACTGACAGCAGGGTCATGATATGTCCTAGTAACAGCCCACCGAAATAGCGCAAGACTTGCGGAGAAAACTTAGCCTTAAGAATCCGAGCTAATTTGAAAGTTCCAATAATCAGGGTGTAGGTGGGGTCCCCAAACTGCAAACCTTAGGGCCCACAATTGCGCCCATCAGACCCAAGATCCAAGTACCTCGGAAGCTTACCCCAGGTCTGCCTACCCACCTGCTCTTGTCTGCCGGTGCTTAGGGGTGGCGAAACGGTCCCATTGTGCCACGATGATGGCAGAAATGCCCAGGACACAGACGATGGAGAGGTAGATGAGCCGGGGCTGTGGGGAGCAGTAGAAGGAGTAATAGAGCCAGGGGACGAAGCTCCCCATAATCAGCAGAGCAATCCCTGAATAGTCCAGTCTAAAAAAAAACCACAAAAGCGAAACATATCAACGAGAGAAATGAAATATGGCTCATTTCCCGGGTTCTTTCTCTGCTCCTCCGCTCTCAAATTTAATCATCTTTGTCTTCACTTCCCCTGCCCTCCATCCCATATTCTCCATTAAAACCCAATGTCAAGCAGCACCACCATTTTAGTGGCAAGGGGTCCGGTATTGTGGCACAGTGGTTAACACTGCTGGGGACGCGGGGACACCCACCTCTCACACAGGAGTGCCCCCCACTCTGCTCCTGATCCAGCGTCTTGCTAACGTGCACCCTGGAGGCAGCAAGCGACACAGCTCAAGTACTCGGGTCCCAGAACCCCGTGAGGGAGGCCTGCATGGTCCCGACTTAGGCTTGGCCCAGCCCTGGTTGTTGTAGCCATTTGGGGAGTGAACTTGTGGGTGAAAAAAAATCTCTCTTTCAAATAAGTTAAAATGGAAAAGGCTGAGCCTCCCTGCGTGCAGACCACTGTCCCTCTGCCTCGGCCGTGAATGGCCCTCTCCCCTCGGGGGGTCCGGGATTGAGAGGCTCCATCGCAATCCAGCTGGCCCCCCAGAACACATGCAAGGTGGGCCCCGTTCTGAAAGATGCACACTAACACCAAACTCCTGACTCCGGGAGCACTGAGGGCTGCTTCCGCTCGTTCTGTCTTAGCTGACTTTTAAATGAGGCGAATGTGTTCTTAGGGCTGGTGTTACTGGGAAAAACAAAGTAATTCACCACCAAAACCACAAACAACAAACAGCTCAGCTCAGGCCTGGAGCTGCGGGACAGGGGAGGCGCAGATGACGGACATCTGGGGCTTCCAGCAGCGCATGGGCAGCAGAGATAAGCGCTCCTCACTGGTGGGAGGGGCCGTGGCAGAGGAAGCACGCGCTATTCACCACGCCCACAGCGGGGTCAGCTGGTACTGGGTCCAGGTCACGGGAAGCAGTCCACAGCACCCCGCATTTCACAAGAGCCAGCACTGCTCAGCCGGAAAATGCATTCCACACTGGTTCCCGAACCTGCTCAGGAGGCTGCAGCAGGTTTTTCACGAAGTGTTTAAGAGAAAAGCTGTCACCCGACTCGAGCCTTCCCATCGGGCAGGCAGTTAGTCCAGGGCTCAGAGGCCTGCGTCCCACAGAGCAGCGCTGGAGCTCAACTCTCAGCTCTGGTCTCTGGCTCCAGCTGCCCACCAGCACAGACCCTGGAAGCCAGTGGTTACAGCTCCTGCCACCCACATGGGAGACCTGGACTGAGTTCCTGGCTCCCGGCTGCAACCCAGCCCCATCCCAGCCACTGCTGGCATCTGGGGAGTGAACTGGCAGACGGGAGCTCCCTCTCTGTCTCTCACCAAAAGGAAAGAAAAACTGTTCGTCCGGCACTTGAGGATTTCCAGAGCTCGTTAGGAGTTAGAGGCATTCCCGGCACCCTGTCCGCACCAGCATCACACGATGCGGGCACAGTGCACGGACTTCTGTAGCTGTGCCCTCAACTCACTTGGAGAAAGTCCGGGAGACTTTCTCTGAATGACAGTAGACGGTGTGGAAGAGCCAGGAGAAGCTGAGGCAGAGCACTGCGCCCAGGAAGAACATCCCGAAGACCACCTTCTCCTGGAGGGGGGCCATGAAGTACATGTTTGGTCTGAGCATGGTCAAGATTCCCAAAAAGAGAAACAGCACGAAACCTGCAGGGAGGAAAAAGCAAACCCGTGAGGAGAAAGGGAACGCGCACACGCTGACAGCTGATGGGTTCAGATCCGCGAACCGTAGGATCAGAAGTTTAAGCCAGTTTGTGGGAGCTGCAGGTGTTTTTCATTTTCTTTAAACAGTGGGGACTTAGGAAGTAGAGAAATTGCCTCCACCTAGAACAGTCCTGCCAGGGATAGTGAGAATGTCTAGCCCCAATTTCTTGTTTCCAGGCCTTCTACACTCAGTCTTTAAAATCAGTCATCAAGGCCAGTGCTGCGGCTCGCTAGGCTAATCCTCCACCTGCAGTGCCGGTACCCCAGGTTCTAGTCCCGGTTGGGGCACTGGTTCTGTCCCGGTTGCTCCTCTTACAGTCCAGCTCTCTGCTGTGGCCCGGGAGGGCAGTCGAGGATGGCCCAAGTCCTTGGGCCCTGCGCCCACATGGGAGACCAGGAGGAAGCACCTGGCTCCTGATCGGCGCAGCGCGCCGGCTGTAGCAGCCATTTGGGGAGGTGAACCAATGTAAAGAAGATCTTTCTCTCTCTCACTAACTCTGCCTGTCAAAAAAAAAAAAAAAAAAAAGATTTAAAATCAGTCATCAAAGACTGAACAAGGTCACTAGGTGTTAAAGACACGACTCTAGGGGCTGATGTTGTAGCACAATGGGTTATGTCATCACCTGCAACACCAGTATCCCATTTGAGTGCCAGTTCGAGTCCTGGCTGCTCCACTTCCAATCCAGTTCCCTGCTAATGCACCTGGGAAAGCATCAGATGGCCAGAGTGCTGGGGCCCCTGCACCCACGTGGGAGACCTGGATGGAGTGAAGCAGCAGGTGGAAGTTTCTCTTTGTTTCTGTCTCTCCCTCTCACTGTTTCCATAACCCTGCCTTTCAAATAAATAAATCTAAAAAAAAGGGTATAACTCCAGCTATCCATTAACCAGAGCAACTATACTGGCCTTCCTTTCCATGGACAAAGGCTACACAATCCCTTGGTAGTTAAGGAAACAAAGTTGGATTCCCCCCCGACCCAAGCCACTCACCAAGCAGGTGGGTCCAGATGTTGCCGGTCTCCGTGTGGATGCGGAAGATGCTTCTGAAGCAGGCCCGGAAGGAGGGCATGGGCGGCCGGTGGCCGTGGAGCAGGTAGTCATTGTCCTTCAGCCAGTCGGGCAGCACGTCGTACGGGATGACCCGCCAGCGGCCCTCCCACACCTGCAACAGGCAAGCTCGCGCTAGGCAAACACTGGCTCCCTGGGGTGAGCAGGGGCCCCGGGACCCCGTCTGGGAAGCTGTCGGGCAAGCTTCCGCTGGTCCCCGGGACGAGCAGGGAAGCAGCGTGGACCAGCCGAGACGAGTCACAGCATGCGTGGGCTACCAGGGCGCTGACTCAGAGTCTGACCGTTTTCTAAAAACTGCGACGTCCTTGTCTCACGTTTGTGTATCTGGATGTGCTTATGTACGTGTTTCTCAGCTTTTAAAACAAATCTGCCACACCTCCTTTAGGCCACTTGAAATTTCAAAACTGAACCAGTGAATGAAGACAAATTTACATCGGGTTTTATAAACACACGAGCCCTTCTCCGTCCCTCTCCTCCAGGAGACGGCCTGCCCCGCTCCATCCCTCCCCGCAGTCACACTCTCAGTTCTTTCTGGCCGTGACTTCTACAGTCTAGAGCAGGGGTCCGAGTCTAGGGTCCGTGCACCATGGACAAAATCCAGGGAGTGGATGAAAACTTGGATGGAAAAAAGGACCTTGGTGTTCATTTACTTCTAACTGCATTTAGGATTTCCCTCAATTACAGATGTAGGCAACGGACCCGAGTATTAGAACATACGGCTTTGTCGCCACAGAAACCTCTGATGTTCTCACGCACTACTTCTGCAGATATTTCAAAATGCTCACCACCGCTCAGAAAGTACATTTCTACCCGAGTTCAGCGATACTGCTTATGTGGCGTGTCATAACAGAACCTACAGCACCGCAGTGCACTGACATAGACTTCTTAGCATAAAACAGCAGAGAACCCCTGCTTAGACTGTTGTGAACAATGCCGGGTACAGCAGGCACTAAACATCTGCCCAGGCTGCATCACCTTGACTTCACCTTAACCAACAGACAAACCCACCCGCAGCAGGGAAGCTCCTGGGCCACGGCAGCTCGCCAGCGGGAACATCCCAGGTAAGCCGGCAGATTGCCAGCGGGAACATCCCAGGTAAGCCGGCCGCCCTCGCCCTCCCAGGACAGGCCCCCGAGCTGCACCTTGTACACGAACTCCTCCATCTTCTCCATGGCGTGGTGGGCCTGCAGGGGCAGCGTCAGCACCCGCACCTCCTCCTCTTCTTCCTGGGGCACTGGGCATGTTTGCTCCTCTTCAGCCTGCGGGAAAACACAGGGAGTCCCCTCAGCCGCTGTGCCGCCCCAGGCCCTGAGAGCAGCAGAGAAACACTACTCTGCTTCCTGCCGGCCTCTCTCCTACACGGGGCCAGAGCACGACAGGGGGGTGCGAGGGGAAGTTCATGGGCAACGCAAGTAAAAGATGCATTTATTTTGGTGCAAGAAGATTTGAAATTTATATACATGATACTCAAAACACTCATTGAAAATGTATATTAGAAAAAACTGCATGCATACATTTCAATTTTTTCGCACCAAAATAAACTCATCTTTACACCCCAGTTTTCTACAAACTTTTAAAGTAGCCTCATATTTACTGGTTCACAACACTGTGGTCTGAAATTATGAACACTTTGTCAACGCGGGAGTGGAAGTTCCACTTGGCACCAGGAGACAGGTCCTGGCAGAGAAGACAGCGGAGGGATAGGGGACGAGCACTCCAGACCCAGGTGTTCTTTACGACTGGATGGCAGGGCCAGCGCTGTGGTGCAGCAGGTAAAGCCGCCACCTGCAGTGCCAGCATCCCATATGGGCACCGGTTCGAGTCCTGGCTGCTCCTCTTCTGATCCAGCTCTCTGCTATGGCCTGGAAAAGCCGTGGAAGATGGCCCAAATCCTTGGATCCCTGTACCCGCCTGGGAGACATGGAAGAGGCTTCTGGCTTTGGATCAGCCCAGCTCTGGCAGTTGCAGCCAACTGGGGAGTGCACCATGGATGGAAGACCTCTCTAACTCTGCCTTTCAAATAAATAAATACATTTTTAAAAACAAAAACAAGATGACTTGATGATGGAGCTGGTGTTATGGCAACGCATGTTAAGCCACTGCCTACAGTGCTGGCATCCCATATGGGCACCAGTACAAGTCCTGGCCGCCCTACTTCTGATCCAGTTTCCCACTAATGTGCCTGGGAAGGCAGTGGAAGATGGCCCAAGTGTTTGGACCCCTGTACCCACATGGAAGACCCAGGTGAAACTCCTGGCTTCAGTCTGGCCCAGTCTTGGCCATTGCAGCCATTTGAGGAGTGAAGCTAGCTCTGTTAACGCCACCTTTCAAATAAATAAATAAATCTTAAAAAAAAAAAAAAAAAAAAAAAAGACAACGGCCCATTCTTTTCCTGAGGCTGGTAAATCTCAGCTTCCCCCAATTTCCAAAATCGTTCTTTCAGACCACTAAATTTTCAACTTGTCAAGCAGGCACAGAGTCTTAGACTGCCGTGATAATTCTGTTCATAGTTCTGTGAGCTGACTCTGGGGATGCTATCTGACTGCAACTTTGTATCCACGGAGACTCCCAGGAGGCTCAGCGCTCAGAACTGGTTCCCCAGATGGCAGCAGTAGCAAGTGCCCGTACCCAGGCAGGAGAGAGACCGTTCTCTCCGGTTCTCTCCGGTTCTCTCCGTGCCAGGGCTCCAGACATGGAGATGGAAACCCTGGCAGTCCTGTCCTTTCTCTGGGCTGCTCCCTCGCCCTCTTGTTAAAACACACAGTCCCTCTTAGATCCTGCGATGCAGATTCTGCTTGCCTATCCCAACATCCACGTCTCTCTTCCTAGGTAAGTCCTTGTATTCTTCAGGGTGGCAATGCTACTCAGGTCCAAGGAAGACTCCGCTCTGGAGCCTTTGTGGCTGAATGTCATTCCCCTCCGCCCGAGTGTCCTGGAGTGTCTTCCAAAGGGAAGGAGGTGTCCTCATCCGCAGGGGGGAGTGTGCGTGCCGGACAACGCCTAGAACGACTGAGGACAAGATGGGGTTTGACAGGCGTGCCGCCTGCCTGTCAGCCACGCGCCGGCTCCTTCCAGAACCTTTCATGTGAGACACTGACTTGTCATAGCTGCAGAAGCTGGACTGCTATACGCCGTCGAGCGCGCTCCTAACCAACTGCTCCCTCCCCTTCCTGGCTTTCAGGCCTGTGCTAAATGCTGGGGTTACAAAGAGGAGTGATTCCCAGAAACTCAGAGCAGAAAAAAACAGGCAAAAAGATACCGATGAGACCTTGGACAGAGATGTCCCTGGGGGGCTCGGATCCTAAGGCACAGAGGCCGACAGAGGGCCAGGGAGCGCGCCTGGCCGGGACCGGCTCCGGGAGCGACTTACTTTGGTTGGGTTGGTGACTGCTCGTTTGCCCTTCTCCTCTAAGAGGGGTCCCAGTTCGGTCAGCTCCACCGAGTCTGCGTCCCTGTTACTGGCAGGTGCCCCGTTGCCCTGTGCCGCCGCGGATCCTTTGTGGGAAGACATTAGGCTGGCACCACAGTACCCTGCAGCTTCAGCTTGCGGGAGGTCGGGGGCTCTCAGCCCCAGGAGGCAGAGATCTCCTTGTGATGGTAGACGCTGAAATCAAACACAATGTGAAGGTTGCTGATTTATTCCTCTTATAGTTTCACCTCCATAATTTAATACTGAGACACAGCTAATCCACACACACCATGTCTTCAATTCTGAAGGCCAACGAATTGCTTAGATGAATTCTATTCCTGTCCTGTCTTTAATAGCATTTGGTATTAAGAACCTGCTGATCCTGCCGACATGGCTGCAAACAGTCACCACCGAGACACAAGCTTCCCCACCCCCACTCCTTCTCTAGGTGTGGAGTCCTTGCAGGAGGACAGTCTGGGGCGATCACTCCCGACACGGGATCACCCAGGCTCAGAAATGAGTTAAACACCAACTGACTCAGTTGCGCTTTAGCTACAAATGCTCTGACAAATGTATTTTGCATGCAAAAGCCACTTGCCTGTGCGAGGGATGACCAGCAGGACATTTCTTTGTAGGATCTGCTAATTCTATAGGCATTATAGGATTACAGGCTGGGTCTGCCTGGATAATAGGATTTCATCACAATCTCCCCTTAAAGCAAGCAACATTACCTGGTAGCAGGAAGTTGAAAGCAACAAGGCAGCCCCAGGTTTGCCCTTTGCCTCACAAACAATGCACACACGTACACTCACACCCCTAATAACCGGCTGCACAAGACCTGTCCCAACCACCACAGACACAAGCTAAGCCCCACTCAGTTTAGGTTTTCAGAAACTAGAAAATGGAACACAAATCCTTTAGGAAAACTGAAGAAACTCAGAATTCGGTTTTCTAGGAAAAGGCATAGAAACACTCAGTTCTCCTGGGCTGGACTTGGGGTCGCAGTCTCTCACCAGGCCTCAGGGAGATGCCAAGAACACCAGAAGGAGAGAGCTGATCCCAAAGATGTTTACTTGTGCTGCAAATTACTGTTCTGCTCCCCTCCCCGACTCCAGACAAGGGACTTACTACTCACAGGGAAGCCGTGGCCAGATGTTAGAATTTTCTTGTGGTGATTACCCAAGCCCTAATAACCACAGGCCACTGCAAAGAGGGCCAAGTCACACCTGCACATGGAGTTGGTCGGTCACAGGAGACACGACTTTGCTCCCGTACAAGACACTCTCTTGTTGATGGCAGTTCGCCAGGAATGCAAACATCTCTGGCACCAGTACCAGTTCCTATCCAAGAGGAATCACAGTTTCTTGTAAGGGACTACACTGGATATGTGCAATCAGGTGGGATGGCTAATTTTTTGTGTTAACTTGAACAGATTAGGGGACACCTACATAGCTGATAAGGCATTATTTCTGGGTGTACCTGTGAGGCTGGTTCTAGAAGAGACTGGAGTTTGAATCATTGCATCAAGTAAGGAAGTGTGTCCTCACTCACTGTGGGCGGCACCATCTAATGGGCTGCGGGCCGGACAGAACAGAGGCAGAGGAAAGACAGAATTCATTTCTTCCTCTCCCCTCCCCCTTCTCTCTCCCAGCCAGACGTGCTTCCACCCTTGGACATCTAAAACTCTAGATTCTCCAGCCTTTGGGCTCTGGGACTTGCGCCAGCAGCCCCACGTGCGACTGAGTTAGGCTGCTGGCACCCTGGGTGTGCACGAGGCCACTCTGGCGGCTTTCCTCGTCCCCCGGCCTGCAGATGGCCTGTCATGGGACTTGGTCCTCGTCATCATGTGAGCCAGCTGCCCAATAAGTCCCTTCTCTTCCATCCATCCACCCTGTTGGTTCTGGCTGGGCAACACTGACTAATACTTTAATTTGCCCTCAAGTTTCAGAACAGTCATGCCTCATGCTACATGTTCAACCCAGAACCAGAGCTGAAAGCAACAGGCAAACCTAGCCCGAGAGAGACAGACAACCGCTCACTGCACAGCAGGCAGAGTTTACATGGTGACAACGCGCACAGTTCCTCTTCCCCTAAATGTGCAAGCCTCTGACAAGGCACACAGCGCACAGTTAACAGCTGAGCTCAAGGAGAACAGGACACTGGAGGCCCCTGAGAACCTCGGGGATCCGCAGCCCCCACCAGAAGAAACGTTAGGAAACATTTCTCAACAGGCTGACCTCAAAACACACTTCCTCAAAATGACAGGCTGCTGCATAAACAGCTTCCCGAAGAAATAATCTATACCACGAGCAAGAATGTAACTAGACTTGGGCATCTTGGAGAAGTCTGAGAGAAGCACAGAGCAGACCCAAGGCAGAAACACAGCTAAACAAACAGCCTCACATTCTGGATGCAACGCTACACAGGTCAAGATACACATCTCTGATTTGGGTCAGACCTCATATTTCAAGATGATTGAAGGGGCTGGCGCTGTGGCTCACTTGGTTAATCCTCCGCCTGCAGCACCTGCATCCCATATGGGCTGGGTTCTAGTCCCAGTTGCTCCTCTTCCAGTCCAGCTCTCTGCTGTGGCCTGGGAAGGCAGTGGAGGATGGCCCAAGTGCTTGGGCCCTGCACCTGCATGGGAGACCAGGAGCAAGCACCTGGCTCCCAGCTTCGGATCGGCGCAGCGCCGGCCGTAGCAGCCATTAGGGGAGTGAACTAACGGAAGGAAGACCTTTCTCTCTGTCTCTCTCTCACTGTCTATATATAACTCTACCTGTCAAAAAAAAAAAAAAAAAAAAGATGATTAAACGAGGGGGCTAGCGTCGTGGCACAGCCAAAGAAGCCTCCGCCCGCAGCTCTAGCATCTTTTATGGGCACCAGTTTGAGTCCCGGCTGCTCCACTTCCAATCCAGCTCCCTGCTATGGCCTGGGAAAGCAGCAGGGGATGGACCAAGCGCTTGGGCACCTGCACCCATGTGGGAGACCCGGAAGAAGCTCCTGGCTTCAGACTGGCCCAGCTGCAGCCATTGTGGCCATTTGGGGAGTGAACCAGTGGATGGAAGACCTCTAACTCTCTGCCTTTGCCTCTCTGTGACTCTGTCTTTCAAATAAATAAATACATCTTAAAAAACAATTCTTTAGGGTGCTAGTGCTAAACACATCTGTTAAATGTGCAGTGGATGGGTTGGCTTGCTCTGGGGGAGGGGATACAAGAGCCCCACAGTACAAGGAAAAGAGCGAGAACTCTAGCCGGTGCCGAGAAGCTAAGTCATGCTCGATGTGTGCAGTCTGCCCTGTTCATTCAGTTTTTTTTTCCTTTAAGATTTATTTCTTCTAAAGATAGAGATCTTCTATCTACTGGCTTACTCCCCAGATGGCCACAACAGCCAGGGCTGGGCCAACCAGGCCCATATGGGATGCCGGCACCATAGGTAGTGGCTTTACCTGCTATGCCACAGCGCCAGCCCCCCTAAAGAATCTTCAGGTACTGTACAGAATACAAAGTTGGACAAGTGATGTCACTGTCTCCAAAGAGCTTAGATCAGATAGCATAAGGGCAACTTGTTACACGTACATAAGTAATCCAATCTCGCTGCTCCGGACAGGCAGAGGGGAGAGGGACCACCTCAACTAATGATCACACATTATGTTCACTTAACTCCAAGTTGGGCAATTAGGGTGCAAAAATCAAAAGCAGAATCCAATTTGCTATTCTTACTCTTTCCTCATTTGGTCTAGAAAGCGTCTACGTCCTCAAGGCTCCTGGCCATCACAGACGTTCTCCTAACTCCTGAGCCAGCCTGGCTCTCAGGAGCTTCCACCCCCTCCACATCTTCCAAATCCAGAGCCACCAAACCTGATGGACACGCCAGTGACATCACAAAGCCGCCATCAGCTACACCTCAGCACATAAAATACATCCTCATGCCTTGAGGCACGTCCTGGAGAGCATGCCATCACGAGGAATGTCCTCTGTCCAGTGTGGGCTTGTAAACTGCAGCAACACACACAGGAAAGGGAGAGGGGGTGGGAGGTGGCAGGAGGAGCAGCAGGCACGACCAGGCCCTGGGAACATCCCTTCCAGCCAGGCTCACGACCACCGTCTTAGTTGTTACAGTCAGCACAACCCCTATGGTACAGACGGATCCGGGGAGATTCCCCCCACGGTGTAGACAGATTTCGGGAGATTTCCCCCCATGGTATAGGCGGATTCCGGGAGATTCCCCCCACGGTGAAGACGGATTCCAGGAGATTCCCCCCACGGTGAAGACGGATTCCGGGAGATTCCCCCCACGGTGAAGACGGATTCCGGGAGATTCCCCCCACGGTGTAGACGGATCCCAGGAGATTCTCCCCACGGTGTATACGGATCCCGGGAGATTCCCCCCACGGTACAGATGGATCCCGGGAGATTACCCCCACAGTGTAGACAGATTTCAGGAGATTTCCCCCCACAGTGTAGACGGATCCCGGGAGATTCCCCCCACGGTGTAGACAGATCCCGGGAGATTTCCCCCACGGTACAGACGGATTTTGGGAGATTCCCCTCACGGTACAGGCGGATTCCGGGAGATTCCCCCCCCCATGGTATAGACGCATCCCGGGAGATTCCTCCCATAGTGTAGAAGGATTCTGGGAGATTCCCCCTATGGTATAGATGGATCCTGGGAGATTCCCCTATGGTGTAGACGGATTCTGGGAGATTCCCCCTATGGTACAGATGAATTCTGGGAAATTCAGACCAGGAGCCAAAATACACTTGAGCTTTCTGCCAGCTTTCTGTTGCTCACGGAGTTTAGAGGAAATATTTTCCCCTCAAACTTGCCACACCCAACACAGCAAATCATAATTGAGCTGAACTCCATCGGAGCACATTTTTGATGGGATTTCCTCAACTCAAGCTAATGACTCCCAGCCAGTGGGCTTTCCAACTGCCTAAATCTAGGATCTTAGAGAGTAGAGCCGTGGAGCCAGGGGGGCGGCTGCGCTCCCATGAATAAGATAATCCTGGGTTAAATTTGGGGGAGACTGACTCTGGATCTCTAGCGGTTAGCTGGAGAGAGACTCCCTTACGGGTTGTTGAGACACTCCTTCCGTTGTGCAGGTACTAGCACACGCCTTCGCTGCAGTCAACAGCACACCAAGCTGCTTCCAGTGTTTCATCTGAGCTCCCTAGACGCTCAGCCGTGCTGCGGTAGGTTCCATCCACACAGGCCCCGCTCGGATGTCACTGTCCTAAATCTGAACTTGTCTAGCAGTACAGGGAACACGGCCGTCTTCTCCACGACACAGGAGAGCGGCTTCACTGCTGGGTAACGGGGCTCACGGCAAAGCCCCATGTTAGAGCCCTCCCGCCGACGCCTGGGGTCGCTGATGCAGGGCCCCCCTTCCTCTGCAGCTCTGCTCCAGTTACAGCTCTCCCAACGCCAGGGGTCTTTTGTCCCTAACAGAGACAGGCAAACTTCCCTAATGTCATGATGCAAAAAACAGACCCGAACAAATGAACTGTACACACCACTGAGGGGTCTTCATGCCAGTCTGCTTTCAATACCCATCTTCCAGATACACGAGTGCCCAATGTGGCACCCACTTTATACTGTGTATCCCAGCAGCCCAGTGAACAAGCAGACTGGTGGGGGCCTAAGAGGCACTCACTTGGAACTGGTTTGGCTGGAGGGCACTCTCGGGGGCTTCTGAGCAGAACAACTGTGATGAGCACCAGCACTGGGTGGGGGGGCACAATTAACCAAGTGGGACCACAAGTACCCGGGCCAGGATAACTCAGCAGGAGTGTCAGGGTTGCCGTCTGGAGTCGAGGGAAATCTCCCAGGGAAACAGAACAGATTCACTGGCCTAGAAAGAAGGGCAAATTCTATTTGTGAATCCGAAGACACCCACTGATTGCTTACACTATGCATGGTGCTGTGGCTACAGAGACAAGGCCAAGGGAGGTGTGACACGGTTACTGGCCTCGATTTGAAGAGGGGGGAAAGAACTTTTTAGTATCACTGCAAGGCTAAGTGCTGGAGGAATTCAGAGGAAAAGCTCAATTTGACTTTCAGTTGAAGTGACCAAGAAAGGAAGAAGGATTTTGTGGGAGAAAAGACCTTGATTGGTAGACAGGAGCAGGGTGTTCCCAAAGGGTACAGGACAGAACAAATGCGGGAGCGTGAAAGGACACAGCCCCGGGGCGGTGAATAATCCACTTTTTCATAAAGAGCCTTGGAAAGGTAAAATGAGGCCAGAGCGAAGAAACTAAAGGTCGCCCGAAAACCTACTTAAGGTGGCGAACTCCCTCTATCGGCGCCCACAGCGGGAGCCTAAGCGGCCCCCTCTTCACCTTCCCACTCTCCCCCACCTGCTGCGGGATCGGTTTCCTTCGAAATCACGTTAATTTCCTGACCCCTGCGAACCGCGCTTAGCAAGGAGGTACAGCTGCTGAGATCTATCCTAAAAAGGACCTAAGAGCAGCATTCCAGGCAGATTCCCCAGGGGCCATCCACTCTTGGGCACAGGAAACTTCCCCCTGGGACAGAGACGCGGTGGCTGCGAGCCGGCGACCCTGACGCTGCAGCACGCCCAGCGCCGCCCCGTCTAAACTCCTGGCAGGGTGCGGATGCCACAACACCTCAGCATCGGCGCTTGCGCCATCACAGCAGAAAAGCAGTAAACAGACCCCACTGTGCCTGTCTGAGAAGTCCTGGCCAGCACGGGCCTCACTCGACTGGGGCAGGCGCTGAATCCCTGCGGCTTCCTAGCCAAGACGTGCGGGACGTGCAGCCCCCCGGGGCTCCTGCCGCCCCGCCGACGCCCCAAATTGTGAGAACCGAAATCCCGCTGGCCAGCTTCTCATCCTGCCCCGAAGCGTCAGACAGGGGTGAGCGCGCCTCCCTTAGTCACCACCTTAAAATCCCAAGGCGTGCAGCCCCGAATTCCCACACTAACACGGCATCCTCCGAGCCCACCGTCCTCAGGGAGCGGAATTCCGTTTTCCCCACAGTGGTTCACATTTCGGCTTTTAGGGCTGCCGTAAACGCGGAGTCTGCCCACCTGCCCGCCCTCCGACCCCGGCAGGGCGGGGGCACCACCTGCTCGGACCTGCCAAGCCCGGGCCGAGGAACCTCCACGGTCCGGCGACCGCGCAGAGGCGCGATTCTGCGACCCAGGCCCGCACTCCGCCGCCCACGCGCGCGGCCTGGCCGAGGCTCGGCTCCGGCGGTCGGGCCGGACCCAGGCCCGGACGCCGTCGGGGTCGGCCCCGCGCACGCCCCGGGACCGCCGAGAGCCGAGGCTCGGCCGGAGGGAGACCCGGAGTCCACTCGCTCAGCGCGGCCCGGGGGCCAGAATGTTTACAAGCCGACCGCCGGGAAGCCGGAGGCGCGCCCGGCTCCGGGGGCCGCCGCCCGGGACCCTCGGGACGTGGGGCGGGGTGCTCCACGGCTGCCCCCTCCGCGGGGCTGGCCGGGCTCGGGCGCGCGCGCTCAGGCCGAGTTCCCGCCCCACCGGCCGGCCTCGGGGACACTTACGGCTGGGCGGGCAGGCTCTGCTGGGGGCCGCGGTCCCGGGCGCTACATCCCGCAGCGCTGGAGGCCGCCTGCGGCCGAGCAGCCCCGGATCCTCAGCGCCCTCCCCGCGCCGGAAGGGGCGCGCGACCGCACCGCGTCACCTCCGCAGCCGCGTCACCTCCTCGCGGGCCCCTCCTCGCCGCCTCCAATCCCAGACGTCCCTCCCGGACTCCCAATCACAGCGCTGCTGCCTTCGGTCCCGCCCCGGAGGCCCGGCCCGCCCCTACCCCCGCCCCGCCCCGGGGCCCCGCCCCACCCTCCAGGCCCGCCCATTGGGCCCCGCCCCGGACACTAGGCCCGGCCCAGGCCCCGCCCACCATCCCGCCCTCGCCTCCGGGTCCCGCCCATCCTCCCGGCCCGCCCCTTGGGCCCCGCCCCATCCTCCTGGCCCGCCCCCTGGGCCCCGCCTCTCTTGCCCGGCCCGCGCCAGGCCCCGCCCCGGAGCCCCGCTGGCCCTCGGCCTAGCCCCCGCACCCGGCCATGCCGCTAGTCCTCCTTCCCCCCCTTCTGCTTCGTTCACACTCTGCCTGGCAGCTCCGGTGCCAAACCCCTCGAAAGCTGCGCTGGGGCGCGTGATGGAGGAGGGATTGCAGAGAATTAGACCGAGCCCCGGGAAGGAATGCCGAGCCCACCCTCCCCACCCCTGCCCTCTACGCCGGAAGAGAACCTGCAAGTTTGTCACCAACGCTCGGTCCCTGCTCTTCAACGCCTCCTGGACTGACCCTGGCTTTCGGGCCAGAGCTACGTGCCGGCTCCACGTGCACCTGGAGTGTTCACCTGGGAGACAGGGCGGCGCGGCCTTCGGGGACCGGGCGCTTCTTCAGTTCTTTGGGGTGGTACACGCAAGGCCTTTGTGGACCCAGGAACCCACGATCTCCCTCGGGGCTGCGGAGCCACGCAGACCCAGGCTCTGCCCTTGGTCAGCCTGTGATCTGATGCACATCAGGGAACCCCTTCCAAATGGGAGAATCTAGTGCTGGCTCAGGATTGAGTGAGATAATGCATGCAGGTGCTTCGTCTTTAAAAAACAAAAATATTATTTATTTATTTATTTAAAAGGCAGAGTTACAGAGAGGCAGAGAGAGAGAGAGAGAGAGAGAGAGGAAGAGAGGTCTTTCATCCACTGGTTCACTGCCCAGATGGCCACAGAAGTCAGTGCTCCACCAATCTGAAGCCAGGAGCCAGGAGCTTCTTCCGGGTCTCCCATGAGGGTGCAGAGGCCCAAGGACTTGGGGCATCTTCTACTGCTTTCCCAGGCCATAGCAGAGAGCTGGATTGGAAGTGGAGCAGCCGGGTCTTGAACCAGCGCCCATAGGGGATGCCAGCGCCGCAGACGGCAGCTTTACCGGCTATGCCACAGCATTGGCCCCTACATGCAGGTTTTTAACATCAGCATTTCGTAAGCATTAGCTGTGACCTGCGTTGCCCGCTGCAGGAACCTCAGAGCTGCTCCACTTCTGTAGTTCACAAGCTGCCTCTCACCCATCCCAGGCCTCATCTTTCCCCATGTCCCTCGTGCATGTTGGGCCTCAAGAACTGCTGGCTCTGGGGCCGGCACTGTGCCTAAACCCACTGCCTGCAGCGCCGACATCCCATATGGGCGCCAGTTCGAGTCCTGGCTGCTCCTCTTCTGATCCAGCTCTCTGCTGTGGCCTGGGAAGGCAGTGGAGGATGGCGCAAAGGCTTGGGCACCTGCCCCTGCATGGGAGACCTGGAAGAAACTCCTGGCTCCTGGCTTCAGATCGGCGCAGCTCCAGCCGTTGTGGGCATCTGGGGAGTGAACCAGCATATGGAAGACCTCTCTCTCTCTCTCTGCCTCTGCCTCTCCTTCTCTGTCTGTGTAACTCTGACTTTCATATAAATAAATCTTAAAAAAAAAAAAAAAAAACCTGCTGGCTCTCCAAAAACTCCCTTCGCTCCTCCTGGTTTTTGCAAAAGCAGCTCCTTTGGTTGGGCTGCCCTCCCTCGTGGTCTGCCGAAAATCCAAGCACTTCACAACGCCTGGCTGTAAGTTTGGCGTTGGCCTCAGCCGATCCCATATTCAGATCCAGGCTCTGCCAGGCACTGGCCAGCTGGATGGCCTTTGGTAAATGCTTAATCTTTGACTCACAAGACTATCGTAAGGATTAAACAATGCCGAATTCTTAGCATAGTGCCTAGTACATGGCTATTAACCAAAATATGTTGATCCTGTTTCTCCTCGTCCTTCTCTGAATCATTCTCAACTCCTCCCCTTCTGGGCCTGGTGTGTAGCTCCACTGCAGTATGACTGAGACTGTGTTGTACCGACATGTCACTTGTCTATCTTAGAATGAGCTCTCTGGGGGTCTAAGACTAGTCTTGGTCACTGTTGTACCCTCAAGGCTTAGCACAGCACTAGGCACAAAAGCCCTTAAATGATTTTTTTTTTTTTTTTTTTTGGACAGGCAGAGTGGACAGTGAGAGAGAGAGACAGAGAGAAAGGTCTTCCTTCCGTTAGTTCACTCCCCTAATGGCTGCTACAGCTGGCGCTGCGCTGATCCGAAGCCAGGAGCCAGGTGCTTCTCCTGGTCTCCCATGCGGGTGCAGGGCCCAAGCACTTGGACCATCCTCCACTGCACTCCCAGGTCATAGCAGAGAGCTGGCTGGGAAGAGGGGCAACCAGGACAGAATCCGGCACCCCGACCGGGACTAGAACCCGGTGTGCTGGCGCCACAGGCAGAGGATTAGCCCACTGAGCCGCGGCGCTGGTCTAAATGATGTTTTTAAAGTGGGTAAGGCAGAAACCATTGCGAGTCAAGGAAAGGTGCGCTTCCATGGTGGAAATTCCCTTTGCTCGGCTGCTTCCTCAACTGAACTCAACAATCGTTAAGATTCACCTTTCTGAGGGCCGGCATTGCTTCAGTGTGCTAAGCCCCCACCTGTGATGCCAGCATCCCACATCGGAGCACTGGTTCCAATCCTGGCTGCTCTGCTTCTGAACCAGCTCACTGCTAAGTGCCTGGGAAGGCAGCAGAAGATGGCTCAAGTACTTGGGCCCCTGCCACCCACATGGAAGACCCAGATGGAGTTCTGGGCTCCTTCCTGGTTTTGGTCTGGACCCTTGGCAAGTTGCAGAGTATATCAGTGGATGAAAGAGATCTCTCTCTCCCTTTCAAATAAGTAACTAATAATAATAATAAAAAGATTTGCCTTTCTGGAGGTGATGTATCTGGGACTTTTTTCTTTTTAAAGATTTATTTATTTATTTGAAAGAGTTTCAGAGAGAGAAGAGAGGCAGAGAGAGAGAGAGAGAGAGAGAGAGAGAGATCTTCCATTCGTTGGCTCACTCCCCAATTGGCTGCAACGCTGGAACTGCGCTGATCCGAAGCCAGGAGCCAGGAGCTTTCTCCAGGGCTCCCAAGCAGGTGCAGGGGCCCAAGCACTCGGGCCATCTTCTACTGCTTTCCCAGGCCATAGCAGAGAGCTGGATTGGAAGTGGAGCAGCCGGGACTAGAACCAGCACCCATATGGGATGCTGGCGCTTCAGCCCAGGGCTTTAACCCGCTAAGCCATAGTGCTGGCCCCATGGGACTTTTTTTTTTTTTTAAAAAAGATTTATTTTATTTATTTGAAAGATAGAGTTACAGAGATAGGTAGAGTAGAGAGAGGTCTTCCATCTGCTGGTTCACTCCCCAGATAACCACAATGGCCAGAGCTGAGCCAATCTGAAGCCAGGAGCCAGGAGTTTCTTCCGGGTCTCCCAAGCAGGTGCAGGAGCCCCAGCACTTGGGCCATTTTCTACTGCTCTCCCAGGCCATAGCATAGAACTGGATCAGAAGCGGAGCAGCCGGGACTCGAACCAGCACCCACATGGGATACCAGCACTGCAGGCTAGAGCTTTAACCTGCTGTGCCACAGCACTGCCCCCGGACTGTGTCTTAAGAAAGCAAAGCCACACTCACTAATCAGGACATGTTTGCTGGAATCCTGCCAAATGAATCCCTGAACACTGCTCTGTGGAGGGCTGAGTTCTGAGGATCCCGCAAACTTTCTCTCAGGGCTCTGGGAGACAGCAACACACAGCTCCAGGCAGAAAAACCACGTGGCCTGCGCCTGAGCCTGGGGCATTGTTTTGCGCTGGTAGACCAGCAAGAAGAATCCAAAGCTGCTGACCTGGAGGGAGTGGCTTGGGTCACACTTCCAGGCCAGAGGGGCTGGGGAGGCCGCCTTTGTCCAGGCGTCACCAGGCCTGGCCGGGGCTAGTGATGTCAAGTTACTTTTTAAAGCCGAGGATCCTGTGCCAGACAGAAGGGCAGCATTTGGATTTGGCTGCCAGGTGCCCTGAGGAATGAATGTGGTAAAGACAAGGCCGGAGGGGGGGTACGTGGCCGAAGCAAGGAAGTGCTGGGAGGGGCAGTGGGCTCAGAGGCGTCCCCTTGTGCGTGACTCCTTCCCCCACTCAGGGTCTTCCCGGGAGAGGTGGAGCAGCTGCTCGCAGATCGCCGAGTGTGGGGTAGCTCATGTTTCAGCAGAGGGCACAGCTGCTCTCTGGAAGCTCGGGAGGATTCTATGCTGGGAAACCCTTCTTCCCCAGGCCCTGGAGCATTTGGAAAACGACTCCCAACACAGTCACACCTTGGGTATCACGCCAGGGCCTTAGCCCCATTTATTTGCATAGCCAGAAGTTCCTGCCACAAGCAGCCATTTCCCTTTTGCCCAGGCAGGGGCCGAGACGGACACACACACACACACACACACACGCGCGCGCGCGCGCGCGCGCATTTCACAGCTCCTCTGCCCGAGGTCTAGCGGCCTGGAGAAACCATTGCCTCCTGGCCTGCCATCTCCCTAAGACAATGTCTGCAGGCCACTGAACTTGCACTCCTACGCTCATTCACAGACTTTGCCCTTGAGCCTAAGGGTACTGACTGTGAAGTAAACCACATCACACGCACATCACAGGCACAGAGCAGGCGAGACAGCGATGGCATCCAGGAACCAGGCCATCCTGGAAGAAACGTTCAGGTTCCCTTCTTTCTGACTCCATGGGCCTCACCTGGCTTTTTTATCACAGGGAGACTTGCGATCGGAGGGCAGGACTCAGCCCTGGCCCATCCCCCTGGCTGCAGGAATGCTGTTCCTGCAGACATCAACTGGATGTCAGCTCCCGAGTGACACACACAAGGCTGATGGTCTCAGAAAAGGCATCTAGGGCTTGCAGTGCTCAAGCACCGAGTGGGGACACTCGCAGGCAAGCTGAGGGTGCTCAGTAGGTGAACCGCATCTTCTGCGAGTAGCCCAGTTTGTCCAAGTTGGGATGGCAGGCCAGCTGCACCATCGGCGGCGGCCCACAGAGCAGCAGCAGCACATCGGTCCCCGGGGCCGGCAGGTGCTCCCGGATCATGTCGGCAGTCACGAAGCCCTTGCCGTAGGCCCAACCTGAAGCACAGGGGAGACAAAAGGACTGGAGCTGGCGACCCACAGTGGCAGGTGTGGGTCATCGGGGAGGGCCCAGTGGGGAAGGTAGCAACAGCTACCCCTGCCACCAACCCCGCTGGACAGGAATCGGGAGAAAGTGACCAGGAGGCCAATGCGCCTGGGCGCTGAGACTTGGCAGTGTGGCAGTGTCAGGGAGGGGCGGCTTCACTGCACTAGGGACTCAGCGAGGGGCAAGGCCTCGGTTGGGATGATGCGGGCATTTTGAGATGGCCAGGAGTCGGGGAGCGGGTACCTTCCGGGGGCTGATCCAGAGTGAGCCAGAGCTTGAAGCGATCGGGGTGTCGGGCCTGCAGTTCCTGCAGGTCCTCCCGCAAGATGATGTCCTTTTCCGTCTGCAATGTAAAGGGGAACAGGCCTTAGGAGGCTTCTCGGGCCCACAGCAGAAAGTCCTCTACAGCGACAGCTCCTCAGTGAAGACAGAAAAGGCGGCTGCAGGGATGCTAAAGTTCCGGGACCAAGCGAGACGTGGATTTAAGGGCGTTTGGCTGAGGGCAAGGATAGGGAGCAGCCTCCATGGACACATCATGAAGCAATACAGGCAGGATGTTTAGCCAGGGCCTGAGAATCTAACCAGCCTGGACACCCTCACTGTTTTCTTTCGTCCAGGCTAGGGGAGGAATCTGGCCAGTTGCGCCCATCTGTCTGTCCGGTCCCCACAGCAACCTTGAAGTCCCTGGACTGAGAAGTACAAACCAACCTGGTTGGCAAAAAGTAGAAAGCACTGGGTGGGATCCGCAGGGTCCTTCAGGATGGCCCGGATCAGCTGCAGCATCGGGGTGATTCCTGCACGCAGATGCCCCACAGTGAGATGCGGTGGCCGCACCCTCGGCCCTGGCCCGGCTGCTTCCACCTTAATCCCACGCACTTACTCCATCTCCCTCCAGTAAACCCTCCAAGCCCCTCCTGCAGGATCTACAGCGCTCGTATTTCTAGACACCTTCAATATTCACATGAAGTTCACATTGTGGAAACACTGCTAAGAAACCAATCTAAGACTCTTCCTCTGAAAGCCCCTTAGGGGCTAGGACACAAATGTCATGATGTCATCGGTGATTACAAGGATCTGTTGATTCAGGGATGAGGGTTCTGGAACACTGGACTTGGCAGAGGTTAAATACATGTACTTTGGAGTCAGGCAGAGCCGCGTACCAATCCTGCGTCTAATGAAACAACCCAGTGAAAACCATTTAACCTCTCCAAACCTCCAGTTTCTCATCTGTAAATTGGAAAGACTGGAGGCAGCGCTGTGGTGTAGAGGGTAAAGCTGCCACCTGTGACGCTGGCATCCCATACGGGCACTGGTTCGAGTCCCACTGCTCCACTTCCCATCCAGCTCTCTGCTATGGCCTGGGAAAGCAGTGGAAGATGGCCCAAGTCCTAGGACCCCTGCACACACATGGGAGACCTGGAAGAAGCTCCTGGCTCCTGGCTTCAGATCAGACCAGCTCTGGCTGTTGTGGCCACTTGGGGAGTGAACCAGCAGATGGAAAACCTCTTTCTTTCTTTCTCTCTCTCTCTCTCTCTCTCTCTCTGCCTCTGCCTTTCTGTAACTCTGCCTTTCAGATGAATAAATAAAATCTTTAAAAAAAAAATGGGGAAAGGCTAATACCTACTTCACAGATCCTTATCTAAGGGTCTACAAGTGGCTAAAATGCACAGAATTTAATCAGACTCCCCACTCCCTGGAAGTGTCCAAGGGCGACTTGCTTTCTTCCTGACTAGCCATTTCCAGTTGCTTCTCTTAACACTCACCTAAAAATTGTTAGCTCTATGAAGTGTGAAGAGAGCCCACCTGTTATTCTACCAGTTGAAACGTTCTAGGTTTCTATCTGCTTACGCCTTGTTTTTTCAGAAGTCTAGGCATTGCTGGGATTCCCCTGGTTAGCAGGTTGGCTATGATTACCAAATCTTCAGAGGGTCAACTGGGACTCTGCCTGGGCACAATCAAGAAAGGCAGGAGAGAGCGGCCCTCAAGCGACAGGCACCTGTGCCTCCAGCGATCATCCCCAGTTTCTTTGCCACTCGGGGTTCTGGTGGCGATTTCTTGTTGGGCTGAATGTTAAAATTCCCTAGGAAGTGGAGAGAAGAGAGGGGTAGAGGGACAAAGTCAAACCAGGGAACCAAGGAAACAACAATAGAATTGAACATATGCCCCAGGCCAGATTAGCAGCTACCATGAAATCTGATCCTGGAACTTGGGTGGAGGTTTGAGTTGAGCCAGCCCTGACAATAATACACTTGAGGGACAATGGGGCCAGGGCTGTCTGTCCACCAGGGAGTGCAGGGCCACAGGCCAGCATGGGCTGCTCCTGGTGAGGGCGACGGGCAGGGGGCCAGGAGCACCTTTCCCGAGGGGCTGCTAATGTACTCAGCTGTCCTGGGGGAAGACTGAAAGCTGGCCCTGGCTCTCCTCCCAGCGCAGCCTGGGGGACAGATCTTTGAGGGGAGGAGTGGAGAGAGCATGTTTGTATGACTCATCTCCATAGCTCTCCTGGCTGGCGAACTCCAGTGGACAGGGAACAGCGCCCTGTGGCAAATGGGGCTGAGAAGTTTGCCTTTCTATAGGATTAGCTGTGTTCAGAAGGAAGGGCGAGCCTGGCCCTTACACTGTACACACACACACACACACACACACACACACACATCTGGCCCTTACGCTGTACATACACACACACACACGCATACACACACACACACCCCAGGAGCACTGTGGGAGCTGGAGAAGACAGGCTATTACCCTTCCCGGTGTAGGTGAGCAACCCGCTCGGCCCCCGAAACTCCACTACGTCCCCAATCTTCAGGCTGTTCAGGTACTGAGACATCTTCCCTCCTTCGGGAAATTTGGGGTGCACCCCCTTCAAATAGACCTGGTAAGATGAAGGAAAATATCTGATTTGGACTGTCACTGGTTCCTGACCCTCCCCGGGCCAGGGCAGGGCACGCAGGTGCACACACTCACATGGCCATGCACACACTGTCTTTCCCCATATCCGCAAAAGGTACTCCCTCTTCTGCTATGAAACAAATACTGGAAGATTCTACAAATACCAGGAAGAGAGAGTGGGGTAAGGCACCCCAGGCACTTACCTTAATGACAAGATCCACGTAGCCTTGGTCTTCATCGCTGCTAACAGGTGTATATGGCCTGATGACCAGGCTGCCATCGATTCGGGCAGAGAGGTAGACGTGTTTGCCTGGGGACCACGTGCAGAGCTACGTATAAGGGCAGCTGGGATGTGCTGCACCCATTACCTTTCGAAAGGCTCAGAGAGATTCGAGAGAACGGGGTCTTGCTGCCTTAATGTCACTGCAGGACCTGGGCAGCAGCAGGGGAGTCAGGGGTCTGGGCCGTGGGGAAAGAAGTGTTTGCTGGGGGAGGGGCAAGGGTGGGGGAGGAAAGAGGCAGGCTGTTGAATGTAGCAGGTACTGGAGGCCCAGACGCCACGCCCTGCAGGGAGGGGTCCAGGGGCACCTCACAGCCTGGAGGATCCAGAGCCAAGCAGGAGGGGACGGTGTGTGGAGGAGAAGGATGGAGCAGGTGGAGCAGGCCACCCCCGGAGGGCAATCACCCTCACAGGAGACCCAGGGAGGGAGCCCGCGCCATGCTTTCCTTACCCACAGGCAGCCCCAGGACATGGTGGGCGGTGGGAAGGGCAAAGCGGAACCTCTTGGTGTTGTGGCTCACCGTCTGCAGGGCGGATACACAAAGGTTTCACCCAGGGTCCGCCTCGCCAAGCCCCTCGGCCCGCCAGCCACTGCGGAGGCTGAGGCCGTCCCCTCCTCTGCCCTGGAGCACCGCTCCGCCCCGACCACCTACCGTCTTGTCCAGCAGCCGCAGCAGGTACTTCTCGTTGGGGTCCAGGAGAGTGACCTGCGGCCGTCGGGACCTCCGAACCACGAAGGCACCCACGGCCAGGCCGAGCAGAGTGAGCAGCCCCACCCCCAGGGAGGCCAGCAGCACCGGGCTCTGCGGGCAGACGGGAGAGCGTGACCGCCACGCAGGGCCAGGGCCCAGGGCGGGGGTGGTGCGGGCACACAACCAGCCGCTCCGGGGTGGCGCCCCGGGTCCAGCGTGGAAGCCTGCCAGCTCCGGGAGGGGTCACCTGGCGGGGTCCAGCGCCCAGAGATGCGGTACCAGGACCCATCGCGGCCCCAGAGCACGGGGGGCTGGGCTCGGCGGTGGCGGCCGCAGGTCCGGAGCCCAGTGCCCAGAACCAGACGCGGCGGGGTCCCTGGGGACAAGGGATGGATGGACCGAGGGGCTCACCTGCGGGATTCCCATGACGGAGCGCCTGGTCCACCGCCACCCGCAGGCTCACGGATCCCACAATGCGCCGCAGGGCGGGGCGGGGTCGGGGCCTGCGGGCGGAGCCGCGGGAGGCGGGGCCAGTCTGTGGGTGGGGCTGCTGGAGGCGGGGCGTTCGGAGGCGGGGCTCGCCGGAGGTCGGCCTGCGCCCCGCCCCTTCTCTCCGCTGCTCGGCTGCAGACCCTCCGTGGAAGCCCGGGGGTCTCTGCCACCTCGACGCGCTTCTGCCGTAGCGGTGGGTGATTGGCAGTCTCTGGTTCGCGCAAGCCGGACGCAGAGTGCGTGGTGTGAGGGCGGAGGCCGCGGCAGGTGGAGCCGGCGGGCGCTGGGTGAATCTCCAGCAGCCCTTCGCCGGCGGGAGCGCGCAGCCGCGCGGCCACGTCCTTTCGCAGCCCTGCACCCGGAGCGAGCGTGCCGGGTTCCAGACAGGCTTCGCGTTCCGGCTTGGGCTCCTGTCGCCATAGGCACTTCCTGGCTGGGAGGCCTTAGCTTACCCGAATTTGTAATTTTTTTTGTAATTTTGTAATTTTTTTTCCAGTGGCTGATACACATTCTTATGAACCTTTAACTTCTAAAAATATGTATGTATGTATGTATGTATGTATGTATTTATTTATTTATTTATTTATTTAAAAGAACTGCAGAGAGAAGGAGAGACAGAAATCCTCCATCCGCTGGTTCATTCCCCAAGTGGCTGCAAGGGCCAGAGCTGGGCCCTCTGAAGCCAGGAGCTTCTTCCGGGTCTCCCACGCGGGTGCAGGGGCCCAAGGGCTTGGGCCATCTTCTGCTGCTTTCCCAGGCTCAATAGCTGGGAGCCTGATCGGAAGTGGAGCAGCGGGATCGGAACGCGCTACACCGCGGCGCAGGCTCCACCGTTCAGTCTTTCCTAAGTACAATGTTAGCTCTGGGCTCCCCCCAACACCGCTGCGCAGGCTCCACCGTTCAGTCTTTCCTCGTTAAGTACAATGTTAGCTCTGGGCTCCCCCAGTCCCCAGTGTCCGTCCTTTGTCAGGTCGAGGAAGATCCCTTCTATTCCAAGTTTTCTAAGAGCTTTTATCCTGAGTGGATGCCGAACATTGTCAAATGTTTTGTTCTACCTTAATAAGGCCATCTCTATATTATTACATAGACTCAAGAAAACGTTGAGTCCATGTTGCTTTCCTGGGATAGATCCCACTTGATTGTGATTTATTATCCATTTTTCTGGATTTCATTTGCTAATATCTGTGCATATGATAGATACTGGTCTGCAGTCTTCTATGTTGTGTACCATTGTCATATGATTTTTATTGAATGTGTTGTTTGAATCAAGATCCAAATGAGGTCCATGCATGGGAATTTCTTGATATGTTGTTTAGATTCTTTTCCTCTTTCTTCCCCACCCCTGGTTTGTTTGTTTGTTGTTGTTGTTTTTCCTTAAGAATTTGTTTATTGTTGAAACAGAAGCCTGTGCTCCTAACCATTGTAATTTGCTGCCTGGAGCCCGGTACTGGGCTCAAAGGGCCCCGCTGTCTGCAGAGTCAGTGAAGCCAAGTGATTTACGTGAAGCTGGGGGGTTGTTATCCTGGGGCTCCAGTGCTCCTGCTGGGGTGGGCCACCTGGGAGGAGGAGGGGCCACTTCTTACTTGGAGCTCTCCCTGAGTGCCCGCTGTGGGAGCTGAGCTGAGGGGCCAGAGAGAGGGTTCCACACAGCAGGGCTAACGAAGCAATGCAAGGCAGGTAGGGGAAGGTGGATTATGAAGTTATGGGAGTTGAAAGCAGCAACTCAGGGCGATGAGCCGGAGAGCCACCACAGGACACACTTACTGAGCACCTGTCCCTGGAGGCACCACACAAGCAGAGCTCTGAAAGACACAGATCCCCCTTCATGGATTATGTAGTGTGCGGGTCCCATGTCTAGGAAAGAGACCCTTGAAGGAATACCTGTACCACCATGTTTATAGCAGCACTGTTCACAATAACCAAACTTGGGAACCAACCAAGCTGTGCATTATCAGATGAATGGATAAAGAGAATGTGGTGTATATCCTGAAACATTATTCAGGCATAAAAAGGTGAAATTCTACCATTTGTAGCAAAATGGACGCAACTGGAGGACGTGATGTCAAGTGAAATAAGGCAGACCCAGAAAGACAAATTTCACATGTTCTCCCTTATATGTGGGAGCTACATTTATTTATTTATTTATTTTTATTTGACAGGTAGAGTTATAGACAGTGAAAGAGAGACAGAGAGAAAGGTTTTCCTTCCGTTGGTTCACCCCCCAAATGGCTGCTATGGCCGGCGCTGTGCTGATGTGAAGCCAGGAGCCAGGTGCTTCCTCCTGGTCTCCCATGCGGGTGCAGGGACCCAAGCACCTGGACCATCCTCCACTGTACTCCTGGGCCACAGCAGAGAGCTGGACTGGAAGAGGAGCAACCGGGACAGAATCCAGTGCCCCAACTGGGACTAGAACCCAGGGTGCCAGCACCGCAGGCAGAGGATTAGCCAAGAGAGCCATGGCACCGGCCAACTAAAAATTTTTTTTTTTTTTAAGAAACCAAACCTCCTTAAAAAACAAAAAAGAAAAAGAAATGCCTGGGTATATCAGTATTGTAGCAAATATTGTTTTGTAAATCTTTGTTTTGCACCCTTGTCAAACCAATGGTTAAGGACGGTATACTACTGTAGTATTGATGCTCTGTGATTACTTTAAAATTTACCCTGTATGGTGGGGAAATAAAGGAACAGAGACTGTGTTTTGACTCCCAACTGTTCTGAGAATGACATCAGGTGCAGGCTCCAGATTGCCCCCCCCCCCCCCAGGAAGTGGTCCCCACCTATCTCTTCTTCCTCACATGGAGTGGGTTCCATCTGCCAGCTGCCCTTCAGCCACCATCTCCCAGTGTCGTGGACAGTCTTGCCACCTGGGCCCCTTGTGGCCTTTGAGAACGCCGTTCCTTCTGCCTGAAATGGCTGTCTCCCATCCTTCCACCCACCGTTCGGTGAGGCTGGTCTGCTTAATTAGTCTCAGCTTGTTGTCGGCAGAATTCCACAGACCCCCAGATTCCTGCCCCGTATCGTGAATGTCCCGTATAACTTCCTGCTGGCTGGGCTTTCCGCTGGGAAAGGTTATGTGATGTAAAGCTGAGGAAGCTGATTGTCATGCTGTGAGAGGGGCTTATGCCTAGTTCCTGAGGGTGGCCCTGGGGAGCCTGGATGATAACCAACAACAAAACTGGGACTTCAGTCCTACAGTCACGGGCGACTGAACTTGCCAACAGCCTCGTAGATTGCAGCCCACTGACATCTTGATTTCAGCCTGGGGAGACCCTGAACAGAGGACGCACTGATCTGTGCCTGAACTCCTGCCCGTAGAAGGTGTGAGATGGGGCCGGTGCTGTGCCTTAGCAGGTAACGCCTTGGCCTGTGGTGCAGGCATCTCATGTGGTACAGGTTCAAGTCCTGGCTGCTCCACTTCTGCTCCAGCTCCCCGCTAATGGCCTGGGAAGGCAGTGGAAGATGATCCAAGTCCTTGGGCCCCTGTGCCACATGGGAGACCTGGAAGAAGCTCCTGGCTCCTGGCTTTGGACTCTGCCAGCCCCAGTCGTTGTGGCTACTTGAGGAGTGAACCAGCGGATGGAAAACCTCTCTCTTTCTGTCCTTCTCTCACTGTAACTCTGCCTTTGAAATAAATGAAAAAAAATAAGTCTTTTGAAAAAAATAATTAAAAATTAAATAAATAAAAATATATTTAAAAATATATTTATCCACCTAAGTGGATCCACCTAAGTGTCTGTCAGTGGATGAATGGATGAAGAAAATGTGGTCTCTACACAATGGATACTGCTCAGCCGGGGGAGAAGAAGGGAATCCTGTCACCCGTGAGGACCCGGATGGACCTGCAGGACAGTCCACTGAGTGAAGTAAGCCAGGCCCAGAAAAGGAAATACCTTGTGATCTCAAAGTGTGCAATTAGAAATGTAGACTCCCTAGGACTCGGGGGAGAGTGCTGGTTACCGGGGGCAGGTTGGGAGGGCTTTGGCCAAAGCACAAAAAACCATGGTGCCAAAGGATGAGCTCCTTCAGCAGATCTGTTGGGCACTAGGTGGCCTATGATTAATGACAGGATGAGGCGGCTTCAAAATGTGCATGGAAATGGAATTCGAGTTTCTTTTTTTTCCTTTTAAAGATTGATTTATTTATCTATCTGAGAGCTAGAGTTACAAGCAGATAGAGGGAGAGGCATAGAGAAAGGTCTTCCATCTGCTGGTTCACACTCCAAATGGAGCTGGGCCCATCTGAAGCCAGGAGCTTCCTCTGGGTCTCCCATGTGGGTGCAGAGGCCCAGGACTTGGGCCATCTTCTGCTGTTTTCCCAGGCCACAGCAGAGAGCCGGATGGGAAGAGGAGCAGCCAGGACTTGAACCGGTGCCTGTATGGGATGCCAGCACTTGCAGGTGGAGGTTTGGCTCACTACACCACAATGCTGGCCCCAGAGAGTTTCCTTTGGTGCAAAACAATTCTAAAACCCAAGCGTAGTTTTTTCATAATATGTGTTTTCCATGACCTTTTTGAAGACCTGTGGTCTATGAGGCTGTTTTTACAGGCTGAGTACTTTTACAGTTTCAAGCCACGTCTTGGCCCTCTGTGACTCAGCACCCTGCAGTTCCTCTGCATCACACCGATGGCCGCGTTCCTGCCTCTCCTGCCCCTTTAGCGTGGGAGCTCCCTGACAGCAGTGACCTTGTGTTTCCGGATGCATCCCAAGCACCCACAACACTGGAAATCACAAAGGAGGCACTCTTATTTTCTAGAAAGAAACTACACACGAAGGAAAACAGAAACACAGGTTGTACTGTCAAAGCAAGAGGTCAGGTAAACCATAAACACCGTGCGGCTGCTGGGCAGGCGGACTCACCCCACTTCCAGAAGTCCAGCTGGCAAGGAAGCAGTGAGCCCGAGCAGGCAGCGGGCAGCAGGCAGCAAGGGGAGCTTGGCGGGGACGGGGCGGTGTGGAGCAGGCTGATGGTGGGCCCTGTCACAGCTGACACACGCTAAGCCTAGCAAACCCCCTGTCTTATGAAGGGGACCACTACCAAACCTGCCTAATCTTTTCGTCACACGGAGACATATAAAGCAAATCCTGTCTGGGAGAGAGGGGAGATCTCCTTAACCTAAAATAGCCTCTGAATCACTCCACAGGGAGTCCCTGTCTTGATAGGTAAATCTGCTCCCTCCCCGGGTGGAAGACACTGCTTTAGCATCGCCAAGGCTGGTTGCTGTCCACACATCCTGGGAAATGATGTACAATGTGGTGGAATAAGGCCATGGCAAGACGGCTGCTGGCAATGGAGCCTGCCTGGCAACAGGCTGTGATTGGTTAGGGCATAGACCACCCCTTGACCGGATTGGCTGCTTCGGCTATATAAGCTGCTCTACCGACTGAAATAAACGAGTCTGCGGGCTGCTTGCCTCTTGCCCTCTTTCACCTGATTCCGGGTCTGTGTGGTGACTCCGCACCTCTAGCCCCCACTCAGAACAAATAAATCCACAGCAACAGTCCAAGACCTGGGAATGCCCTGGAAAAGTGCCCCCCAAAAACTACCTTTGTTTCTTTAAAATATTTGTTTATTTGAAAGAGTTACACACACAGAGAGTGAGAAAGAGAGACAGAGACAGAGAGTGAGAGAGAGAGAGAGAGAGAGAGAGAGAGAGGTCTTCCATCTGCTGGTTCACTCCCCAGTTGTCTGCAATGGCTGGAGCTGTGCTGATCCAAAGCCAGGAGCCAGGAGCTCCTTCCAGATATCCGATGCGGGTGCAGGGACCCAAACACTTGGGCCATCTTCTACTGCTTTCCCAGGCCATAGCAGAGAGCTGGATAGGAAGTGTAGCAGCTGGAACTCAAACTGGCACCATATGGGATGCTGGCACTGCAGGCTGTGGCTTTACCTGCCATGCCACAGTGCTGGCCCCCAAAACGACCTTTCAACAGTGATTGATTTTAAAAAATGCATCATAATGTAGCCACTGATGAGACCGTCATGAAGGAATGGAAGAAAAATAACTGAATGTTTGTGGGGCAGCACAAAAGGGTTTGGACCTGTATCTGACTTGACAAGGAATCGTGTGCAAAGCAAATGCATTTAAGAATGGTGGTGTAGGGGCTGGTGCTGAGGCACAGCTTGGTAAGCTGCCGCTTGTGACGTGGCATCTCATATCAGTGTGTGGATTTGAGTCCTGGCTTCTCTGCTGCTGATTCAGCTCCTGCTAATGTGCATGGGAAGGCAGCAGCTGATGGCCCAAGTGTCATGGCCCCATCACCCACGTGGAAGACTCAGATGGAGTTCAACCTCACAGCTTTAGCCTGCCCCAGACCTGGCTGTTGGAGCCATTTAGGAAATGAACCAGAGGATGGAAAATTCTCTCTGCCTCTCTCTCTCTCTCTCTGACTCTGCCTTTCAAATAAGGAACAAACAAATAATTTAAAAAGTGGTAGTGTAGTTGGCCTAGTGGTTAAGACCCCTGGGTACCATGTTGGAGTACGAAGTTTAGATTCCTGGCTCCTGCTCCCAATTCCAGCTTTCTGCCAATGGAGACTCAGAGGCAACGTCATGGCAACGTCAAGTCGTTGGGTCCCTGCAACCCTGGACTGAATTCTTAGCTCCCAGTTACAGCCTGGTCTAGTCCTGCCCATTGGAGGCATTTGGGGAGAGAGCCAGTGGATGGGGGCCCTCTGCCTCTCTCTCTCTCTGCTTGTTGAATTAAAAATTATAATGTAAGCAAATAATTTAGAAATATAGATACAATACCAGAAGAAATAACTGATGGACCTGGAAGTAGGTAAGTTTGGGGAACCCCTTTGAGGCTGGTGTGCTTGAGCTCCACCTTGCTAAGTCCTAGGACTGGTGGTGGACGTGGCCTACCAGTGGTCTTTGATCTCGCGAATTATTTCATCCTCCTTGACACACTGTCTTCACTTCACACTCACTTCATTTTCCTCCTGCCTCTGTATCATTAGAAATCTCAATAAGAGCTATTTTGTTTGAATACTAAGGGTGAAATCTTGATTGGAGAGGGTTTAAGAAAGAACTTCATAAATTTACAAAGTGTAGATATAATCCTTTCAAGGATGGAGATTTATTTTTAAAGATTTTATTTGTTTATTTGAGAGGTAGAGTTACAGTCAGAGAAAGGAAGAGACAGAGAGAAAGGTCTTCCATCTGCTGGTTCACTCCCCAGATGGCCGCAATGGCTGGAGCTGAGCTGATCCGAAGCCAGGAGCTTCTCTGTTTCCCATGCAGGTGCAGGGACACGCGCACTACTGCTTTCCCAGGTAATAGAAGACAGCGGATCAGAAGTGGAGCAGCTGGGACATGAACCTGCGCCCATATGGCATGCCAATGCCGCAAGTGGAGGCTTAGCCACTACGCCACAGTGTAGAATATTTTTGCACAATTTTGGAATGTTCTGTGTTCAGTGCAATTGTTTAAAAGTAGGGACAGCCCTAACGCACTGCCAGTTCCTCAGGAGGGGGACTTCTCCTCCTTGACCCCACTGATGTTTGAGTGGGGGACATTACCTCTGGGGGGCTGCTCTGTCCATTGTTTTAGCAGCATCCCCAGCCTCTTTGCACCAGAGGTTAGGAGCCTTGCCCAGTTCTGACAGCTGAAAAGCTCTCCAGACTTCGCTGACTGTATCATGGGAGGAAAAATCATTCCTGCTAGGAAACCACTATTGATGAGAAGGAAATCAGGGACAATGGGATGGAGGGAGACTCTGAAGAAGGCGTGCATGGGGTGAGCATAGAATAGACCTGGGGAAGCAAAACCAAACATTTATTTGTTCTCACTTTATAATTACCTTTGTTCTGGCCTTTTTTTTTTTAAAGATGTATTTGAAAGACAAACCAAGAGCAAGAGGGTGTGTGTGGGGGAGAGAGAGAGAGAGAGAGAGAGAAGGAGAAAGAGACAAAGAGATTGTTCATCTGTTGGTTCATTCCCCAAATGGATGCAATGGCTGGGGCTGGGCCAGGCTGAAGCCAGGATCCACAAACTCCATCTGGGTCTCCTGTGTGGGTTGCAGCCGCCCAAGCACATGGGCCATCTTCCCAGGTACATTGTTAGAGAACTGGATCAGCGCTGTGGCGTATCGGGTAAAGCCACCGCCTGCAGTGCCAGCATCCCATATGGGCGCTGGTTCTAGTCCTGGCTGCTCCACTTCTGATCCAGCTCTCTGCTATGGCCTGGGAAAGCAGTAGAAGATGGCACAAGCCCTTGGGCCCCTGCACCCGCGTGGGAGGCCCGGAAGAAACTCTTGGATCCTAGCTCCGGATTGGCGTAGCTCAGGCCATTGCGGCCAATTGGGGAGTGAACCAGTGGATGGAAGACCTCTCCCTCTCTCTGTGTAACTGACTTTCAAAGTAAATAAATAAATCTTAATAAATAAATAAATAAAGAGAACTGGGTCGGAAGTGGAGCAGCTAGGACCCTACCTGGTTCTCTGTTGTGGGCATTGCAAGCTGTAGCACAATCCTCTGGGCCACGCGGGCCCCTGCTTTGGTCTCTGACACACTTACTCTTTAGAACACCCACGTCCTCAAGGGACACTGTGCTCTGCACCTGCTGTATTTCTTGGGCTCCTTTCTTGGGATGGCACAGTCTGGGGGTGAGGAGCCCATATCTGGAGAGATTTCATCTTCTCATGGGCACAGGAAGAACCCTGGAAATTACTGAGATCAATTGCTTCTTCTTTTCTTATTTTCAATGGCTTTTTTAATCTTCGTTTTCCTGCCCACTACTCCTCACTGTAAGCCGTGTCACCCTTGGTCAGTCTTTGCTGAGGATGATGGCCTGAACTAAGTGCACGTTCTTCACGCCCCTTTGACCACTGCAATTTGTCAGAGAATAAAGGGTCAGATGGTGCTTCAGACCGGGCTTGGAATGCAGGACGGCGCTGAGTGCTGGCTGGACGGTATTCTTGCGAGAGAAGAAGGAGGCAATTCTTTAAATAATGATAACGATTCTTAAAGGCCTGCTACAGGTTTTAAAGAAAACTTTTAAATTAATTTACTTATTTCTATGAAAAGCAGAGACAGAGAGAGCGCACCTCCACCTGCTGATTCACTCTCCCAGTGTCTGCACAAACTGGGGCTGCCTTTTACAGCGACGTGGATGCAGCTGGAGACCATTATGCTTAGTGCAAAAAGCCAGTCCCCAAACAGACAAGCAGCATGTGTTTCCCCTGATCTGTGATAACTAATTACAGAGTAGAAAAATGTAAGCATGTGAGAGAAATTGACATTTTGAGATTTGATTATTGTTTATAGCCCTTGTCCATATTCTTGAGGAACAGTGGTTTTTCTAGTTACTATTTGTTGGCTTCTTTATTTAGTGGAGGGTTAATCTTGTGATCATAAAGTAAATTATAAGCGAGGCCGGCAATGTGGCATAGCAGGTAAAAGCCACAGCCTGCAGTGCTGGCATCCCATATGGGCACTGGTTGAAGTCCTGGCTGCTCCACTTCCTATCTAGCTCTCTACTATGGCCTGGGAAGGCAATAGAAGATGGCCTATATGCTTGGGCCCCTGCGCCCACGTGGGAGACCCGGAGACCCAGACTGTGCTATTCCAAGAAAGAAGCCCAAGAAGTACAGCAGGTGCAGAACACACGGTGTCCCTTGAGGACGTGGTGGTTCTAGATAACAGGAGTGTCAGAGACCAGAGCAGGGGCCTGCCAAGGCTCCTGGCTTCCGATCGGCCCAGCTCCGGGCACTGCGGCCATCTGGGGAGTGAGCCAGTGGATGGAAGCCCCACACCCCACATCTCCCCTCTGTAACCCTGCTTTTCAAACAAATAAATAATTTAAAAATAAATTATAAGTCTGTCATTGTAAAAATTAAAAGAAACATAAGAAAAGTAGGAGGGAGGATGGGATTGAGGGAGAGAGTGGTGGGAAGTATCATTATGCTTTTAAAACTGTATATAGGGGGCCAGCACCGTGGCTCACTAGGCTAATCCTCTGCCTAGCGGCGATGGCACACCAGGTTCTAGTCCCGGTTGGGGCACAGGATTCTGTCCTGGTTGCCCCTCTTCCAGGCCAGCTCTCTGCTATGGCCCAGGAGTGCAGTGGAGGATGGCCCAAGTGCTTGGGCCCTGCATCCCATGGGAGACCAGGAGAAACACCTTGCTCCTGGCTTCGGATCCGCGCGGTGTGCCGGCCGCAGCGTGCCAGCCGTGGCGGCCATTGGAGGGTGAACCAACGGCAAAAGGAAGACCTTTCTCTCTGTTTCTATCTCTCTCACTGTCCACTCTGCCTGTTAAAAAAAAACTGTATATAGGAAACACATGAAATTTGTTCTCTTTATATAAATAAAAAAAAGGAAAAAAAAAGACATCATGGAACCACACACACACACACACACAAGCTGGCGCTGGGCCAGGAGCCAGGGACTCTCTCCAGGTTTCCCTGGGGGTAGCAGGAACCCGGGTACTAGAGCTGTCATCTGTACCTTCCTAGCACATTAGGAAGCTGCACTGGGAGTGCAGAGTAGCTGGGACCGGAGCAAGCACTCCAAATGCGATATGGGCGTCCCAAGCAATGGCTCTTTTCATTCCATGTTCCACAAATGAGAAATTATTTCCATATAAGTGAAAACAATTTTACTTAATTGTACATTTTCAAAATTTTCTTGTTAGACACATATTGTTGTTTTTTAAGATTTGTTAATGTATTTGAAAATCAGAGTTACAGAGATGAGAGAAGCAGAGAGATTTTCCACCCACTGGTTCACACCTCACGTGGCCACAACTGCCAGGGCTGGACCAGGCTGAAGCCAGGAGCCAGGAGTGTCACATCTGGGTCTCCCACATAGGTGTCAGGGGCCCAACCACTTGGGCCTCCTTCTGCTTCTTTTCCTGGGCCATTAGCAGGGAGCTGGATCGGAAGTGGAGCAGCTGGGACATAAACTGGTGCCCGTATGTGATGCTGGGGTCGCAGGCAGTAGCTTTACTAGCAACACCACATCGCTGGCCCCAAGTAGTTTATTGTTTACTCATATTTCCAATGCTGACATTTGCCTTAATAATGTGAAAATCCTTTTTTTTAAAAAAAATTTATTTATTTCACTTGAAAGTCAGAGTTACACAGAGAAAGAAGGAGAGGCAGACAGACAGAGAGAGAGAGAGTTATCTTCCATCTGCTGGCTTACTCCCCAGTTGGCTGAAATGGCCAGAGCTGCAACAGGATCCAAAGCCAGGAGCTAGGAGCTTCTTCCAGGTCTCCCACATGGGTACAGGGACCCAAGCACTTGGGCCATCTTCTACTGCTTTCCCAGGCCGTAGCAGAGAGCTGGACTGGAAGTGGGGCAGCCAGGATTCAAACCAGCACCCATATGGGACGCCGGCACTGCAGGCAGTGGCTTTACCTGCTATGCCACAGTGCCGGCCCCATGAAATTACTTTTTATAATGTATCTGATGGTTTGGGTATTTGACATCTTTCTGCTCTGATTGGATTGGATTAATTTGCTTGTGGGTCTCAGTATGGGGTTTTATCACCTTGTGCATTTGTGATATTTATTTTTCCTCTGAGCCTATGTTTCCTGGAATTTTGTAGGGATTCTCTGAGTCCTAGATTATACTGAAACATTTTTATTTGCTCTTTACAGGCATCACGGCGGGCAGCACTGCACGCTTGGGTTGTGACCCATTTAAAATGTAATCTTGGAGGCCGATGTTTAGCCCAGTGACTTAGATGCCAAATGTGCCAGATATGCCTGGGTACACCACCTGGTTCTGGCTCCTGTCCCCAGCTCCTGTGAACACAGACCCTGGAAAACAGTGCTGATGGGTTCCTGCCACCCACGTGGGGGACCTGGATTGGGTTTCTTGGTGCCCAGCTTCAGCCCCACCCACTGCAGGTGTTTGGAGAGTGAATCGGCTGCTAAGTAGTCTCTTGTGGGAGTAGCTTTACCTGGAGGTCTCCCATTACACTTGACACTGTGGAATAACCTCTGACCTTTTCTCTTGCCCCATGCTTCTTGCACAGCTGTTAAAAAAGGAGCTTGGTGTCCTGTATTAGATTCACTTCATTAGGGCAAAAACTGGCTGAAGTCTTCATTTACCCATTTGAGTTCCTATTTTGTTTAAGTTTTTGGTTTCTGTGAGTTTCTCTTTTCATTTCACTAATAAAAACATTCTTTTAAAAATATTTATTTGAAAGCAGAGTTACAGAGAAAGAAAGAAAGAAACAAAGAAAATAGAAAGATCTTCCATCTGCTGTTTCACTCCCCAAATGGCCACAACAGCCAGGACTGGGTCAGGCCAAAGCCAGGAGCCAGGAAATTCTTCTGGATCTCCCACGAGAGTGCAGGGTCCTTAGGACTTGGGCAGTCTTCTGATGCTTTCCCAGGTGCATTAGCAGGGAGCTGGATTGGAAGTGGAGCAACCAGGACTTGAACTGGTGCCTATATGGGATGCTGGAGCTGCAGCCCGTGGCTTAACCTGCTGTGCCACAGAGCTGGCTCCTAAAAACAACTTCAGTCCAAGGTTACTTCAAAAAATTTGTGAAAAAATGGAATGAAAAGATGTTTATTTTGGTGCAAAATGTTTTGAAAGCAATGCATCTCATGATACACGTTTCCATGGTCTTTTGGAGGGCGACTCGCGTGTCTTGATTTCATTCCTGATGTATGTGTCGCTGTTTCCATCAAGAGGGTTTCTCGGGGTCCGTAGTCAGAAAAACCTGCTGGACACAGGATTGCCTAAAGTTTCTTCTCATCATTACCCGGAATATAGGTGTAGAATGAATAATGATTTTTTTTTTTTATTATTTAAGTGGTGAATCTTAGAGATCTTTTTAGGTCACAGGTAAGCTTTTTTTTTTTTTTAAATAGAAGAGTAGGTCATTGGAACCAGACCTCTCATTTGAGACAACTCCAGAGGTTGCATAAACATAGAAAGTATTTGATTTAAAGTGAGGGAAGTAGCAAGGTAGAGAAGATTCTCAGGCGATGCACTAAAGATTCCTGTCAGCTGACTCAGCCGCTCTCAGATTTTTTCATGGAAATCCCACTCAGAGATTTTGTTTTCGACTGCTGGGCAACCTAAATGGGAAGAGACAAGGGAATTTTGTTCTTCACGAGATGCACATGTGGTCTTCCATGTGTTTCTAATGGAAGAATAAGTATTCTAGTGAAAGGAAACGTCTCAAAAACAAGAAACTGCAAAAAACTGCATTTGTGTGTTTATTAGTGTTCAACTTAAAGACTGACATCTCTGCCACATTTCATTTTAATTATTTCTTTTTGCTGTCAAGTCCCTTGCTGATGTTATCTTTTTGTTTTAAAGATTTATTTATTTATTTGAAAGTCAGAGTTACACAGAGAGAGAAGGAAAGGCAGAGAGAGAGGTCTTCCATCCACTGGTTCACTCCCCAATTGGCCACAATGGCCAGAGCTGTGCAGATCTGAAGCCAGGAACCAGAAGTTTCTTCTGGGTCTCCCACGCGGGTGCAGGGGCCCTAGGACTTGGGCCATCTTCTACTGCTCTCCCAGGCCATAGCAGAGAGCTGGATCAGAAGTGGAGCAGCCAGGTCTTGAACAGGCGCCCATATGGGATGTGGGCACTGCAGGCTGGGGTGTTAACCTGCTGTGCCACAGCACTGGCTCTGATGTTATCTTTGGTTCGTCTTATTCACGCTGTCTTGAACAGCGCCCAGCATGCAGTACGCACCCAGGATGTGCTGAACAGATACATGGAGGAGGATAGGGTTCTAACTACTTATTTTTCAATGAAAATAGAAAGATTTCTGCAATAAGAAATGTGTCATGTCTTTCCTCAAGAGGGTGCTCCTGCTGGTTTAGCTATTCTGAAATGTTGAGGGGAGACAGGGGACAAATCAATGCTCGGATTAAAGCGAAGTGTTCTCTCCTCAAACTGAAACATGTGAGCCTACACCAGATTCTGACCTCACTCTAGCAGGGTCGTGCATACTTGAAACACCCATTCCCAAATCCCAGCCCAGCAAACAGGTTCAACAGGGTCTCAGCATGAAGACATCTGGATCCACGGGTATGGTCAAGTCAGTTCCACCTCTGTGGTGGCGGTGCTGTTAAGACTATGCCGACTCTAGATTCGAGGAGAGATCCTGGGGAGCATCTGTGTGGCCAAGAACCAAGTTGGTCCATGATCCCCCCTTCCTCCTCCTCCTTCTCTCCTTCTCCTTCTCCTTCTCCTTCTCCTTCTCCTTCTCCTTCTCCTCCTCCTCCTCCTCTCCTCCTCCTCCTCCTCCTCCTCCTCCTCCTTCTCCTTCTTCTTCTCTCTCTCACCCTTGGAAGACAAAAGGATCTGTCTTGTGTCCATCTCCCATCAGACAGTCTCATCTACCCAGAGTAGCCTAGAGAACTCAGAATCGGGGTGCCACATTCGCCTGGTACCCAGGACAGCCCTGGTTCCACCTCTTGCTCTGTGTCATTTTTCACAGCACGTCCTTTCCCTCTCCAAAGGCTCCCAGTTTGGACAATAAATTTCACAGTCACCCTACTTGGAATGAGCATCCTTTGATTAAGTTCTAGGTTTATTTCTTTCCAACCATGCAGAGCCCATTCCCAAGCCTTTCCGCGTCCCCTCTGTCCCCCCTAACTCTCCTCCTCTTCCTCAGACTCCGTCCAGACTTTGATCTGCTTAACCAGAAGCCAAGACTCCTGAGATTCTGACACCAGCAGTTGTATACAACTCAGCTGCTCCACCGCACCCTCTTCGTAGAACACCCTCTGGTCCAGATTCCCTCCCACCAGCGGCCCTAGCAGGGTGTAGAGAGCACAGCCCCCGGAATCCCCTATGGGCTCAGAGCCCAGCAGAACTTGCCCCTTATGGAGCCGGTACAGCCCTTGCTCCGAGTGGCCTGTCAGCACCGCGACCCGGATGACTCTCTGCGGGCTGTCCAGGACGACGGTCAGGTGATTGCCTTCCACGGGGTCCAGGGTGGAGTAGTACTCCTCGTTGAGAACATAGGCGTACTGGGGGCCGATGTGCACCAGGGACAGCATGTCGGTGTGAACCACCGCGGCGGGGTTATCCGCCTCCCCAAAGACCCTGTCTTCCTCCGCAGCAAAGCAGGCGTCCTCCAGCTGGGACCTGTTGCCCAGGTGGTGGAAGAGGGAGACGCCGAAACGAATGGGAACAGTTTGAGCCACGAGAAGACGGAATTTAGAGAGCAGCAAGTGAGTAGGAGCATCCTCGGGGAAGAGGAGGCAGAAAGAGGTGAAGCGGCGGAGGTCGCTGCTGCGCAGAACCTGCCCGGAGCCCAGGCTGGAGAACTCCAGGACCGCCCAGCGCAGCTCCCTCCAGGCCGCCAGCGTCCAGTAGATGGCAGAAACAAAGCTGGGGGCGCACCGCACGTTGTCTTCCAGCAGCAGGAAGTACTCCGAGAGCTCGCTGGCGAAGTTCATGAGCAGGGCGTGACCCTCTCTCTGCCGGGAGCGCAGAGCCTCACAGGGCGAGGACTGACTGGGAGTCGGGGCTTGCGGGAGAGGGGAGTCGCCGAGAAGACCGCTGACCACAAGCAGCCTCCGGGACTCCAGGTGCGGTGCAAAGGAGCGTGAGATGCTGGCAGCTGCTCTGTGGAGCCGCTCGGGGTCTGGCTCTGACAGGTGGACCAGCACTATGATAAGAGCCAGCTCAGGGTCAGAGGTGGCTTGGAACAGGGAGTGCAAGGTGTCCAGGAGGTGGCTCCCGTGAGGATGCTCTATCGAGGAAATGCCCACGGTCAGCAGTTCTGGGGGAGACACGGGACCTTCAGCACCACAGAAGGGACAGGGCCCCAGGCCTCCCTCCCAGGTCCCCCCCCCCCCCCCCGCACCGCCACGCCCACTGGTCCATCCTGGTCAGAGGGCTTGGATCTGACCCATCCTTTGAAAGGCAGTTGTGTGGGGAAGGCTGCCACGTGCCCGAAGGTCCATTTGCTGGTGTGGCAATCATCCCAGCCTGGCCTTGACCTTGAGTCACCTCAGCTATGAGGATGCAGGCTGTGCAGGGAAACCCCAGGGCGTGGCCGCCCATGCTCTGCAACCTGAGGTCTGCATCTCCCCTCCACCCACTGCCTTCTCCCAGGCTGCCATGGGCTCCTCTCCCATCCTTCTCCCCCTCCCTCGGGGTCTGCCACGAGCGAGCTTCACTATGATGTGACTCTGCAGGGTCACTGTGGCCTGAGGGCCATTCTCCTGTTGGTCCCTGGAGGGGTGGGCAGGCAGGAGGGAAACGCACTCAGGACCCTGACCAGCCCTGGCTCCCAGCCCTGCCTTCCTCCCCTCCCCTCCCCCACCTTCCCATTTCTGGTGAAATTCCTGTCCTGCCTCCTCCCAGCCCGACTGCCCCCCCCCACTCACTCTTTTCCGGGGGAGGGGCTCCAGCCAGCAGCTTGTAGCTGGCCTGCTGGAGCCCAGGGGAGGGTTTCTGCATCTCCTTGAAGGCTTCCAGATGGTTCTTGACTTCAGAGTTGAATTGTTCCCGAACCATCTGCCGAACCACAGTGTTCTTGTGCTTTTGAGAACAGATGGGGGTCAGGGCTGAGGCTGATGTCCAGCTCTCCTGGAGTCAGCTGGGGGACAGGTCCCCCTTCTAGGACAGGCTGGGGACGCCCAGGGTGGCTGTGTGTCAGGGCACAGTTAATGTTGGGTTTTCCCGCAGAAGTAGGGACCGTGAGCCGGGGAGGTGGAGCCCCCAGGGTCAGTGGAATGCCCTGGACATCTGCAGATTCAGCCTAGGCCTGCTCCTGCCACGCCCACCTCTAATTTTCCTCCCCTCACCAGGCTGGCCACGGTCAGTGTCACCAGCCGTGGGCTGTGCAGGTTCTGTGGGACCTGCTGAAGCCCCTCCCAGCCTCGCCCTTCAGGAATCTCCCACGGTGCCTGGGCTCTGCAGTCCTCGCACCTGGCCAGCACTCTGCACACAGCCCACTCCCCGAGCTGTGCCCCAGGGTAAACGTGGAGTCCCAGTCTCAGCCCATGGGCCTGGGGTTTGCTCCTGCCACTTGTGGATGTTGTAACCGAGGGAGGAGACTCTACTTGGTGGGAGACACTGGAACATGAGGACCCTGGGGAGGGATGTGGCCCACGCCCAGCTGCTCCCCAGCACCTGCTGGCCCTTCCAGGCTGTGGGGTGCTCGAGAACTGCCTGTCACCGTCCCGTCCCGACCACACTTACCATGACCTCTCCTCTGCCCTGCATCTAATCATGTTCTGCCTAAATCCCAGGCTGATTTATAGCTGATCTCTTCTCAGACACTCTCACAATTCCACACATGTTCTGTTTCTAGAACTTTCACAGTGAGACTGGAATGTTTAAGACAATTGGGAACTACTCCCTCCTTGAGGGTTAGCAAGGGGCTGGCCTCTATCTGCGGTACTCACCAGGGACACACGGTCCTCTGTGTTCTCTTCTTCATCCTCTTGAAGGAAGAACCCCAGAACAATGAAGAAGGCAGGGATGAAGATGTATCTCCACAGGCAGGAGTGCATGGTGCTGGGCCCGGGAGCCTGGGAGCCGCTCTACAGCGACAAGTGGGTAGGAGTCGGACTGGCTCCTGCCCAGAGCCCAAATCTCCCTCCCGCGTAGGGGTCCTCCACCTCCTCTCCCCACCCTCCTGCTGGACACCACTGCCTGATGGTGGCCTTAACCTTTCCCTGCCCAAGTCCGCTCTTCCTGCCGCAGGTAGCCGTCTAAGGAAGGCAACGGTCAAGGGTTGGGTCTATGCAGGTTCTGCCTTTGCCACCTCCTCTCTGGTGCTAGCAGATCCTCTGCAGGTAGAGACCCAGCCAGAGAAGAGGGAAGAGGGGATATAGGGCTCGGTGTGAATTACCTCCATCCCAGCCTCAGAGTGAAGCCACAGTCCCCTCTCGGGCTTCACCGACCAATTAGTTGGGTCTTGCCTAATTGTTCCCCACTTCCTTCTGTGCCTGATCCGTCCCAGGGTTGTCAGGCAGAGGTTCTGAATCAAGTCAGAGGGACAAGGGACATGCTTGTTGGTTACTCTCCCCTACTCTGGACTGGTCAGCAGGACGGGAGCCTGAAAGTGGCCAGCAATTTTTTTTTTTTTTTTTGTCTAACAGAGACCAGCTTGGGGGTCTCTAGAGAGCACAGGGATTTCTCTGAAATTGAGGAGAAAAGGCTTCAGGGTTGAAGAGGGGGTCCCAGGGCGACCCCTCTGAGGTCACTGAGATCAGTCACCTGTCCTGGGAGACCCTGCCAGCCATTGTCACCGAGCGGACGGGGTGACTTGAGGAAAGCACCTGCTTATGAGTGAGGTGGGGATACTGCATGCAGAGCAGCCTGCCAGTCTTTTCACGTGAACTTTGCAAACGCACGGCCAATTTGAGCGGAATCCAGAGTGGGTTTGAGCTACCCCTTCCCCCGGGGGCCATCAGTGCTGCCACGCCTCCCTCCCCGCCGCTGTCACGCTGTGCTCCTGGCGGGTCTTCCAGTCCCACCTGAAATCTCCGGTTCTCTCTTGGGCCCAGGAATGACGCCCAGTGGGCCTGTGCATTTTCCCGCCCGTGCTCAGTGAGCTCACGCTGTCTTTCTCTTTCCCCTACTCTGAGGTCACAATGATGGCCCCCGTGCACTTACATAGGATGGCTTTTTTTTTTTTTATTTGACAGGCAGAGTTAGACAGTGAGAGAGAGAGAGAGAGAGAGAGAGAGAGAGACAGAGAGAAAGGTCTTTCTTCCATTGGTTCACTCCCCAAATGGCTGCTAAGGCAGGTGCTGTCCCGATTTGAAGCCAGGAGCCAGGTGCTTCCTCCTGGTCTCCCATGAGGTGCAGGGCCCAAGCACTTGGGCCATCCTCCACTGCACTCCCGGGCCACAGCAGAGAGCTGGCCTGGAAGAGGGGCAACCAGGACTAGAACCTGGAGCTCATATGGGATGCTGGCGCCGCAGGCAGAGGATTAACCAGGTGAGCCATAGCGCTGGCCCCCGTAGGGTGGGTTTTTATGTGGAGTCTGTGTTAGTTTCTGCAGTTTTTTCCCATGTGGATGCTTGTTTAACCTTGCACTGTGCATTAAAAACATTCTTTTCCCCATTTATTTTCAGTGCCATCTCTATTATAAGTCAAGTTTCTGTGTATCCCTAGTTCTTGGGGATGATTTTCAACACATGTGCCTAAACCAGGTCATTCAAAATTATTACTTATTGAAAGACAAAACAACAGAGAGACAGAGATCTACTATTCCCTGGTTTATTTCCCAAATGCCCATTACAACTAGGGCTGGGGCAGGCCAAAGCCAGGAGCCGGGCACTCTGTCCAGACTCCACGGTGGGTGGCAGGGACCCACATACTTGAGCCATCATCTGCTCCTCCCAGGGTGTGCATCGGCAGAATCCTGGGTTAGAAGCAGAGATGGGACTGGACCCCAGGAACCCTGACATGGGCTGTGGGCATCTCATGTGCTGGCTTCACCTGCTGTACCACGGTGTCGCCCTCATCTCGTTTGGATTAGAATAAACTATTTTATTGTATTGGAGTCCACACGTATGTGAGATCACGTGACAGTTGTCTTTCCGTGGATGGCCTGTCTCACTTGCCGTGGTGTCCTCTGGGTTCATCCGTATTGTGGGGACGGCAGGGTCAGGCTTTCTGCGGGCTGGGTACCGTTCCACTCTAAGTCTCAGGTGTACGTGTGCCCTGGAGTGTCTTTATCCATTCATCTGTCAGTGGATGCCTGAGGTGCTTCCGTGTCTTGGCTGCCGGGGTAATGCATTTATGAGGTGCTGACGTCATTTCCTTTGGGGAAAGGTTGTTGGGTCAACTGGGAGTTCTATGTTTAACTTTAGAAACTTCCACACTATTTCCCGTAATGGCTGCACAATCTACGTTTCCAGCAACTGTGTGCAAGCATTCCCTTCTCTCCACATCCCTGCCAACGTTTAGATCTTGGCTGTCTGGGAACACCCGTGCGTAGGTGTGAGAGGCGCTGTCTCGGAATGGTTTTCATTTGCATTTTGTGATGATTAATGATGTGAGCACTTGTCTATACCTCTGCTGGCCATTGTCATGCCTTCTCTGAAGAAATGTCTGTTCCCTTATCAGCAGTGCCACTTCTATAATAAATAAGGTTTCTCTCTCTCCCTCTCTCTGTCTCTCTCTCTCTCTTTCCTAGCGCACACCCCGGGAGGCAGCAGGTGATGCCTCAAGCACTTGAGTCCCAGTCCCTCCTGTGGGAGATGTGGACTGAATTCTGGGCTTCTGGCTTCAGCCTGGTCCAGTCCTGACATTTAGGGAATGAACAAACATATGGAAGAGCGCTTTCTCTCTCTCTGTCTCTCTGATCTTCAAATAAAATGAAATCAATAAAATTCAAGGAGTACTGAAAAGAACCAGATTCGCTGAACCAATTTCAAGACTTTAATGCTTTGTTAGCTCTGTAGAGTTCTAGCCTGACCACTCGCACAGCGTCCAGTCTCTAGTTCTCTGCTCCATGTGTCGGATTCACAGGGTCCAGAGGTTGATGTGTCTGAGTGTGAATCCCGAGGGCAGAGTGGCTGTCACCAGCAATCTCACACACTTCACCTTCTTTCCAGACGTTTCCGACAGCACCTGCTTGTTCAAGATGCCATTGACAAGGAGCCCCAGGAGCACGTAGTCGTCACAGTCGTCGACCAGGTTCGTGGTGTCGTAGCCCAGTTCCACCTGCCCCTCCTTCACCTGGTTCTCTTCATCCAGCTCAGAGCCGGTCAGCACTTGAACTCGGGAGACTCTGGCCGGTGTGTCCAGAATCACGGTCAGATGGCTGCCGACCTTAGCCTCCCGGGTAGAGAAGACGGTCCTGTCCAGGCTGTAGGCGTTCATGAGCCCGGAGCTGTTTGTTACATTGAGGTTGGTGTAGATGGTGGCCGCAGGGTTGCTGGGCGAGCCGGCGTCACTTTCCTCTGGCTCGGTCTCCCTGAGGCTGGTGAGCTTGTCCTGCTCGGAGGAGGCATTGCCCACGCGCTGGAAGAGGGAGGGCGAGAACTGGATCGTTTTTTGCTGCAGGACATCTTGGAAGTGGGAGAGAAGGTAGCGACAGGGCATGGTTTGGTGGAAGAGGAGAAGGAAGTGAACAAAGTCGGGGAGGTCGCGGGTGCGGAAGAGCTTTCCAGTGAGGCCCAGCTGCGAGAACTCCAGCGTCATCCAGGACGTCCACTCCCAGGTGGCCAGGGTGGCCGCGATGTGCGTGACGAAGCCCGGTGCACACTGCACGTCGTCGTCCATCACCAGGAAGTAGTCGGAGCAGTTGATAGCGAAGTTCATGAGGAAGGCATAACCCAGGTTCTGCTCAGGGTGGAAGGCCCTGCGCGCGGGGCGGTGGTTGGAGGTTTTCTTCGGGTTTTTCAAAGGCCGATGGCTCTGGGGAGGAGGGGTGATCACCAGGAGCCGCCCGGCCTGCACGTGCGGCTGGAAGAGAGCCGAGAGGCTGGAGAGCATTTGGTTCTGCCACTTGGGGTCCAGGTCGGCCAGCTGCACCACCACCGTGAAGCACCTCTGCTCGGCCGGGGAGGACGCCAGGAAGAGCCGCTTCAGGGTGTGGACGAGGGCGTTCCCGTGGGGCCCATGCCCCGAGGAGATCCCTATGGTCAGCAGCTCTAGGGGAGGGGAGAAGGGAGAAGCTTTGTCAGCTCAGAGAAACGAGGCGACTGCTGCTGTGGTGAGCTTGTGACACTGTAGGGTCTGTCCGTGAGCCAGCTCCACGCCTCTGTAGGGTTACATTACGGTTGTCCCCCGAGCAGTGACCACGGGGCCGTATTATGAGTCCCTGGGACAGGATCGGTGGGGACATCTGCGCAGGGACTCCTTACACCAAAGACACACAAGAAAACCAGTGCACGGGTGCAGCTTCCTACAGAACTCTCCGGGCCATTCCAAGCTTAGAGCCTCCAAAGACAAAGAGGAGGAGTTGGGCCCTGGGATGCCCGTCTGGGACATGATTCCTTCTAGAAGGATTTCCAGAGCCACTGGGCCGGGGAGCACCATGGGGCTGAGGGTGGCAGCATCCATCCTCAGGCTGAGGCCTAAGCATTTGTTTTTAAAGATTTATTTATTTATTTTGAAAATCAGAGTTATAGACAGAGAAGGAGAGATGCTGTGAGAGATAGAAATGGAGAGTCTTCCATTCTCTGGTTCACTCCCCAGATAGCGACAATGGCCAGTGCTGGGCCAGTTTGAAGCCAGCAGCCAGGAACTTCTTCTAAGTCTCCCACGTGGGTGGAAGGGGCCTAAATACTTGGGGCATCTTCTGCTGCTTTTCCCAGGCCATTAGCAGGGATCTGGATCAGAAGTGGAGCAGCTGGGACGTTAACGGGTGCCCATACTGGATGCTGGCACCACAGGTGGAGGCTTTACCAGCTTTGCCACAATGCCCGACTCAAGGATTTGTTGTTGTTGTAAAAAGGTGGAAGTCCAGCCAGGGAAGCTCATGGTGTGAGTCCCGGGGCTGGAAAGAACGTTTGAACTGAAGCCAACCATGCTTGGCACAGCGGGGGAATGCAGATGACCCAGTGACCGTGGCATTGTCTCTGGGAGAAAGTTCTGTTACAGCCCTGTGTGAGCTCGGAAATGAAGAGGGCGTGCAAGGAAGATAAGTGGGGAGACCTCCAGGTGCACGGGCTCCAGGGGGAGAGACAGGGTGACTGACGCCTTACCCTGACAACCAGCTCCAAGGAGACTCCTGCCCCGCAGGCTAGGAAGCAGGCTGACCACGCCACCACCCACGTTTGCAGAGGCCCGGCTGAGGATCCTCAGAGATAAGTCTGCGAGAAGCATCATGAGTGCTATGAGACAGATGCTGGCGGAGGAGACGTCCGAGAACCTCACACGTGTCCTACCAGTGCTCATGCCGGAGAGGAGATCCCGTCCTCTGCCCGGGAAGGGGCCCCTACCAACCAGAAAGTCTGTAGAAAATTGGCACATGGGGATGGATCGGGTTCAGGTTAGGCTTTTTAGAAACCAGTGAGTCGGTGACGACGTGACCATCCATCTGTCAGCACACGATGGCGACGTGACCGTCCATCTGTCGGCACATGATGGCGGGGTGTCCCTGTGTCTAAGGTGTTAGCAGTCTTTGGTGCTCAGCGCTTGTGTGCATTAATCTGCTAGAGGTTGCAATAAGGTAGTGTTCTCTCCTTGTAAAAATAGTTATCCAAAGGCAGCAAGAGAGAGAGAGAGAGAGAGACAGAGAGAGAGATCTTCCATCCAGTGGTTCACTCCCCAGTTTGCCACATTAGCCATTTCTGGGCCAGGCTGAAGCCAGGAGCCAGGAACTCCATCCAGGTCTCGCATGCGGGTGGCAGGGGCCCAAGTACTAGGGCCATCCCCTGCTGCCTCCTTAGGCTTTTTAGCAGGAAGGTGGATCAGAAGCAGAGCAGAGCTGGAACCGGCACTCCTCGGTAGCCTGCTGCACCACAGGCTGCCCCAGGAAGGTGTCATTCGGAGCCAACGTGTCTTCGTTTATTATCCAGAATGCTCCTGTGAAGAGAGGACTCCCGGTTCCCACAGCACAGCAGAGGAATGCTTGGTTACCCCCCTGTATCAGCTTTCAGAAAAATGGATCGGCGCCCTGACGTTCTCAAATGGTGACCGAATTTGTCAGTTTTTTTCTAATCCCTGTGAACTCATGGATTTTACATGTTTCAAACCACTGAAATTTTATTATTTTTAAAATATTCATTTATTGGGGGGGCACTTCCATCTACTGGTGGAGGTGGGGGGGTGATGCTCACATCACTGAAGGCAGGAACAGGTGACTCGATCCAGAGGAGTGAACCAGCAGATGGAAGACCTTTCTCTCTCTCACTCTTCCATTCACATACATACATACATAAATACATAATAAGTGAATATTTCTTAAAGGGACAGGAGCTCAGGATCTTACTCCAAGAAACAAGTGGCTAAATTTAAGACATGTTGTACATGAATAAGAACGAAGCCTCAGGGCGAGCATCTGCCCCAGCAGTTAGGAGGCCAGTGAGAACGCCCGTGTCCCATGTTGGGTGCCCAGGCTTGACACCCAGCTCCAGCTCCGACTCCAGACTCCTGCTGGTGCAGTTCCTGGGAGGGCAGGGACCTGAATGCACTTTTCTTTTTGTTCTTTTAAAAATGCCTGTTTACTTTTATTTTAAAGTAGGAGTTACACACACACACACACACACACAGATCTTGCATCCACTGGTTTACGCCCCCCGATGGCCACAGCAGCTGAGGCTGGGCCAGGCTGGAGCCAGGGCCTTTGTCCGGGTCTCCCCGGTGGGTGCCAGGGCCCCAGCACTTGGGCCATGCTCTGCTGCTCTGAATACGCTTCTCCTAAGATGGGACTGTCCATCTGCTCTTGTGGAAGTCTCCTGACTCTCTCACTCCTGAATCCCTCTCCCTGACTGCTGAGGGAGGGGCAGTCTGACACCCCCTGGAGTGCGTTTTCTTTCAGGGCTGGGTGACAGGTACACCCAGCCTCATTCCCAGCACCTCTGACCTTTGCACTCACTGGAGTGAGAGGCAAACATTTTCCTCCTCTTCATCTGAACGCCTAAGCCTTTCCGACAGCCCTGTTTCTTTTGCTGCAAATTCTTTTCTTTGGACTCGGGAGCTGGCGCCGTGGGAACAGGTGTGGAGTGATGTACAGGGAAGTGTTGTGGGGTGCAAGCTGTGTTCTCCAGTCCAACTGGAGGTGAACGAAGCAGGAGGCAGGGCTTCAGTCAACCCCTCCTCAACCCCTGGGTGTCTCTGAGTTAGTCCAAGGCCAGCCGGGAAGAAGAGCACCCTTCAGCACGGTAAGGGAAATCTAGATCTGTAAGTCCCGTGAAAGCACACACAGGACACACATGTGCTGAAGTTGGCAATAAAAAAAAAAAAAAGACTTTTAAAAAAGCGTAAGTGTTGGCAGATAGAATTCACCTATTTCAAAGCCATAAGTGAAATGGAACTTTAGGGATGTAAGTGGAAGTACATAGGTACATAAGTACACACTAGGAGACATTCAACCTGTCTCAGAAATCAGTTTAGGTAAGCTTAAACAGTCTTAAACAACACACGAAGAAACTCGTTCTTAACTCTGTGTGTGTGTGTGTGTGTGTGTGTGTGTGTGTGTGTGTGACGCTCATCGGAGAATGCACATTCCTTTCGAATATCCATAGAACATGCGGATCACGCATTAGACCGTGAAGACTTCAATTTTAATGGTCCTGAGATGGCCATCTTCTAGACTCTATCCTTTGATGATGGAGCAATATAACTAATGCCTAACCAAAGGCATCCCTCTGGAAATGGAAAATCGCGGCTCCAAACCCCTCTTGGATTAAAGAGGAAATCCAAATGGAAACTAGCAGCTACTTGGAAGCGAACGGGGAATAGTCCACCACAATCCAGAGCCCGTGAGACACTGTTCTAGTGGGCATTAGGAGAGAAAGTCTAGTTCCCAGTGCGTTCACTGGGAGACAGCACCGGGGGCAGGTGTGTGGCAAAGGAGGTCAAGCTGCTGTTTGGGACCCCATGTCCCATGTCACAGCGCCTCTTTGAGTCCCAGCTACTCCACACTTCCTTACAGCTTCCTGCTAATGCACCTGCGAGCAGTGCATCATGGCCCAAGTGCTTGGCTTCCTGCCACCCAGGTGGGAGGCCCAGCTGGAGATCCTGGCTCCTGTCTTTGGTGTTGCCCAGCCCCAGTGGTTATGGGCGTTGGAGAAGGGGACCAGTGGATGAAATATATCTCCCTCTCTGTCACACTGCTTTTCAAATAAATAAATCATTAAAAAATGATAATTCATCTGGGGGGCAGGTGCTGTGGCACCAGTAGATTGAACCACTGTTTGCCACTCTTGTATACCACCACAGAGCATCGGTTTGAGTCCAGGCTACTCTGCTTCCAAACTGGCTTCCTGCTAATGTGCATGGAAAGGCAGTGGAAGATGGTCCAAGTTTTGGGGAGCCTGGTGCCCACATGGGAGATGGAGTTCTGGGCTCCTGGCTTTTGCCTAGACCTGCCCTGTCCATTGTGGCCTTTTGGAGAGTAACCCAGTAGATGGAAGATCTCTGTCTCTCTGCCACTCTGCCTTTCAAATAAATAAAATAAATCTTTTAAAAAACATTAATCTGGAAAAGAAAAGATAAAGAATTGACAATTAAAATTTGAAAGAGGCTGGCGCTGTGGCTTAGCAGGTAAAGGCACTACCTGCAGTGCCAGCATCCCATATAGCCACTGGTAAGAGTCCTGGATGCCCCACTTCCAGTCCAGCTCTCTGCTACGGCCTGGGAAAGCAGTAGAAGATGGCCCAAGTGCTTGGGTCCCTGTACCCATGTGGGAGACCTGGAAGAAGTTCTTAGCTCCTGGCTTTGGATCCTGGTGCAGCTCTGGCCGTTTCAGCCAACTGGTGAGTGAGCCAGCAGATGGAAGATAACTCTCTCTCTCTCTCTCTCTCTCTCTCTCTCTCTGTCTGCCTCTCCTTCTCTCTCTGTGTAACTCTGCCTTTCAAAAAAATAAATCCTTAAAAAATTTTGAAAGAATACAGAAATAAATGGGAGGAGGAAATATTTAGTTTAACAACATATACAATAAATTAGTAGCTCAAATCATATGGAATGGTCACAGGAACATTTAAAAAGTTCATGGAACAAAATGGTTTCAAGAAAATGAACTCATTGCACAGGCGCTGTGGCACAGTGGGTTAAGCTGCTGCTTGGGACGCCCACGTCCCTCAGAGTGCTGGTTCAAGTCCGAGCTATTCAGTTTCCAAACCAGTTCCTGCTGTGGCATAGCAGGGAAAGCAGCTGCCTCCCTTATGGGCACCAGTTCGAGTCCTGGCTGCTCCACTTCCGATCTGACTCCCTGCTAATGCACCTGAGAAAGCAGAGGAGGATGCCCCAAGTGTTAGGGTCCCTGCACCCTCGTGAGAGACCAGATTGAAGCTCCTGGTTCCTGGCTTTAGCCTAGCACAGCCCCACTATTGTAGCCATCTGGGGAGCGAACCAGCAGACGGAAGATCTCCACCCACCCCTTACCTCTGACTTTCAAGTAAATAAATATATTCTTTAAAAAGGAGATTCTGATGCTGTAGGTCTGGGGTAGCCTGGGATCCTGCATTTCTAGAAGCTCCTAGCCGCTGCCACCTCCATCCACTGTCAGTGGACCACACCTTGAGTCCCAAAGCCCAAGGAGACCACCCCTCAAGACTCCACACTGCCCCCCCACCTTCCTTCCCCTCCCAGACCTCGTCCTGTGCTCCCCTGCTGCCTTCCTGGTTTCAAGGTAGGAGGGCGGGAGTGTCAGTTCCTTAGGTCTGATCCTCTGTCCCTGCCTCTCCCCAGCATCCGCTCCCTTCCCTGGTGAGCACTCACTTTTCCCCACGGGAAGGGCTCCCAGCAAGACACGGGACTTCACATGTCTGATGGGTTCCGAGCTCCTCTGCATAGCTTTGAAGGCTTCCAGGTGCGATTTTCGGCCAGGGTTGACCTGCATACGGACCCTCTGCCAAGCGATCTCCTCCTTTTCCTCCTGAAGGAGAGGCCTGTGTCAGCTCCAGGGGTCCCTGTCCCCGGGAGCAGTGCTGAGGGTCCCCTGCAGCATAACAGAATGCTATAGTCTCCAGGACACAGGGTGGGGCTCAGGTTTGGCTCAAGTTCCTTCCTTGTCTACTGAGCAAGTTCTCCCAAGGGACTCTGGTGCAGACTATGGGTCGGGGTGCAGGGGTTGGGGTTTCTCTGGTCTTCCCGGGTCCTACGCAGGGAATGAAAGCATGTCATGGTCACCTCTCACTATCCCCACGATTCCAGCCCGACGTGACGTGGGTCACCTAATCCCATCCAGGGCATGGCCGGTGTTAGGTGTGAGACGCAGGGGCCAGGCAACGCTTCCCACTGAGCACCAGCCCTCTCCTCTGACGTCTTCTGTAATGCCCAGGATTCCACTTGGCTGGGGAAGTGAGTCAGCTACGCCGAGGGTCAGGACCCACGCATACAATGGAGAAAAATGTTTAAGTTTGAAAGCCAAGGGAAATTTTCAAAGATATAAAGATTAGAAAATGAAGAAAAATGGCTACCTCAGCAGCTGCTGTAAGACAAGGGAGAAGTCAGCATGGGTGTTTGGTGCAGCAGCCAAGACCTTGCCTGGAGGGCCTGCTCCCCTTAACGGAGTCCCTGCGTGTGAGTGCCCACTCTGTTCCTGATGACAGCATCACACAATCGCACAGCCCGGGAGGCCCACGTCGCTGGAGCCCTGCCACCCGTGTCGGAGGCCTGGCCTGACTTCCTGGCTCCCAGCTTCTGGCGGGCCTATCCCCGGCTATTGCAGGTGTTGGGGGAAAATGGACCAGGGGATGGGAACTCTGCCTGCCTGCCTGTGCCTACTGCCTTTGAAAGAAATAGAAAAAGGGGGCCGGAGCTGTGATGTAGCGGGTAAAGCTGCCACCTGAAGGGCCCACATCCCATAAGGGTGCCGGCCTGAGTCCCGACTGCTCCACTTCCGATCCAGCTCTCTATGATGGCCTGGGAAAGCAGTGGAAGACGGTCCTCGTGCTTGGGCCCCTTGCACCCAAATGGGAGACCCAGAAGAAGCTCCTGGCTCCTGGCTTTGGATCTGCCCAGCTCCGGCCGTTGTGGCCAATTGGGGAGTGAACCAGTGGATAGAAGACTTTCTCTCTCTCTCTCTCTCTCTTTCCCTCCCTCCCTCCATGCCTCCCTCTGTCTCTCTGTAACTCTCTGCCTTTCAAATAAATAAATCTTTTTAAAAAAGAAAAAGAAATGGAATAAAGAAAAGGGACGATTCTGCTTAAGCATTAAATAAGTATTCATTCTTTCCAGCCCTGGTTCCCTGCCATCCGGAGTGTCAGCGTCCCTTTGTCTTCATCAGGGAGAAAATGGTACATGGATCCCTCACACTTTCCTCTGGGGATGTCTCCAGTACTTGGGACAACCGCACATAAGAGTAAGCTTACATACGTCTTCCTTTTTATTTTTAGTCCAGGAATTTCAGCTTCGCCCCACCCACATTACTCACCCAGGACAGGAAACTGGTAGCATCCAAGGGGTTTTCTTTAATGAAGTACACGACTGGGAACACCAGTGCTGTGGCCAGAGTGAGACTCCACAGGAGGGCTCTCATGGTGCCGGGCTGGGGGTGTGCACAGCGGGTTCTCGCTCTCTAACCCTCGGGTGGGCACGGAGACACCTGCAATCCGTACACTATTGAGAAAAGTTTCTGTCCAATGATAGAACAGAAAAAGAACCCAATTCAAGTCGCCCAAAAAGGCCACCCCTGCAGGACGATAAGCCAGTGGGCCCTTGAGTGCACGAGACCCTGAACTCAAGCCAGCTTTTGCTCCAGGTTCAAGTGTGGTGGCCATGGCTTCCCCATAGGTCTTCTTCCAGATTCTAGAGTCCGGCCGCACCCTGCACCTCTAGTTTCTTGGTCAAGTCTTTGGGGGCAATGTTAAGTTCTGCAAGGGGCGCTCCCGCCCCTGGGACCTGAAGTCTGGAGCCGTGGTTGGCTGTGGCCTCATCAGTCCTGGCTGCCATGATGGGGACCTAGAGGTGGATACTCTCTGGAGACGAGACTATGGATCTCAGGCTGGTGCTGAACAAGTGAGGCGTGCGAGAGGCAGTCTCCCTTGAGCACAGGAGCCCTCCAGTCCCCAGGGCTTCTGAAGGGCAGGAAGTCAGTCTATTTTTTGTTTAAGTTCCAACCACAGAGGTTGGTGCAGTGATACCACCTGGCATGCCAGCATCCCATATCCAAGCTTCAGTTCAAGTCCCAGCTGCTCTGGTTCCAATACACTCCCCTGCTAATGCACCTGGGAAGGAAGGGGAAGATGGGCCAAGTGCTCGGGCCCCTGACACCCACGTGGGAGACTGGGATGGAGTTCCCGGTTTCTGGCTCCAGCCTGGCTCAGCCCAAGTTATTGTGGCCATTTGGGGTGTGAACCAGCAGATGGAAACTAGCTCCTTCTCTCTCTCTCTCTCTCTCTCTCTCTCTCTCTCTCTCTCTCTCCCTCCCTCCCTCCCTCCCTCTGCCATTCTGCCTTTCAAATAAGCAAATCTTTAAAAAAAAAAAAAAAGTAGATAGAGCTTCAGCCGCGACAGGTGGAAGTCCTCACCATGGCTGGGCTGTGGTTCTACCTGAGACGGTCTTCCTGTGTGCGCGGGGGCTGAGCTCCACACCGCTTGAGTGTTCAGTTTCCTGCAAAGTCACAAAGCAGAAAACGCACTGTCTGGGAGCTGGGGCAGCAGCAGACTGAGTCTTCCCGGAGGTGGGACCAGGTGGCTGCTGCTGTCACAGGACAGCCCCAGTCACCATTGTGCTCCCTGAATGGGCGCTGCTTACCCCGCTCGCCCCACACCAGGCACCAGTGCCCAGCTGAGGGCAGGGGCTGGGAAGCTGTGCTGTCAGCTGCCCGGGGTTCTGGTCCAGCCCAGGGAGGGAGACTGTAACCAGGCCACATTATTCACCAAATAAAAATAGCTTCCTTGGTGCTTTTCCCAGAGAGAAGCACGATGCATGTTCAATGTTAACCGTACAAGAACAAACAGTAAAGATGACTCAGAATCCCAGCGGCCAGAAATCACTTCTTGCTAACACCTGGTGAACATCGTGACGCAAAATGAGAAGGGCCACTTTAAATCTGACTGCCAAACCGAACAGAAAATGGCGCCCGACCTCTTACTGACAGAGCTGCTGTCATGTGAGCAACAGGGCTCACAGGTGTGGCAATTCCTCAGGGTCCAGGAAACAGGCCAGCGTTCGTGGGCAGGTGCAATGTCCATGGGCAGGTGCAATGCTCGTGGGCAGGTGCCGCATCCGTGGGCAGGTGCAGCGTCCATGGGCGGCTTCCAGGTTCCGTGTTATCCCACACATGCTGTTCTTTCCCCTACAGATCTCCACCACGCCTCTCTATCTTGTCGTCATCCTTATTTTCCTTAATAATTGATGTTCTAAGTCTGCCTTTCCCACGCTTACTCTCCTCCTGCCACTCTCTGACTTCTCTGAATAACACAGTCACTAGCTAAGGAAAAAATGCTGGCAATGCAATACCACTGTAAGGTGCCGGCCGCCGCCTGCAGCTCCAGCATCCCATGTGGTTGCCGGCTTGAGTCCCGGCCACTCCACTTCTGATCCAGCTTCCTGCTGATGGCCAGGGAATGTGCTTGGCCCCTGCCACCCACGTGGGAGACCTGGATGAAGCTCCTGACTCCTGGATCCGACCTGGCCCAACCCTGGTTGTTGTAGCCATTTGAGGAGTAAACCAGCAGATTTTCCCTTTGTCTTTCCCTCCTTCTTTGTAACTCTGAGTTTCAAATAAATAAATACATCTTTTGAAAAATACCATGATAAACGCAGTCCTTCAGTGTCCACTGTGAAGAAGGTCCTCCAGGGCCGGTGCTGTGGCACAGCAGGTTAAGTCGCTGCTTGTGATGCCGGCGACCCGTATCAAGTGCCAGTTGGAGTCCTGGTTACTCTGTTTCCGATCCTGGTTCTTTGGCTTCTGCTTGGCCCAGCCATGGCCGAGGTGGCCATTTGGGGAGTAAACCAGGAAATGAAAGGAAGGTCTCTATCTCACTCTCTCTCTTTCGCTGTGTCTCTCCCTCTCTCTTTCTGTAACTCTGCCTGTCAAATAAGTAAATCGTTAAAAATAAGGAAATAAATAGAAGAGCAGAATTTATTAAAAGGAAAAATGATAGCACACACTCAGGTGTGAGTGCAGGCGACCTCGAGAGAGCGTTGCTGCCACCCGGGCTGGGTCCAGTTTTCCTAGGATGAAAGGTGGGGCTGCAGTGCAGGCGGTGAGCCCCAGGAAGGTGTGGCCGTGTTGGGGCCTGGGGTCAATGAGGCGGAGCTGCACAGTGAGGAGCAGGTGTGACAGGGCCTAGCAGCACACCTGGCTTGGGTGTTGGTAGCCCTTGGCCCCTCGGCCCTCCCTGGCTCCCTGCCACGGCAAAGCCACTGTAATTTGACAAATTGGGACCGAACCATTGTTAAGTCAAGGACTGTTCATACATGTGTCTGCAGGCAGTATATGTCACAGAATTTAATTTTCCCTATTTATTTCAGCCTGTATGTACTCCTCTGGAAGCAGTGCTATGTAAAGCCTTGGACTACTTGAAGGATGGGAAGTAGGTGCAGACAAAAAGGATGGGAGAGAAGCGTTCTGGCTGGAAAGTCCCGTGGGAACATGGTGTGGCGCTGGGTAAGGGAGGGAGCTCGGGAGGAAGCCCTGCGCTTCCTGGATCACAGATGGGGGTCCTGGGGTGTGCACGACGGAGTTCCCACTCCAGCTGGCGGGGTCAGTCCCCTCCCTTTACCCTCCATCGCGTTACTGAGCTGTGGAGAGTCAGTGGGGTATCCTGGTCTGGAGCATTACATTGGAGAACCGTGCCTCCCTTAGGCGACTGTGGTAGGTAGTGTAGGCGTTCACGACAGAGGTGTTTTCCATGTTTTCCAAGTGAACACAACTCCCAGAGGGGCCTCGAGGTGGGATGCGATCGTAGGTTTAGCCGCTGTGCACGTGGGGATCTTGCCTCCTGTACCAGGCTGGAGAAGACAGGCGCCAAGCTTCCCCAACAGGTGCCTCCCCAAATCCGGGAGAATTAAAGTGGCTGCCCGCCTCCGGGGCGCATCCTCCTGACAGTCATTGGCCTCACTGGGGCTGAGGGGTGGGCCAGGTGGTGGGAGGGAGAACCTTCACGCTATCCCAAGGGTGGGGGTTACTTGAAGAAAGGAAGCCATAAATCCCAGCAGTTGTGTTACTTAGCAAACACCATGGGTTTGCTGGCTCCCCACCCATTTCAACCTCTTTCTTCCTTTTTTTAAAAAGATTTATGTATTATTTTATTCTTCCAAAAGGCAGAGTTACAGAGAGATGAGGGGGGGGAGAGAGAGAGAGAGAGAGAGACTGTCTTCCATCTCCAAATGGCTGCACGGTCAGGGCTGGGCCAGCCTGAAGCCAGGAGCTTGAGCTTATTCCAGGTCTCCCACATGGATGCCCAAGAACCTGGGCCACCCTCTGCTGCTTTTCAGGCACATTAGCAGGGAGCTGGATTGGAAGAAGAGCAGCCAGGATGCGAACCGGCACCCACACGGGATGCTGGCATCGTAGCTGGAGGCTTAACCTGCCTCGCACGGCGCCGGCCCCTTCAACCTCTTCCTAATATGCTCTGCATGCTGCAGAGACCAGTCAACCAAATGGACATTTTCAGATTTATTAGCAGCACAAGCTCCAACATGATTTTGATTTCAGTTTCCAGTCCGATGGACAAATAAGAGATGTGGGAGTAGAACGTTTGTAAAGTGAGATGACAATGACAGCACCCACCCCATCGGTTTTGATGTGACTTCTCGGCATTACCATCCTCATTATAGTGCACTGAGAACAAACTGTCCACAAGAAGCCTACAAGGCCAAGGCATTCAAGAGAACACCTGGGCCGACGTTGTGGCGTAGTGGTTAAAAGACACTGCCTGCAATGCTGGCCTTCTATATGGGCGCCCATCCAAGTCCCAGCTGCTCCCTGCTAATGCACCTGGGGAAGCAGCGGAAGATGGCCCAGATGAAGCTCCTGGCTCCTGGCTCCAGCCTGGTCCAGTCCTGGCTCTTGCGGCCATCCGGAGAATGAACCAGCAGGTGGAGGATCTCTCTCTCTCTCTCTCTCTCTCTCTCTCTCTTTCTTTCTTTCAATCTGTGTGTATGTATGTGTGTATGTATTTCTGCCTTTCATAGAAATAATTCTTCGAAAAAACTGGCTTGTTTTTCAGACTCTCCCTGTCTCCAAAGGAGTTTGTAGCCAACGGTACTGTAACCAATGGTTCCAACCCCGGCACTCGCTCTGTTGACTAAGAATGTGGCCGGTGAATGATAATGAGAAGGTGGTTTTAGCATAACTCACTGGAAAAAGTGAAGGGACAGCAACTCCTGCCCCTGATAGAGCAGGCGGCGTCTCAGCAAAGGACTGAGAGTCCAGTCTGTGCTTAGATTTTCTTTTTATTTTTAAAAGATTTTATTTATTTATTTGAGAGGTAGAGTTACAGACAGAGGGAGCAACAGACAGAAAGGTTTTCCATCCGCTGGTTCACTCCCCAGATGGTCACAATGGCCGGTGCTGAGCCGATCCAAAGCCAGGAGCCAGGAGCTTCTTCTGGGTCTCCCAGGCAGGTGCAGGGCCCAAGCACTTGGGCCATCTTGTGCTGCTTTCCCAGCCATAGCAGAGAGCTGGATCGGAAGTGGAGCAGCTGGGACTTGAACTGGCACCCATGTGGGATGCTGGCACCACAGGAGGAGGCTTAGCCCACTACACCATAGTGCCGGCAAGACAGAGTTTTTATGGACGTGAGAACGGGTTCCCTGTTTCTTCTCTGCTCCTCCCTGTTCTGGGAAAGTCTGGGTGGGAGGATTCTGGGATATGGAATTCCACTAAGCAAGCCCCTTGGGACAACACTGGCCATCAGGGTTCCTATGTATTGGAGAAGCAAGTGACTCAGCCCCGTGATTCTGACGCTGTTGCACTAGCCGTGTCACTCCCTCCTCCCTGAATCAGTGAGCTCCTTTTGATAAAGGACAGGCAGGGACATCCGGGCCAGGGGAGACGGACTGGAGGCTGGGTCCCGCTTTCAGGACTTGTGTCCGTGTTCCACTGTGCAGAAATTTATTTCTTTGTTCTTTAAAAATATTTATTTATTTATTTGAGAGACAGAATGAGAGAGAGAGAGAGAGAGAGAGAGGTCTTCCACCTGCTGGTTCACTCCCCAAATGGCTGTAATGGCCAGGGTTGTGCTGACCCGAAGCCAGGAGCCAGGAGCTTCTTCCAGGTCTCCCACATGGGTGCAGGGGCCCAAGGACTTGGGCCATATTCTACTGCTTTCCCTGGCCACAGCAGAGAGCTGGATCGGAAGAGGAGCAGCCGGGACTCGAACCTGTGCCCATAAGGGATGCCTACGCCATAGGCGGAGGTTTAATCTACTCTACTACTCTACTACTGGCCCTGTTTTCTTTAAAACATCCCATTTCCTTTGGCCTCCCTTTGGCACACGGGCTGACGTCTGTCTCGCTGTTTTAGCGGTATTCTGCTCCCCAGCCGGCGGACACCCCACCCCCACCCCCCACCCCAGCCCGCCTTTTCCAGCGAAGTCCCAGGAGCCTGCTGTGTGACTAGAATTCGCCGCCTTCGGAACATTTCCCAGGATCCTGAAAGACGCTGGGCTTGTCACTCACTCTCTCCCTAGTAAAGCCGGGATTAACCATTTACAGATGCTGTTTCTTTCTGTCAAACAAAATTGCGCTCTCTCTGCAGGCAACGTGCTCCAGACAGGACGCACTGCACACAGTCCACAGCAGAGGTTCCCCGCAGGCTGCCCCCGCCTCGGATGCCAGCCCGGAGCCCCAGGTGCTGTCGCCTGTCTTTCTAGATGGTTGGCCTAAAGCTGGTAGGCTGGAAGGGAGGCACTAGCATAGGCGGACAGAATAAAGCGGGAAGTGTGTGGGGTTGAGTGAGGGAAGAAATGTAGACGCAAGGCTTGGACGCAGCCCAGCGTCAACACATTACAAGTCTTGCCCAAGCCCAGTAACCTGGGAGGTGGGTCCCAGCCCTCCCCTGGGGACATCTCTGCCCCTTGTGACACCTCCGAGAGTCGTCCCAGCCCTGCCCCCTCGGGCTCTTAGGTCTGTTACAGGAGACAGCTGGAGCAGGGGTCCTTGTCTCTCTGTAGGAAAACAATTTCACACGTGAGACAAAGCGGTGGTAGGTGAGCTCGCTGGATGGGAGGCGGAGTGGCCAGGACTTGAACCTGCGCTCTGACAGAGAATGGCAGTGCCTCAGGCAGGGGCTTACCATGCTACGCCACAACACCAGCCCCTGTTTACCATTTATTATCAGGGATCTCACAAAGGATACAGATGAAGAGATGCGTAGGCGAGGCAGGTGGGAAGGGCTGGGCGTTGACTTACTGTTTCCGGATGGGCCTGCCCTCCAAGGACATGACAAACCCCAGCTCTAGCGGCGCTGTGGCATAGTGGGTTGGGCATCCGCCTGCAGCGCTGGCATCCCATATCAGCACTGGCTCATGTCCCAGCTGCTCCTCCTCTGATCCAGCTCTCTGCTATGGCCTGAGAAAGCAGTAGAAGATGGCCCAAGTACTCCCAGCTCCTGGCTTCGGATTGGCCCAGCAATTTGAGGAGTGAACCAGAGGATGGAAGATCTTTCTCTTTCTCTCTCCCTCTCTTGTCTGGAACTCCACCTCTCAAGTAAATATTTTTTAAGAAGTCCTCATTATGATGCGTTAGCACAATACAAATCTCTCCCCCTGGCACTGCGACATTCCGAATGGCCTGAGTACCTGCGGAAGTGACCACACACAGAGAGAAAAGAGTTGGATCTCTAGTTCCTGGAAGTCACCACTGCTTTCCCAAAAGTAAGATGAACATTTTGCCGAAATATTCACATACATTTCCGGGACCCCATATATGTAGAGTCTGAACAACACGTGGGGACCTGGGAGACCTGGGCGAAGTTCTTGGCTACTGGCTTCAGCCTGGCCCAGCCCTGCCCATTCGGTCATTTGGGGAGTGAACCAGCAGAAAAAAGATCTCTTCTTTAGCTCTCCTCTTTCTCTGTGACTCTGCCTTTCAAATACATAAATCTTGAAAACACAAAATCCTGCTCACGTCCCCATAACTTTTGTAGGTGGTCCATGCCTCCCTCCCAAGGAAACACCCCTCAAGAAATCTCTCCCAGTGCCAAGAGAATTACCCAGTCTGGTAACACTGGATAATAAAACCTTGGAGGAATTTCACACCCAGAAATCCCTTTGTCCAGCACTAACCAGAAGAAGAGGGAGGGGGAAGGAGAATGGTGGGGGGAAGTGGGCCCCATGCCTATATGCCCCAGCCTAAATGCAGACTGGACGCTCTCTGGGACTCTTCTGAAGAGTCGCCCACCCCGCCTATGGGATTCATGGGCTCATTAAAGTTTGCCTGCTTGCTTACTGCTACTGTCTCAGGTCTGAAATTCTCTTCCTATTTATTTATTTGAGAGGTAGAGTTACAGAGGGAGGGAGAGACAGAGAGGTCTTCCACCCGCTGGTGCACTCCCCAAATGGCTGCAACAGCCAGAGCTGGGCTGATCTGAACTCTGGAGCCAGGACTTTTTCTGGGTCTCCCACGCGAGTGCAGCGGCCCAAGGACTTGGGCCATCTTCCACTGCTTTCCCAGGCCATAACAGAGAGCTGGACTAGAAGTGGAGCAGCTGGGACTTGAACTGGCGCCCATATGGGATGCTGGTGCCACAGGCAGATGCTTACTATGCCACAGCGCCGGCCCCTGGAATTCTCTTTTGGAGAAACCAGGACTCCAGGCTCCTCTGCTAATATTGTCACTTTCTTGCCGCATGACTGGTTTTTATCTGTAGCAGAAGCCAAGGGCCCTCTGAGGCCTGGGTGTCTCACACAGGGTCTCGGTCTGTCTGGATCACAGCACATCCTTAGCCATCTGGAAGTTCTCCAAGTCCTGTCCTCTCAGGTTACCGTGGAAGCTTTCCTACAGAGGCCTGATTGATTAAGTCATGGGCCCTTGGTGATCAACTTAACCTTCAGCACCTCTACCCTCCCTGGAGGTTGGGGGTGGGGCCGGGAATTCCAAATCCTAACCAATCATGCCTTGGTCTTTCCTGTAGCCAGCCACCTTCTTAAAGCTGCCGAGGGGCTGCCAGTCACCCAACATCTCACTAGCACACAAACAAGACACATCACTTGGTAGACGACAAGGATTTTAGCAGGTGCATGCCAGAGGACTGGGACAAAGATCAAACGTGTATTTCACAACATCACGTTCTTTTAAAAAATATGTTATTTATGTTTGAAAGGCAGACAGATGTACGTAAATAGAGAGAGGGTGAGTGCTCTCCCGCACACACTAGCTCACGCTGCAGATGCCTTGGAATGGGGCTGGGCTGGGTAAAACCTGAAACCGGAGCCAGAAATGCACCAGGTCTCGCACAGGGGCTGGAGCCCAGGCCCCGGAGCCGTCAGGCTGCTTCGCAGGGTCTGCAGCAGCAGGAGCGGAGCCAGGAGCTGGGGCCTGTAATGAACCCAGGTCCACTCATGTGGAACCTGGGTGCCGCATCCACCAGGCTAAGTGCTTGCCCCGTGTCATATCCTTATGTTTTATTTCTATAGGTGGATTTTATAAAGGCCAAATATAGAGGAAATTCTAAATAACACCATCATTTTGACAGATAAATGTTTGCTGTTATTATCCTCTTGTTAGTACCAAGTATGTTTTGTTCATTGTAGGATCTCTACTACCTTAAACAGGGCAAAGAACTGAGTACCTCTGAACCAATGCATGAAGGATGAATTAGTGCAGGCTCTCAGTTCTTACGCTGAAGTTGCTAAGTAGGTTGTTGAATGCTGTTACTGCCATTCAGAGGAGACGTCTACCAGTTTAGTGACTTATGCTTTGGGAAGGCATGTGGATAAAAGCTACGGAACTTGGCCTGGGAAAATGTAGAGAAGAAACTCTACAAAGACCTGCATCTGGTTCCGAGGACTTCACGGACAGCTGGAAGCCCGGACTTGAACTCTCTGTGACAGGTGCAAGGTTTGCTCCTGGGGGCACGGGACTTCACACGAAGGCGAATGCCAGCTCAGCCTCAGGCCACTCCCGGTGCTCTGCAACAGGGTAGCTGCCTGAGGGCAAGACGCTGGCACAGCAGGTCTGCGTGGAGAGAAAGCTGGGGCGCTCTGGGGTCCTGTGGGTTTTCTTTCTGCCTCTCGTGAGTCCGGGTCCTCAACACTGAACAGTGGGAATGAGCACGATGGCACGCCTGACGAATTTCAAAGCTTTAATTTCCCATCATCAGTGCTGAGCCCGTCCCCAAACACTGGCCTCATTACCCCTACTCTTCCTCAGCTCTAGTCCAGACATTGATCTGGCTGATGGTCACAGAGGAGTGCTGTCGGGCTGTCACCAGCAGCCGCACACACCTCACGGCCCCCATGAGACCTGCTGTGTACGGGACCTTCTGGTTGCATTTGCCTTTCACCAGGGGGCCCAGCAGCACATAGTGGGCACAGCCCGTTCCCTCCAGCACGGGCTCATAGCCCAGTTCCACCTGCCCGTGCTCCAGGTGGTACAGCCCCTGGGCACCGAGGCCGGTCAGCACCTGTATTTGGACCACCCTGTGAGGAAGAGTGAACACCAAGGTGTAGGTGTCCCCAGGAATGACGTTCTCAGTCTGGAAGTGGCTGAGGATCGGGAGGTAGGCGTACTCCGGGAGGTGAAAGCTGGACAAGGCGATCATGGTGTTGTAGAGCGTGGCCGGAGGGTTGCTGGGTTTCTCGGGATTCTCATACTTTTCTCCATCTTCTTCCTCTTCCTCTAAACAACATGTGTACTGGGAATTAAGGTCCTCCGGGCGGTAGAAGAGATCGGGAGCGAAGCTAATTGGAACCCTTTGGCCCAAGAGGAAGTGGAAATTTGCTAGCAGCAAGCGTAGAGGAGCGTCCTCGGGGAAGAGGAGGCAGAAAGAGGTGAAGCGGCGGAGGTCGCTGCTGCGCAGAACCTGCCCGGAGCCCAGGCTGGAGAACTCCAGGACCGCCCAGCGCAGCTCCCTCCAGGCCGCCAGCGTCCAGTAGATGGCAGAAACAAAGCTGGGGGCGCACCGCACGTTGTCTTCCAGCAGCAGGAAGTACTCCGAGAGCTTGCTGGCGAAGTTCATGAGCAGGGCGTGACCCTCTCTCTGCCGGGAGCGCAGAGCCTCACAGGGCGAGGACTGACTGGGAGTCGGGGTTTGCGGGAGAGGGGAGTCGCCGAGAAGACCGCTGACCACAAGCAGCCTCCGGGACTCCAGGTGCGGTGCAAAGGAGCGTGAGATGCTGGCAGCTGCTCTGTGGAGCCGCTCGGGGTCTGGCTCTGACAGGTGGACCAGCACTATGATAAGAGCCAGCTCAGGGTCAGAGGTGGCTTGGAACAGGGAGTGCAAGGTGTCCAGGAGGTGGCTCCCGTGAGGATGCTCTATCGAGGAAATGCCCACGGTCAGCAGTTCTGGGGGAGACACGGGACCTTCAGCACCACAGAAGGGACAGGGCCCCAGGCCTCCCTCCCAGGTTCCCCCACCCCCCGCACCGCCATGCCCACTGGTCCATCCTGGTCAGAGGGCTTGGATCTGACCCATCCTTTGAAAGGCGGTTGTGTGGGGAAGGCTGCCACGTGGCCGAAGGTCCATTTGCTGGTGTGGCAATCATCCCAGCCTGGCCTTGACCTTGAGTCACCTCAGCTATGAGGATGCAGGCTGTGCAGGGAAACCCCAGGGCGTGGCCGCCCATGCTCTGCAACCTGAGGTCTGCATCTCCCCTCCACCCTCTGCCTTCTCCCAGGCTGCCATGGGCTCCTCTCCCATCCTTCTCCCCCTCCCTCGGGGTCTGCCACGAGCGAGCTTCACTATGATGTGACTCTGCAGGGTCACTGTGGCCTGAGGGCCATTCTCCTGTTGGTCCCTGGAGGGGTGGGCAGGCAGGAGGGAAACGCACTCAGGACCCTGACCAGCACCAGGGCCCAAGGCTGCGTGGCCCTGGCTCCCAGCCCTGCCTTCCTCACCTCCCCTCCCCCACCTTCCCATTTCTGGTGAAATTCCTGTCCTGCCTCCTCCCAGCCCGACTGCCCCCCCCCCACTCACTCTTTTCCGGGGGAGGGGCTCCAGCCAGCAGCTTGTAGCTGGCCTGCTGGAGCCCAGGGGAGGGTTTCTGCATCTCCTTGAAGGCTTCCAGATGGTTCTTGACTTCAGAGTTGAATTGTTCCTGAACCATCTGCCGAACCACAGTGTTCTTGTGCTTTTGAGAACAGATGGGGGTCAGGGCTGAGGCTGATGTCCAGCTCTCCTGGAGTCAGCTGGGGGACAGGTCCCCCTTCTAGGACAGGCTGGGGACGCCCAGGGTGGCTGTGTGTCAGGGCGCAGTTAATATCGCTCCCGATATGGGTTTTCCCGCAGAAGTAGGGGCTGTGAGCCGGGGAGGTGGAGCCCCCAGGGTCACGCGGAATTATTAGATAGGGAATCAGAAATGAGCTTATGTGCGTATGACAAAGGCCTAAGGAACTGACATCTACAGGGGTCCAGCATCTGCATCTCAAAGTCATCTGGATAACCCTATAGGTACAGCCTGGTATCTGTACTTCAAACATCCTGGCCTGATCCTGATCCTTCAGGGGGGTCCCCACCCCTTCTACCTGAGAACCTTCCAGGTACAGCCTGGTATCTGCACTTCAGACGTCCTGCCCCTTCTACCCAACAACCATCCTTCCTCTAAGGCTCCTCTAATTGGGGCGATGCCAGCCAGGCTCCCCCTGAAAAACTCAGAAAGGAATTTTTCGTATTTACATTCAACAAGTCCTCTGTCTGGGAGGAGGAGGAGGAGAGGGGGAGGGAAGGCAGGACCCATCCCCTTAACACCCCCCCCCCCCCAACAGGACTTCCTGCTCAGCCCTCTGCTCTCTGCTGAGCCGCCCGCCTGGCCTGCCCACGTGTATTCTCTCCACTCAGCCATATAACCTCGCTCTCCCCCAGTCTGAGTGACTGGGCACTCTCTCTCAGGTTCTGTCTGGAGAGGTGTCCATCTGTCCTCATGGATGTCCCTACCCTAATAAACCTTGCTATTTTGCTTTCTACTTACTCTCTGTCTCACGCCTGAATTCTTTCTTGTGTGAAGACAAGGACCCTTTGGTTCTCCGGTAACAGAATGCCCGTGGGAAGACCTTGGACATGGGGGAGTCAGCCCCAGCCTGCTCCTGCCACGCCCACCTCTAATTTGCCTCCCCTCACCAGGTTGGCCACGACCAGTGTCACCAGCCATGGGCTGTGCAGGTTCTGTGGGACCTGCTGAAGCCCCTCCCAGCCTTGCCCTTCAGGAATCTCCCACGGTGCCTGGGCTCTGCAGTCCTCGCACCTGGCCAGCACTCTGCACACGGCCCACTCCCTGAGCTGTGCCCCGGGGCAAACGTGGAGTCCCAGTCTCAGCCCATGGGGCTGGGGTTTGCTCCTGCCACTTGTGGATGTTGTAACCGAGGGAGGAGACTCCACTTGGTGGGAGACACTGGACCCTGGGGAGGGATGTGGCCTACGCCCAGCTGCTCCCCAGCACCTGCTGGCCCTTCCAGGCTGTGGGGTGCTCAAGAACTGCCTGTGCCCCATCCCGTCCCGATCACACTTACCATGACCTCTCCTCTGCCTTGCCCTGTCTATATTTCTCAGGCCCCTGAAAAGTGGTTTAAGAATTTTAAACTATCAGCGGCTGGTTTCCGGTGTTCCTTCCACAAAGCAGGGGCCCTCAGAGGACTTCTGAGGGAGTGACAGGAGACTGTGGAGTCTCGGTATCACTCCCATTTCATCCCAACTGCCCGTAGGACCCTGGCTGCCACACATGGTAGCTCTCAAGCTTCAGTTCTCTCCCATGTCACAGCTCCTCCGGTTCCCCCTCGACGTTTGCCCCTTTCTTCCTCCATCCCTACTATCACCATTGTCAGTTACAGCAAAATTGCTATATTTTTCTCTATTTGGCTGGGAAACTGGCAGAGGCAAGTTGCCTTAAAGGGAATAAATAACCCAATCTTCTCATCTGTAAAAATTCATTCTAAACCACCCTTCTCTTTTCCAAGAAAATCTGCAGTGATTCTGGAGTGATCCCTGAAGTAGGCAGACATACAAGCTAAAATTGTTAGATTTGTGAACTGGAAGACCACGCCTTTGCCACGCCCCTGTGTGGCCTCCTCCCCCTACCTGGCCATACCTCAGTGCCCACCAGCCAATCAGATTAATTAACCACTCCCCTTTTGAAGTGGGTTAAAAGCCAGGACCCGTTGTGGCCTGGCTGGCTCTTCTTCCTTGGCCTCTTGGCAGGAGGGGGCTTGCTGTAGCCCTGCGCCTCCTGGGCGCATGGTCTTCTGGCCATGTGCACTAGGCTTCCTGGCCTACAGGCCTAGATGCTCTTCCACGTGGCTGGTTCCTGGTGCTTGGTATGAACCCCTATTTACCTCTCTTAAATAAAGCTCTCACTCTCCTATGCATCTTTCTCACTAAATAAAAGCTTAAAACGTACCATGCTGCCTTGTTTATTGTGCTGGTATTTAGAATTCTTCTCTAAATAATATCAGGAATTTAGTAATAAGCCCATGGTGAAATCGTAAGGCACCCCAAATTCCGGTAGCACATGTGGCACCCCGGATAGCGTTTCTAGGGAACTTTAAGAGGCTGTCGTTCACCGCTTTCCTACTAACTCGGCTGCACTGGCTCCAACATCAGCTTCCGTTGCTTACCCCAAACAGCTCAGATCCATTATCATAGATTTGCTGGTGGAGGAAGACACTCAGGAGTACTGAGGCCAGGATTGCGATGGCACATTTCCAAACGCAGTGGTGCATGATCCCGGGGCCCGGATGCAGCTCTGCAGAGAAAAGTGGGCAGCGCATGGATCCAAAGAACCTTCCCTCGGTGTGGACCTGGGTGCTGTTTTCCTGCCTTTTTCCTTCTGTTTCTACTTCCAGAATCTTGCGATTCCCCCCATCCTGAGACTCTCACCCTACATTCTGCCCTCTCCGCGTGGAAAGACCTAGATTAACTCTAGGCTGTCTCTACACTCTGAATGGGTTTCCAGTTGTGTTGTGATTTTCTAGTTGGTTGCAGCAGGAAGTGAATGAAAACTGCCTTCACTCACCCAGTTAAGTCAAGTGCCTTTCTTAGGAAAGGGGAGAAAAGGAAGTAGACGGGGTCGTGCTGGAGGAAGGAAAACTCTCCCGCAGTAGGAATCTAATAAGCAGAAAGAGTGTCGTCCCTGTTAGGTAGGAAGTCAGAAATGAGCTTATGTGTGTGTGATAAAGGCCTAAGGCATTGACATCCAGGTCCAGCATCCGCATCTCAAAGTTATCTTCCAGGTGCAGCCCAGTATCTGCACTTCCAACATCCTGACCTTCCAGGAGGTCCTGCCCCTTCTACCGAATTACCATCCTTCCTCTAACTGGGCTGGGGACACCAGCCTGGACCCCACCCCCCCCAACTTAAGGGGAAAACTCAGAAAGGAATGTTCCAGGAAGAGAAGAAGGAGAAGAGGCAGGAAGGCAAGACCCATCCCCTTAAAAACCTGGCCTAAATATGAACTGCGCATTCTCTCTCAGGTCCTGTCCAGAGAGGTGCCCATCTGTTCTTACGGATGTCCCTACCCTAATAAACCTTGCTATTTGCTTTCCACTACTCTGTCTCATGCCTGAATTCCTTCTTGCGCGAAGACAAGGACCCTTCGCTTCTCCAGTAACAGTCCCCAAGAAAGGGAACAAAAGCAGTGGCTAAGGGGCCCAGTGCTATTCTGGATTCTCAAGTCTCCAGTCTCAATTAATTAAGAGCCCTTCTTTGGTTTTGCTCATTCTACCTCCCAGCCATTATGTTGTCTGCTTCCTTCAACGTCTCCTTCCAAGCTCATGTTGGGCTGGCGTGGTAGGAGTGTTGTCGGAACTTATGCCTGAGAGTTAAGTAAAGAAGATAGTCTTTCATCGCCTGCATCCTATCCCCACCAGGGCTACTGACACAGCAAGGACAGTCGGCAGTAGCCAAGAGTTTCCAACCACAGGAAGACCATCACTGGAATCGGAGCTGTAAGTCCACCGCAGTAGTTTCGTCTTGTTTCTCGGGTCACACACTCACAAAAAGGAATCTGAAGCTCTGCGTAGGGCAGGGGTTTTTCTGAAACTGAAAAGAAAACAGTCTAGTCACTGCAGGGCTGGGCCTGGACCGGAGCAGGTAGCCTGCGGCTCTTCAGTGAGCCAGCCTGCTCCTCCCTCCTGGGAGACACCCCGCGGCAACCATTGTTCTCTCTGAATGGAGAGCTGGCAGCAAGGCGGGCCCAGTCGGCACAGAGATCAGCTCTGGGAGGGGAGAAGCTGTGTGAAGGGCTCTCTAGCCATGCCTGAGGCTGCAAGTCTTTCTAAATACTCCACTTGCTCCCCTGCGTTTCCTGGGTCTGGTCCAGTTATGAAAACAGGAAGCCTACATTCAGCTTTGAAGACGGAAGAATGAAGTCTGCTCCTACAGATGAGCCAATTTAATGGCAGTATTGTTCTATTCAAGGCACAGGGAGAAAACCAGTGCACCGTCCTACAGCGGGGCTCACGGAGGCTGAGAAAAACAAGCTTCTCATCCCCTCTCCTCTTCCTCTTCTGTCTTCTGCTCTCTCCTCCTTTCCCTTCCTGGTGGTTTTCAAAACACCTCTTCCTTCTCTCTCAAATGCTAAATAGTTTGCACAGAAGTTCAAACGACCATAAAAGGTTGAATATGACATACAATTATTAGTCTAAAAGCTAGTGTTACTTTAATTGTTTGTTGCTCCATATTTTGTTTTCTACACGATTTTAGAAACCAAATACTCGTCTCTGTTTCTGGATATGCAGTGTATGAAGATATAATTTTGTGACATCAAGCATTGAAAGGGGGAGGGGGCATTTAATCTGCCAGTTAAGATGCCCTGCTCCTCAACCGAATGCCCGGGTTCCATTCCAGGGCCCAGCTTCCCAGCAAAGATGGCCAGTCAGGACCTCCAAAGACGCTGAACATGGTCGTCAGGGTAGTGCAGATCACAACCACGAGAGACTCCACCTCACGTCTACTAGGACGGCTGCTATATATATGTACACACACACACACACACACACACACGCACCCCCCCCCCCATACATACATACAGCAAATAGTGGCTAAAAGGAGGCAGCAGAGCTGGTGTTTGGTTTAATGCAGCATCCCCATCAGAGTGCCTGGGTTCAAGTCCTGGCTCTGCTTCCCATTCCGGCTTCCTGATGGGAAGCAGCAGGTGACGGCTCAAGTCCTTAGGTTCCTGTCACCCATGCGGGGGACCCGGATGGAGTTCCAGGCTCCTGACTTCAGGGTGGCCCAGCCCCCACTGTGGCAGGCAGTTGGGAAGTGAGCCAGCAGGCAGGAGTTTTTATTCTGTTTCTCTGTCTTTCAAATAAATAAAATAAAAATAAACAAAAAGCAACCAAAAGTAATGCTTACATACAATGGAATATTATTTACAAGAAAAAGAAATGAAGTTCAGACTCCTTTGGCATGGAAAACACTTAAAGTTTCCAGAACTCTCAGCTACAAGTAGCTTACATAAGCTGCAAGTAGAAGTGTTTACAGTTAGCAGTGCAAAACCAACCTCCCTCCCTTCCTGCCTCCCTACCTCCCTCTTCTCCATAGAGCTGCTATGGACCCACAATAAAGGAATGGGGCAGGTATTCCTTGGTGGAGCAGATGGTAGGCAGGATCTCACGTTAGACTCGTTAGACTCGAGCCTGGCCCCCAGTTTGGTCACTAAGTGTGGGACCACGGGGCTGGGGAAGACCGTGCCCCTCCCCGTACTTGCTCTGGCCTACCCGTCTGGCAGGTGCTCCAGAAAACCTGTTCCTTTAGCATCAGTTTCTGGCCCCATTTCATACTGAACCAAGGTTATGTCCCTTGCCAATCAGCAATCTGATTTCCAAACTTTGTAGGTTTAATAAGTCTTTACACAAACAAAAGCAAGACCAGCACCTACTTGGAGTGATACGCATCCTAGCCAGAGCAGACGAAGAGAACACAGGTTATAGAAGAACAGAGAGCTTTTTCACCCTCAGTAGCCAGAGAAAAGGCTGGGAATCAAGGAAGTGGAGTGTCGTAGCGAAGACGGCTTCAAGGATGCGCTCTCCTAGAAAATACAAGAAAGAGAAGTCAGAAAATGTAATTAGGAGGTCATCGGCTACCCTGGATCAACATTTCAATGGACAGGTGAGTTGTTTTTCTTTAAGATTTATTTAATTATTTGAAAGGCAGAGTTACAAAGAGGCAGAAACAGAAGCAGAGAGAGAGATCTTCCATCCACTGGTTCACTCCCCAAATGGCTGCAATGGTCAGAGCCAGGCCTATCTGAAACCAGGGGCCAGGAGCTTCTTCTGGGTCTCCCACATGGGTGCAGGGCCCTAGGACTTGGGCCATCTGATGCTTTCCCAGGTGCATTAGCAGGGAGCTGGATCAGAAGTTGGGCACCCGGGACTTGAACCAGCACCCATTTGGAATGCCAGCAGTGTAAGTGGCAGCTTTTCCCGCTACACTGCAGTGCCAGCCCCGACCGGTGTTTTGAAGCCTGAGTTTGGAGATACATGAATGCTGTGGAGACAGAGACCACAGGCCAAAGCTGATCTCACTCGTTCTGAATGGCAGATAGAGGCAGGGGCAGTGTTTGGCATAGAAGTTTCCAAGATGGAATAGAATTGTGCATATTTGAAAATTAGATAAAGGAGCCTGTAAGTAGGAAAACTACATTAATTTCTGTAATTCCTGGTGTGTTTGGTTTTGCAGTCAATTTCCTTTTCTTAGTGCCCCGAATCTTGGTCATGTAATGAGATTATACTGCCCCCGAGTGGCCTAGATGGCCCAGGGACTGTATTCTACACTAGGAGCAGGCAAGAATAAATACTTTAGACTTTGAAGGTCACAGTCTTTGTCACAACTGCTCAGCTGCCCCTGTAGGGGGAAAGCGGCCAGAGGGAGAGGAGGGCGGGGTCAGAGGGCAGTGGGACTCCAGCTCCTCGCCTGCCTGCGCTGACGCGGCTTTCAAAACACCGGAAGACACGAATGGAATTTAAGGCGACCACTCACTGAATTAGGATTACCCCAGGCCGGCGCCGTGGCTCAACAGGATAATCCTCTGCCTTGCTGGCGCCGGCACACCGGGTTCTAGTCCCAGCTGGGGTGCTGGATTGATGTGGCCCGGGAGTGCAGTGGAGGATGGCCCAAGTCCTTGGGCCCTGCACCCCATGGGAGACCAGGATAAGCACCTGGCCCCTGCCATTGGATCAATGCGGCAGCCATTGGAGGGTGAACCAACGGCGAAACACGACACCCCTAGCAGACATGTGTCCACACTTGGGGTCCCTGCCAAGATTCTGAGACTCATTTATGGGGGAAAACCTGTGGAGACGAAGATGAAGCCGTGCGAGGATCCAGCTGAGAATGCACACGTCACTCACGGTCTCGGCACTTCCAGAATTGCTCATGACTTCCACCAGTACTGGGCCAGGCCTGGAGGTTGAAGTCACAGCTGTGGATGGTTAATCAACTTTCCTACATTATCAGTTAAGGAAAAACAAATTGCCACAATACACAATACACAAACATCAGGCATATCTGTGTTCCAATGAGATTTTATTTACAAAAGCAAATAGGGATCAAATTTGGCCTGCAGTCAATGGTTTACTGGTCCTTGATGGAAATCTGTGGTTCTCAATACTTGGGCTAAATTGTCAAGTCACCTGGAGATTGTTTTCAAAAATACAGGAGTGCCTGGACCGCACCTTGGAGTGAATAAGAATTTGGGCGTGGGGCCAGGTCACAGGCATTTTGTAAAATGCCAGCAAGAAGTCTGTTGTCAAGGTTGAGAAGTACTGATTCAAATGAATGTTTCCAGCTTTAACTGTAGCTCATGTTCATTGAATTTTTTTTCTTTTTATGATTTATTTATTTACTTGAAATGGCTGCAATGGCCGGGGCTGGGCCCATCCGAGGGTGGGCCACCTTCTGCTGCTTTCCCAGACACATTAGCAGGGAGCTGGATGGGAAGCAGAGCAGCTGGGACTGGAACCAGCACCCATGGTGGGATTCTGGCATCATGGGCGGCGGCCACTACGCCACAGCGCCGGCCCCTCATGCAGTGTGTACTGTGTTCCAGGTGCAGAGCTAAGTGCTTTCCATATATATCTCATTTAACCCCCACAACTCTATGACTGGGAGAAGAAAACTGAATTTTGGTGAGATTAAGCAAATATACTCAAGGTCATGTGGCTATTACAAGGAAGGACAAGATTCCAACTCAGACATCTGCCACCAAGCCTGTTTCTAGGCTACTCTTTTTGTTTCTATTATCTTGAATTGAACAGTACTTAGCCTCCACCTGAACTTCATTAGATTATTTTTTAACCATATGCTGTATTTAACTAAGGCATCTAAAGTCACACCCAAGTAGTTTCCTCCATATTTGATGAATGTCCTCTTTCTAGTGCCACTGAATCCTTATTTTTACAATATTTATTACTTTTTAATATTTAAAAAAATTTATTTATTTGAAAGAGAGAGGATACCTTCCATCTGTTGGTTCACTCCCCAGGTGGTCACAACATCTGGGGCTGGGCCAGGCTAAACCCAGGAGTCAAGAACTCCATCCTGATCTCTCACATGGGTGGCAGGGGCCCAAGCACTTGGGCCATTTCCTGCTGCCTCCCCAGGCGCATTAACAGGGAACTGGATTGGAAGTGGAGTGCAGGGGCTCAAACTGCAGCTCTGAAATGGGGCGCTGGCCCTGCAGGCGACTTAACCTCCTGACCACAACACTAGCCCTTGAATTCTTACTTTGAATCAGACTCTTCTCAGACTGTACCCACTGCTTGGGCACATCACAGAAATCCACTAAGATCTCCTTTAGTGATTTTCTCCTTGTTAGCCACTGTTTGACTCCACACTTGCTTAGGCTATTACTCTTAATCAAAAGCAATGGTTTAGTATGCTTTTCTTCATTGCAGAGGCAGAATAGTTAGTGTTTTATGTCGTGGCTCTGACAAGTCTTCAGTTTAAATTCCAACTCTGGGGGCCCGGTTTGTGGTGCCATGGGTTAAGCCCCCGCTTGCACTGTGGGCATCCCACATCAGAGTGCTAGTTCGAGTCCCAGCCACTCTGCTTCTGATCCAGCTCCCTGTCAATGTCCCTGAGAAAGCAGTGGAAGATGGCTCAAGTACTGGGGTCCCTGCCAATGACTGGACGGAGCTACAGGCTCCTGGCTTCTGCATGTTCCAGCTCTGGCGATTGTGGCCATTTGGGGAGGGAAATAATAGATGGAGGATCTTTTCTCTCCCTCACTCCGTCTTTTAAATAAGTAAAATATATCTTAAATTCTACCTCTGCCACTTGTAGGCTAAGACTCAATAAATATCAGCTAGTCTCACAGCCATGTTTTCATCAACTAGCATGAGTCTTGCCTCTGATACCCCCATGAATTCTCTCTACACGCACCTGAGCAAAGGGAATTAGTTCCCTGAAGTCTTTAAATAGTAGGTCACCACAACTTCATCATCACTACCATAGCTGACATTTATTGAGCGCTTATTATGTGCAATTTAAAATTCTTTTTACAGGTTAATTCACTTAATTATTTTTAATGACTCAAGTGAAGCAGGTGTTATTATCATCTATAATTTATAGACAAGAAAACTGAGGCTCAGTAACTTTTCTAAGGTTGCAGAGATAAGAAACGGCAAAGACAGGTTTTGAAAACAGAACAATCTGATGTCACAATCTGAACTCTTTTCTTTTTTAGAGAGAGACAGAGAGAAAGGTCTTCCGTCTGTTGGTTCACCCCCCAAATGGCCGCTACAGCCAGCGCACTGAGCCGATCTGAAGCCAGGAGCCAGGTGCTTCTTCCTGGTCTCCCATGCGGGTGCAGGGCCCAAGCACTTGGGCCATCCTCCACTGCCTTCCTGGGCCACAGCAGAGAGCTGGCCTGGAAGAGGGGCAACTGGGACAGAACCGGCACCCCAACTGGGACTAGAATCTGGAATGCTGGCGCCACAGGCGGAGGATTAGCCTAGCGAGCCACAGCGCCAGCCACAATCTGAACTCTCATACTACTTTTTAAAATATTGCTTTTCTGGGGCCAGCATTGTGGCATAGGGATTGAACTCATTATCTGTGACGCCAGCATCTATGTGGGTGCCAGTTCATGTCCTGGTTGCTCCTCTTCTGACCCAGCTCCCTGCTAATGGCCAGAAGCACCAGAAGATGATCCAAGTATTTGGGCTCCTGCTACCCACTTGAGAGACCCAGCTGAAGCTCCTGGCTCTGGCCTTGCTCAGCCCTGGCCATTGTGGCCATCTGCGGAGTAAATCAGCAAGCAGATGGAAGATCTGTCCCTCCCTCTCAATCTGTAACTCTGAATTTTTTAAGGATTTATTTGAAAGGCAGAATTACAGAGAGGCAGATGCAGAGAGAGAGAGCAAGAGTGAGAGTGAGAACAAGAGCTCTTCCATCCACTGGTTCTCCCCCAGATGGCTGCAATGGCCAGAGCTGCACCAATCTGAAGCCAGGAGCTTCTTCTGGGTCTCCAATGTGGGTGCAATGGCCCAAAGACTTGGGCCATCCACTACTGCTTTCCCAGGCCACAGCAGAGAGCTGGATTGGAAGTGGAGCAGCTAGGACTTGAACTGGCGCCCATGTGGGATACTGGCACTGCAGGCATCGGCTTTATCTGCTTATGCCACAGTGCCAGCCCCTGTAACTCTTTTAAATAAATAAATCTTTTTTTTTTTTTTTTTTTTTTACAGGCAGAGTGGACAGTGAGAGAGAGACAGAGAGAAAGGTCTTCCTTTGCCATTGGTTCACCCTCCAATGGCCACCACGGCCGGTGCGCTGCTGCCGGCACGCTGCTGCCGGTGTACTGCGCTGATCCGAAGGCAGAGCCAGGTGCTTCTCCTGGTCTCCCGTGGGGTGCAGGGCCCAAGCACCTGGGCCATCCTCCACAGCACTCCCGGGCCACAGCAGAGAGCTGGCCTGGAAGAGGGGCAACCGGGACAGAATCCAGTGCCCCGACCGGGATTAGAACCTGGTGTGTGGAGGATTAGCCTATTGAGCCACGGCACCAGCTCAATAAATAAATCTTTTTAAAAATTGCTTTATTATGCTGAATAGCTTCTAAGAGGAAATCCCTCTGTTACGTTTCTTCAGATCATGAAGGGGGCAGGGTAGGTACGCTACCACTTAGAGTGCCCACATCCCATATTTGAGCGCTGGGGTTCAAGTCCCACCTCTGCTGCTGATTCAGCTTCCTGCATCCCGAAAAGCGGTGGTGATGGCTCAAGTAGTCGCCACCCACGCAGGAGACCTGGATGGAGTTCCTGGCTCCTGGTTTCGAGTTGGCCAGAATAAACCAACGAATGGAAGATGCTCTACCCCCTGTCATTCTGTCTTTCTAAATAAATAAATAAATAAATACATCTTTTAAAAGAAACAAAGGTGAGAACATTTCAGGTAAAACCTTTCATGTTTTTGAATAGCGAGTGTACTAATTGGGCGTCTGTTACGCCTTTGATTCCCTCCAGAGTCTGAATTTGTGTTTCAACAGGATGTCACATGAGCAGAAGCCCACAGGCACCAGAGCCTCATGAATTCTTTATTGACAACATTGTGAAATGAGAAGGCTCACTGCTTACCATCTGCATTTTGAACCTGACTACAAACATGAATTATGTATAAATGGAAAATTATTTGAAACAATTTTCTTTCAGTCAACAGTCTATTAGACTTAGTTCATGTTATAACGTTAGTACATTAAAATGTTAACATGATTATAACCAAATTATATTCAGTTTGAATTAGAATTCCTAGGTGATTCAAGCCTGTTGGCAAGGCCACTGGTAGTAGTGTTACGTAATGTTAGCAGGGGGCCAGAGGTTTGCTCCCAAGTACTGTACTACCTGCTTAGAACTATTATTATTTTTGAAGGTTTATTTTATATATTTGAAAGAGTTACAGAGAGAGAGAGAGAGAGAGAGAGAGAGAGAGAGAGAGAGAGAGAGAGAGAGAGAGGTCTTCCAACTGCTGGTTCACTCCCCAGTTGGCCACTACAGCCAGAGCTAAGCTGATCCTAAGCCAGGAGCCAGGAGCTTCTTCCGGGTCTCCCAGGCAGGTGCAGGGGCCCAAATACTTGGGCCATCTTCCACTGCTTTCCCAGGCCATAGCAGAGAGCTGGATCAGAAGTGGAGCAACCAGGTCTCAAACAGGTGCCCGTATGGGATGCCGGCACTTCAGGCGGTGGCTTTACCTGCTACACCACAGCGCCGGCCCCAGAACTGTTATTACTTTTTAAAAAATTTATTTACTTATTTGAAAGGCACAGTTAGAGAGAAGGGGGTTCGAAGAGAAAAATCCTTCATATACTGGTTCCCTCCCCAAATGGCTTCAGTGGTCAGAGCCGGGCCAGGGGGAAGCCAGGAGCCAGGAGCTTCGTCCTGGTCTCCCACATAGGTGCAGCGGCCCAACACCTGGGCCGCTGCTTTCCCCAGGGCATTAGCAGGCAGCTGGGTCGTTAGTGGAGCAGCCGTTCACAACCGGAGCCCACGTGGGAGGCTGGCATCGCAGGTGGCGGCTTCACCCGCTGGGCACAATGCCGGCCCCATGACTTGGCTTTCAAAAACAGGAATTCTCTTCTAAATATGTCAGAGAGCCACTCTCCCGCGGATCGGATGCCTGGGCTCTAAGGACTGCCTGTCAAATCGGGGAGCTGCGAGGAAGCTGGGCGCATGAGGCCACCAAGTGACCCCTCCGGGGTCTACCCTTCACACACGGCTGCCATCTCTCCCGATACAAAGGAGAGCGGAGTTCTCACGTCTTTCATCCTTCCAGTGTTTTGTCTGGGGGTGGGGACGGCTGAGGGACTTTGAAGACTCTTTTCCCCCATGGGAGCATTCAGGAATGCTCAGCTTTGTGGCCATCACCGGAGCGGAGGAGTCACTACCCTCGCAGGAACAGCAGGTGCAGCACCAGGCGGACCGCGTCTGCGCTTCAGGCAGGAAGAATCCGGAAGACGAGGACGCGAAGTCTCAGTTCTAATCAACGCGAGTGTGGGTCCCGGGCCCGAGACGCCGACCACCCCACAAGAGCTACGGAGCAAAACGACACCGCCCCGGCGCCACGGCGCGGGACCCTTCTCGAACCCTGACCCAGCCGACCCGCGGGCGCCGGGTGATGACGCAGCCCGGGCCCTGGCGGTGATTGGTTCTCGTGGAGGGGCGTCGGCCGCTACGGCAACTCAGAACCCCGGCCCAAGCCCTCGCGAGAGTAGCGGCCTCCGGTGCGGGATGGCCGCCGAGCCGGGCGGAGCTGTCCCGCGGCTCCCGGTGCCGGCTCTCTGGCCCGAGACATGGCCCGGGGTCCCGGCCCGCTAGGCCGGCCTCGACCCGACACGGTCGCCATGCCCAAGAGAGGGAAGCGACTCAAGTTCCGGGCCCACGACGCCTGCTCTGGTCGAGGTGGGCGGCGGGGCGGGGGCGCCGGAGGACCCCGGGCTGGCGGCCGGGAGGAGGGTGGACGTGGCCGCGGCGAGCGCTCGCCGGCCGGAGGGGCGGAGCGGCCGGGCTCGGAAGGCAGGGGCCTGTTTCTTGAGGGCTGGTGCTGTGTTTCAGTGACCGTGGCGGATTATGCCAACTCGGATCCGGCGGTCGTGAGGTCTGGACGGGTCAAGAAAGCCGTCGCCAACGCTGTTCAGCAGGAAGGTAGGCAGAAGGCAGAGCTGGCGCTCGGCTGCCCCGGGGCCCCGCGATCTCCCCGGGACGTGTTGACTGCCCTGCTCGTTTCCTCGTTGGCTGGGAGGGAGGGCCGAGCGGCGAGGTTAGCCGAGAGCGGCCGAGCGCCTGTAGCAGAAGTGCTGTGTTTCTGTTTGCATTTGCAAGCGCCGTCTGGCCACGGCTTTCGTCCTGGGTTCGCCCGCTGGCCTGGAGCGCACGTAGCTCGTACCCGGCAGGTCGCCCCCGTGGGTAGTAACCTTGGCGTGCGCTCTGCCTCCAAGCCCTTTACTCCTGGGCCCCTGAGGGCCTGATCTCTCCAGCCAAGCACTGGGGTTAAACGGGATCCGGCCCCACTCAAACATTGCTTCTCAGAGTTTATGTAAATGAGAACACAACTCACCTTTTGTTTGCATCCTGCGGGCTGAAGTTGGCTCTGTGAAGGGGTCGGTTTGCCTGCTGTGTTCACCTGCTTTGTGTGTGATTAAAAGGACTGTTTTCTGAAAGCTACTCGCTGATACACTGTCCGCTTCTTCAGCAGACGGAAACTCCCTGGCCCTCGCCCTTTTCCCTGGTGGAAGCTGATTTCTTGGCTAAACTATCCCCCGACCACGTCATTATCTCCTCATTTTCTTCTAGTAAAATCTCTCTGTGGCTTGGAGGCCTCCCAGGTCCCTGCAGAGGAAGCTCTTTCTGGGGCTGGTGAGCCCTGTGACATCATGGACAGCAGCGATGAGATGGATGCCCAGGAGGAAAGCGTCCCGGAGAGAACCGTGTCCAGGAAGAAGAAGAGCAAGAGGCACAGAGGTGCGGGGCCTGCCCTCTCTGGCTGATGAGCCCCCGCTGGTGGCGGATTGGGGCTAGCACTTTCTCTTTAGCACCGGGGAGATGTGAGAGCAGGCACCAGGGAGGAAGCAGAGCTTGGAGAACATCTAGCTCTTGCCTGAGCTCTGGGTGGTGGGACAGGGTTAGTACACCTGGGCCTTTGACTTCTGAGAGGAGGGGTAAGAGTGTGTCGGTGAACTGGACTGGGGCAGACGTTTACTGAGACCATGTCATTGCCTGATAAAAGCCCACATGACAACAGGACAGCAGAAAGCCTTGGCCTGTGTGTGTGAGGAGGCGGGGATGGGGCAGGCGTGTGGGTTATCCACAGCCACTGCTGCTTCAGGTGGAGTCAGGTTCTCATGCCTCCCACCTGCTCCGCTGTGCCTGATAGATGCTGGTGGCGCGGAGAAGTGTATGATGTTCACCTCTTACTGGCGATGAAACAGGGAGTCATGAACTAACACAGAACGCGCCAGCCCGTCCTTCAGATCTCATTGTGCTCCAGGCTTGGCGAATCAGAATCTCTTAGGGTGAAACCCAGCAGAGTTGTTAAAAAAAATCTTTTATATTTATTCTACATTTGTTTATTTTTAAATTATTAGGCTTTTTTTTAAAAGCAGTATTTTCTGTACAGACAAATTAAGCAAAAAGTATAGGGAGTACATATACGCTCCCGTATTCTTTCCCCCAGTTTCTTCTTGCATTTGTTCCAGTTGATGAGCTGATACTGATACGTTATCACTCATTTTTGAGAGGCCACAAGACTGAGAAGATACAGATACACACAGTTCCCACCCTGCAGTTCGACTCCGTGTTCCCTCCGTGCCGGGGCTGGGCCAGGGCTGCGCTGGCAGTAGAAACGCAGTCTGGCTTTCTCCTGGGTGCCGGAGCCCAGATTGCTGAGCCGTCACTGCTGCCTGCCCGGTCTGCATCGTCTGCACTGGCAGGAAGCTGGAGTCAGGAGCCAGAGCTGGGAATTGAACCCAGCACTCCAGCTTGGGACTTGTTTTTTGTTTTTTAGAGATTTGATTTTATTTATTTAAAAGGCAGAGTTACAGAGCAGAGGGAGGGAAGGAGGGGAGAGAGAGAGAGATACAGACTGATGAATCTTCACCCACTGGTTCATTCTCCAAATGGCCGTGGTGACCCGGGCTGGACCAGGCTGAAGGCAGGAGCCTGGAACTCCATCCAAGTCTCCTACTTGGGGAGCAGAGGCCTAAGCAAGTACTTGGGCTATCTTTGATCTGCTGCTTTTCCAGGCACATAAGCAGGGAGCTAGATCAAAATTGGAGCAGCATCTGGAACTTGAACCGGTGCCCCCATGAGAAGCAGGCATTGCAGGGGTCAGCTTAATCCACTGTGACACAATGCCAGCACCAAGACTGTTAGGCTACACATCTGCCTCTGATACATCATTGTTAATGAAAGCCCATAGTTTACATTAGGAATCAGTCTTGGGCCTAGAATAGCTATGCTTAAAGTGGTTCTGATAATCAGCTAGGTTTAGGGGGAAGCTAGTAATAAATGATGTATTTTTGGATTCAGATCTACTGGAACATTCTCTTTTACTTGGAATCAGATAATAGATACTTGCATTTTTTTAAAGTATGTTGCAATATCAATAAATTAACTAATTGACGTAACTTTGGAATTGGACCAGTGACTGTCAGTGATAGCCCTCTTGTCCAGGATCTTAATATTGGCATCCCTCACTCTTAGCTTCATCATTTCTTGCTTAAAAATCTGGGCTTAGACTTGAAAGATCTCTACTGAGATCAGATGTATTCCTTCACAGTGTACAAATCAGTGTCTTTAATATTTTCACAGAGTTGCCCAGCTATCAACATGATCTAAGTTTGAACCTTTCCATCCCCCATATTTAGTAACATCACTCCTTATTCCTTCCCCTCACCCTTCAGCCCTAGGCAGTCACTAATTCATTCTGTATCTATAGATTTACCGATACTAGACATGTGATGGAATTATACAGTATGTGGTCTTTTATGTCTGCTTAGCAAAAAATTTTTTTAAGATTTATTTATTTGAAAGGCAGAGTTACAGAGAGGCAGAGAGAGAGAGAGAGAGGTCTTCTATCAGCTGGTTCACTCACCAAATGGCCGCAGTGGCTAGAGCTGGGCTGATCTGAAGCCAGGAGCTTCTTCCAGGTCTCCCACATGGATGAAGGGGCCCAAGGACTTGGGCCATTTTCCATTGCTTTCCTAGGCCATAGCAAAGAGCTGGATCAGAAGTGGAGCAGCCAGAACTCGAGCCATATGGGATGCCCGCACTGCAGGCGGTGGTTACCCACTACACCATGGTGCTAGCCCCAGCATAAAGTTTTCAGGGTTATCGGCCGGCGCCGTGGCTCAACAGGCTAATCCTCCGCCTTGCGGCGCCGGCACACCGGGTTCTAGTCCTGGTCGGGGCGCCGGATTCTTCCCGGTTGCCCCTCTTCCAGGCCAGCTCTCTGCTGTGGCCCGGAGTGCAGTGGAGGATGGCCCAAGTGCTTGGGCCCTGCACCCCATGGGAGACCAGGAAAAAGCACCTGGCTCCTGGCTCCTGCCATCGGATCAGCGTGGCGCGCCGGCCGCAGCGCGCCATCCGCGGCAGCCATTGGAGGGTGAACCAACGGCAAAAGGAAGACCTTTCTGTCTCTCTCTCTCACTGTCCACTCTGCCTGTCAAAAAAAAAAAAAAAAGTTTTCAGGGTTATCCATATTGTACCAAGTATCAGTATTTCATTTCTTTTTTTTTTAAAAGATTGATTTATTTATTTGAAAGAGTTACAGAGAGAGGGAGAGACAGAGAGATGCCTTCTATCTGCTGATTCACTCTCCAGGGGCCACAACAGCCAGTGCTGAGCCAGGCTGAAGCCAGGAGCTTCATCTGGGTCTCCCACGTGGTTGGCAGGGGCCCAAGCACTTGGACCATCTTCTATTAGCAGGGAACCAGATCAGAAGAGGAGCGGCTGGAATATGAACCAGCACCCATATGGGATGCCAGTGTTGCAGACAGTGGCTTTACCTCCCGCAGTACAATGTGGAACACAGTTTTTCATTCCTTTTTATTTGGCCATTATGATAATGCTGCTGTGGGCATTCCTGGGCAAGTTTTCACGTGGACGTGGTGTTTCCAGCTCTGTTAGACAGGAACGATCCTATGGTAACTCCAGCTTTTTGAGGAGTCACGTTTTTCAAAGTGACTTTGCTGTTTTATGTTCCTTCCTGCAATGTGTCAAGGTTCCAATTTCTCCGAATGTTTACAACACTGTTGTTATCTGGCTTTGAAAATTAGGGGCTGGCATCGTGGTGTACTGGGTAAAGCTGCTGCCTGCAATGCCAGCATCCCACATGGGATGTTTGAGTCCCTGTTGCTCCACTTCTGTGCAGCTCCCTGCTAATGAGCCTGGAAAAGCAGCAGATGGTCCAAGTACTTGAGCCCCTGCACCCATGTGGGAGATGTGGATGAAGCTTTTGGCTCCTGGCTTCAGCCTAGCCCAGCCCTGGCCATTTTGGCCATTTGGGGAGTGAACCAGTGGTTGGAAGATCTCTCTCTCTGTCTGTTTCTCCATCTCTCTGTGACTCTGCCTTTTGAATAAATAAATAAATCTTAAATTGTATTGGCTGACTTTTTGAATGTGAAGTGTATTTCGTTGTAGTTTGGTTTGCATTTCCTTGATGGCTAACGATGTCAAGCCTTTTTTCACGTGCCTGTTGGTCATTTGTGTATGTTCTTTGTAGAAATGTCCATTCAGATGCTTTGCCAGTTTTGAATTACTTATTACTGAGTTGAAGGAATTCTGATGTGTGTTCAGGATGCCAGTCAGTTATCAGATACGTGATTTGTGGCTTACAGACTGTTAACTGTGGCTATCTTTTACTTCTTTGCTCCACTCCACACCTGTTAGGTTCCTCCACTGTAATCAGATTGGTCTTTTTTCTCCTTTCTTTTAGCTTCTTTTTTTTTTTTTTTTTTTTTGACAGGCAGAGTGGACAGTGAGAGAGAGAGACAGAGAGAAAGGTCTTCCTTTGCCGTTGGTTCACCCTCCAATGGCTGCCGCAGTTGGTGCGCTGCGGCTGGCGCACCGCGCTCATCCGATGGCAGGAGCCAGGTACTAGGTGCTTTTTCCTGGTCTCCCATGGGGTGCAGGGCCCAAGCACTTGGGCCATCCTCCACTGCACTCCGGGCCACAGCAGAGGGCTGGCCTGGAAGAGGGGCAACCGGGACAGAATCCGGTGCCCCGACCGGGACTAGAACCCGGTGTGCCGGCGCCGCAAGGCAGAGGATTAGCCTGTTGAGCCACGGCGCCGGCCTCTTTTAGCTTCTTTTTAATGAAACTGTGGCTTTACCTGCTATGCCACCGTACTGCTTGTCCCCCCTCCCCCCTTTTTTTAAAGATTAGACACTGGGTCATTTTGAAGGATTTTCCTGGTATCCTATCTATCACTATAAGTATTTTAGTAGTTATCTCCTTTAAAAAGTACCATTGTCATATCTAAAGAATTTAACAGTAATTTTAAAAAATGAATTAGGTATTGGGGCTGCCGCCGTGGCATAGTGTGGAAAGCCACCACTTGCAGTGCCAGCATCACATATGGGTGCTGGTTCGAGTCCTGGCGTCGTGTTAACTGTTGCACTTGGCACGCTTTTCCTCTGCATCTGTGCCCCCCACAGTCCTCTCCGTCCTTCTTGTCCCCATGAAGTGTTCTTTTAGTGATGCCACTCCGAAATTTCTAGTAATGCTGTGTAAAACACTGACAATTATTCAGTAATTACTGAATCTTGTCTCTAAAAACAGGTCTTTAAAAAAAAGCTTTATTTTATATATTTGAAAGAGGGAGAGAGAGAAAGATCTTCCATCTGCTGGTTCACTCCCCAAATTGCTGCACCAGCTGGGGCTGGGCCTGGAGCTCCATCTGGGTCTCCTGTGGGTGGCAACAGCTTAGTCACTTGTTCCATTCTCTGCTGCTTTCCTGGGCGCATTAGCAAGGAGTTGGATGGGAAGCGTAGCCGCGGGGACTCAAACTGGCATTCATATGGGATGCTAGCATTGCAGGAGGCCTCGAGACAGGCTATTTATTCATTTATTTATTTTTCCCTGTTGCCAATGCATTTACTTTTTTTTTTTTTTTTTAAAGCAGGGGACTTAACCCTCTATACCACATGCGGCCCAAAGACAGAAGATTTTTAATAGCACTCAGTTTTGTAAAAGTCTTCTTGGGTCTCAGGAGAAGGCATTCTCATGGTTGTTTGCCTTCTCTTTCAGAGAAAAGATGTGAGGTGGGAGAAGTTGAGGGCCAGGCATGATAGACCTAAATGGTTACTGGAGATGACAAGAAGGGCTGGCAAACAGAGAAGCGGGTGTTGTTTTAGACCTTCTGCTTGCTCCTACACAGAAGCTGATGTAAGAGCCCGCTGTAGGAAGCCAGGAGCTAGAGCAGCAGGGGCAGCTCTTTGGAAAGGGGCCTTCTGCCCAGGAAAAGCAAGCTGCTTTGTTTTTTTTTAAGATTTATTTATTTATTTGAAAGTCAAAGAAAGGGAAAAACAGAGAGAGGGATCTTCATCCACTGGTTCACTCCCCAGATGGCGGCAGCGGCCAGGGCTAGGCCAAGCCAAAGCCAGCAGCCAGGAGCTTCGCCTGGGTCTCCCACATGGCTTGCAGGGGCCCACGCACTTGGGCCATCTTCTACTGCTTTCCCAGGCACATTAGCAGGAAGCTAGATTGGAAGTGGAGCAGCCAGGTTTCAGACCAGCGCCCGTGTGGGTTGCTGGCGTCATGTGCCATGGCTTCACCTGCTTTGCACAGCACTGGCCCTGCATTCTGGTTTTAGGACAGTGCTCTGACAAGGTGGGGATTAAGGCCTGGGGTTAGCTCAGGGGCCTCCGTGAAGTGTGTGTGCTTAGTTGAACCTGAGATGAACAGTGGCCCTCAGGACCAGGAGCGTAACACCAGTGGGTTGTGAAGGAGGAGGAGGGGTGTGGTGACATTGCTGAGGGGTTGCTGTGCCTCTGGCCAGGATCACAGGAAACAAAGAGGAACCACAGGAAAGGAAGCCTCCCTGGCAGCAGTGAGGGAGGGGTGAGTACGCAGTGTAACTGCTCTGTTTGGTATTTGCTTGCCCTGTGCTTTCCTCATGCCACCTTAAGATCAGTTTTGTTGTTTACACGCCTGGACTGAAGGAAATGTTGAATGCATAGGGACCACGAGGGACATCAGTGGCAGAGTTTGTAGGGCAGAGCTGGAATTTGGAGTTAGAAAACCTGAAGGGGCTTGCGCTGTGTGCGGTGACACTGGCATCCCATATGGGCGCTGGCTTGTGTCCCAGCTGCTCCACTTCCAATCCAGCTCCCAGTGCTAGTGCGTGGCCCCTGTGCCCACGTGGGAGAGCTGGATGAAGCTTCAGCCTGGCCTAGCCCCAGCTGCTGGCGGTCATCTGGGGAGTGAACCAGTGGATGGAAGATTTCTCCCTCTCTCCCTCTCTCTCTCTCTGTAACTCTGACTTTCAAGTAAATAAGTAAATGTTTAAAAAGAAAGAAAGAAAACCTGAATTCTGTTTGCTCTGACCAGGTGGCAGGGCTCTGCTTTCTTTTAGTAAAATGGGCATAGTTCTTTTTTTTTTTTTTATTTCTACTGGAGGATTATAGAAATAAAGAAGAGCTGACTTAGGTACTATATATAAAGACAATTTAAAAACTTTGAAATAGTGTATAAAATAGTTGTTACATAAAGGCCTAAGATTGAGACCTGTTCATTCACTTGGGCAAGGGGAGAAGCTAGCAGGAAATGTTTTGGGGACTTCTCTTAGATGCTTAGATGTATTTTTTTAAAGTTTAATTTTTTTTAAGATTTTATTTCATTGGTTTGAAAGAGTTACAGAGAGAGATAGAGACAGAGAGAGAGGTCTTCCATCCGCTGGTTCACTCCCCAAATGGCTGTAACGGCCAGAGCTGTGCTGATCTGGAGCCAGGAGCTTCTTCCAGGTCTTCCACTTGGGTGCAGGGTCCCAAGGACTTGGACCATCTTCTACTGCTTTCCCTGGCCATAGCAGAGAGCTGGATTGGAAGAGGAGCAGCCGGGACTAGAACCAGCACCCATATGGGATGCCGGCACTTCAGGCCAGGGCTATACCCACTGTGTCACAGCGCTGGCCCCCTCTTAGATGTATTTGAAGCTTTTTTCCTTTTTAATTTCTTTTTATTTCAAAAGCAGAAAGAGGGAGGGGGAGAGAAAGCTCTTCCATCTGGTGGTTCACTCCCAAATGCTGGCAGCAACCTGGGCTGGACCAGGCTGAAGGCAGGAGCTGTAAACTCGATCCAGGTCTCCAGCGTGGGTGGCAGGGACCCACGTACCTGAGCCGTTACCTGTTGCCTCCTGTAGTGCACATTCGCAGAAAGCTGGATCAGAAGCAGAGTTGGGACTCCAGCCCAGATACCCTGACATGGGGTGCAGGTGTCCCAAGCAGTGTCTTAACCACTGTCCCTCAAAATCCATGTCTGGACTGTGCAAGCCCGGGGGACATTGAAATGATGGCGTATCTTTAGACATGTATGTAGCAGAAAACTAAAGATGATCATTATAATTTCTGTTTCAGAAGACCTGGACGGGGCTGGAGGAGAAGAGTATCCCATGGATATCTGGCTCTTGCTGGCCTCCTATATCCGTCCTGAGGACATTGTGAATTTTTCCCTGATTTGTAAGAATGCCTGGATTGTCACCTGCACTGCTGCCTTCTGGACCAGGCTGTACCGCAGGTGCGAGCACGGAGAGCTCGCGCTGCGGCTGTGGCCGAGCTCCTTGCTGTTTGTGGTTTGGAGCTGCCCCTGGATGGTGACTTCTTTTCACTTTCTCCGTGCCTGCGCTTGACCCTAGCCGGGGACTCCTTGAGCCCCTCTCTAACTTAAGTTTGATACTGTTAATTCATGCAGGTAATTGTCTTCCTCGTGCTTGCTCCTGCCCTCCGTTATCTGCTTTCAGCAAAGGAGTCTTGCTTCATCCCAGAAAGAACTGTCTTTGACGTGTCTTCAGAGGCCTATTCTAGTTAGAATGTTTGAAAGCTACAGGTGCATGTCTGCTTGTCTTTCCAGCCGGGTTGGTTGTGTCTTAGATTCGCTCGTCACCCTGAAGGATCGCGTGGTTTTGTGCTTGGTGGCCCTGTGATTAGAGTGGGGAGGAGTAAGTGGACTATTCCGTTAGTAGAGGGCTTACCTTCTGATGCTGGTGTGCACGTGTAGTGGGGATTGTGAACTGTCAGGAGGGCTTGTGTGGGAAGGGATGTTAAGGTAGCAGAGAGTAGAGAATCTGCTAGGGCATCTGACAGGAGAACCTCATGGCTTTTTTCCAGAAAAGATTCTGTTTGAGCCGCTGAAATAGGCTACACTGGTATCAGTTCAGATGCTTACTCTTTTGTAAAGTCAAATAGGATTTAAACTTTTTTTTAAAAAAATATTTATTTATTTATTATTTGAAAGGCAGAGTTCCAGAGAGAGAGAGAGAGGGAGAAGAAGGGATAGGGAGAGAGAGGTCTTCCATCCGCTGGCTCACTCCCCAAATGGCCACAATGGCCGGAGCTGGGCCGATCCAAAGCCAGGAGCCAGGAGCTTCCTTCAGGTCTCCCATGTGACCATCCTCTACTGCTTTCCCAGGCACTTTAGCAGGGAGCTGGATGGGAAATGGAGCAACTGGGACTCAAACTGGTGCCCATATGGGACGTTGGCCCTGCAGGCGGTGGCTTTACCTGCCATGCCACAGCGCCAGTCCCAGGGTTTGTACTTTTTGAAAGGATGGAAAAGTGCAGAATTACAAGGTGATGAAGCAGAAGTGAGTGAGTGGTTAGAGGATGGTGAGGTGTGTGTCAGCGCTGGGGACAAGCCGAGTCCTGGCCAGTGGAGCAGTGCAGTGACGCTCATGCCGGGGCCAGGAGGCCTGGGAGACTGACGCAGGGCAGGACAGACAGGTCCCCTGTTGGTAGGAGTAACGTGTCCTGTTTCAGGCACTACACGCTGGATGCCTCCCTGCCTTTGCGCCTGCGGCCCGAGTCGATGGAGAAGCTGCGCTGTCTCCGGGCGTGTGTGATTCGCTCTCTGTATCATATGTATGAACCGTTTGCTGCTCGAATCTCCAAGAATCCAGCCATTCCTGAAAGCACTCCCAGCACGTTAAAGAATTCCAAAGTGAGTGAGAGTCCCTGTGGGGTTTGGAGCGGGCACTTGTGTGGCGAGCCTGTTCTCCTGGCTTGTTTCTGGCTTCTCTCACGGGGAGGGCTGTGTCGCCCGGCTGCTCCGGGAGTAACAGGCCCATTCAGGCTCAGAGGGTCACTTGTCCAAGACGTTCCCGCTGCGCTGGGCTGGCTGACGTTAGCTTGAACCGAAGCTTCCTTACGCTTGTAGTATATTCCTTATTCTCCTCATTTTAATTCATTTTCATGCATTGTACATTGGACCCCTTTAGATATTAATGGTTTTGATGGTTTGGGCTGGAAAGAGGACAACTCAGCTGGAGGCAGGTGTATAGTATAATTTTTGAAAGGTGCTTTAAATCATGAACAAGTCGCCACTTTTCTCTTTCTAGGACGACCTTGACATCGGGGTTTCTCCTTTCTGGTGCACCCCTCTAAAGGATTGCTGAGAGCCTGTGCCCGCTCCTGCCAGGCTCTGTGTAGATCATCTCTGATTCCAGGCCTTGGTGCCCTAGAATCCTGGCCATGTTTTACGCTTTTTCTCCAGCCCCCAGTACTTTATGTTCATGCATTGCATTCAAGTTTCTGGCAGTCGTCCGATTAGTAAATAGGGCTGCTGGTCGCTGGCCCAACCTCTCCTGTTCTCGATGAGATCTAAGTGAGATCACCGTTGCCAAGCTGGATATAAGTATGTATGTAGCAGATATGCTTCGGAGGCAAGGTGATGTCTCAGTATCATTGTCTAGATTTGTGTCTTTTGAATTTGTTGGTAATTTTAATTTCCCCATTCCTAGCCCAAATCTGATGTTCTATAAGCATTTCCTATTCTCTTGAACTTGGTTTTTGGTAATTGACATTGTATAATGACTCCTCTCCCCTAGTTTAGCTCTAAGGCAATGAGATTACCCCTGATGCGTATTCATTGAAAGGGTACTGTTCCTTCAAGATTCCTTCAGAGAGAGAGGGAGAAGAAGAGATAGGGAGAGAGGAGTCTTCCATCCGCTGGTTCAAGGTCTCCCCCTCGGCTTGCACACTGAGGTGGTCAGGACCATTGGCTGAGCCTGATTTAAAATCCTGCCTGCTGATGGATTTAGGGCAGGGGAGAATGCTGGGCGAGTAGAATTTCACCCGGCAGCTGCTTCTGCCTGTAACATGAGTGGATGGTGTGTTATCTCACACTTACTGTCTCCCTCCCCCAGAAGCATTAGGCAGCGCCAGACTACGCGTGGTGAGGGTGGGGATCATCGCAGAGGTGGGAGTCACTGGGAGCAGGCGGCATTGGGCGGACTCCTCGTGCCTGGCACATCTTAGCGGCTCCAGTGCACAATGCAAGTGCTACTGCTTAAATTCTAAAATACCCCTCGCTTCATATTCTTATCACTGTATACTAATGATTTTTTAAAGTAGGCTATAAAAAGCCAAGGTGGAATGAAAACTAAGGGCTTAATTGAGATAGTCCACCCAGGCCATCTGGCTGCTTCTCACGTGCCTTGTTAGAGATCTTCTTAAGAGGGTCTGGGACCTGTGGTGGCAGGTGTCCCGTGCATGGCCTTGCCACTTGTTTAGCCACAACTGCATGGCATTCAGGGAGTTGCCAGCATGCCTAAAGGAAGTTGTCCCGTGTTCCTAGACTCCAGTTTTTCGTATTTGATTCCCCTTCTCTCTCTTTTCAGTAGCATAGCTTGTGTGGGACACTGGAGCCGTTGCGATGGCAGCAGAAGTGTTTTCCCCTTAAAGCCAAGCCCATTATTTTTGATGGAACAGCAGGACATACAGGGCATGTCTGAAGGGCAGGACAGCTGGCTCGGCGGACGACCCACCCCTTGCCCCCTGGGAGGTACTTCACTTCTTGTGCTTAACCCTAGCTGTAGCCTCGCTTTCACGGAGGGCCTAGTCTAGCCTGAATTTAGCCCAGCCCTGGTCACACCGGCTGTCTGCTCGAGAAGGCCCTGAGCGGCTTCCTCCTGTTACAGACCCAGTCCTCCCTGACTGCTTCACGGCCTGGTTATCAGCTGGCCTGGTGGCCACTGGCTGCCCTGAGATTTTAATGGAGAGGAGAGGCCTGCCCAGTCAGAGAGAATGCTCCAGTTCTAGATACTGTGTTTCTATCTTTAAAGATGAGAACAGTAGGGGTTGACCTTCTTGGTGCCCAAGCTGGACTTACGCTGGTCCCTCCTCCTCTTCCTCGAGAGCCCTGGGGGATCTGTTTTCATGGTACGCCAGAGTCAGATTGGGGGTCTCAGGATTGGAACCATGGCTGGCTTCACAGCTGTCAAGCAGAGAGGTTTTGGCTGACTACTTTTTGTTGCCTCGGAGTATATTTGTATTTTTCCTCCTTGGTTTATTTTATTTTTACTTTCTTACAGTGCTTACTTTTCTGGTGCAGAAAGATTGTTGGGAACAGACAGGAACCAATGTGGGAATTCAACTTTAAGTTCAAAAAACAGGTATGTGGTCTCATTTTCTCCTTGCTTGTTTAGACGCTGTCTTGTAATAAATTTCGCCAGGAGTTTTAGTCCATTTGTGCTGCTCTAATTAGATACCGCAGAATGAGTGATTTTAAAGAACAGAAATTGAGCCACACAGTTCTGGAGCCTGGGTGGGCCAGGGCAGGGTGCTTGCAGGGTCGGTGGTGGGGCAGGCTGGCCGCTTCCCAGGTGGTGCTGTGCTGCATCCTTGGGCGGGGGCCACACAGTGTCCACGCAGGGAGGGAGGAGGAAGGCCACAGGTGGCCCTGCGCGGTGGGAAGCCTCTTCTGGAAGGGCCTTATGCCCATTCATAAAGGAGGAGCCCTGTGGCTATCACCTCATAAAGACCCCAGCTTTTTACAGATTGATTTATTTATTTAAAAGCAGAGTTATATATAGAGAGAGACAGGGAGACACAGACAGAAAGAGAGAGTGGTCGTCTGCCTGCTGGGTCACTCCCCAGATGGCCACAGTGGCCAGGGTTGGGCCAAGCCGAAGCCAGGAGCCAGGAGCTTCATGTGAAGACTCCAACTCTTAATACTGTTGCAATGGAGATTAAATCTCAACCTGAATGTTGGAGGAGGTACAACCCTCAAACCATAGCACTAGGGGCAAAGTTGCCTATTTAAATCAGACAGCAGTCATCAAACCTTAGTGGCTGCAGCCAGTGCCGTGCAGCGGGTGGAGCCACTGCCTGCAATACCGCAGTCCCGGCTGCTCCACTTCAGTGCAGCTCCCTGCGAATGTGTCTGGGAAGGCAGCGGAGGGCGGTCCTAGTACTGGGCTCCCTGTCACACGTGGGAGAGACCTGGTTTTGGCCTGGTGTAGCCCTGGCCGTTGTGTCTATTTAGAGAGTGAGCCAGCAGATGGAAGATCTCTGCCTCTTCTCTCTTTGTCACCCTGCTTTCAAATAACTAACTAAATAAGTCTCTTTGAAAAAGAAACTTGGGGGGTGTATTTAGTCTTAGAGTTAAGATGCCTGTGTTCCACACTAGACTTCCTGGGTTCGATTCCCAGACTCAGCTCTTGACTGTAGTTTCCTGTGAATGCAGTGATTGAGTTCCTGCCACCCCCGAGGGACACCTGCTCCTGGCTGGCCCCCAGGATTGCCCTGGCAGTTACAGGCTGGAGGAGTGATCTGGCAGAGGGAAGTTCTCTCGTTCTTCCTGTATCTTTCTCTGCTTCTCAAATAGAAAAACAGGGGCCCGGTGCCGTGGCTCACTTGGCTAATCCTCCGCCTGCGGCGCCAGCATCCCATATGAGCACTGGGTTCTAGTCCCAGTTGCTCTTCTTCCAGTCCAGCTCTCTGCTGTGGCCCAGGAGGGCAGTGGAGGATGGCCCAAGTGCTTGGGCCCTGCACCCCATGGGAGACCAGGAAAAGCACCTAGCACCTGGCTCCTGCCATCGGATGAGTGCGGTGTGCCGGCCGCAGTGCGCTGTCCGCGGCGGCCATTGGAGGGTGAACCAACGGCAAAGGAAGACCTTTCTCTCTGTCTCTCTCTCTCACTGTCCACTCTGCCTGTCAAAAAAAAAAAAAAAGAATCTGCAGGACAGCGAACGCTGGGTGTCTGTTAGTGCTGAGACTTGTGGCTCCTTGTTGCCTTGGGTTAGGTGGCTGCTTCTGCCTCCACCCCCCAGAACAGCCTGAATTCTTTGAGTCTGCCAAGTCACAAGGAATTTGCAAGTGACCAAATTCTGGACAGCCTCTGAGAGGAAGGCTGCGAGTTCCCATTTCTTCTCAGGTGGCAGGGAATAAATCCCCTCTCAGAGAGACCTCCACTACCACCAGCCACATTTGCTCATCCAAATGTGTTTTCTCTCTTAAAGGTAGAGTTGTTTTTTTTAAGCCCTGTATATTGATCACTGTGTGTAATGGAAGAGGAGATAACCAGAAAAATGTATCTCACTAGGTTTGGTTGAGTATTGGAGGCTTAAAGCTAAACATTTCTCTAGGCATTAGATTAACTCCTCATTCTGCTCAGTCCCCTAGGTTAAAGAGCAAGTGTGTGGGAGGACTGCAGCCTCCCATTCAGTATGAAGATGTTCACACCAACCCCGACCAGGACTGTTGCCTACTGCAGGTCACCACCCTTAATTTCATCTTTATTCCAATCGTCATGGGAATGATATTTACCCTGGTAAGTGGGCTCAGGGTGGCATCCACAGCTGCTTTATATAGACTGCACTACAGCCAGGGTTTAAAAGGGATTTGTGGATTTCACCATCAAGGAACAAACATGGAAGAATAATAAAAATGTCTGAAGTTAGGCCTATATATCAGGAACAAACAGATTTGTGGAGGAGTTAATTATATTTGAGAATTTTACTGGTTTCCTTCTCTGTAGGAAAGAGAATGCTTTTGCATCTTCATATGTCTTCATATGTAGTGATCATTAATAATTGAGAAACATGATCCTATAAGGAGCAACAATGAGGCTTGTACCTGAGCACCGGGTATTAAGACCTTGAGATGTGTGTGTGTGGTGTCGTAAATGGAATATTAAATACAAGGTGGTCAGCTCTGCCCTTCGTGTGATGCTCTGATCAAGGCCTGGTTACGAATTAGATTAGGGGCCGGAGCTGTGGCATACCAGTTAGGGCCGCCCCGTGCAGTGCTGGCATCCCATGTGGGTGTCAATTCGAGACCCAGCTGCTCCACTTCCAATCCAGCTCTCTGCTATTGCCTGGGAAAGCAGTAGAAGATGGCCTAAGTGCTTGGGCCCTGCACTCACATGGGAAGACCTGGGGGAGGCTTCTGGCTCCTGGCTTTGGATCAGCACAGCTACAACCGTTGCAGCCATCTGGGGAGTGAACCAGCGGATGGAAGACCTCTCTCTCTCTCTGCCTCTCCTTCTCTCTCTGTGTAACTCTGACTTTCAAATAAATAAATAAATAAATCTTAAAAAAAAAAAAAAAGGAATTAGGGCCAGTGCCATGGCTCAATAGGCTAATCTTCCACCTGTGGTGCTGGCACCCCATGTTCTAGTCCCGGTCAGGGCGCCAGATTCTGTTCCAGTTGCTCCTCTTCCAGTCCAGCTCTCTGCTGTGGCCCAGGAGGGCAGTGGAGGATGGCCCAAGTGCTTGGGCCCTGCACCCGCATGGGAGACCAGGAGAAGCACCTGGCTCCTGGCTTTGGATCAGCACGGTGCACTGGCTGCAGCGTGCTGGCCACAGTGGCCATTGAGGGGTGAACCAATGGAAAAGGAAGACCTTTCTCTCTGTCTCTCTCTCTCACTGTCCACTCTGCCTGTCAAAACAAACAAACAAAAGAAGGAATTAAATTAGTAACAGATGTGCTGTGGCATATTTTTTCCAGGTTTTAAAAAAATTTAATTGTGCTAGCAGCTGGAGAGTTCACGTAATTTGGCCTCTCCACATCTTGGGCTTATGTACAGAGATGTGTGGAGTCCCCCTCCACAGGGGAAATGAGTTTTTTTTTTTTTTTTGAATTTTGTTTGCAATTAACTGGGAACTCTAGAATATGTCTATTGTTCATAGATACACTCTGAGAACCCCTTTGTGTGGTTGAGATTATGTCATGCCTACTTTTTTTTTTTTAAGTTTTATTTTATTTATTTGAAAGACAAAGTTACAGAGAGAGGTAGAGACAGAGAAAGAGGTCTTCCATCTGCTGGTTCATTCTGCAAATGGCTGGAGCTGAGCCGATCTGAAGCCAGGAGCCAGGAGCTTCCTCCACGTTTCCCATGTGGGTGCAGGGGCCCGGGACTTGGGCCATCCTCCGCTGCTTTCCCAGGTATATTAGCAGGGAGCTGGATCAGAGTGGAGCAACCAGGACTCAAACAGGCACCCATATAGGAAGCCGGTAGTGCAGGCCAGGGCTTTAATCCGCGGTGCCACAGCGCCAGCCCCATGCCTACTGTTTTTATTGCACGCAACTTACCCCTGCCTCCAGGTTCAGCCGCGTTAATGACTTGGTTAGGTATTCCTTCTCCATGCACTCCACACTTAAACAAACACTTCAGTGTAGACCTGCGTACACATATTGAGAGGTGTTGTGGTTTGTTTTAGCAAAAACGGCATCAGATTTATGTTTTACACATCTTGTTTGACTTACCGACCTCTTCATCTCTTGCAACCCTAACCCAGTTAAAAACGTTGGCGTTGATGGTAGTCTGTGTGTGTGTATCTCAATGTATTCAGCTGTTCATGAAGCTTTCTTTAGGATGATGTGTATATATGAAGCTGAAGGACCTTCTAAAAGTGTTGGTGTTAGAATCTACAGACCGATCCTGTGGCCCAGCCAGGGAAAACTGTGTCTAGACAGTCTCCTGTCAGAGCGAGTCGGAGGAAGCCTAGGTCGTTTTAAGTTGGTGCTAAATTTGCTTTTCCCTTCCAGTTCACCATCAATGTGAGTACGGACATGCGGCACCACCGAGTGAGGCTGGTGTTCCAAGATTCGCCCGTGCACGGCGGTCGGAAGCTGCGCAGTGAACAGGGCGTGCAAGTGATCCTGGACCCGGTGCACAGCGTCCGCCTCTTTGACTGGTGGCATCCTCAGTATCCGTTCTCCCTGAGAGCGTAGTCGCCGCTGCCCCTCCCTGCGGCGGCCCCAGGTCTAGTCCTAGCAGTCGGAGTCCAGCCTGGAGGGGTGGCTGAATTGTACACCTGGTCAGTGACGCACATGCTCTGTGGCTTCCTGAGGCTCCTGTTAAGGGAGGGAGAAGGGTTGAATCAAGAGGAAAAACAACTATGATTTATAAACATATTTTAATGTAAAAATTTGCATTTCAAAGGAGAAACCTGGCCTTGTTTTCTTTGTTCAAACCCCACTTGGTGCTGTTGAGTTTGGTGTTTATTCTTTTATCCCAGCAAAATGAATGATCCTGCTCTAGGGAAAAATTAAATCTCCAAATGAGGAAGACTCAGCGTGCCCTCAGGGATCCACGCAGCTGGGGAGGCGGCGCTGTTGCTCCAGTGGCCCCGGTGCCGCCGCCCTTCCGATTCAAGGGAATATGCCCTGCCTTCACCCTTCTCCGGAAATAAAGCAGGCGGCAGGGTTTTCAGAATCTTGCAAGATTGACTTGTGTATCTTTCTTAAAAACTAATTTATTATATAAATATCCATCTGCCAGTTTTTAGATTTTAATGTTTTTTTGTTTTTGTTTTTAAATGAGGCTGATAGTGGTGATGATAATGACTTTGTCCCCCTCTAATATACTAGGAACTTTATATAGTGTCTCCAGTTCCCACAGTTCTTGCAAGGTACATGATACCGTCCCTATGTTATGGGTGAGCAAACGAAATTAGCGACTTAGCCAAGGCTACAATAGTGATAGTGCCTGCAGAGCTACCGCCCTCACCAGGCTTTTTTTTTTTTTTTTTTTATAAGAAAGATTGATTTATTTATTTGGAAGGCAGAGTGAGAGAGAACATAGGCGTGCGGAGAGACCATCCGCTGGTTCACTCCCCAAACGGCTGGGCCAGGCCGAAGCTAGGAGCCCTTAATTCCATCTGGGTTTTCCATACGCGTGCAGGGGAACCCAGATACTCGGGCCATCTTCCGCTGCTTTCCCCGCTATGTTAGCAGGAAGCTGGATGGAAGCCGAGCAGCCAGGACTTGCACTGGCTCTCCAGCACTGGATGCCGGCGTTGCAACTGGCGGAGTGACCTGCGGTGCCACGGTGCTGGCTCTCACCTAAGACTTCTTACTGATCCACTATTGAAAGGTCACACTCTTTTTTTTTTTTTGGTGGTAGATGGTGTAAAAGGGAGTAGGCAGAGTGTACACAAATAAAAAAGTAAAAGGATGAACATAAATTTGTGGTATAGCTTATCCCTAAAATAACTAAAAATGAAAGAATCTTAAAGTATGTTTTAAAGTAAAATGTGAAACAGACCAAGAAAGTTATTTCTGGAGGGATAGGCGTTTTCATTGAGTCGTTAGGCTTGAAAGCCATTTGTCCTGAAGGTCATTAGAAAGACAGAAAGACGCACTGTGAATTGAGCCAGGCCTCCGACCACAGGCACTTAGTGACCTCCCTCTCCCTGCCCTGCGCCGCCTCGGCTGCCGCCTGGGTGCCACGGAGCGCGGCCTTTCATCCTGCAGAACCGCCTGTTGCTCGGGGGACTCGCTGTGGCTGCTATTTTTTGTTTTGCTAAGAGCTGCACGCCGTCCCCTTCTCCAGCTAACAGTGAGCTGGACACTGCCAGGAGGCGGGCTCTGAGACAGTCTGCTTTAAACATGAATCTTGCGGGGGCAGTTGTTGTGAGCGAACAACCAAATTAGCCCGTCCTTTCCCACCGGTCCTACCCCTGCTATTTAAAGAGCATTCCTAGGAAGCAGCTAACCTCACCCCCACACAGGAAGCCAGCCTGGGTCAGGAAAGATTAGAATTTGAGCATTTAATGATAAAAAAAGCAGCAGGTTAAGCCACTGCCTGCAATGCAGGCATCCCATAATGTAGTGCTAGTTCGGTTCATGTCAAGTCCTGGCTTCCGATCCAGCTCTCTGCTGAGGCCTGGGAAGGTAGCAGAAGATGGCCCAAGTCCACGGGCCCTGCACCCACGTGGGAGACCCAGAGGAAGCTCCTGGCTCCTGGCTTTGGATCGGCCCAGTTTGGGCTGTTGCAGCCACTTGGGGGAGTGAACCAGTGGATGAAAGCTCTCCCCCTCTCATCCTGCCTTTCAAATAAATAAATCTTATTAAAAAGTGGTAAAACAAGCAGAACACCTAGGACAGCAACCAAGCACTTTGCAATGTCTACCGTGGGAAGTTAGCCCTCCGGGCGGGAGAGGAGCGCAGAGCCCCTCCCTCCTCAGCCTGCAGATCCCGGGTGTCAGCCACGGCAGAGCCACTGTTGCAGGGGCGGTGGGATGGGCGTGGCCTAATGGTGGTGCTCCCACTCCACTCGCGAGTCTTGTGTCAAACTCCGTGGTGGGATGACGGATTAAATACAGCCGCTGGCTCCTCCCGACACGCCTACCCTCCTGAAATAACTGCCTCTCCGCATGTTACTTTAAAGCGCTGTGTCAATGGCCACCCTAGCTTCAGGCTTCTGCACGAGGGCATGTGAAACGCCCCCTAGGTGAGACCCGTGCAACCCTGCAGAGCAGCTGTCTGGGCCACAGACCAAAAACCTCCACTACGAAATAACAGAACTTCAGCTCTGGTTCTCAGCCCTCCGAGTCCGCACTGGTCAGAATTCCCTGCCTCGCGTAGAGGCGAGGTGACCGCGCGGGGCAGCCCAGCTCGTGTGCGCATGTGCAGGCGCGAGCCCGCGTGCGCATGTGCAGGGGCGAGCCCGCGCCAGATGGGCGAGGCAGGCGTAGCCGCGGGGACCGGCGAGCGTGCGGGAGGAGGACGGAGAGGCTTCTCTGGAATTTGCCAGTCAGGGATCTTGGCACCAGAGACTGTTTGCATAGTACGCGCACGTAACAGGCGACCGTCTCACTTTGTAGTGACGGCGATGGCACTGCCAGCTGCCTCAAGCCCAGCCGTGCGACTCACTCAAGGGCAGGCCCCAGAAACGCGGGCGGGAAAGAGCAAGTGTGAAACGGACGCGCCACTGGCAGGCCTAGGGACAGAGGGGGACCCGAGACTCCAGGGGCAGAGCCCGCGCGGCACCGCGGCGGGACTCGAGGCCCAGCCAAGATGGCGCGCGGCCTCAGCGCGGCGCCTTCGTCACGTGCCGGCCGGGAGCGCCCGGGGCGGGGGCGGGGCCGGGAGAAGCCATGCCCCGCCCTGGGGGTGGGGCCGGCGGAGGGAGGGGCGGGGCCGGGGCCGGGCGCTAGGGCGGCGGAGGCTGCGGGTGCCTTGGGCGCCCGCTCGGCTCTAGGTCGTGTCGGTCTGCTGTGGTCGGGGGCGGCTCACCTCGCAGCCGAGCTGCCGGCCTTCGGGGACTGCAGACAGGTGAGCGCCCAGACCCAGGCTAGGGCGGCAGGATGCTCTTCTCCCACCTCCTGCCCCACTGCACAGTCTGGGGAGAGGGGTGACTCTAGCGCACCCGGGACCACAGCCTCTCTTGGCGCCGGCTGCGGCGGCCTCGGCGGGCGTCGATGCTGCCCCCTCCTCCGCCCCTCGTCAGGCTTTGCGGTGCCCCGTGCCCTTGGGAATGCGGGTGGGGGGCGATGTCCGGCTTGCGCGGAGGGCGTAAGCGCGCGCTCGGCTCCCGCGGCTCCGGGGAGGGGGCTGAGCTGGCGACTCTCCCGGGGGCGGGGGGCGGGGGCCGGTGGCTGCGCCCCCATTTCCCTGCCAGGGCCCGAGGAAAGGCGCTTCCCGTCTCGCGAGGGTCCTCTCTTTGGGCAGGCACCTCCGAAGGGTCGCAGCCTCGCGCTGGTCGCAGGTCTGAATCCCTCCCGTGCGCCCCTTGCCCGGGGAGCCGGCGGTGTCGGGCGCGTCTCCGCAGTGTCGGGCGCCGGGAGCACGGAGCGGCCAGCGCGAGGCCTGGTGGTGGTGGTGGGGGGTGCACCAGGAGGGGAGGGCTGGGACCGAGCTTGTGGCCCCGAGAGGTGGCAGCGGGCGGCTGAGTTTCGTCCACGCAGGAGGGGTGTTTTCCAGAAGAGACCCTGGGGTTCTGATGGGGGGTGGAGAGCGGGAGAGGCCGAGCCGGAGCCCTGGGAAGCGCGGGGTGGGTGGCGTTCCTTGAGAAGGAGGCGGGATCCAGGACAGAGTGCCACTAGGTGCTGATGTCACCTTTGAAGAGAGGTGTGGTGGGGCTCCTGGGGGGCAGGGAGGAGAGCAGTGCTTCCGCCCTTCTGCTGGGCAGCCAGTGGTTATGGGAGGCCCCCGCACGGCTCCCGCCCCCAGGAGCCCGGGTTCCAGAGCTGTTGGAACTGGTGCCTGGCACTTTGCTCCAGGACCCAGCAGGCATCTCTTGGGCACCACTCTAGGGAGGAGCCGGCCTTCTGGAGGCGATTTAGGGTCACGAAGCAGCAAAGGTTGCACAGGCAGGTGCTGTTACTGCCTGCACACACACACACACACACACACACGTGTGCACACACACGTTCATACACGCATGCGCACACACACACGTGCACGATTTTGTTCCGTTGCTGTTGGCTTAGGAAATGAAAGAACTGAACCAGGTTCGAACAATGCTACCACCATTACCTGGCCAGGTAGCCCAGGGAAGCGGCCTTAGCAGCCAGGACAGCTTGAGTCACTTCCCTTGGCCATTTTCTCAGGCTCTGGTCTTGAGGCCCGTGGAGGCTTCCTGGCGTGAATGGCATCAGCATCCACAGTAGTGAGATGATGAGCAGCTCCACGGGCGCATGACAGGGGCAAAGGATGCTTTGACAGTGCGCAGTGGGCGCCACCATCTCATGAATGGGGGAGGGGGCGTGGAAGGGAAGCCCCTAGTGGCGTTTGGGTGGGTTCTGCCGAGGGCTGGCAGGGCAGGGCAGGCAGAGGGGCTCCGGGCGCCTCTGAGTTGGAAGAGTTGTCAGGGATTGCTGGGGTCCTTTCTCAGTTTGGAGGACAGCAGGTCTGGTGCTAGGGGTGAGGATGGGGAGCCTGGCTGCGGTGGTCATGAGGCAGGGGTAGCGCTCAGGAGGCTCGGAGCTGGGTGCCAAGGGGGCTTTGCGACACGGGGAGTGGGCCAGGGTCTCCTTATCCCTGCCATACGCTGCCCTGGGCTCTCAGCTCTGTTGTGTGGAGTTGGTAGATGGTTGGTGTGGACACACTGTGTGGTGGGGGGTTGTGTGTGTGTGTGTGCCCGTATGCGTGCGAGCATGCATGTGTGGGTGCACTGGAGAGGAGTTGGGGAGGAGGGGGGGCGTGAAAGCTGCCTGGCAGTCTGGGTCCTAGGCAGGGAGTGGGGTCAGAGGGCTGGCAAGTGTGTATTGCAGCCACATGAAGCCACCATCTGTCCCCCTCTGGCCTGCTAGCTCACTGACCTATAATTAGCTCCGGAGGGCACACCAGGCTGGCTCGCAGGAGCCTGGCACTAAGGATCTCCGCCAGGGGGAAGCGGGCTCCGAGAGGCCGCTTCTGGGGGCCTGGCTGTGAGGGGCCGTGGGGGCAGGGCTGGTGGGGGACATAGCAGTGGGGGTCGGGCAGTGCCTAGCCGCTGGGAGCACCAAGTTGCTCCACCTGCAGAGAGGCCAGGGCGCTGCAGCCTCAGGGTCTGCACCCCACCCCCAGTCAGCTCGAGTGGGGAGCAGTTGCCTGCTTTCTGTTGGGGTGGAGAGGCCTTGGCTGGGGCCACCTCCTTGTGAGAGAGCTGGAGGAGGGACTGCCACCCATTAACTCTACTGGTCTTGCTGCAAGTGGCGCTCAGCGCTGACCGCGGGCTGTGCCAGGCTGGATGTTTGGGCCCAGGCTACCGGCCATTGCTCTCCGGTGCTTGCGCGGGCGTCTGTGTCTGTGGCTGCGTCGGATTCTTGGAAACCACTCAGTAAGTGCTTGTTGGATTGAAGGGAAGAGTCTGTCTTCGGTCCCTTGGGTGTGATGAGGCAGGGCCTCCTTGCAACTAGAAATATTTAACCCTCGGGCAGAGAAGCCTCTGGGGACCCGGGAGTTCGTGTTACCGTCTCAGCCCCCGGGGGAGTGAATTAGAGTCTGGGAGCACAAAGTGAAAAGCCTCAGACTCTCCTGAGGCGCGGTGCTGGGTGCAGGCTTCTGACCGGTGCTGGGTGCAGGCTTCTGACCGGTGCTGGGTGCAGGCTTCTGACCGGCGGGCTCGTGTACATTAGATACATCCTTCACTGGTGATGCAGTATACAGCGGGGACTGTTATACCGCAGCTCAAAGCAGGGCGCAGGGCACCATGTAGTGGAGTTGGTCCGTGTCAGATGAAGCAGCTGGTGTGCATTTGGGGGCCTTTGTTGCGGGTCTCGCCCAGCCAGCAGGGCTGAATTCTTGCAGATCAAATGCATACCAGACGTGCCTTCAGCTAGGTGACTGTCCATCCACTGGGGAGAGAGGTTTCCATCCAGTTGAAGGAAAAGGGTCCAGTGGCAGTCTTTCCTCCACTTGGTGGTGAGCTCCTGCGGGAGGCCGGTCACGGAGAGCCTGGGCTGGCAGGGAGTCGTGGGAGGCTGGCCTGCACGGCCTCTGAGAGTCTGCCTTCTGGAGGCGTGGGTGGGCGTCCACTGAGAGGGTGCACAGAGCTTGGCCTGCACTGTTCCGGGGCCTGGCCGTTCTGGGAGACCCCTGCAGTGCACTTCCTCTGGGGGAGGGGCAAGTAGGGGATGGGCTGGGCCAGTTCAGAGACCTCAGCTGGCTTCCGGGTGTGACATTTTGGCTCTGTTGAGGATGGAGAACACGGGACAGTTTCCATCCTTTCACCGGCATCCCTACCCTCCCTTCTCTCCCTCTCACACAAGTTCAAGACCACACCGCACTCACACTCTCTCCTGGTTCACTCTCCAGATGCCCCCCATGTGGCTGGAACTGGGCTGGGCTGCAGCTCAGTAGGGAACTCCATTCAAGCCTCCCATGTGGACAGCACTGCTGCCGCCCAGGGTCTGCATTGGCTTAGAAGCTGGACCCAGGAGCCAGAGCCAGGAATTGAACCCAGACACTCTGGTGAGGGACAGGGGCATCTTAACTGCTGGGCTGAACACTCACTCCCATGTGCTTTCATGATGACACGTGAGTGCATGCACAAGTGCTCATGGCTTCGCTGTGCTCTTTTTTTTTTTTTTTTTTTAGATTTATTTATTTATTTGAAAGAGTTACAGAGAGGCAGAGGCAGAGAGAGAGAGAGAGAGAGAGAGAGAGAGAGAGGTCTTTCATCCACTGGTTCATCCCCCAGATGGCTGCAACAGCCAGAGCTGGGCCAATCCAAAGCCAGGAGAGCCAGGAGCCAGGAGCTTCTTCCAGGTCTCCCACATGGGTACAGGGGCCCAAGGACTTGGGCTGTCCTCAAGGCCATAGCAGAGGGCTGGATCTGAAGTGGAGCAGCCAGGACTAGAACCGGCAACCACATGGGATCCCGGCACCGCAGGTGGCGGCTTTACTCTCTGTGCCACAACGCCGGCCCCTCCCTGGGCTCTTTGAGCATAGGTGATTTCACGACTCCCACATGCATGTGCTCACATGGCCACACACGCCCACTGTCATGATGTGCATATGCTCACAGTCACAGGCAGTCAGCAGCCCTGACACATACGTGTACTCACTACCGCACCCAACCATGCACTTGCACAACTGTCCAAACCCACTCATTCTCACATTCGCAACACTTCATTCCCCCCCTTTTATTCTTTAAAGATTTATATGTTGGGACTGGTGCTGTGGTGCTGTGGGTTAAAGCCCTGGCCTGAGCACCAGCATCCCATATGGGCGCCGGTTCTAGTCCCGGCTGCTTCTCTTCTGATCCAGCTCTCTGCTGTGGCCTGGGATAGCAGTGGAGGATGGCACAAGTCCTTGAATCCCTGCACCCATGTGGGAGACCTGGAAGAAGCTCCTGGCTCCTGGCTTTGGATCGGCACAGCTCTAGCCATTGTGGCCATCTGGGGAGTGAACCAGCAGATGGAAGACCTCTCTCTCTCTCTGCCTCTCTCTGTAACTCTGTCTTTCAAACAAATAGAAAATGAATAATAATAATAAAAAAGACTTTACCAAGTTCCCTTTGCCTTGCCAGAATCTCCTACTCACTGATTGCAAATGCAGGCCCTACCCCAAGCCTAGTAAAAAAAAAAACAAAAAACAAAAAACAAAAAACGAAAGATTTACTTATTTATTTGAAAGGCATGGTGACAGAGAGTGAGGGAGACACAAACACAGAGAGAAATCTTGCATCTACTGATTCACTCCCCAAGTGGCTGTCCCAGCTGGGACTGGACCAGGCTGAAGCCAGGAGCCCGGAACTCCGTCTGGACCTGTGAGTGCTACTTTCCCATGTGGGCGGCAGGGACCCAGGTCCTTGGGCCATCTTCTGCTGTTTTCCCAGGGGCATTAGCAGGGAGCTGGGTTGGAAGCAGAGTAGCCAGGACTTGAAGCAGGCTCTGATATGGGATGCTGGCGTCGCAAACAGAAGCTTCACCTGCTGTGCCACAGCACTGGCCCCTGGCCTCCATTCTTGTAGCCACACTCTTACCCGGCCCATTCTTTCTCCCTCCCTCTCTCCCCCTCTCCCACCCCTGTCGTGACCACACGTTCTCCTGATCACACCCTCACTACTGCATGAGTTCACATGTCCTCTCCCTGTGCCACATTCCCTGTCTTTTTTTTTTTTTAAAGATTTATTTATTTATTTGAAAGTCAGAGTTACACACAGAGAGGAGAGGCAGAGAGAGAGAGAGAGAGAGATTGATTGAGTCTTCCACCCACTGGTTCACTCCCCAAATGGCCACAACAGCTGGAGCTGCGCCGATCTGGAGCCAGGAGCCAGGAGCTTCTTCCAGGTCTCCCACGCGGGTGCAGGGGCCCAAGGGCCGGATGTCTTGGTGGCGACTAGCTGACCTCTGGTGGACGCGAGGGCGTGGCCCTGGGTGCTGGCCCCAGTGTCAGCCCTCCACGGGGCAGCGCGCTATTCACAGGTGTGCTGCATCTCTGGGCAGGTTCTTTCTTGATACGACTCTGCAACCAGGGATTTTCTAATCTTATTTTGAGACTCAACACCCCCCCCCCCCCTTTTTTTTTTTAAAGCAAACTAAACCTTAATCAGATGCCCTGTCAAATGGGCAGATAAAAGGTTGATGGGATTCAAGCTAAAGGGAGCTCGGAGCTCTTGGAGTATGTGGCACCCTGCACCCTCCCTTGCCCCAGGCTGCCCCAAGTTACCCTCTCATAGAGCCCAGTGTGCAGCTCCTGCCTTAAAGAGGCCGCTGTGGGGCCGGCGCTGTGGTGCAGGGGCTGACGCTGCCACCTGCAGCGCTGGCTTCCCTTTTGGATGCTGGTTGTGTCTCTGCTACTCCACTTCCCATCAGCGCCCTGCTATGGCCTGGGAAAAGCAGTGGAAGATGGCCCAAGTGTTTGGGTCCCTGCCAGCCCCGTGGAAGGCCTGGATGAAGCTCCCGGTTCCTGGCTGTGGCCATTTAGGCAGTGAAAAAGTGGATGGAAGTTTCTCTCTCTCTCTCTCTCTCTCTCTCTGTAGGTCTTTCGAATAAATAAGTAAATACTTTTTTTTAGGTGGCTGTGCGGGCCGTGATCTGGGCACTGCAGAGGAGGAGTGACTGCACACATGCCCAGCAGCGCGTCCTCCCCTGCTGCCCGCTAGTCTTTGAGGGCAGTCTCCTGGGTGGCGACAGGGAGGCTACCTAACAGCCAGGGGTGTCTGGGGCAGCCCGGGTGCCCCCTGTGTCCAGGAGTGGTTGGTAGCAGTGCCTCCCTCACTCCCAGGAGGGTTCTGGCTTGGACAGTAAGTTGTGTGCTCTCCTACGTGGAGGCTGTCTCTGGGGAAGGGGGAGCATGTCTAACTCCTGGGGAGCCGTCTCAGGCGAGGGCTCCCCAGACTTGGCCAGGAGCCTGTGGGATGACCAGATGCCTCCTCCCGTGTCTCCCGAGGGTGGCCGGGCGGCACCTGCTACTTCTCATTCGTGTCTGTTATGCTTCATGGCAACCTGCCCTGAGGGTCTTGAGCTGTATCTCCTGGACTGAGGACCCCCGGCGTCACTGCTGCTCTTCCAGGGGGTCCCAGGGAACTGGGTGCCTCTGAAGGGGTTTGTGGCCAGCAGCGAGTAGCCCGGAGCAGAGCCATCCCGTCAGTTTCCCTGGGAGTGTCTTCCTGCAGCCAGAACGGATTTGTACTTTTGCTGTTGTGTCCAGCGTGGGCCCTGCCTGAGCCTAGGGAGCTGAGTGTGAAGGTTGGTGGCCCCCGGTCTCAACACTTTGTGTGTGTAACTCTGCTCAGCCTCCTGTCAGCTGTCTTCTCCCCATTTCACAGAGGGACAGCTGAGGCTCAGGGAGGAGCCAGTGTTCAGACCCTTCCGCCTGCTCCACAGTCGGCCTTCAAGGCAGGGGTGGGGTGCGTCCTGCTCTCCTGCCTACCTCCCTCCTCCCTCCCTCCCCTTCTCTTCTCCCTCCCCTCCCCTCCCCTCCCCTCCCCTCCCCTCCCCTCCCTTCTCCTTCCTCCCTTTTCCCCCCTTTCCTTTCTCTTTCTCTAAGATTTATTTATTTGTTTGTTTGAAAGGCAGAGTTACAGAGAGGGGGAGAGAGAGAGATCTTCCTTCTTCTGGTTTGTTCCCCAAATGGCTCTCATGGGCGAGGCTGGGCCAGACTGAAGCCGAGAGCCAGGAGCTCCATCTGGGTCTCCGTATGGGTGACAGGGACCCAAGTATGTGGACCTCCTTCTGCTGATTTCCCAGGCACAGTGGCAGGGAGCTGGATCGGAAATGGAGCAGCTGGAATTCACACTGGAGCTCATAAGGGGTGTGACCCTCTGTGCCACAAACTTGGGCCCGGGAACCTTTAGTCTTTAGGGGTGACGTAAACGAGGCTGTTCCCAGTTTTCCCATCTTGGAGGCCCCTCTTCTGCAGTCGGTCAGGGATGGACCTTTTAGAAGCAACTTGGTCACTTGCTCAGTCCCGTTTAGGATGGCACCCTGCGTGAGGGCACAGGCAGATGCCAGGTAGGTGCAGTTCTTACCCTGGAGGCTGCAGGGGAGGTAGAGTAAGGGGTGTACCAGCAAGCGAGGGCAGACAAAGGGCTGTGCTGGGTCAGCTGACGGGTGCGTCTCACCTGTGGGAGGCAATCAGAAAAGGCTGCCTGGAGGAAGAGGGGTTTGAGACAAGCATAGAAGGGTGATTTAAGTTCACGGGGTTGGCAGTGGCCAGGTGAGGTGCTGAATGTACGTGAGCAGGAGGTGGGCTCTGGGAGGAGAGGGTGAGTGAGGGCCAGGCTTCTCAGGGTGGTGAGGCAGACAGGGGAGGAGAGGGGAGGAGAGGTGGTGGTCTGGGGTCATGGGCGGCAGCCCCAGCAAGGCAAGCCATGGCTGGGAAGGGTCCCTGTTTCTGCAGTGCCCACAGGAGTGCGGTGGTGTGGGGAGCGTAGGGGACTGCAGAGCCGGCTAGGGCTTGGGGACAGAGATGAGGGTGGGCGGTAGAGGGGGCCTTGGAGCCAGGTCACAGCAGGTGGGGCAGGGTGACTTGGGGACAGCGCTGGCTGCTCTGCAGCGGAGGCGAGGCGGCGGGAGGCCCAGGCCACGGTACCCACACCCTGAGGTTCTTGGAGGAGACAAAGGTGTCATCGTCACCCTGCGTCGCCGTCCTCACCCGCCTTTGGGGTCAAACCCACGGACTGCGTCCTTCCTGGTTCCATGACTGGGGATCCCAGGTCTCCTGGCTGATACGGCCAGGGTGACATCCTCCTTGCGAGGAGGAGGCTCCAAGTTCCTGTCTGTTGCCCGTAGCACAGCGCCCAGCACACAGTAAACACACAGAAAGCCCAGCGCTCTCGTGGGTGTGGCCGCTTTCCTGCGGCCACCTCAGGCCATCCCCTTCCTCCACTTGGGTGGGCATGCGACCTTGACCGTTCTCTGTGACCTTGCAGCTCCGCAGCCCGGGCTCCCTCCCAGGGTCTGCTCAGACTTGAGCGCCTCTGCCGGCAGCCTTGCCCTGGCCCCGGGGCTCCGCTGTGCTGACAGCCATGCCTTGCTGAGCGCGCTCACAGCGGTGCCACCCGCTCCAGCCGGGGGGGGGGGGGGGGGGGGGGGAGCCAGGCCCGAGTGTCAGACACGAGTGCCTCTCCCTGCTGTTTGTTAGGAAGCCGTGGGGGGGATTTTGGGAAGCCAGCGTCACCTCCCACGTTGCTTCCTTTGTGTCTGCAGAGCCCAGGGGCCGGTTTGTGCCACGCGCCCACTCTCGTGCCCTCTTGGGCTCTTGTACAGCCTGCCCACGCTGCTCCCTGGCAGAGCCCCTGCCGCCGCCTGCTCGGGGCTGGCAGCTTTCGCCTCTGAGTCAGGACCTGTGAGTGCTACTTAGAGACTGTGCGGGAGTTGAGGAGGCTCCTGTGAAGCTGGGATGTTAATGACACTATTTAAAGACAGCCAAAGAGCCGGGAGGAGCCAGGTGTCCCCACGAGGCGCCTGCACAGCTCCCTGCGGGCTCCGGTGCTGTGCGATGGGCAGGGGCGGGGCAGGGGGCCCAGCGGTTGTCTCAGGAGCCTCTGCCTGGCGGCCCTCTGTGGGCTCCTCGTCCACCTGCTCCCTGTGCACCTGGTTTGGAAGGGCCTAGGACAGGGCTGGGGCTGCTGCAGCCAGCCTCTGTCTCTGCCAGAATGGGCAGCAGGATGGGGGCAGGCCACGCTGGCCCCAAAGCCAGCGCCTCCCAGTGGCCAGCCCAGGTCCTGTTAGCCCTCCCAGGACCTTCTCCCGCCTCTTTCCCTTCCGGGCTTCCACAGCCACCTGTGGGCCTGCGCCTTTGCCAGCGCCGAGGTACTGGTGTCCCACAGCCACCGCGGGGCGCTCGCTGCTGCTCAGAGCTCTGCTCAGCCACGATCTCATCGCTGTGGGGCTGGGGACACGGGGTTTCCAGCTCCTGCAGGGGCCTCAGGAGGCTGTGACGGGCCCCGGTTATCCAGCCTGTCTGGCAGAGCTGTGACCAGCATGTCCCAAGGCCCAGCTCTGGGCTGCCTGCTTGTCCCGCACCGCCGGTGGCCTGGGCATCTGTTTGGCTGGAGCACAGTGGGTGGACCCCGGCCTGGAGCACAGTGGGTGGACCCCAGCCTGGAGCACAGTGGGTGGACCCTGGCCTGGAGCACAGTGGGTGGACCCCAGCCTGGAGCACAGTGGGTGGGGGAGGGAGAGGGCAGCTGGCAGCCCCTCCCCTCCAGCCCCAGCAGCTCAGGGAAGGAGCCGGCAGGGCGGGGCTCTGCCTCTGACCTCTGTGGTCCCTCAGGACCCTGCCCTCCATGGCCCGTGTCTGATGTGGGGAAGGGATCCCCTTGAGCAGAGTTCGCATCCAGTTCCTGTGTCCTGGAGTGTGTGGCCATGTGTGTATCGTCCGAGGCTGCCCGCCCTTGTGCGTGAACTTGCACTCCTGGGCCCCCTGGCCACGGCTGCGGGTTGAGTTTCTGGATTTTTCGAGGGGACGCTCTGTCTCATCTGGTCCTCGGCACCCCCTTCCTGCCCTCCATTTCTGCCTCGATCCGCAGTGCCGAAGGGGCTTGGTTTTCTCTGTTTCCCCTCTGGGTTCAGCCCTGCCACAGGTCGCAGGCTGTCCCGTGTCTGACCTCTCCCCTCTCGCTGGGTCTGGATGCCCTCCTGTGTATCTGCCCTGGGAGGAGGAGGGAAAGGACTACGTGTGGGATGTGTCAGTGTGCCCGTCCCGAAGGTGGAGTCAGACGGCGGGCAGGGAGGCCGACAGCCGATGGCGGCAGAGTGCTGGCCGCAGGCCGCCTTTCTTCCAACAGTGCCCTGTGCCCTGACCACTGGGCTTTCCTCCGTCCCTGAGCCAGGCTGTGCACATGCAGGCAGTGCCAGTGATGGGAGAATCCACAGAGGGAGCAGATCCCAGCCGCTAGAGGGAGGCCCTGCCCCCACGCACAGGGCGTAGGCCCAGCACGCAGAGGGGAGCCCGCTGCCTGCCGCCTGCCAGGCCCGTGCCGTGGGCCTCCTTGGCAGCTTGCACAGGCGGGGAATGACTGGACTACGGGCGCTGTAGCGGGTCAGGGCTCCAGGCCTGTCCCAGTGGCCTGCGGGTGCCTCTCCGAGGCCTGAGTTGTGCTGTGCCAGCGATCAGGGCAGGAGCTGTTACCCTGGGAGTCCAGCCTCTGGGGGACTCACCCTGCTGCCCCTTTACACTGGCCTTGGCTTGAGCGTGGGGGCGGGGCGGAGACCCCACTGCCTCCCCTCCCACCCCGGGTCTCCAGGCAGCCCATTCGCTGCTCCCTCCCTGTCTATATTTGGCCTGCGGGCGGGGCAGGGGGAGGCTGCAGGGGTCGACAGGGACTTTGGGCAACCAGGAGGCTGGCAGGGCGCTTTCCGGGGCGCCTCCCCAGGGCCAGTCTCCCCCCCTCACCCCACCAGAGGTTCTGCCTCTGCCCCAGCCCCTCCTCCCCGCCCAGCTGGTCCTCACAGCCTGTTCTTCCCCCGCAGGCCACAACGCCCGCCCAGAGAAGCGATGGATGTCACCAGAGTCAGCTGGGACTCTGCCTGTGTCTGGCGCTCCGTGTAAGCGCAGGACCGCCTTGCAGCCCGGCTGGCCCTGCCTGTCATGGCCACACGGTGGGGACCCAGGGCAACCAGCCCCAGCCCCCAGAGGCTAAGCCAGGCCTCCTGGCTGCGGTCCACAGGGGCGCCCCGGCTCCCAGGCCCCTCTCAGAGCCTCAGCGACTGATGCCATGGGAGAAGCCCCTGCCCAGCTGCCCGCTTGCCTGGCGCTGCCCGCTCCGAGACTCAGGCCCTTGTGAGCCCCTCCCCGGCCCCCTGACGCTGAGAAGGCCCTGCCCACCCCCACTATGTGCGAGGTGATGCCCACAATCAACGAGGGGGACCCCCTGGGTCCCCCGCACGGCGCCGATGCTGACGCCAACTTTGAGCAGCTGATGGTGAACATGCTGGACGAGCGAGAGAGGCTGCTGGAGTCCCTGCGGGAGAGCCAGGAGACCTTGGCCGCCACGCAGGGCCGCCTCCAAGATGCACTGCATGAGCGGGACCAGCTCCAGCGCCACCTTAACTCCGCCCTCCCCCAGGTAAGGCCTGGAAGTCTGCACCTCCCTCAGCAGGACCCTCGCCTCCTCTGCATCGGCTTGTATATCAGCACTTGGAATTCCCAGGGCTGAAGTCTCGCTCATCGTCGTCCTTTTGCCTACATCCCAAGCGCCCTGGGTCTGGAAGTGGCTTTCCCTGTAGGAACAGAGGGAATTCCGTGCAGAACCCAACCGTAGTTGTCAGCTGCAGTGGCCCCAGGAAACCAGCAGGTGGCACCCTAGACCGGAAAGAACCCCCAGGCCTGCTTGTGCCCCAGTGGTTCCCTACTGAAGGTGGTGGTGTTGGGGTAATCAGACAGCAGAGATGGGGAGAGCCTCACAGAGCGTGGGGTCCAGCTTCCTTACTGCACAGGCGAAAAAGGCAAGAGATGGCACACAGAGAATTATGGGCAGAGCCGATCTCCAAGTGGGCAATCCTGGGACCCCTGTTTTTATTTTTACAAAGATTTTTTAATTCATTTGAAAGAGTTACAGAGAGAGAAAGAGAGAAGGAGAGAGACAGAGACAGAGAGAAAGGAGTCTTCCATCTGTTGGTTCACTCCCCAAATAGCTGCAACAGCTGGGGCTGGGCCTGGCTGAAGGCAAGAGCAAGGAACTCTATCCAGGTCTCCCACGTGGGTGCAGGGCCCCAAGCACTTGGGCATCTTCCACTGCTTTCCCAGGCCACAGCAGAGAGCTGGATCGGAAGTGGAGCCTCAGGGACAGGAACCTGCGCCCATGTGGGATGCCGGCACCGCAGGGGGTGGCTTACCCTGCTATGCCACAGCTCCGGCCCCGCACCCCTTTCTCAAGCTCTTCCCCAGCACGGGCCCCCACAGCCACCCCTTGTTGTGTGTTTTCTGTGTACTGAACGCTCTGTTGTCTCACCAGTTTCTCAGCCTCATCCCAGCACAAGTGAGGGTGCTCAAGCTTGGGAGGGGCATTCATGGACTGCTTGCAGCCAGCCAGTTAGCAGGGGGCAGAGGGAGGAACTCGAGCTGGGCCTCTGGCCACTCTGCCCCGTGTCCACTTCCCCACGCTGGCCCTGGAGCCCTGGCTGCCTCCCGCCCACCGCTCCCTGATAGATACCTCTGGCGAGACGGGGGAGCAGGAGCCTGGGGTGGGGGCCTTGGGCCAGCTGCCTGCCGCTGGTCCAGGAAGCCGTGAGCTCTGCCGAGGAGCCAGGCCCGAGGAGGGCTGGGATTCGTCTGTGAGCACAGGGCGCACAGCGGCTGTGTGAGCGTCCTGCCTCTGCGTCTTCTCTGGCAGGAGGAGAGAGTGTTGAAAACCAGGCCCTGCGCTCAGCCTAGGCTGCCCTGGGCCCTTGGGGAGGGAGCTGGGGTTGGGGGGAGGGGAGGAGCTGCCCAGCTCATGCTGCAGGCGCCCTTGCTCCGCAAGAGGAGTGAAGACCCAGAGCTGGGCCGGGGCTCCCGCCTGCTCGGAAGCCATGGCAGACCTCATCGTGTGATGTTTTATCAGTGCAGGTACAAGGCCCTTGGGCAAGCGCGGTGGCGCAGGGGTTAAGCAGCGTGTATCCGAGTACCCTGTGTGAGTCCCACCTGCTCCGCTTCTGATCCAGCTTCCTGCTAGTGCATCCTGGGGGTCAGCAGGTGATGGCTCAAGTACCTGGGCTCCTGCCACCCATGTTAAGATCTGGGTGGAGTTTTGAGTCCCTGGCTTTGGCCTGGCCCAGCCCAGGCTGTTGGGGGGACATGTGCAGAGTAAACCAGCAGATGGGAGATCTCTCTCTCTCTCTCTCTCTCTTCCCCTCTCTCTCTCTCTCTGTATCACTCTGCCTTTCAAGCAGGTGAAAATAAATAAGCATTTAAAATATAAAACAAATAGTGTGAGCCCTGGTGAGCAGCCGGGTGGGCAGGTGGCCCCTCCTACTCGTTGTGCACGAGGTCCCACGGCTACCGGCACAGCGGCCATGTGGTCCAGGGCCTGCCCGACTTCCTGCGGGGGAGGCTTCACAGTGGGGGGCCAATGGTTGGGCCTCTGTCATCACAGTGTCCCCATCACATGATGTCCCCAGCACAGGACATCATGTATGAGTGGCCAAGGGACGGCGCCCGAGCTGCTGCTGTTCACCGCTGCTCCACAGCTCCCCGAGACGAGCTTGCTTTCCTACTGGGGCCGAGGGGGCTGCAGAGCGCAGGGGCAGGGTTGGGGTCCAGGGTAACCGAAGGTCACTGTGAGAGAGAATGGGTGCTTAGGATGTTGTCCTGTGGCTGCTGTCAGATGGGTGACAGCTAGGGAGTGAGGGGCCGGGAGTCTGGGCGGGGAAGAGCACCAGACCCAAGGTGTGGGGCTGGGAACAGGCCGTGGCATCCTGTCTGGGTACGTGTGTGTGTGTAAGTGTGACCGTGTGTGTGCATGTGGATAACCTGAGGAGGGACGCAGCATCGAGCCCAGTGCCATGGCCTTGAGCAACGCAGGAATGGGGTCAGAGGTCGCGTGTTTCTCTGGTCCCTCGTCCCTTCCCTCACTTGTCTCCCAGTCCCTCCTTTTTTAAAAATTTTATTTATTTATTTGACAGGTAGAGTTACAGGCAGTGAGAGAGAGAGACAGAGACAGAGAGAGAGGTCTTCCATCCACTGGTTCATTCTCCAAATGGCCGCAACGGCCGGAGCTGCGCTGATCCGAAGCCAGGAGTCAGGAGCTTCTTCCTGGTCTCCCAAATGGGTGCAGAGGCCCAAGCACTTGTGCCATCTTCTACTGCTTTCCCAGGCCACAGCAGAGAGCTGGACTGGAAGATGAGCAACCGGGACTAGAGCTGGCGTGCATATGGGTTGCCAGTGCCGCAGGCGGAGGATTAACCTAGTGTGCCACGGTGCCGTCTCCTCCCAGTCTCCTTTGCTAGCAGCGAGCAGAGGTTGCTTTGGGAATTGTCCCCTTGGTTGTGATTCCTCGGTGTGTGACGGTGGCTGCGGTGTCGGGTGGGCCGTAGCCTCTGCCCAGTTGCTCGCAGGCCATGGGCAGCCACAGAGGGTAGGCCACTCACCTGGAAGCTGTTCTGGAATGGGAGGATTTGTGGGGAACAGGTTAGGATGGGTCTGGGACAGTGGGGCCAGCCTCTTCCCCCCTGCTCCTCCTGGGGCAGGTGGGGGGCAGTGGGCACCCCCCCACCACCGAGGGTGGGGGTATTAGGTCAGGGCAAGGGTTTTGGCCTCAGGGGCAGCCCTGCCCCGAGTGAGCAGGTTCTCCAGAACTAGGGCTGAAGCTCGGGCGGAGCTTTGTCAGCCGCCCTGCAGCCTGCAGAACTTGGGGGACAGGTGGGAGAAACTTCTTGGGTGCTGACTCCAGCACCATCCTCAAAACTCCCTTCTCTTCTTGCTCTGATACCCATCTGCTCCTGTCTGGACCTTACTCCTCAAACCAGGGGGCAGAACTGCCCTCTGTCTCTCTCTTTTCTAAAGATTTATTTGTATTTGTTTGCAAGATCTTCCATCTGCTGGTTCACTCCCCAAATAGCCGCAACAGTGGGCCCGGGGCCAGGCTGAAGCCAGGAGCCTGGAACTCCATTCGGGTCTCCAGCAGGGGCCCAAGCACTTGGGCCATCTTGTGCTCTTGTCCCAAGCACATTAGCAGGGAGCTGGATCAGAAGTGGAGTAGCCGGGACTCGAACTGGTGCCCGTTTGGGGTGCCGGCGACACAGGTGGCGGCTTTCCCTGCTACCACACGGTCTCCATCACTTTCTAAAGCCGAGTGTCACTGAGTTGCAGGAGAAAGCGAAAGGCCAGTGTGGGGGAGGGGAAGAGACTCTCACTTTTGTGTCCACCTCGGTTCCCTCGCATGCTTGGTCTGCACTCGAACTTCCCTGGGGAAGCACCTGCTGGCCACAGCTCTGCAGCCCTGCAGTGGGGGTGGATCTTTGTGCCGGGGAGGGGAGAGGGAGAGGAGCCCTCCACAGCAGGTGGGCTGCACAGTGCCCAGGGGCTGCATCCCCCAGCCCTGAGGGACCTTGGGGTTTTCAGGAATTTGCCACCTTAACCCGGGAGCTGAGCATGTGTCGGGAGCAGCTTCTGGAGCGGGAGGAAGAGATCTCGGAGCTGAAAGCGGAGCGGAATAACACCAGGGTGAGTGGGCGTGGCCTGGAGTGTGTGTGTGTGTACGCGCACACTCTTTTCCAGCGTGTCCTCGTGCGCACTCGGTGAGCAGGTGGGCCCCGTGTGCAGCCCCCAGGGCATGGGCTCCCAACTCTCCTCTGGCCCTCGCTTGCTCCCCGCCAGCTGCTTCTGGAACATCTGGAGTGCCTGGTGTCCCGGCACGAGCGGTCCCTGCGGGTGACCGTGGTGAAGCGCCAGGCGCAGTCGCCTTCGGGCGTGTCCAGCGAGGTGGAGGTGCTGAAGGCCCTCAAGTCGCTGTTTGAGCACCACAAGGCCCTGGATGAGAAGGTACTGTCTCCGCGACATTCCCCTGCCCGCCCAGCCTCCCCTCCCTCACTCAAGTGTCTGCCTGCAGCGTTTGGGGAAACCTCTGGCTTCAGAGCCCACTCAGTCCCACCAGTGACCCAAGTTCAAGGTCTTCTGTTGGGTTCCCTCTGGAAATCTGCCTCAGGGAGGCCCCTCGCTTTCCTCCCTGGCTGACAGCAGCAGACCAGGCCCCAGCCCTCCACCCGTGTGCAGAGGGGTCCCCTCCCTCCTCCATCGCGCCTTCCCTCCGGCAGGTGCGGGAGCGGCTCCGGGCGGCTCTGGAGCGAGTGACCACCTTGGAGGAGCAGCTGGCAGGAGCCCACCAGCAGGTAAACTGCCCGGGCTCCTCGTCAGCGCCCCGCAGCGGACGCCCAGACCGCTTCATTGCTGGGCTCTGTGCCTCCTGCGGCTGAGGGCCGTACGCCCAGGCTAGACCAGCACCTCTTTCTGGGAGGTGGGGCCGCAGAAGAGTCTGGAACCTGTGGGAGGGTCTCGCCTCCAGGACTCATGTGCCCTACAGGTGTCCGCCCTGCAGCAGGGGGCAGGGGTCCGGGATGGAGCTGCAGAAGAGGAGGGGATGGCAGACATGGGGCCGAAGCGCCTGTGGAAGGTGGGTGCCGGGAGCTGCCCGTACCCCCAGGAGTACGGAGTGGAGGCCCTGCCCCGCCTTAGTTCAGTAGAGTAACTGCTTGAATCCAACTTGAGGCTTTCTCCACTATTCCCACTTCCTTCTCCCTCCCATTCCACCTGCAGCGAGAGTTCTGTTTTGGTGCCCAGCGTACTGCTAGGCATGCCATGTGCTTGTCCGCCTGTGCTCTGCGGAGCCCCTAGCTCAGGGCTCAGCAGCAGGCAGGATTCCTTCTATGAACCACACACCCCCCCCCCCCCCCCCGGCCCCTTTCTGGGTTACGAGAGGTAACTGAGACAGCAGGCAAGGCCAGAAAGTGCTGATCTGCAGGAGACACAGGAGAGCGAGGGTGTTTGCTCATTGTAGTGTGTGTGTGGTTTCCTGGGCCCCCAGGGGAAGGAAGGTGAACTTGGAGGTGTGCTCTGATGTCTAGGGGGGCGGAGCTCTGATCTGCTCCGGGGTGGGGCAGGGGAGTGAGCGACCGCTCTCTGGAGACTGATGGCTCACTGTCCCCCGAGGATGGCGTGGGCCGGGTGGAGGAGCTGCAGGAACTCCTGGAGAAGCAGAACTTTGAGCTGAGCCAGGCCCGGGAGCGACTGGTCACCCTGACCGCAACCGTGGCTGAACTTGAGGAGGACTTGGGCACAGCCCGCCGGGACCTCATCAAGTCGGAGGAGCTGAGCGGCAAGCACCAGCGGGACCTGCGGGAGGTGCGCGTGGGCGCAGGCGTTGGCGCTCAGGACCGTGTGGACGGAGGGCGGGGCAGGGCCCGGGCAGCTAAGACCCAATGCCTGGCGGGTCCGGCGCGGGGAGGAGGGATGAGGCAGGGATCATGCCGGCTGGTGTTGGGGGCAAATGCAGAGAGGGGGAGATAGGGGAGGGGCTGGTGACCTCCCCTCTCGTCCCCTGTGCTGCCCCCAGGCTCTGGCCCAGAAAGAGGACATGGAGGAGCGAATCACCACGCTGGAGAAGCGTTACCTGGCTGCTCAGCGGGAGGCCACGTCCATCCACGACCTCAACGACAAACTGGAGAACGAGCTGGCCAACAAGGAGTCCCTGCACCGCCAGGTAAGGCCTCCCCCTGGGGTGCGGTGGGCATCCTGCCTGACCCTCGAGGTCCCCGTGATCCTGCTAAAGCCAAATGTCGCTTGGGGGCCTAGGAGCCCCTGGGGTCCTGCAGGTCAACTCGGGGCAGGGGAAGTCAGGCATCTTGGGTAGCCAAGGACCCAGATGGTCCCTTGCTGCTTCTGACCCGTCACCTGCTCTCTGCTGGGGCTGGGGGTGTTGTGCTCCATTCTGAGTCACATCCCCCCCCCCCCCCCATAGTGTGAGGAGAAGGCCCGGCACCTGCAGGAGCTGCTGGAGGTGGCCGAGCAGAGGCTGCAGCAGACGATGCGCAAGGCGGAGACGCTGCCGGAGGTGGAGGCTGAGCTGGCCCAGAGGGTTGCAGCCCTCACCAAGGCAAGTGGGCCCCAGGCTGGGCCCTGCCCTGTCCCCGCGTCCTGGACGCTGGTGGAGCCACACGGGCAGTGGGGGAGGGAGAGGGAGGCGCGCTGGCCTGGGAGCCAGACACCCGCACTGCCTGACTGTGACCGGCCCCTAAGGAGAGGCGACGCCGGCGGAAGTCTTAGTGTTGTCTTCGCACGTGTGGCTCCTTCCTCCTTTTGTTTGGGAGGCCCTGGGCAGATGAGGACTTTACTCTCTGGGAAGATGAACCAGAGAGGAGGTGTGGGCCACATCTCTACGTCCCCCGGGCTGCAGGCGAGCACGTTTATTTGTAAAACCAATTTGAAGCACTGTAGATCTAGGGACCACCCCTGCTTGCGTGCGGGCTCCGGCTTCAGGACTGCAAGGGGATAGAATTCTAGCTAATGGGAGTTAACATCTCAGTAATTCCTGAAAAGCACGCAGGCCGTCAACACAGGGGGCTCTCAGAGAGTGGGGTACACCTGTGCGCTTGGACACGGGCGTGTCCATCAGAAGAACCTGGGACTGTTTTCAGCAGGTTGGGGCCTCCGGGGTCCTGATGCAGGGTCTCCATAGCTACCCTGAGCCGTGCAGAGGAGGAGGCCAGTGGTTAGTGAGCACCGGGCCCTGGGGGCTGTGCAGGACCGAGGCTGGCCCGTGTGCCCATGTGGTAGCCCAGGTGCTCCGGGGCCCGTGGCCTGGCTGTCTCCCCAGGAGACACTGAGTGGCTCTGTGGCCTGGGAAAAGTCGTCCCCTCACTAAACCAAACCGAATGTCCTTTTCTCAGGGATGCTGATGTTGGACTTGGTGGTCGCTAAGGGCTTTGCAGCCCCTGGGAAGGGAGGGCTGGGTTTCAATTTGGCAGGGTGCCGTGTGGGGGGTGCTGAGCAGTCAGCTGCAATGTCCCCAGAGACTGCCCGGAAGGGGTGGGCTCAGGGACTCATGCGTCCCAGGGCGTCCTGGCAGGGGGTGTAGGGAAGGGTTTGCTGACTAAGATGTGTGATCCTCTGGAGTGTCTCGTCACAGAGACAGTGGGCTCTCCGTCTCTGCAGACCCGGGACACAAAGGGAGACCTGTCTACCTGGGCTGGTTTAATAGCAAAGGTAATGACCATGGCTGGGTGGCACTGCCGGGACTTGTGGAGCTCTGAGTGCTTGCCATGGACTACTTCGTGTCGCCCTCGCAGCTGGCCAGCGGGCGAAGGTGGCGGTCTCCCCGTCTCGCAGTTGAGGAAGCCCAGGCACATGAGGTTCAGGCACGTGTGCAGGGTCAGAGAGCGGGTTAGGGTCTGGACCAGGCCTCAGGCCCTGCTCGTAAGCGATTCCGAGAAGCAGAGAGGAGCTGGCGGGAGCCCGTGCTTCCAGTGGAGTCGTTTCTAGAAGCTTGGGGGGGATTGACGGCCCCTGGGGCTCGCAGCTCCGGGGTGTGTTAAGGTTGGTTGTGGCAGGAAGATGGTGGCGGGGAGGGGCTGCCGGGGGTCTGTGTGCACGGGGAGGGAGGCAGTGGTGAGGGCAGTTTGCTCCGGGACAATCGGTGGAGGGCTGAGCTTCCTTGAGGCTGTGATACCGAAGGCTGCCTGGCAGCAGGTGCGTGGGAGATGCTATGGGCCGTGCTGACCCCTCCCTGCCCCTAGGCTGAAGAGCGGCACGGCAACATCGAGGAGCACCTGCGGCAGCTGGAGGGCCAGCTGGAGGAGAAGAACCAGGAGCTGGCCCGGGTGAGGGTTGCCAGGGTGGTCAGTGCAAGGGACGAGGAGGAAGGGCCTGGCCAGGACCCGCGCCCCAGAGGGTGGTCAGAGGAGCCGGAGGGGGGCTCCCCGGCGGGCGGGGGTGGGTGGGGGATGACGAAGAATGAGGAGGAGCAAGTGGGAGAGGGAGAGCCCCAGCTGGCGTGGTGGGCCCCTGGGCGGGCTGCGGGGCCCGGCTGGCTGGTGCGAGGCGGGCTGGCCGTGCAGGTGCGCCAGCGGGAGAAGATGAATGAGGACCACAACAAGCGCCTGTCAGACACTGTGGACCGGCTCCTGAGCGAGTCCAATGAGCGCCTGCAGCTCCACCTCAAGGAGCGCATGGCGGCCTTGGAAGAGAAGGTACTGTGGACACCAGGCCTGAGTGGGCGGGGTTAGGGCAGACAGCCGGGGCGTGGCCTTCCAGAGGAGGTGGGGAAAGATGAGGATGTGGGTGGAGCCTTCCTGGGGTGGAGTCAGCCTGGCTCACAGCCGCTGTCCCCCAGAACACGCTGATCCAGGAGTTGGAGAGCTCCCAGCGGCAGATCGAGGAGCAGCACCACCACAAGGTACCCAGCCCAGACACGCACTGTTAGCGTGACTGTGAGCCCCTGTACACACCTGCCCGGGTTACTCTGCACCGTGGCCATAGCCCTGGATACACCACTCCCCGCAGGCACAGAGCTGCGGCCACAGGCACATGCATAGCATGGGCCGACACCCATACATAGGGTCTGGAGGGGACCTCTAACCCCGCTAATGGCAGGAGTCAGCAACGGTCCTGCGGCCGGGGTGGGGAGGGGGGGCAGGTGGGCACCCACGAGCCCCCTGCTGCCCAGCCTGCTGGGCCACGCGTTTGTGTGATGCTGTGGGGACAGCAGACCTGTTCCAGGAGAGCCCTTGTGCAGACAGACCCTCTGCCGGCCCTGCCCCCATGCCTAGCACCCTGCTCACTTTGCAACCTGCTTCTCTTTGGTGTTATCCGGGTGCCTGGCCTGGGGGCCTTTTGTCTCCCCAACTCTGCTGTCTTCTGTCCCTGGCTGACTCCTACTCTCCCCTCCCTGGGTCTGCCTGGCACAGGGCCGCCTGTCCGAAGAGATTGAGAAGCTGCGCCAAGAGGTGGACCAGCTGAAGGGTCGAGGGGGGCCGTTTGTGGATGGCATCCACTCCAGGTACTGGAGCGTGGGCTGCCGGGGGTGCTGGGCCCGGGTGCTGGCGCGACCCTCAGGAAGGAGACTTCCTCCCCGCAAAGGACCGCCCAGGACCTCAGGGTCCTCCCCTAACTGGGGTGGCAGCTTGGCCACGTGGCAGAGTAGGAGGGGGATGCCAAGAGGCCAGCTGATGCTCCTGCTCCAGACTCGCACGATGGCCCTCCTGGTGGAGGCGTGCCCTGGGGAAGCATCTGCAGAGTTCCAGGCGCCCTGTGTCCTGCAAGGCCGCTGTGGAGAGTGCCACTCACGCTAGTTCTTTTGGGACTGTCTTTACCCTTGCTGGCTGAGTTCGGGTAGCAGGCAGCAGGGTTCGGTAGCAGGTGGGGGAGTTGGAAGTTGAGGTGCTTCGTTGCTCGCCTGCTGTGGCACCCTTTTCCTGATGCCGAGTGGAGCCTTCCACCTAATGCTTGAATCGAGCCCACCTTTGAGGGCCCCGCTGGCTCCCCCCACCCCCCGTTTTGTGAAACAGTCGGCATTGAGCTCAGACCTCCAGCCCACGTCCTGTGTGCCTGCAGTGGCCGGGGAAGTGCAGGGAGACCCATGCGGCTGCTGCCACTCGGGGCGTGTGGCTCAGGCCATTTTCTCCCCAAACCAGACTCTGGAGGCAGAGCCCTCGCAGCGCCCTTTGGTCTCCTGTGGTGGGAGCAGCTCCCAGGAAGGAGGGCTACAGGACACGCGTCCAGGCGTCCATGCATGTGGGAGGCAGTGCCCGAGTTAGGGAAAGGGTATTGAGCAGCCCAGGGGCCCAGGGTGGTGGACACTTGAGGGCCATTGTCAAGTTCACCGGGGATTACCTATAGGGGTACCAAGAACAGCCAGGCGTGGAGACTGATAGGAGTTGGGATTTCTCCTGCCTGTTCCTGCCTGTGGCTTGACCAGAGGGACACCCTCTCAGCGAGGAAGACACGGCCCAGAGTGCACCAAGCCTTTTGCTTTCCTTAATGTTGGGGATTCTTGGCTTCGGCTGTAGCTTCACAGGACCCGTCATGGAACTGGGTTGAGCTTCCTCCCCTTGCAGCTGCCTCGTAGATGGTCCAAGCTCACCTGCTCTCTTGTTCTCCGCCCCTCAGGGGCCCCCAGCTGGGCAGGCATGGGGAAGAAACATTGCTTCTAGTACTCCAGGGCCGATTACGAGGGTCCTGAAATCTCAGGGTTGGGGTAGACCTTGGGACAGGCAAAGGGTCTCCCTGGCCATTGCTTTTCTTTCTTTCTTTCTTTCTTTCTTTCTTTCTTTCTTTCTTTCTTTCTTTCTTTCTTTCTTTCTTTCTTTTTTTTTTGTTTTGTTTTTAAAGATTTATTTGTTTATTTGAAAGGCACAGTTACAGAGAGAGGGAGAGACAGAGAGAGAGAGGTCTTCCATTCATTGGTTCACTCCCCTAATGGCCACAATGGCCAGGACTGAACCAGGCTGAAGCCAGAAGCCAGGAGCTTCTTCCAGGTCTCCCATGCGGATGCAGGGGCCCAAGCACTTGGGCCATCTTCTGCTGCCTTCCCAGGCACGTTCACAGGGGGCTGGGTCAGAAGTGGAGCAGCTGGGACACAAGTCGGCGTTCATATGGGAGGCTGGCATCGCAGGCGGTGGCTTAACCCACTGCGCACCAAAGCTGACCCCTAACCTTTGCCCTTGACCAGTGTCCAGGACCTCCAGTGCTTCCTGGGGGTGGTGGTATAGAAAACGCAGCCCAGGACTCCACCTGGATTATGGGGAGGTCTGAGCACCTTGGCTGGGGGAAAGACCAAGAAGCAAAGACCCCCCCCCCCCAGAGTGAAAGCCGTCCTCCCTGCTGCCCTCCCCAGTATCCATGTCCTCCCGCACCGTGCTGGTCACGTGGCCGGGAGCCTCTGCTTCCATGCCTCTTTGCTGGGGAGCTCAGCTTTGGAAAAGCCACCAGTTGCCCCATGAGCCCACTGTTGCCATTGGAAGGCCCTTGTTACATGCTGAGCTGAAAGCTGGGCCTTGGATCTCTCTCCCCTGGGTGTTTCTGAGCCACGAGCACCGGCGAACGGGCCTGACGGCTTCCCTTCCAGCACCCCCAGAGCTCTGTGTCCCGCCGAGACTGCTCTGAGCCCAGCAGCCCTGGCCTGTTGGGGCCCAGTGGGTGTGAGCTGGGGCCCATCCTCAGGGCTGTCTTTTCTCTCCCCTGCCGCCTCTCAAGGTCACATATGGGCAGCGCAGCGGATGTGCGCTTCTCCCTGACCACAGCCACCCACGCGCCGCCAGGGCTGCATCGCCGCTACTCCGCGCTGAGGGAAGAGCCGGCCAAGGTGAGGGAGGAAGAGAAGAGTATGGGGGGGTCTCCCCAGGGAGTTTGGGGTCAGTTGGGCCGCGTGCCTGGCTCCAGTTACACAGACGGCTGGCGTGCGCTGCAAATCCCTTCTGCCCACCCCCGTGTCAACGACAGCTGCAGCCCTGGGTTGGGGCCGCTGTCAGCTGCAACAGCTGTGTCCCTCCGCCCCTACCTCGGCCTCCTGGTGGGTGAGAGGTAGGGGTTTGGCGGGCGTGCAGCCAGTCCCTGAGGCCCCAGTGAGGCGTGTGTGCGTGTGCCTGGGTGTGCAAGGCATGTGTTTCTGGTGCTCGGGGCGGGGGACGGGATTGGCAAGCTTTCTGGAACAAAAGCTGTGGTTTACGGGGGCGGTGACGCGTGACCTGGCCCTGTGGACGGCACCTGGGGTGTTCTGAGAAGCGGCTGTGGGTTCTTGCTCTCCGAGTCCGCCCAGGGAGGGGAGAAGGGACAGGGAAGGGCTGACGTCCGTCTTTCGGGGATGTCTGATTCCTGCGTGGTCCCGTAATCAGTGGTCGTGTTCTGTCCTGAGCCTGGCTCCTCCACGAGGACTGAGTGAGAGGGAACTCCCTGTCTGATGGGGCAGATCTGTCTCTGCTCTTCAGAAACCCCGGGTCTGATGGGGGAGTCACAGTCTGAGGGCACCTCTTTTTCTCCTCCCTTGTCAGAAGCCAGCGGCTGCCCAGGAGCTGAGCCTGAAGCGCGCAGCTGCTGGGACAGAGCCCCGGGGGCAGGAGGGCTCTGATGGGAGCATGGGTGGGAGAGCGCCTCTCGGGGCTTCCCAGAAGGCTTTGCCGGTGCTGCAGCTCCTGAGCACACAGCCAGGCTTTGTGCCAGGCTGCGCCCTGGGCTTACGAGCAGTTCCTCACTGAATGTGTGCGGTGACCCAAGCAGCAGGGGCTCGCCCCCTCCCCGTTGTGCAGACGAGGAAACTGAGGCACAGCAGCTGCAGCTTTCCCATGGTTGCATAGCTGAGACTCAGACCAAGGCAGGCTGCCTCCGGGGTCTGTCCTTAGCCCTCCGGCTAGCTAGCTCCACAAGGGAGAGCAGAATTTTGTAGCTGTAAGCGTGCAAAAAAAGAAAAGCAAAGCACCAAACCCATCCAGAGGTCTTGCTGGGAGGCAGGTGTGAATCAGTGGGTCTGGGGGCGGGACCCGAGACGCTGCGTGCCGCGTTTCTGGAAAGCTCCCAGGAGACGCCCGGGCCGCCGGCAGCCCTGCTACCCGTGTGTCTGGTTGTGACTCTGTTACTCTCTGCCTTTGCTAAGGACTGGGAGCCACCTTCACTTCCAGGGGTGCTGGCCCCCACGGCCACCCCTGCCTTTGACAGTGACCCTGAGATCTCCGACGTGGATGAGGAGGAACCAGGGCGTCTCGTGGGCTCCGTGGACGTCGTCTCCCCCAGCAGCCACTCAGACGCCCAGACCTTGGCCATGATGCTGCAGGAGCAGCTGGATGCCATCAACGAGGAGATCAGGTTGGGGCAGGGCCAAGGGCCGTGGAGGTGCCCAGGACGGGTCTTTTGTGTTGGGTGGGCAGAACTCTGCCCGCTCCGTCTCCTGCCACATTCTGCAGACCTCTGGGGGCCTCAGGCAAGGCGGCTCTGGCCCAGTTCTGGCTTGAGGGGGTCAGGCCCTAGGCTGGTGAGGTGGCTGGGCTGGGGAGAGGGATGATCCTGTCACTCATTGTGTAGCTCCCGCCCACAGAGGTGGGCGCTGTGTAAATGTCACTGTCAGTCCCACCGTGGTGTCTGAGGTAGGCAGCATCACCTCTGTTTTACAGACAAGGAGCAGAAGCTCAGAGAGGTTAAGTGGCTTGCCCAAAGCCACACAGTAAGTGACAGAGCCAGAACTCCACTGGTCACACGGTTCCCTGCCTCCTGTCCCTAAGGAGCCAATGGCTGGGGGAGTTGGCCAGCCTCCCTTCCTCCTGTGTTTTCAGCGAGTTCATGCATGTTATTGAAAGTAGCAAGGGTGAATCTAGACCATACCTGAGCTTTCTGGCTATGGGACTTGTCTGGTTCACTGATTTGAAGTCTTGGATTTCACAAACCAGTTCTAAAGAACACAGGCGCACACCTGCACACATGTGCTCGCATACATGCACACCGACGCACACAGAGACACCAACATCGGATGTCCCTGGAGTAGCATGGACGAGCTCCCAGGACATGGGCAGGTCCTCCTCAGCGTACCCCATGCCTCTTCACACCATGTGCACGCCCCTGCTAGCATTCCCGTGAGACAGAACAAGCCCCTCGGGCCTCGGCTTCAGCTACCAGTCCTGGCATTTGGGATCCGCTGATGGAGACCCCTGCAGGGAAACTGAGGCCCTGCAGGGAGGCTCAAGGCCACTCCGGGCACGCCCTCTGTGTGTGGTCACAGGACACTGCCTCCTGCCGTGTTGGCTGGGCTGGTGGCTGTGTGTGGTCACAGGGCACTGCCTCCTGCCGTGTTGGCTGGGCTGGTGGTCAGGACCAGTCTCGCCCGCCTTGTAGGATGATCCAGGAGGAGAAGGAGTCCACGGAGCTCCGGGCCGAAGAGATTGAGACGCGCGTGACCAGTGGCAGCATGGAGGCCCTGAACCTGACGCAGCTGCGCAAGCGGGGCTCCATCCCCACCTCTCTGACCGCCCTGTCCCTGGCCAGTGCGTCCCCCCCGCTCAGCGGCCGCTCCACACCCAAGCTCAGCTCCCGCAGTGCTGCCCAGGACCTGGACCGAATGGGGGTCATGACCCTGGTGAGAGCCCTGGGGCAGCCGAGAAGCAGCCCTGCCGCCCCCGGCTCTGCGTCGGGGGTCTCTGGGGACCCTGGGCTGCCTCTGCGTCAGCTGGGCCTTGGGTGTCTCTGTCCCGCGCCGTGTGCTGACCCTGGCGTGGGCTGGAACAGGGCAGGCGTGCTCCGCTCACCCTCTCCCTGGGATGGGCACAGATAGCTCACGATCCTGCCCCAGGGCCCGCTCCGTGCTCAGAGGTGCCTGACTCCTGGGTCCCCCCAGCCTTTTCCTGCTGTCAGTCTCTCCAGGCCTGTCTTCCTGTCCCCAGACCACCGGGCTCCCCGTGGGTTGGCCCCGGGCACCCGGAGGGCGCGTCTGAGCTCGCCCCTCGCTCTCTCTTCCAGCCCAGTGACCTAAGAAAACATAGGAGGAAGCTGCTGGTGAGTGCTGCCGAGGACCCAGGTACTAAGGGGCGAACTGCCCCAGGCCCCGCCCTTGGGCTTCTCCCGCGGGGCCCCGGGCGCCGAGTCTGAGCTGGCGAGGCCTCCCCGCTTGTGCGTGCTCTGGGCGGGGTAGGCACCCCCGTCGCCCCCTCTATGCCCTGACGGCTCCACTGTCTGTTCAGTCGCCAGTGTCTCGGGAAGAGAACCGAGAGGATAAAGCCACCATAAAATGTGAGACTTCTCCTCCTTCCTCACCCAGGACGCTGCGGCTGGAGAGGCTGGGCCACCCCGCCCTGAGCCAGGAAGAAGGCAAGAGGTAGGCGGGGGCTGGCCCCACCCCTGGGCTGCCCACCCCTCCCAGGCCTCTGGAGGGACGCTCCCACCTGCTTGGCTCGCACCCCCTCGCGGACCCCGCAGTCTAACTGGCGCGTCTCCTGCAGTGGTGTAAGAGTGTGTCTCCTTATCCCGCCCCCCCCCCCGGCTGTCGCCCCCTAGCGCCTTGGAGGACCAGGGCAGCAACCCCAGCAGCAGCAACAGCAGCCAGGACTCGCTGCACAAGGGCGCCAAGCGCAAGGGCATCAAGTCGTCCATCGGCCGCCTGTTTGGGAAGAAGGAGAAGGGCAGGCTGATCCAGCTGAGTCGGGATGGAGCCACGGGCCATGGTCTCTGTGCCCCTCCTCGCAGGGCGGGGTCTGGGGGGCACAGGGGAGTCCAGCAGCCTTGCCTGCCCACCGGCCAGGGCCAGGTGGGAGGAAGCCCCGGGCAGGCAGGTTTCCGCCCTGGAAGAGCCGGGGTCCGTGGTTGCTGTGTTCTGGTGGGGTGCGTTGCCGCCGTGAGGCAGTGAGCCCTGGGCTCTGCCCATGCCAGGCCCTGTCTGGGTGACCGTTGCCTCGCCTGCCGGAGAAGGTTCCCGCAGCGGTTAGAATCCGGGCTGGAAGGGCTCTGCAGCCACCGTGCCCAAAGCCGGTGCAGGGCCCATTTCTCGGTTCTTTAGGAGAATCAGTTCTTTTTCTTTCTTTTTGACAGGCAGAGTTAGACAGTGAGAGAGAAAGAGAGAAAGGCCTTCCTTCTGTTGGTTTACCCCCCAAATGGCCGCTATGGCTGGCATGCTGTGCCAATCCGAAGCCAGGAGCCAGGTGCTTCCTCCTGGTCTCCCATGGGGTGCAGGGCCCAAGCACTTGGGCCATCCTCCACTGCACTCCCAGGCCACAGCAGAGAGCTGGCCTGGAAGAAGGGCAACCGGGACAGAATCCGGCACCCCGACCGGGACTAGAACCCGGGGTGCCGGCGCCACAGGTAGAGGATTAGCCTAGTGAGCCGCAGCGCCGGCCAGGAGAATCGATTCTTGATGGGAACTTACTTCTACCACATCTGGCTTCCAGGGCTCAAAATGTTAGAACACCTAATTGTGGCTGCGTAAACCTTAAATTCAGGAAAGTGCTTGGGCTAAGGCGCGCGTTGTTGTCACCACCATGAAAGCAGCAAGTTCTAGTGTGTCCTCGGCAGGTGGTAGGTGCACGCCCACGTGTGCTTTATGCCTGCCCCTCCCTCCTGCTCCTCCCGGCATCTCACACTGTGGATCGCACACACACTGCAGGGTGACTGCGGGGCAGCGTTGGAGCCATGTGTCTTTGGAGCCCAGTGTGTGGTGAAAGGGAGGAAGGAGGGAGCCGGTCCCCAGACAATGGGCTGCCAAGAGGACTTAGCTGCGGGTGGTGGTGGGGGGCAGGAATGGCCCAGGCTCAGGCCCAGAGAGAAGGTGTAAGGGGTGGGTGGGGGCTGTGTGAGAGACGGGAAGGTTGTGGGGGTGGGGAGCAGAGCTTTGAGGCCATTTTGCTCATTCCAGCTGGGGAAGAAAGAGGGCGGGGTGGGGGCAGCGTGTGAGGTGGCGTGGCGGTCCCCCGAGCCAGGGATGCTGGTGAATGGCACACGGGGCACGGGGAGGGGGGCTTATCAACTAGAAGAAAGGGACCTTTGAGCCCCAATGCATAATTACACCTTCCCCCACCTCACAGCAGTGGGAATCAGAACATAGCTTCCGCCGGGGTAGTGGGGAGGAAAAGGGGAGGCCCTCAGGATGGGGGCGTCACTGCCAGGAATGAGGTAGAGGCCCCTCCTCCCCAGCCCATGGGGAGGGGAAGCTGAGAGGTCTGAGAGGAGGGAGAGGCGTTTTGTGTGAAGCCTTGGGACCTCCTGGGCACCCCACGCCTCTCCCTCTCCAGAGTTCCTGCCCCTGCCGCCCCCTGCCAAGATGCTGCCCTGGCCATGAATTGGACAGGACTCTGGCATCGATTCGGGCAGCTCCTTGATCAAAGAGCAGTGCACGTCCCGCCTTCCTGGGAGCAGGCAGGGGGACCGCCCTGTGCTGATTCCTGCCCCAGCCCACGTCAGCGTCTCTGCACCTGGCTCTCTGGGTTCCCTTTGCGGGAGAGACAGTTTCTAAGATTCTAGGGTGAAATGATTCTGGGTGAAAAACACCCCCAGGGCTGAAGCTGTATGGGGTGGGGGAGACTCTTGGGGCTGGGGTGGTCCTCCTGATGCCACCTGGGACTGCCTCCCCACAGGGGCTTGCGGAGTGGACACTCCGGGAGTGCTGGGGTCCCCTCAGGCCCTCGCTGGGGAGCCTCCCACTGCCCCCCCCCCCCCCCCGTCTGTGGCCCAGGCCACAGGAGGAGCAGCAGAGGGCCTGCTGATGCACCTCCTCTCCCTCGCAGTGCTGCTCACGGACCCTGAGCTCAGCCTGCAGGAACCCATAGTGCCTGCCAAGCTGGGGACCCAGGCAGAGAAGGACCGGCGGCTGAAGAAGAAGTAAGTCTCGGGCCAGGCTCCACGTGAGGTTCAGGCCCTCCCCCCGCCCTCCCCCCCCCAGGCCAACAGCCAGAGCCCAGCCAGGTTGCAGGGGCAGGGAGGAGGGGGACTGGCCTGTTGAAGCCAGTGTGTGTGCCAGGCAGGGGCAAGCACCATGGGAGCCCCTTGCCCTGGGTTCTGCCCCGCATTGCTTCAGGCGTAGGCCCAGCCCCTGATCTCTGGTGGAGGCAGGGCTGGGGGTGGGGAGGGACCAGTGAGTCTGTTGTCCTCTGCCACTAGACACCAGCTGCTTGAAGATGCCCGCAGGAAAGGAACGCCCTTCGCCCAGTGGGACGGCCCCACCGTGGTCTCCTGGCTGGAGGTAAGCCTGGAGGGAGGGATGCTAGGGGCACGGGGGTGGTGGCGGTGTTCTAGAACTTTCCCAGCGTGTGGCTACCCTGCCAAGTGCACGCGCCCCCTCCTCCGTTACTCCGAAGGACAGAGTTGGTGCACCTTACTGATGCCTTGCGGGTAGCCCAGTGTGAGGAAGGGGCCTTCGACTTCCGCAGGCCACTGGACTCTGCTTCTAGACACCCCCAAGAAAATCCCCTCAGCGCCCAGGCCTCAGATTTGTTATCCACAGAGCGGGAGAGAGAGGGGTTGGATGAAGCCAGCTCCAGCTTTCTCATTCCTGGGCTCTGCTGTGGGGCCCGGGCCCTGGGGAGAGGGGTTGAACCTCTGTCTCCCGTCCCGTGCCCATGTCTGCAGCTCTGGGTGGGGATGCCTGCCTGGTACGTGGCAGCCTGCAGGGCCAACGTCAAGAGCGGCGCCATCATGTCCGCCTTGTCGGACACGGAGATCCAGCGGGAGATCGGCATCAGCAACGCTCTGCACCGGCTCAAACTCCGGCTGGCCATCCAGGAGATGGTGTCCCTGACCAGCCCCTCCGCCCCGCCCACCTCCAGGACGGTGAGCGGCCTCCCCGCGCCCAGGACTTTGCAGGGGCCCTGGCGCCCCTGCTCCGGGGGAGATGGGAACACTGGGCCCTGCCCCTTCTTTCCCATCCCCCTGGGGACTCAGGTCCTGGCTCCTGAGAGGGTGTGGCCTGCATTCTGGGTGGATCCCAGCAGGCCTGGTTCCCTGCCTGCCGCCCACCACTGGGGTCCGTGTCCCCCTCCATCCCCTGCTGACAATTTCAGGTCCCCGCAGTTTCCAGGATGGGGTTTCTGGAGCTCTGTGTTTTTGCCAGGCTTGGGGACACAGAGGGAGTAGGGCATTTGTGGACTCTGCTGGTCCTGTAGCCTCAACACGAGAATGCAGAACACCCCTCGGACCCCAGAGTAAAACCTCCTGGCCCTGGACACTGCGATGGGGTCAGCCCCCATTCCAGATCTGCACCCTTTGTTCACCTTCACCCCGGCAGCCTTTTTCGGACAGGGCTGTATGCACGCGGCACCATGCTAAGCCACAGATGTGTCTCTGGCCATCAGGCTGCCCGGAGCTGGACAGCGTGCAGAGGCCAGGGCTGGGCCCAAGAGAGCACTTGGGGAGGGGCATTGACCTTGTCCCTGTGGGCTCCTGGCCTGATGGGACCCCTGGGCACCAGCTGGGTTTGCTCTCTGCCTGCAGTCTTCTGGGAATGTCTGGGTCACCCATGAAGAGATGGAAACTCTGGCAACATCCCCTAAAACAGTGAGTCTGGCCCTTGGCCCTGGGCCTGGGATTAGGATCAGTGGCTCCTCCGAGGAGGCCGTGGGTGATGGGGATTGCGACGGGTCTGACCCTGGGGTGTGGTTGGGCTTTCCCATCAGGGTGGAGGGCTGTGGGGAGAGAGCTGAGATTGGGAGTGGTTGGTGTGGGAGCAGGGGTCTCTTCTGGGGGCCACTGGTAGAGAAGAAGTGGGCTGGGAGGGCCATGCCGGGCAGGGGGGCCCCAGCCTCAGTCCCTGTCCTTGAGCTTGATCCATGGTGGAGCAACAGGAGGGTTGGGGGTTCCCACATGTGGCCTGGCTCCAGTGGGGCCTGGCAGGCACAGGCCCATGTTTCTGCCGCACACATGTGTACTCTGTGCTCACTACAAACACAAGTGTGCGCACCAGCACGCATTCCCGAGTCAGGCCCGTGCCAGGCCCGTGCCGGCGGCCAGGGTGGCTGCTCCTCCCGGTCCCCGGGGGGCTGGAGTGGAGGCTGCTGGGTTTCTTGACTTTGCCTGTTTCCCCCAACTGCTGCGCTCGTTCCTGCTAGGACAGTGAGGAGGGCAGCTGGGCCCAGGTAAGCCTCCCCTCCGTTTCCAGAACAGCTGTCACCGGCTCTGCCCAGGTCCCTCCCTCGGGCCCTCCCCAGCAGCACTCTGGGTCCCAGTGTGTCACTGTGCCCTGCACACTGGCCAACCCCACCTGGGGGGCTGTGCTTCCGGCAGCTCCGCCTCTTCCCTTGATCCCGCCTCTCTTTGCAGGAATAGCGAGGCTTAGCCTGGTCTCAGTCTTCCTCCCCTTAGCTGTGTGGGGCCTTTCATTCATTCACTGAGTGGGCATCTCTGCCTAGAGGCGGAGCCAGCAAAGCCCTCGGGGGGGGCGGTCCTGAAACCCAGGGCAGTCGCAGCAGTGCTGGGTGCTGTGGCGCTGAGTGCAGCGTGGAGCACTGTTCGCACTGACAGGGAGCACCCCAGCCACGGGAGACCGGGCAGATCTCTCGCTGGGGTCCTCCCGAACATTCATGGCAAATGGAGTTAACGAGTGTTTATTTTGATGCCAAGGATTTGAAAGCCGTGCATAGATTTGGCATGGGGATGGGGGGGACGCACTTGCCGTGAGCTCTTTGCAGACCCTCACTGTGGCCTAGTCACACTCAGCAGAGACAATGGAGCGGTCTAAGAAATACGAGGTGGAAAGTGGAAATCCCAGGGATTCATAGAGTTTGATTCTCGAGCTCAAAAACAAGCAAAACGGGGAAAATACTATTGAGAAAAAATACACAATGGTATATGCAGGAAAAACCGTGAAAACCTTTTTTTTTTTGGTCAAAGCAAGGGAATGATAGAAAACTCAGCCTGGTGGTCGCTTCTTGGCGGGGCAGTGGGAGACAAAGTGGGGAAGCAGAAGGGAGGGGTGAATGTGGCCGAGTGGACCGTGTTCTGGTTCCTAACTGGAGTGGCGTCCACAGCGGGTAACTGGGTTTTTATGCTCACTAGGGAACTTTCGTTGCATATAGCTCTGCGTGCATCAGCCGTTGGATTTTGGAAGCTGTTAACAACAGGGAATTTCTAGAGCGGGGACAGTGACGCTGGGCAGCTGTAAAGACTCAAGCTCCCGAGCACCTGCTCCCGGCAGGGCCCCGCCTGGGGCAGGCAGCAGAGGAGCAGGCCTTCCTGTGCACTGCCTGCCGCCGCCGCCGGCCAGCCTGGAGCTTCCGCGTGGGCCGCGGCGTTGCCCCGCAGGGCCTCTGTGACAGGGCCTCTCTGCCCCAGGGCGCTGGCAGACCCGGGAAGGCGAGGCTGCTGCCCAGCCCGCATGCGCATTCAGAGCCGACAGGACGACGGGACGGCTTCTGCAGTGTCCGCTGCCCGCACGGTTGCTCTGCTCACTAGTGAGGCTGAGTGATCTGTGAGGGGAACCGGGGCGTGGTGGCGTCTCAGGCATCCCACTGACTGCCCCACTGCCGGCCCTTTCTGAGAGGAAGCTGAGGTTGTGTTGAATTGCACGCCTTCCCTCTGGAGTGAAGGGTGGGTTTTTTCCTCCTAACCAGAGAAGCCAGCTGAGCCTCTTCCTCACCCAGAGCCCCCCCGCTTCTTGTTCCCCCAGACCCTGGCCTATGGGGACATGAACCACGAGTGGATTGGCAACGAGTGGCTGCCCAGCCTGGGGCTCCCGCAGTACCGGAGCTACTTCATGGAGTGCCTGGTGGACGCCCGCATGCTGGACCACCTCACCAAGAAGGACCTGCGGGTTCACCTGAAGATGGTGGACAGCTTCCATAGGTGAGCCGGGCTGGTGGCGGGCCCTGCCCTGCGGGCAGCTTCTCCAGGCCTGGGGTGCCTCTCCAGGAAGAAACTCCTGGCTCCCGGCTTTGGATCTGACCATTGCGGCCGTCGGAGAGTGAACCAGAGAATGGAAGACCTCTCTCTCTCTCTCTCTCTCTCTCTTGCTCTCTCCCTCTCTCTGCCTCTGACTCTCTATAACTCTGCCTTTCAAATAAATTTTTAAAAAATCTTAAAAAAAAAAGAGTTAGGGAAAGGTAGAGAGAGAGATCTTCCATCCACTGGTTCAACTCCCAGATGGTCACAACAGCTGAGGCTGGGCCAGGCTGAAGCCGGGAGCTTCATCCACGTCTCCCACATGGGTGCAGGGGCCCAAGGACTTGGGCCATCCTCCACTGCTTTCCCAAGCATGTCAGCAGGGAGTGGGACAGGAAGTGGAGCAGTCGGGACTCGAACCGGCGCCCATATGGAATGCCGGTTTTGCAGGCCACAGCACCGGCTGCAGCACCCGCTGCCCTGAGTGGCAGCAGGTCCCCCTGTGGTCAGTCGCCCCTCTGAGCTCTGGACATTGCAGGTTTCGGTCTTTTTGTCTCTCGGCCTAAGACAGAAAGGCCTTCATTTCAGCTGCCGCTGCTCTGCGGGGCTCCCCAGGGTTGACTCCCTGTCTGGTTTGCTCTGCTGACTTCTGCGAGTCTTCCCGGAGAAGACTCAAGCCGCTTCTGAGTCTGCTGCGGGGTCTCTCGGTTTCCACGATGAGCGGCCAGGTCTTCCTGTGGCTCCGTCCTCAGCGTGGACTCGCGGAATTCTCCCACTCTCCTCCTGGCTCAGGAGCTCAGCGCCAGAGACCCCATCGGGCAGCCCGTGGACAGAGACTCTAAAAATGACGAGTTTCGCTGCTGTCTTTTAATAGAAGGAGATTTTTGTATGAAATCTCGCTTTTCCGGCTTCTGTTGAGAAACTGAAAGCTGTGTCCACACCATCTAGCGTCGGGGGCTGGGGTGGTGCCGCCCCTCCCCCGCCACACGGGCCCTGGAGGTGGAGTGAGGTGGCGGCTGGTGGTGCCAGCCATTGAACATTTTGAGGGTCCGGTGCACAGGCTGCGTTTAGAGCCAGGGTTCCCTGCAGGCCTGTGGGTGTCCCTGAGCATGTCCTCCAGGTCACAAGGAAGAGGCCTGGGTCGCCTCCCGTGACAAGGGGCTGACGGCGAGTGCAGGGGGACCAAGGTGGCCTGTGAGGAGGGCCTGTGTGCCCTCACCCCCGCCGCCCCCCGCCTCTCAAGGGGGGCTGAGGGAGCCTCTTTTTGTCTCTGCTGGAGGCTGCCAGGCCCAGCTGCACCTGTCCCTTGCTCAGTGATTGACGGCACCGGGGGAGCAGACCCAGGCTGATGGAGGATTTGCCCGCCCAGCCCCACCTGGGAATGTGGAAATCCTCCCCGTGACCCCTGCATGTGGACCCTAGGACAGAGCCCCAGCCTGCACACGTGGCCCAGAGGCAGCTCGGAGTCACCAGGCCATCAGAGCGGCTGAGGCGTCTCCACGGCTTGCCCCCCGCCCGCCAGAGATGCACCTGCTTTTGCCCCGCCACACCCTTCATAAGCACGTTCTTGCGTCTTCGAACCATCTTTCAAATCGTGGGTTTTATGATGAGTGAGGGATGCTTTAAAATTCCTGTCTTACAAAGGCAGAGACCAAGTCCTCAGCCAGCCGGTTGTGGGATGGGCCAGCTCCTTGTCTCAGAGCTGTCTTGGAGCACGGCGTTCTGTGGAGCTGGGGGAGCAGGCACACACAGAGATCAGAATGCTGCCCTACCAGTGGCGCCAGTGCTGGGCGCCTGTGGCGGTCCAGGGCCGGGCAGTGTCATTGTCACCGGTAGTCCTTGATGTGACTGTAAAGGCGTTAACACGGGTGCTGTGTGCCACAGCTGCGGAAGTCCCAGGAGCTGGGGATTGGAGGCATTTGCAATTGTGCCTCCTCCTCTGGGCCCAGGCTGAAGCCAGGGGCTTGGGCAGTGAATGGGTGGCTTGAGCCAAAAGGGGCCCCTAGAAGTGGCGTCCGAGCTGGGAGGGAGAGCCTGTGCCAGGCCCAGGGTGGAGAAGAGCAATGTGCACGATGAGTTAGTCTCACAGAGCAGCGGCCTCAGGATGGTCAGGAGCGGTCGGGTCAAGAGGGAGCTTCCAGTCCGTCCCCATAGATGGAAAGACCCAGAGAAGCTGAAGCATGGGTGGTGTGTGCCGCCGTAAACGTGGCTAGTTTCCTGTCCCCGGAGGTGGCAGGCAACAGCTCGGTGATGCTCTCAAGGAGGCCGGAAGGGGACAGCTTGCACTGATGGCCCAGGGAATCTGTAGACCTCCGATTGACTTAGTTCTTATTGAGTGCTTACTGTGCACCTGGTACCGGGTAGGGGCTCTCGTCATTCCTGAATGATGTCATTCAGTTCATTAAATGCCTTTAGTGCCTTCTGTGCTGGGGTTTAGGACCAGAAAGTTCCCTGCCCTGGGGGTGCTTACACAGCAGCTGGGAGAGACATCAAGAGCAGTCAGGACAAGGTTATGTCAAGAGATAGAAAGTGGTGGCTGGAGCTGCGGCTCACTAGGCTAATCTTCCGCCTGTGGTGCCGGCACACCGGGTTCTAGTCCCGGTCAGGGTGCCAGATTCTGTCCTAGTTGCCGCTCTTCCAGTCCAGCTCTCTGCTGTGGCCTGGGAGTGCAGTGGAGGATGGCCCAAGTCTTTGGGCCCTGCACCCTCATGGGAGACCAGGAGAAGCGGATCAGCGTGATGCGCCAGCCGAGTGCGCTGGCCACGGCGGCCATTGGAGGGTGAACCAACAGCAAAAGGAAGACCTTTCTCTCTGTCTCTCTCTCTCTCACTGTTCACTCTGCATGTCAGAGAGAGAGAGAGAGAGAGAGAGAGAAAGTGCTAGGGGAAAAGTTAAGCCAGGGTAGGGGGCATTGGGAGTGTGGTCTGGGGGTCGTGACGGTGACGGAGCTGATTTTAGTCTGACGAACGAGGTGCCTGGCGAGTTGTACTGAGAAGGTGGCATTTGGCCAGAGAACTGGGGAGGAGTGTTCTGCGCAGAGTGAGAAGCCAGTGCAAAGGCCCTGAGGCATGCAGACCTAGTGCACCTGCTGTGTTTGAGGAACAGCAGGGTCTCGATGTGGCTGCAGCAGAAGCAGAGAGAGGGAGGGTAGTCGGCCGGGAGTTCAGACAGGTGAGGACGCAGGCCATGTGGCATCCTGTAGGCCAACTTAAGGACCCTGAGTGAAATGGGATACAATGGTGCATGTCCTGTGTATACTTTGCGGGTGGGAGGGGTCTGTCATTCCAGGGCCTGGAGAGGGAGGGACTTGTTGCTTTCATTCTCTCATCACAGGCCCAGCCCCTGGCTGGGAGGGCAGACGGGTCAGGCAGAGAGAGAAGCAGCCTTGAGGAAGCCGCAGGAGCAGGAGCGGTGTGAGGGCCTGGGAGGCAGCGGGTCTGGACTTGCTGGGGCGGGTGCGGGTGCGGGTACGGGCTGTGGGGTACAGGTGCAGGTGTGGGTGCGGGGTGCGGGGCGGCTCCAGCTCAGCAGGGCTGTGTGCCTGCCCGTAGGACCAGTCTGCAGTACGGCATCATGTGTCTGAAGCGACTCAATTACGACCGCAAGGAGCTGGAGAAGCGGCGGGAGGAGAGCCAGCACGAGGTCAAGGGTGAGTGCGCCAGGCAGTACGGGCGCGGTCCGCCTCGCTGGCCCCTGCTCCGGCCCCGTGCTGAGGAAGCGTCCGGAGCCTCAGGGATGCTGCGTCTCTGAGGGAAGATACAGCCCCAGCCCCGGGGTGCTCCCAGTCTGATGGGGGTACTTGGACCGTGTGCAGTCAGCTATACCCCCCCCCCACCACCACACACGGGACAAGTGCAAGGGGCCCCTTAGGACAGCGCTAGGACTGTACTCCTGGGGCCTGGTGAGCTGGGCGGGGTCGGGGTTGCTACCTGGGCCTGGGCAGCGGCTCCTGTCGGGGCCCTGGGGAGTGAGCTGGGAGCCTGTAGGCCTGCAGGCTGGCAGGGGTGGAGTGAGAGGAGGGAGAGGAAGTACAGAGGTGAGGGAGGAGCTGCTCTGTTTCTGTCCCTTGGGGCCACACCTGTCTCTGTCCCTTTTTGTCCTTGCCCTCCAGATGTGCTGGTCTGGACCAATGACCAGGTGGTTCACTGGGTCCAGTCCATCGGACTTCGGGACTACGCCGGGAACCTGCATGAGAGCGGTGTGCACGGCGCGCTGCTGGCCCTGGACGAGAACTTCGACCACAACACGCTGGCCCTGGTCCTCCAGATCCCCACGCAGAACACCCAGGTGGGCACCTTATCTCTCTCTCTCCGTCTCTCTGTCTCCAGCTTAGGGATTTGTGCGTGACATATCCGGGACCTGTCCCAAAGGGGCCTGCAGTGTCCTCAGATCTCGGAGTTCCCAGCTCCTGGGGAACGCGTGTCCTGCACCTGCTGCACGCCCAGCACCCTCCCTGTGCCCACGCCCACTGCCGTGGGCCCCCTCTCCTCCCGACCCCAGCGCACAGCCACGCTCGTGGGCCTTCCCCTTCCTCCACCTGCCCCCTAACCTGGCCTAGCAGGCAGTCGGGTTTCCTCTGTCTGCCTCCCCCAGGTCTTCTCCTGGCTGCAGACTTGAGGAAGCTAAAGATACCGAGGGGCACAGCGCAGAGCCTCTGCATGCTGGGGCTCTGTCTCCTGTCAACAGCTCGGGAGATTAGCCCAGTCCTTAAGTGACATTTCGTAATCGTTGGGGAGCTGTCCTTCAAGAAGGGGCTAGAGTCTCTAGAACCTGATTACGTGTGTGGCCTTGCTGGCCTCCTGTGGGCCGTGGATTCTAGAAGGATCCTGGTTGTGTGAATGCTTCCAGAGGCTCTCCCGTGGAAGGGAGGTGAGTGAGGTTTTGGCCTCACCAGTTCTCACCTCTTCTGGGAATCCCATCAACTCTGACTGTACTGCTGCCGGGCCCCAGCCTTTGGCTCTGCCGACAGAGTGGTCCTGACGCTCTCAGACTTTCCCCATATAGACGCACCCCTGCACCCCTGCGCCCCTGCGCCCCTGCACCCTGCGCCCCTGTGCCCCGTGCCCCTGCGCCCTCGTGGATGCAGCTGCCCGTGTCTGCAGCTGTCGGGTCGCTTGTGAAATGCAGCCGCTGGAGCTCTTCCGGGAGCAGACACGTTTTGGCTTGAGCGAGGGTAGGGCTGTGTGACTCCTGATTCTGGGTGGTGTTGGCCTCTTGAGGGTGATGGCTGCACACAGGGCCCTCTCTGCAGCGCCCCGTCCAGCTGGTCACTGTGGGAGTGCAGACTCCTCCATTCTCCAAGGTGGCCACAGCCACAGCACGGCCCGTCCTTGGGCAGTGTGAGGCCCGCAGAGCTACTGGGTCTGGTCTTGCCAAACAACCCAGGTGGGACTTGAGAGTCTATAAATCTGCAGCAGGCTCACTTCTCAGCGGATCATTTTGTGTGGCCTGCGAGTGACCCAAATGGCCTGTCACAGAAAAACGTTCCCCACCTGGGCTCCAAGAGCTTGGATCCCCCCAGATGCAGCTCCCCTACACGTGTCTGCCTGGCACTGCCTGCGCCTCTTTGCTGTACACGTGCACACACACACACACACACACACACACACACGTTGTGAGAGTTTCTGGGGTTCCCACCTGCCATCTTGTACCTGTCATCTTCTCCTTTCCTACCCAGAGGAGTGGTGCCATTGGCTACTGGAAAAAATTATTTGAAGATTTATTTTATTTATCTGAAAGGCAGAGTTACACAGAGAGAGAGAGAGGGAGAGAAAGAGAGAGATCTTCCATCCGCTGTTTCGCTGCCCAAATGGCTGCAACAGCCAGGACCGGGCCAGGCCAAAGCCAGGAGCAAGGAGCTTCATCCAGGCTCCCACATAGGTGCAGGGGCCCAAGCACTTGGGCCATCTTCCACTGCTTTCCCAGGTGCATTAGAAGGGAGCTGGATAGGAAGTGGAGCAGCCGAGTCTTGAACCAGCGCCCTATGACATGCCGGCGTGGCAGATGGTGGCTTACCCTGCTGTGCCACGGCGCCATCTCCAGCTCCTGGAACATTTGCTGTGCTTCTCCTCTCAGATCATTTACTGCGATGTTACATTCCCACTGCTGACCACGAGGGGCCCTACCCACCCGGAAAGGGCTCTCCTCTTCCTCCTGTTTCCCGTCTGAAGGCGTGTGGTTTCTGTGGCTGGCGGCCTGCTGGGAGCAGTAGCCGGCGCTGCTCTGCTGCCTCCCCGCTTTCCTTATCTTCCTGACCCCTTCTGTAGCTTCGCAGCTGCCTGACTCACGATGCAATGCTACATTAAAAGTGCTTAAAAATGTTGGGTGGCAGTTCCGGTTGCTTGCACTTCTCACAACTTGTAATGAGTTGATCTCCGGGAGGCCCCGATATCCACGACTGAGTCATCTTCCTAGCGTGGCTTTCTGATGTGGGACCTTGTCAAGTGAACTGATTGAATCCAGCACGCATGCAGAGTTCGTGCGTTCACAGTCCACACGCTGCTCCACCCCGCCAGGCAGGTGGGCAGGCGTGAGTTCTCTGTAGTAGACAAGAGTGTGTGTTTTTCTTGCCTTTTTTTTTTTTTTTAAGATTTATTTATTTACTTGAAAGGCAGAGTTACAGAGAGACAGAGAGAGCGAGAGAGAAAGAGATAGAAAACTCTTCCATTCGCTGGTTCACTCCCCAGATGGCCACAATGACCGGAGCTGGGCTGATCCGAAGGCAGGGGCCAGGAGCTTCTTCTGGGTCTCCCATGTGGGTGCAGGGGCCCAAGCACTTGGGCCATCTTCCACCACTTTCCCAGGCCACAGCAGAGCTGGATCGGAAGTGGAGCAGCTGGGACTAGAACCGGCACCCACATGGGATCCGGCACTGCAGGTGGTGGCTTTACCCGCCACACCACAGCGCTGGCCCTGAGTGTGTTTTTCCAGGACGTGAGTCCTGCCCTGCGGTTCTGCTCTTAAAAACACTGTACGTTTCTAACCTGCACCCCGAAAGGACTCCCGATGTTTAGTTTCCATCGGAGAGGACGCTGAGGTTTGCTGGAACGAGCAGCCCCAGGAAGGTGTGTGAGGGACGCTCGTGCGTTCAGTGCACTGACCCCCCCACCCCGTCCTTGAACCGGAAGCAACAGGTGAAACGTGACATAAAGGTCACTCACCACCCTCCCCCCACCCTGCCATTCCCTCTGTTGCCTGTGTTCTGCAGGCACGCCAGGTGATGGAGAGAGAATTCAACAACCTGTTGGCTTTGGGCACAGACCGGAAGTTGGATGATGTGAGTACCTGACTGTGGATCAGGGGCCTTAGGGATTGGTGGCTGCTGTTTTGCTGACTGAAGTTCATGCTTTCGCTGGCTGATGATGGGTTGGCGGGCTGAGGGCAGGAGAGCCAGAGGATACCTGGATGATGGCAGGTGTTGGGGGGAAGGCCGGGCTTCGCAGGGACTTCCTAGGGCTACAGTGAGTGGAGGAGACATCTCTGTGGAGTCCTGCTTTGTACAAGAGCTGAAAGCGCTTACATGATGTTCTCGTAGCATCTTCCAACTGTGTGCCTGGTCCCAGAGTGCACAGGTGAGGGTCTTCCCCACACACACATATTTGGGATCGTACGTTATTCCTCCTCTCCTGGCCCCGTCTCTAGTGCTGTGAGCCCAGCCCTGCTGCTGCAGGCTCAGTGAGACCCTAGCCCTGCTGGTGAGTGTGGGTGCCGGGGACGTCAGGTGACAGAGCCTCCGTGTGCTCTGCCAGCCAGACCTGGGCTTTGCTCCTGCTGGCTTTCTCTTGAGCCTCAATCTTGGATCTCTCTGTCCCCTCTGGTCACTGAGGGAAGAGTCTCTTGGACTTGATGTTCAGGCCCTCCCCTGCAGTGTGGGGAAGACTCTGCCAGCCTCATCGCTCACCTGGGCTCACCTGGCTCCTGAGGACACAGCCGCCCCCCCCCCCCCCCCCCCCGCTCACCCTCCCTCCGCACTTTCCTATCAGCAGCCCACCTGCCCTCGCCTGTCAGGTCTGCCTCAGCTGATTGGGCTCCCGGCAGCTTAAAAAAGTCCAGACTCTGTTTATTTTTAGCTTCAGTCAGATTGTTGTCTCCTAGTTGGGTTTAACTGGCTAAGCCCCACCTTTACAGAATGATTGCAGTGCTTAGACGGGCACACTCAGGAGCCCCCAGAAGTTGGGGGAGGTTAGATTTTCTCTGCAGAAAGCTCAGAGAGAGGTATCTTGAAATTGGGGGGAAGTGTATATATATGTACATGTGTGCACACATATGCACATACATATGACTATATACACATACATATGTACACATATATAACTTATCTCTGTATAAACATATTTATCAAATGCTTGTGGAAAATGTGTGCTCCAAAAAAGTTATAGATTTAAAATTTTTTTGCACCAAAAAACTCTTACTCTTTAATCATATTTTTCCTTGAAGTTTTTTGGAAAGATTTATTTGAAAGGCAGAGGAACAGAGAAAGAGGGAGAGACAGGGAGAGAGAGAGAGACACACACACACACACACACACACACAGAGAGAGAGAGAGAGAGAGAGAGAGAGGTCTTCTGTCTGCTGGTTCACTTCCCAAATGCCTGTGAGAGCCAGGGCAGGCCAGGCCAAGGCCAGGAGCCAGGAACTGCGTCCGGGTCTCCCACAGGGGTGGCAGGGCCTCAGGTACAGGCCACCATTCACTTCCCCTGGGCGCATTAGCAGGGAGCTCATGTGGAAGAATGGGACAGCCGGGACTGGAACGGGCATTCCAGTATGAGATGTGGATGTCCCAGTGCTTGCCTCCCTCACACCAACTCTCCGAAGTCCCTGTATCTCCCCGTCAAGGAGACACTTCCAGGCCCTCCTCCCCTCTGCCTCACTCCCAGAGATCCGCTCCCCCAGCGCCCCTGTGCTGGGCACCCTCCTGCTTACTCCCACGCACCTTGCGTCTTAGCTTGCTTGGCTGCTGTGGGGAGGATGACTCCTGTTCCTATATATGAGCCGCTTCCTAACTGAGGAACTATTTAGTCCTTCAGTCCTATCGGAAGCATCCTGACTGCTTCCTCTGGGGCAGGCCTTGGGCACGGTGTACCACAAGGTTCCCACTGTGCTGGCGGTCATCCTGAGAGGCCGCGCTGTCCTTGCCTTGGAGATGAGGGGCTTGAAGCGTAAACAGGCAGTGTCCCTGTTGTCACGGAGCCGTGGTGGGGCCACGGAGGACTGGTTCTCGCAGGAAACTTGCAGCAGAAGCTGGGTGCTGGAATAATGTGAGAGCTGGGGGAGCCGGCCCAGGGAGGGGGGGCTGCCTTGCCCCTGCCTGCCCGCAGCAGTCAGCCGCCGCCCACGCTGTCTCCTGCTGCTCTTCCTCTGGCCAATTCTGCCTCTTGGTTCTGGAAGGCTGCCTCCACGTCTCCCTGCTGGAGGAGATCCGGACTCCAAGCAAAGGAGGAGGAGGGAAAAAGCGGAAGGAGCTTAGGGGGAGGAGAGGAAGAGAGGCGCCAACGCTGGAAGTGGGGGAGGGCTGGGGGAGGGCTCTGGAAGGTGGCAATGAGCTGAGGAGCAAGACTTTGCGACGCCAGCGGGGCGTCCAGTCATTGATCGGGTCTCAAGTGCTATGGAGCTCCAGGCGCGCACTGGTCGGAACACCCAGATCAGCTTTCTGCCCCAAGGAGGGGAGACTGGGGGAGAGCGCGTGCGGGAGAGCGTTTGGCGCCCACGCGGGGTACCGCCAACACACTTGAGAGGGTTGCAGTGGACAGGGTGGAGCCGAGAGCAGGTGGGTTGGTGTCCCTGCCCGCGCAATTGTGAGAACAGAGGTGTGGAGGGAGACCCGCCCTGGCCTCAAAGCGGCGCGTGCGCTCTGCAGGGTGAGGGAGGGGAGGCCTGTGTAGACGGGCTGCCTCTGGTAGAGGTGGCTCCTGGGGAGACTTGGCTGAGGGCGCAGATGGTGGGGGCTGCTGCCACGACCTCTCTGGTCATCTGCCCGACCCGTGGCAGCCCCAGGGCGCCGGCATCCGTTGCCACTGGAATAGGTCCCGGAGCAGTAGGCCCCAGAGGGAAGATGGGAGAGACAGAGGTGCGGGACTCTGACCCGAGGGGCCGCACCCGCACCCGGTGGTGGCCGTGGCCTCTGAGTGTCAGCCTGGCCCATCCCATGCGTGACCCCACCCCTCCTTAACAAAGAGCTCAGAGCGGCCCCCAAACGCGCCACCCCTGCCTCAGGGAGGGAGAGTGGCGCTCCCAACGTGTGTCCCATGGTGCAGGGCGAGGACAAGGTGTTCCGCCGCGCGCCCTCCTGGCGGAAGCGCTTCCGGCCGCGGGACCACCACGGCGGCGTGCTCAGCGCCTCGGCCGAGACCCTCCCGGCGGGCTTCCGCGTGTCCACGCTCGGGCCCTTGCAGCCCCCGCCGGCGCCGCCCAAGAAGATCATGCCCGAAGGTGAGTAGCAGGCCGGCTTGGGCTGCGCGCAGGGCCGGCAGGTGCAGAGGGCGAGGCCGGAGGCTGGCGGCCCCACGCTCCCGGCTGACGCTGCGCTCCCGGTGTGCGCACTAACCCGCCGCTCTGTTCTCCCGCCGACGCGACTCCTGCCAGCCGGGACGGCGGGGGCGCAGAGACTGGAGACCTCCACGGTGCGGACCTACTCCTGCTGACCCCCCAGCCTCCCGCCCCGGGTCTGACGGGGGTGTGCCCGTGGCTCGGGGTAAGTGGGCCAGGCCCCGCGACGCGCTCGCCTCCGGCCGCGGCCCGCTCGCCTGCCCGCACTGCCTGGCTTGTCCCTTTCCGCTTCCTGCTTGTTCTGGTCCGGTTGTGCGCTTGGAAGGTTGGTTGTGCGCCTGGAAGGTCGCTGCAGACCCCCTGCCTGCCCCCCAGGGCCTGCCCACCACTCAGCACAGTGCCCCTCTCTCTCTCTCTCTCTCTCAGCTCACTCCCACTATCTCTATGGACACATGCTCTCTGCCTTCCGGGACTAGCGGCCTGGGTGTCATGGACTGGGCCGGCCCTCGCCTCTCCTGCTCCTGCCCCGTCCTCCGCAGCTCCGTCTGGTCCATGGCATGCCATTGCCCCGGATCTCAGAACATACCAGTCCACCCCCTTGGCATCCTGTCACCCTGAGTGCCACTCAAGTCCTTTGTAAGTCTCCAGGGGATGACGCTGGGGTCTCCTGGTGGTGTAGAGGCCCTGGGAGTCCCTGTGTGGGACCCTGGAGCACCTGAGGAAGGGCAGCCCCAGGTGGATGCGACTCCTCCCACTCCTCTGGACCCAGCCTGGGCTGCATTGGACCCTGGGCCAGGGATGGGAGAGGCCTTCCCGGAAAGGGCGCCCAGGCTCTGATCTGCTTGGGCCTTTTGGCCTTGTGGTTCCTTGGATGGGATGGGGAAGCTCAGAGCCCGCTGGTGGGTGGTATAGGCAGGCCAGCTGGAGGGAGAGCAGTGGCCCAAGAGGTCATGGCAGTGAGCCCTGTTGCAGCCGAAGGTGGAGCTCCTAGGGCCTGGGGGCGGGGTGGGTGTGGAACTTGGCTCTGGGGCAGGACAGGTCTGACCTCAGGCTTGCTGGCTCTGTTCCCAGCGTCCCTCCCCCTCCTCACTTCTGTAGTAATCCCAGCCCTTCCGAGTGAACCTGATGCGTGGGTTCAGTATACATTGACCCTAAAATCAGGTGTGGGGCAAAGACGATCAGACTGCCTTTCTTCAGCCAATCATGTCCCAGGCCCTGGAGATCCAACGTTGGTGAGGGCAGCCACTCCCCTGCTTGTCCCCGAGTTGGGCTCCTGGTGTGTCCGGAAGCCACTGAGCTCGCCCAGCCCCCATCAGCTCCGTTGCTTTCTCGGTAGCCTGGTGGGAGCCCAGGAGCATGAGGGGTTCGGGCAGCAGGAGTTCAGTTCCCAGTCAGTTCCCCTGTCTCACCTGCTCCTTGTCTTTTCCAGCATCCAAGTTCAGTGTCAGTTGGTGGGACCCAGAGTGAGGGAGAGGGAGAAGCGCCTGGACAGCGCTGTCTCGCCCACCCCACGGGGCCTGAGCAGCTGGTGTGCAGCGCTGCCACCTTGTGCTCCGAGGGGAGACGTGGGAGGAACCACGGAGCCTGGGGCCGTGCCAGGGCACTGTGGCCTCTTCCACCTGTCCACGGAGGAGAGGTGGACCACAGAGGGGCCTTGCTCTTCGGCTTGGGTAAGGCAGCCACCTGCCCTTGCCCTTCTGTGTCCTGCCCTGGCTGCCCCAGGCTACTGGGAAGGAGTCACTGAGAGTAAGTGGAATGGGGACAGATGGCCCCCGTCCCCGGGCAGTGGCTGCTAAGGTGACGGTGAAGCCCCAGGTCCCTGAGACCGGCAGAGGGAAGCGCTAGATGGCCATCTGCCCCCAGGTGAGAGATGAGCCCAGCCTGTGCTCTCTGCAACAGAGGCCTGTCTCTGGCCATCACGTAAGTCAGCAGCAGGGGCGGCTGGGTCTGTTCGGGGCCCCTTGGGAGGCACTGCAAGGGAAGTTGGTGCCTGCGCAGGTGGAGGGCTGCCGCCTCGTGCGTCCCTTGTCATAGTCAAGCTGGTTTTTCCTCTGGAGAGTCACCAGTGTCCCGAGCCTTCCCCATGGCCTCCCGTGTCTCATCAGGTCCCTTCCCTGTACTGTATTAGCTCCGTGCGTCAGGAGTGGGGTGCGGGGGAGAGCGGGGATGTGTATGTACCAATAAACAAAACCTGATTTTAAGACAACGTACAGATGGCCCCTGGTCTTTCTTCCCTGACCCCCGACACACCCGGCTGCCTTTTCCAACCTGAAGGGCTGCTGTTCTCTGGGAAGGAAATACCAGAATTTGGAAAACCGGGTTGGGAACCTGGCGTGGAGACCGAGATGGAGTGAGCAGCCGGGCTGCTGGGCCTCGTCACTTTCTGCCTTTGCCTCCGCTTGTGTCTTCCACGCACGCCCCTGGTCACATCGCCCCACCACCTCGAGGGAGGGGCCAGCCCATGGGTGACCCGGCTGCCTGTGCCCATCTGCTCCCCGATGTCCAGCCTGCCTAACTCAGAAACCTTGTACCCGGCCAGCCCCGTGCCTGGAAGACAGCACGCTGCTGCTTTCGCCCTGCAGCCCGGCCTCTGCGGCACCCCTGGGAGGCCTTGCCTGCCAGCTGCCAGTGGAATTAGGCGGAAACCCACTTCCTGAGCCCCCGACGCGCGTGCGTGCTGCACGCGCTGCCCTGTAGTTGTTGCTCATCTGTCACACTTGGCGCTGCCGGGACGCCCCTTAGCTCGGTCTCCTGAGCTCTGTGCCCAGACAGACGCGTGGATGAATCAGTGACCATGCTCGTCTTGGAGGGTTGTCTGAGACCACATGAAGAGGCCAGACACTGAGCCTCTTCTGGCCTAGCACCTAGCCCTGGGGTCCCCTCCCTCCCTCCCTCCCCACCGTCAAAGGTAGAATTGAAACCTCGGTGACCACCCGGCTGTGGGAACGAGGTCTGGAGGCCCAGGGAAACCACTTCTTCACGCTGCCGTCCCCGGGACTGGGACTGGGGGTTGCAGAGGGAGCAGCTTCTGTGCAGATGTGAGTCTGGCTTTGGATGTACCGAACTTGAGATGAGACCGCGCATGGTACTTCTGTGGGCATTCGTAGGAGAGTGCGGTTTCCTTACGAGAACCCTTTCTTTCGTCCCCTCTGGGAGTGATCCAAGTGGGGTGAGACGCCTGTGCCTGAGGGAGGACGGGAGTGAGGCGCGGCCAGAATCGCCGAGGGGAAGAGGTTTGTATCCTGCCCAGGCCGGGCGTTGCTCTCTGAGCCAAAACCCTGGATCTTCTTGGAATCTCCTGGGCTCCTCTGCTCTGGCTTGGAGCTTAGAAACCAGGGAGGTAGGGAGGTCCCAGGGACGGCACAGGCTGGGGTTGGGGTTCTGTTCGGGAGACACCCTGGGTTGAGGGGTTCCTCTCCTTTCCCGTCCTCTCTCATTGGCCCAACCACCTGCTACTGCAGCCCTTTGAAAGTGTTTCCAGTCGGCCACATCCGTTACTTGGAGACGTGAGACACCTGGGGCTGTTTTATCCGCAGGCATCAAGCCCCTGAGTGATCCAAACACTCGAAAGTTCCCGTTCATACCGGCAATTGGTGTGTCAGTTTCAAATAATTCTTTTCATTCTAGCGGATTCCCTATAGTCCGTTATTAGGCACCGTTTGATTAACCCAGTTTATTGTAGGTGCTTCCTCTGAAGAATGATTTCGGCTCATTTCCCTAAAGAACCTCACTCATTACTCATTAACTGGAGCTTCATGTGTAATTGTACTGCGAAGGTGAAGAACTTGCTCATTTAGGGAAGTCCCAGTGCTTGGGCGCCGATCATTTTTTCTGTTAAAGTAATGAGCGAGTCTGGGCACCTGCTTGGCAAGGCTCACGCTTGTGCCCTTCCCAGCTGTTTTTCTCTCCCTTTAAGATTTTCGGGGCTGTGAGAAAGTAAGTGGACAGCAGCTGACATGGCGGGGGTCTCTTGACCTCAGCCGCCCTTGCTGGGGCTGCTCATGCCTTCGAGAGCGTGGCCATGAACCTCAGCTTCCAGCAAGACCTAGGAGCAGCCTAGCGCCTGTCACCTCCTTGGCCGACCTGGCCCCCAGGCAGGAGGGCAAGGGGTAGGCAGGGCTGCAGCCTCCCTGGGAGCTGGGGAGGTGCCCAGCAGAGCCCTGAGCCCCAGGGGAGGCTGTGTTGCTGGGTGTTTTGGGTGGGTAATCAGCGCCAGCCTGGGTGCTGCCCTCATCCCCAGGGGCAGCTCCGGTCAGGGAGATGGCCTCGGGCTTCCTCTCCAGCCGCCCACGAGGGAAAGACTGCAAACTCATGAAAGAGCAGAATCCCAGTGGGCCCTGCCCCGACTGCTCACTTGTGGCAAGCAGGCCCTGGGGGGGCCCTTCCACACCCTTGCCCAGGTTCTACCCGTCAGCCTCCCTGGGAGCTGTGCTCTCCTTTTCTTCCTTAGGCAGAGTTTCTGGACGAACTCCAAGTGTTCAGGAGCAGGTGTGGGGGCGCCGGCTCCCGGGAAAGTTGTCCAGGGTCCTCATGCACTGAACAGGGAAGAGCTGCGGTGGGGCACGCACTGAGCCCCGGACTTCAGTAATGGCTCTGAGACTTAACGACTCGCAAGTAACCTCGTACTCTCAGCTGGAAGCAGTTGGAATTCATAAAGTTTTTATTTTTATTTTATTTATTTAGTTATGTATTTATTTTTTTTGACAGGCAGAGTGGACAGTGAGAGAGGGAGAGACAGAGAGAAAGGTCTTCATTTTGCCATTGGTTCACCCTCCAATGGCTGCCGTGGCCAGTGCGCTGCCAGGTGCTTCTCCTGGTCTCTCACGGGGTGCAGGGCCCAAGCACTTGGGCCATCCTCCACTGCACTCCCTGGCCACAGCAGAGAGCTGGCCTGGAAGAGGGGCAACCAGGACAATCTGGCGCCCCGACCGGGACTAGAACCCGGTGTGCTGGCGCCGCAAGGCGGAGGATTAGCCTAGTGAGCCACGGCGCCGGCCATAAAGTTTTTAGTAGGTGTTCTTGGTCCGCTCCAGGTGTGGCCCTGGTAACTGCCTAGGTAAGCCCAGTAATCTCTGTCCCTAGTCTTCCCACCCACCGTCCCCTCAGCCAGCCAGCAGGGAGCAGCCCAGGCCAGCGTCCCTTCCTTTGTTGGTTCTGCTCACCCCCTCCCTCTCCGCCAGTACAGTCTCCATCACGCTCTGCACCCTGGGTGGGGACCAGAACCCCCTTATGCCTGCAGGGAACAGCAGGGCTGCTGAGCGGATGTGTTCTGCAAGGAAGGGACAGTGGCTGATTTAATTGCCTCCTCTTTCCTTGCACTGGGGCTGTGTCCCGGGGGAGAGGAGCCCCACCCTCCCCAGCTGTACACCCCCTGGCCGCAGACAGCACAGGGCATGGGAGCACGCAGCCAGGGCAGCTGCCAGGAGGTGGGCAGGTGAGCACACCTGTGAATTCGGGTGCAGCTGGGAGCGCTGCAGGTTCTCTCTGGAGTTGTCTTCACCCAGCCTAGGCACCAGCACCCCCCGGCTGTGGTCATGGCTGAAGTAACACCTTGACAGTAGGGACTCCATTTTGGAGAACCTGAGACTCCATTCTGGGAGGGTGGGAGGGTGCCCCCCCCCCCGTCATGAGACTCCGGTCTGAAACTGTGATCTAAAACAGTCGGACAATAGCAGTCCACTACCTCACACTTGGCAGAGCACAGAAACTCCCAGCATGTTCACTCAGGCTTGGAAGTGGATAGGCTGCACCCGAGTTAATGATAAAAATGTAATTGTCTATGTCCTACCTATGATTAAAACCAATACCTGGATGAATGTCAATTATAATTAAATTTGTTAAGATTGTAACTGGTATTGTCAAGATTATACTTGATACTAGTTTTGCATAGGTTTTAGGTCAGCTTGACCCCGGTAACCATGTATTCCCCCCGATCCTAGCAACCATGTATTCCCCTCCCGATTTTGCGGTTTTTGCCTTTATAAACCCTGTTGCTTTGGGCTTCAGGGTCGAGAGTTTAGGGCATGAGCCCTCTCTCCGCCGCCGGCAATAAAGGACCATCAAATTGCATCAATGTGTGGTGCTCCTTGGTTTACACTCGCTCAGGTACAACATGGCAAAAGGGCAGGAGTCCCCGGTGTCCAGTGGCCGCCAGCAAGACAGTGAGGCGGTGCCTCTGGGCCCCCACCCACGGTCATCTGTGGAAGCCCCTCCAGTGTCTGCAGGGTGGGGTGGGAAGGGGCGGGGCCCTCCTGTCCTCCCTGCCCGCTTCCCGCGACATCATCACGGACGCCTTTCTAGCAACCAGTCTTTATTTCATTTTTTAAAAAAGGAAATCCAAAATAAGTTAGCAAAAAGAAAAAGAAAAATACAGAACAACAGCAAAACCACACACTGCTTAGTTCACAAACAAAATCACCCCAAGAGCCGCGTGCCCGACCCCGCCTGTGCCCGGCAGCCTCATGTCAGCCCAGGAGGCCTTGGTCGGACGGCGGCTTTACAGCAACACACGCAACACAACAGAAAACATAAACCACTGGAGGGTTCCCGTCTTCACTGCCAGAGCTCGGCCCTGGGGACGTGGGGCAGAGGGTTGAACCTCCTCCACTGCTCCCGCAGCTCAGGGCGGGCCCAGCCCAGCCACTGGCGGCAGGAAGAGGCCGGAACGGGAGGCAGCGTGGCTGGTCCGGGTGGGTGGGGTGGAATTAGAGGCTGTGTGTTGATAAAAGGAGGCTCCTGAGTTTGCCCCTGAGCTGGGGGCATACACAAGGGGGCGCTCTGGTCCCCTGCTTGTCTCCCTGGAAAGGGGACATCCTGGGCCCCAAGGACTCAGCTAGAGGAGGACCTCCCTTCCCTTGCTGGGCGGCGCGCGAGCCTTATGCGGATGCGGAGGGGTGGCCTGCCGGCGGCAAGCCCAGGACTGGCTCCCTGGCTTCAGGACAGCCTGGCTCAGGAGGCCCCTGCTGCAGAAGCACTGGCGTCTGCGTCCAGCTGGGGGGCTGGCGCGGACACCCGGCCCAGCAGAGCGTCTCAGTTGGGCATGGTTTCATCAGGGAAGGCCACAGACACGTCCTCCACGGCGATGCTGTCCACGATGGAGGTGAGGGAGTGCAGGTTGTGGGCGTCCGTAGGGTCGGCTGCGAGCATATGGTCTGCAAGGGGGTGGGGAGGTGTTACCTGGGCCAGGAGGGGGTCTCAGGGCAGAAGGCAGGTGAGCCCCACGTCCTGGCCCTCGCCTTTCCCGAAGCCGTGTGTGTGTGTGTGTGTGTGTGTGTGTGTGTGTTGGGTGGGGGAGGGTCCAGGATCCAGAAGCAGCTACTCCTTAGAGGAGCCAGCGTGGTGTCTCCTTGGGGACTGGAGCTACCCTCAGCTGGGCCAGTGTTGCAGCACTGACTCAGCACTTCCCAGGGACCCCTGGGGCCGGGACACTCTGCTGAGGTCAGCGCCAGGCCCCAGCTGGGGAGCTGCAGGAGGCCACTCTGGCTCGGTGAAGCTGCAGGGACCCCAGGCCCTCCCACCCCACCATCTGGATCCCCGGAGAAGCCGCAGGAAGGCAACAGGAACAAGGAATCAGTAAGAGGGGAGAACCTGGCCCAGGCAGGGACTTGGGGACCGAGCCACAATTACTGCCAGTCAGGCCTCACTTACCTCCTGGGTTGGGACCGAACTCCAGCGCGTTGCCCCACTCCGGACTGCAGGAGGCGCTGTGGGAGCTGCATTCGCTGGGCACCTGCTAGACAGGGCGAGGGCCCAAGGTCAGGGCACAGCAACCCGCGGATGTGTGTCTGTGCTAGTCACAGTGGGCGGAAGCGTCTGTGGTGGGGACAGAGGGTGGACCCCAGGTTGGCCCGCCTCCGGTGCAGGCCACCCCTGCCTGATATTCCTAACAGCCAGTGCCCCTCCCACCCGCAGGGGCCTGGCTGCTGCCATCCGGGGCGGTGATGTGGCCCTCCCAGGATACCAGCTGGCAGGACGCTCTGGTAGGGTGACTGAGGCAGAATGTCTGGCCCCACCAGGGTCGCCCCTGCCACAGGCCTGCTGCCTCTCGGGACGGGACGGGGTGGGGTGTGGGCCCTGCTCATCCTCTCTGCTGTGCTTGGCTCGGCCCTTTAGGCTCTGGTGCCAGCCTTCGGATTGGACCTTGCTGATCCCCTAGCTGACTGCACTTGCTCCTGGGGGGGGGGGCTCGCCACGCTGCCCCCACCCCACCGCATCTCTCGCCCAACTCCTGGGGGCACAGGAGGTCGGCTGGACAGCCCTCTGATGAGGGCCCCGGAGACGCCGCCTGGCACCTGCCCCTCCCCCTCTCCCCCTGTGGGGTCCCCGGGTGCCGGCTTACCCCTGGCTGGGGCCCAGCGCCGCCCCGGTAGCGCAGGTCTCGCTCCTCCTGGTTGAGTGAGCTGAGCAGCGCCTGCAGGCGCTCGATGTACTGGATGGCGCTGCGCAGGATCTCCACCTTGGGCAGCCGCTGGTTGGGGTTGAGCAGGGTGCTCCTCTTCAGGGCCTCGAAGGCCTCGTTCACTTTCTTGAGCCTGCGTTTCTCCCTGAGCGTGGCCGCCCGCCTCCGGTCCACGGACACTGACTTCCTCTTACACACCTTGCACGCCCACGGCAGGCACTGGCCCGGGCAGTGCTCGGGGGTCCCCAGCCCCTTGTCTTCCAGGGGCCCCCGGGCCTCCGGGCTCAGGCTGAGCTCAGTCCGCTCGTAGCCCGGTGGCTCGAAGCCCTGGAGGTGGACGGGCAGGTAGTTCTCCCCGTCGTAAAAGCGGGGCTCCTGGTAGAAGTAGGGAGACGTCTCGTAGAGCTCCATGGGGTCGGAAGAGACCGGTTCCTGCCACCAGCCCCCAAGCTCCTGCAGCCCCTCACGCCAACTGCTGGGTGCCATTTAAACCCTCCCCGCTGGCATGGAACCAGAGATAAATATAGCCAACGCCGCGGAAACCTGAGCCCCTCTAAGCTGTTGCTGCGCATCAAGACGTATTCAGGGGCTTAGATGTGCGTCCCCTTCCCTCTCCCCCATGGCCCCCACCTCGCCCGGGCCGCCTGCCCCTGGCCGGCCGGCTCCTGTGCACGGGTCGGGAGGCCGTCGGGTGTAATTTGATTAGTTTTCATTTCTCGGCAGCCCCTGTGGGGCAGGCACATCCCCCTCTCATCTGCTCCTTTCAATTATTCCTGGCTGGGCGGCCCGCCTGCGCCTCCTTGCTGGTCGCCGAGAAGCCCTTGGGTGCCAGGGGAGGAGGGGGTGGGGAAGAGTAGCTCACCCACCTCCCCGTGTGCTGACGGCCTCTGGGCCCCCGTGTGGGTAGAAGGAACTCCTGGAGAGACCACCCCAGATGTCGGGTGTGGTGGGGACTCCTGTCCAGGGATAGGAAGGACCCCCGCAGAGGGGCAAAAGGCTCAACTTCTGGGCTTCCAAAGTGGCTTTGAAATCCTCAGGTGCACGTGACTGGGGGTGGGCCGAGGCAAGGGAGACTTTCTGGGTTTGGGGCAGGGGTAGGGTCCAAGCAGGGATTAGAACTCACAGCCCCCATGTCGCCAGCTTCCCACAGTGGCGTGGCCTCCCTCTCCTCGCCCTTGACCTCTGGACCCGTCTCTGCCTGTTCAACTGTTTCCTGCCCTCTTTCAGACCCCAGAACCCTGCTGGGCCCCCGCTGTGGGTGGGGCAGCAAAAGAGGAGCGAGCAGAGCCCCGCAAACCCCTCCGCACACCCACTTCCCCCGGCCGGCGGCCCCTCCCGTCTGGGCCATCAATCTCAGGTCTCAGGCGGCAGGTGCAGGGGAGGCTGTGGGCTCTCGTGTCTCAGCCCACGGATGCCTCTGGCTCTGAGAGGTCGGTTTCTCCTGGTGCAGTGGGCAGACCTGGGGCTCCTACCGTGAACAAGCCTCAGCCCTAGGGTTGGGGCTGGAGGGACCCCCCACCTTACCAGCTGGTACACCTCACTTGACCCAACCCCAGCGCCCAAATCCCCTTTCCAGGTGGCCCTTGTCTGACTTCTGCTGACATCACAGGACAGGCATGGCACCCCGCGTGGCTCTGAGTGGCAGCCTGCCTCCTATCTTTGACTCTGATCCCGGGTTTCTCCCCAGGCCCCCGTGAGTGAGGCTGATCCATCCCGCTACCCCTGTCTTGTGACAGATGAGACACCCACTTCAAGTTCAAACCCACGCCCAGGACAGAAGAGAAAGCAGTGGGCGCTGGGGGTTGGGGAGGTGGGATCTGTGTGGAGTTGGAGGCCTGCCTCTTTCTTCCCGCCATCCTCAGAGGAGCCAGGAAGAGGCTGGCGAGGCGAGGCGAGGCGAGGCGGGGACCCAGCTGCACGTGTCCAGGGGCAGTGAGGTCTTGCCAGTGTGATAGGAAGTGGCACGCGGCTGCCGTGGGCTCCAGTCCCTGCTGTGGCTTCAGGAAGGAGCCTGATTTCCCATACACTCCCCACGAAACCAGGAGAAAGGAAGAGCCTGGCTCAGTGTGTGTGTGTATTTGCATATGTGAGTGTGAGTGTGTGCATGTGTGTAGGGTGATGGCGCACCTGGCACAGAAGCACCCAGTGAGTCTGAGTCGCTCTTGCTTTGTTTTCTCACTCCTGGGTCCCACCTTTAGCCCCCTTGTCCTCCCCCAGGCTGTCCTCATGGTTTCTAGGCCCACAAAACAGGAGTGGAGGAGGGAGAACCCGGAATTCCTCCCTGCCTCCCTCCCTTCAATGAAGGAACAAGCATTGGGAGCCATGTGCCAGCCGCGGGGCCCCTGGTGAGGGTGAGGCGTGATCCCTCCGCCTTCAGCGTGTGTGAAGCCATCTTCCCGAGGGAGACCGTGTCTGCGGTGAGAGCCGGTCCACTCGCTGCTTCCTCTTCGCAGACACAGACTTCCTGAGCGAGAACCTTCTGGGTCCTGGCTAGGAGCAGACCGGGCGAGAGCAGGGGACACCCCCAACCTCTGTCCGCCCCAGATTGTGGTCCCCACCCATGTCTGAGGGGGCACGGCTGGGAGTCAGGGTGACCTCGTGTGTCTGGGTCTCTGCGAGTCCTTGTGTGCAGATGTGCCCATGTTGGCCTGAGCGAGGTGGCCGGGGAGCATGTCACGGGCCCTGCGTGTCCCACAGGACCGCACATAACGGACACTCTACTCTTACAAACCTCAGTGGGGGACCCATGCCCACTGTGTTCAGCTCTCCGAGCCAAGCGGAGCCGCACCTAGAGCCTTGGTCCTCCTCCTCGGCACCCCCTCCACCCTCAGAAGCTGCCCTCTGATGGATGGGAACACATTGGTGCCAAGCACAGAATAGCCTTTGTGCTCCGCCACCAGCGGCCATCCATCAGCTGTAACCTGACAGCAGGGCGTCCGGCCCTAATCCCCACCCGGCCCGCAGCCTGTAACCGCCTCCTCCATCGGCCTGCTCCCACCCTGTCTGTTTGCACGCTGGGCTGACCTCATTTGCATGGGAGCAGCTGGATTTCAAACCACTCCACCATCCACTTCACCTGCTCCCTGCCCCTTCCCGGCCCTCTGCTGCACACCCAGACAGAGAATTCTGGCCCAGCATCCTCCAGTCCCCTCCAACCTGGGCGAAACTCAAAGCACGCCTCCCATTCCAGAGTCTCACATGCGTGGGAACAGAGGAGCAAGACGCAGGGTCTGGAAGGGTGGGAGCCTCCGGCTTCCCCAAGCAGGCCCTGCCTTCTGTGTCCCCCGGGCTGAGGCTCAAGTGCTGTCGCCTAGGCCTGGCTGGGGCGGGTGGCAGGAGCTCATGTACATTTCCGTGGGGCACGGATGCTCACACCTGACACGGTGTGGCTGACTGTGTGGGTGGCAGCCTTGTGGCAGGGGTGAGAACAGCTCACAGAATCGCAGACTGTCACAGCCGCAGGGCGCTCCAGGGCTGTCTCGCCCACCTTCTGCCCCTGCATGAGGGCAAACAGAGGCTCCGAGATGGGGGGTGACTTGCTTGAGGCACGCGGAGGACTAGCTGGTGGTGGAAGTGCCCACTCTTAGCTTAGGCCTGGGGGCTTCATCCAGGTGCCTTCTCTCCCAGCACTGAAGCTGGGGGGGGGGGGTGGAGGAGCCGGGGCGGGGAGGGAGAGGAAGGTGCCGCGGGTGAGTGCGTGCTCCCCAGGGGTGCCTGGGCCCACAGGTGGGCAGCAGTGAGGGCACTGGAGGCATCGGCGAGGTGCCAGTTGGGGAGATGGAAAGGAGATGCAGGAGGAGAGCCGGGTGGGGGTGCTAAGGGGGTGCTGGGGAGGAGGTGGGGAGAGGTTCAGAGCAGATGGGATGGGGCTGAGAGGTGCGGAGGAAGGGCGGGCCCCAGGCCCCTGGAGGCCACGCATTGTTTCCACGGGAGGCCCGGGCATCAGATAACTACTGGGAAATCCCGTCCCTGCCTGGAATCTGGAGCTCGGAGCCAGGCTCATTCTTCGAGAATCTCTGGCTTTGGGGTGGGGAACGGTGTGGGCCCCGGGCCGGAAGGGCCTGTGTCTGGGAAGCGCGTGGGATCAAGGGGAGGGGGCTGCAGAGACCCAGGAGAGAACCCGCCAGTCGGGCTCCAGTTGGGCGCCTTGGGCCCAGGGCTGGGTGCTGGGTGTGCCACGGGTGAGGCTGTCCCAGGAACAGTCCTTGGTGCTGTGGGGAAGTCGGGGCAGAGCAGGGGACAGAGTCCCGGGGAAGGACTCAGGGCACGGCGCATCTCCCCGCTCGTTCTGGTTCCCCATCTGTGAATCCAGATCTGGAGGGAAGACCCTCAGCGTGTGGCCTGGAGGAAGGGGCCAGGGTAGGGAGACCAGTGGGCTGCTCCCCGACCCACTCGGCTGCCTCGAGCCCTTGGCCTGGTTGGTGACACTCATCCTGGACGCGGCCCCCTGCCCGTCCCCCTCGGCTAGCCCTGCCCGCTCCGTGGGTCCGGGAGCCCGAGCCCCCCCCCACCCCCCCTCGGGGATGCTTCTATTTCTGCCTCTTTGACAAGTTGTGACATATTTGGGAGCAGCTGCTGCCTGGGTGGAGATGCGGCTGCTTTCCTCCTGCCTCTGTCCTCTCCTCCCCAGTCCCTCTCCCGACAGCCACCCCTTCCCAGAATGCGCGCTGGGCCCTCCCCACATTCCCCACTCTGCACGCATCCACCTCCTAGGGTGTCTGCAGGGCTGGTGGAGGCCTACGATGATGCAAAGCCACCTCCCCTCTGGCAGGGAAGGTCGGGGGCCAAGGGCACAGGGCAGGATCTCCGGCTGAGCCCAAGCTGGGTGGTTTGAGCGAAGCTCTTCCCGCTCAGGCTGCATTTGTCTGTCTTTAAAATGGGGGTGTGGCTGCCTTCCCCACCAGCCACGAGTTGCTTGGTCCCCTCGGCACTACTCGTGTCCCTCTCTGGGCCCACAAGCTCCATCACCAAGGTTCCCGTCTTCACGGAGGTTCTAGAAAGAGGAGCAGGCGCTTTCTCCTCCCGATCCCTAACCTCCCACCCACTCACTGGCTTCTGCCACCCCTGGGTCATTCCTCCAGGACCCCCAGGGACCCTCAGCAGGGCCCAGCACCAGGGGCTTCTGTGCACCTGCGCTCGCCTCACCTGGAAGGTTTGTGCTCTCTCGGCTTTTGCGTTCCTCCGTCTCCCACTGCTCCTCTGATTCTTCTCAGCGTCGCTCCTCCCGGTTCCCTCTCCTCTGTCTTTTTCCCTTGAGTTCCACCTCTGCCCACCCTTTAAGGGGGATTTCCTAGTCTTTGTCCTCTTTTTAAAGACGATTTATTTATTTTTATTTATTTACTTGTTTGAAAGTCAACATTACAAAGAGGGAGAGATAGAGAAAGAGAGAGACAGAGACGGAGAGAGATCTTCTATCCACTGGTTCACTCCCCAAATGGCCACTATAGTAGGGCCTGGGCCAGGCTGAAGCCAGGAGCCAGGAGCTTCTTCCAGGTCTCCCATGAGGTGCAGGGGCCCAAGCGCTTGGGGCATCTTCCACTGCTTTCCCAGGTGCATTAGCACCTGGATTGGAAGTGGGGCATCCGGGTCTCAAACTGGCACCCATATGAGATTCCAGCATTGTAGGTAGTAGCTTTATCCACTATGTCATAATGCTGGCCTTGAACTCTTTTTTTTTTTTTAATTTTTGACAGGCAGAGTGGACAGTAAGAAAGAGAGAGACAGATCTTCGTTTTGCCGTTGGTTCACCCTCCAATGGCCGCCACAGCCGGCGCACTGCGCCGGCGCATCATGCTGATCTGAAGCCAGGAGCCAGGTGCTTCTCCTGGTCTCCCATGGGGTGCAGGGCCCAAGCACTTGGGCCATCCTCCTCTGCACTCCCGGGCCACAGCAGAGAGCTGGCCTGGAAGAGGGGCAACTGGGACAGAATCCAGTGCCCCGACCGGGATTAGAGCCCGGTGTGCTGGCGCCGCAAGGCAGAGGATTAGCCTACTGAGCCACGGCACCGGCCCCTTGAACTCTTTTTTAAAAAAAGATTTCACTTATTTATTTTGAAAGAGTTAAAGAGAGAAAGGGAGAGGCAGAGAGTGAGCGAGCGAGTGATAGAGTAAGCGCTTCCATCCGCTGGTTCCCTGCACAGATGAGGGCAACGGACAGGGCTGGCCAGCCCCAAGCCAGGAGCAGGAGCTTCTTCCGGGTCTCCCACGTGAGTGCAGGGGCCCAGACACGTGGGCCCTCTTTTGCTGCTTTTCCTAGGCCATCAACAGGCAGCTGGATCAGAAGTGGAGCAGCTGGGACTTGAACCAGCGCCCATATGAGAAGCCAGCATTGCTGGGGAGCGGGGGCACAGTGCCAGCCCCTTCTCGTCTCTTATCCTTCCACACTGAGTTGTCCCACAGCCCTCACAATCCCTGCTCTCCTCCCCACCTCAACAATCCCTAGACTCCCAGAGGCCAGGCATTGTTGCTGTTTCTACTCACTAGGGGGAGAGGCTTCACAGGGGCCACGGTCAACTCACAGCCTGGTAGTAAAGCAAGCGCGACTCGGTCTACCTTCAAAAGGTTCAAAGTGACCCCAGAAGCATCAGACTCCCTGCCAACGCCAAGTCCCACAGTCTTCAAATGATTACAATAGAATCTAACACTCAGTCGTATAGAATTCAGATTGTCAGTCATCCAATCAAATGGCAGTGAACAAGCAGAAAGCAGGAGAAACCGTGACCCATAAGGAGGAGAAAAATCAGCCCATTGGAATAGATTCAGGAGTGGTGGAGGTGATGGGGTTATGAGATGGGGCTTTCACATGACTGTTATAAATGTGTTCAGTGCGCTCAAGGCTTCATGTGAAAGTGCGAACGCAGTGAAGAGAGAAATGGAAACTACAGAAGGGAATCCACATCTCACTGAATGGGATTATGCATCCGTCTGCTCGGGCTTCCATCATGAAGTACCAGAGGCTGGCGTTCTGCGGGCTGAAGCTTGGGGCTGGGGAAGTTTGAGGCCGAGGGCTCTCTTCCCAGCTTGCAGATGGATGTTTTCATAATCATGGGACTTTCCTTAGTGTGGAGAGAGAGAGAGAGAGAGAGAGAGAGAGAGAGAGAGAGAGAGAGAGAGAGAGATTGATTCTGGTGTCTCTCCATATAAGGTCTCTGGTTCCATGAAACGTAGACCCCACCTTCAGGACCTGACCACTCGCCAAAAGCCCGTCCCCAGCACGATCACCCTGGGGCTGGGGGTTCCACACGTGAATTTTGAGGGGGCAGAACCCCAAGTTCATGACAGAGTAATAGCAGGTTGGACATTGCAGGGAAAAAAGGCTGGACTCTAGATAGAAGCAGTGGGAACTATGCGTGCCGAAACACGGGGGAGAAGCCCACACGAGGCAGGCCTGTGGCACAGTGCGGAAGCTGTCACCTGGGACCCTGTGCCCCCTCTGAGAGGACTGGCGACTCCCCTCTGACCCAGGGAGGTCTGCTGACCACAGTCTGCTGCTGTGCTTGTGGGAGGGGCTCAAGCTCTTGAGTCCCTGCCACCCGTGTGGGAGACCAGGTTGAGTTCCTGACGCCTGGCTTTGGCCCAGCCCAGCATGGATTGTTGTGGGCATTTGAGGAGTGAACCAGTGGATGGAAGACCTCTCTCTCCCTCCCTCCCTTCCTCCCTCCCTCCCTCCCTCCTCCCCCCTCTCTCTCTCTGTCTCTGCCTTTCAAATAAAAATAAATAACGTTGGCTGGTGCCACGGCTCAATAGGCTAATCCTCCGCCTGCGGCACTGGCACCCCGGGTTCTAGTCTCAGTTGGGGCGCCGGATTCTGTCCCGGTTGCTCATCTTCCAGGCCAGCTCTCTGAGACCAGGAGAAGCACTTGGCTCCTGGCTTTGGATCAGCGCAATGCACCGGCCGCGGCGGCCATTGGGGGTGAACCAACGGAAAAGGAAGACCTTTCTCTCTGTCTCTCTCTCTCACTGTCCACTCTGCCTGTCAAAATAAATAAATAAATAAATAAAGTTAAAAGGAAGATAGCCTTTGAAAACTCAAGGTTACATAAAAACTTCTTCAAAGAGCAGCTGGCAGGATTCAGGATTCAGCACCTAGTTCTTCACTACTAGAAATGCCAGTGACTTTTTTTTTAAGCAGAGGAAAATAATACAAGATAGAAACTTAGATGCATATACAGGAATGAGTGGCACCAGAAGTACTAAACATGCAGCTAAGTATAAAAAGATTCTCCTCGCTTAAAATTTGCCTTTCAAGTAGATAAACAAATCTTTTTTTAAAGAAAAGATAAAAAATGCAAGAACCAACTCTAAGCTGTCTACGAGAAGCCGACAAGACACAGATAGGTCCGGAGTGGAAGGATGGAAGAGCAAATACGGTGGGAGGAGGCCTGGGCTGTCTCTGCTGATGTCAGAGGAGTGGGATTCAGGGATAAGAGGCACGTTGCCTGAGGGTAACGGGATCAGCTTATCAGTAAGACGTTCATCCCCTACGGCTACCTGCACCTGATCAGCAGTTGTCAAAATCCATGAAGCAAAAACTGACAAAGCTAAAAAGACTAAAACAAATCCCAAACTGTAGTTGGAGCTTCCAGTATCCCCTCTTTTGTAATTAATAGGACTAGTAGATGAAGTCAATATGGAAATAGAAGACTTGCCTGTCAATCAATGTTGCTGATTGACATTTGTAGGATGTTTTACCCAATGGTAGCAGAATATTCATTCTTTTCAAGCACGCGTGGAACATTCACCAAGATCATATGTGAGACCATAGGCGAGTCTCAATATATTTAAAATATTGACATAGGGAGCTTGTGCTCGGACCTCAATGGAATTAAACAAGAAACCAGTAACAGAAATTTCTGGAAAATCCCAGATATTTGGAAATGAGATTTGTGTGTAACCTGTGAATTGCTCCCTGCTGAGTTAAGTAAAAGCTCAGCCCTGTGCTGGGTGCTGTATAAACTGTGTCTCACTTCATCCTCACCGGAACTCCACGAGAGTCGCCAGTGTCACCAACCTGCCGGCGAGGGCCCAGAGCTCAGAGCAGAAGCTCTGATCTGTCCAAGCCAAAGCCCAGCTCAGGGTCCTTGTGTTCTCCAGTCCCATTCAGGTGGGATTCCTGGAGTTGTGACGAGTGCCCTCCCAGGTGGGGGGCGGGGCTGTGTGCTGCTGACCTTTGGCTCCCTCCCTGGCCCCTGGCTCATCCCAGACTTGGGGACAGGAGCCTCCTCCACGGCTTCTCCCATTGGGTGGTCTCTGTGTCCGTCTCCCTGGCAGGTTCGTGGACTTGTCAGATGCTCAGACCAAACTCCTCCCAGCCCTCCTGTCTTCCTCCTGGAGGGCTCCCACCCCACTGCCCTCACTCACTCCTGCCCCCTTTCCCCTCTGCCCCCTGCCCCCCCGACCCCCCGCAGACTAGGATGCTCTGGATCTGTGTCCCTGGGCCCTGAGCTCCTCCCAGTAGCTTTCTTTGTCTTCCTCATTACTTGGGAGAGCCCAGGGCCAGACTGTGCAGTTCGGTCCTAGTTCGGTGATCTTCCTGAGCGACTTTACCTCCCTGCGCCTCCGTGTCGGCCTCACAGGGTGGTTGTATTGATCCAGCGAGCTCAGCACTCAATGAGCGTTAGCTCCTCATTATTAATGTTGTTTTTAAAGACTTATTTATCTATTTGTTTAAGAGGTAGAGTTACAGACAGTGAGAGGGAGAGACAGAGAGAAAGGTCTTCCATCTCGCTGGTTCACTCCCCTTATGGCTGGAATGGCTGGAACTGTGCTGATCCGAAGCCAGGAGCCAGAAGCTTCTTCTGGGTCTCTCACTTGGGTGCAGGGGCCCAAGGACCTGGGCCATCTTCTACTGCTTTCCCAGGCCATAGCAGAGAGCTGGATTGGAAGTGGAGCAGTCGGGACTCAAACCGGTGCCCATATGGGATGCCAGCACTGCAGGTGGAGGACTAACCTACACCACAGTGGTGGCCCCTCCTCATTATTATTGAAACTCCATTCTTCTGTCCATGTCTCCCCCATCGGACTGGGAGCTTCCTGAGAGCAGAAGTGGTGTTTCTTCTGTCATTCTATCATCCTGGGAGCTCTCTGGGAGAGAGGCTGTGTTTCCCCTGAAGACAGAGAGCTTGGGCCGGTGTTGTGGTGCACCAGGTCAAGTCACCACTGTGACACAAGCATCCAAAATCAGAGTGTTGGTTCCAGTCCCGCTGCTCCATTTCCCATCCAGCTTCCTGCTAATCCACCTGGGGAAGCAGCAGCAGATGGCCCGGGTTCTTGGGCACCTGCCACCCTTGTAGGGACCCAGATGGAGTTCCAGGCTCCTGGCTTCTGGGCCAAGCTATTGCAGCCATTGAGGAGTGAACCAGCAGAAGGGAGATTCCACCCCCACCCGCATCAGTCTACCTTTCAAATAAATAAATAAATAAATCTTTGGGGAGGGGGAAGAGTGTGGGTTCTCTAAGGACAAGCAGTGTGTCTCAGCCACAGGCTCCGTGCTGCCTCCTCTGCCCGTCTCTCCAGGTGCAGACAGGGGTGCAGGTCCAGGGGGCTCAAAGGAACACCTGGACAGCAAGCAGCAAGCCGGCTGGGCAGCTCCAGGATTGAGGTCACAGGTCAGCCTCCAGGAAGGGACGAGCTGGGGCGTTTTCCTAACACCCTTGTGCCTGGGCCCCAGGCCCCATCCTCCTCCTTTCTCTCTCCTGGAGCAGGGTGAGGTGGCAGGGGTCCTGGCTCTGCCACTTGTGAGCTGTGCCACCTTTCTTCCTGGAGTATCTTGGCACCTTCGTGTCCTCGTAGGCAGAAGTGTCCTAAGAAAGCCAGTTTCTCTGGACGGAGCGCGTGCTCAGTAAGTGCCGGGTGAGTGAGCCCAAGCGCACTCCTGTCCTCGCTCTGGGGCTCTGGGAGCTGCATCAGCAGCCCTGCCTCTGGTCGGTGAGATGCTAACATCCGTGGGCTGAACAGGCCATCGCGATGACATTTAGCTCCTTCCCAGCCTTTAATCCATCCTAGGCACACACTTAAATAAGCACCCAAAATGGAACCCTGGGTAATGCATTCCTGAGCTCCGGTCATGAGAAAATCCCTCTACCATTGTGCCCCCAGGGCTCACCCCGGCATGCTTTGGCTTTGGCTCGTCCCTGCGGCTGGAAGGGGGAACACAGCATAACTGGCTGGGTCGAGTCGGGTTTGCTTGAGTTCTGGCTCTAGCTCTGCCGTCAACCCCTACGGGACCTTGCGACAGGCCCTGTGTGCACTGGGCCATGTCTCACAGCCGGTCGGTGGAGCGGGTGGCAGGCTCCCCATTTCACAGAGGAGAACTCCGGGGTGGGGCACAGGCTCGCACAGCTGGGGAGTGGCGAGTTCAAGTGTGAGTCCACGATGCCCGTAGTATGTTGCCGACCCTCCAGGGGCCTCCGTGTCCTGGTGTGAAAAGAAGGAACCGGCCCGGGCATTGTGGAGGGGCCCTTCCGGGCTGGCATTCGGCTGCCACCTGCTCAGGGCCTCTGGAAGCCTCTCCAGACCTTTCTGCTCGGCTCCTGGCCTGGCTCCCCTGCCCTGCCCTGACCTCCCCCTTGGCCTCTCTGCAGCCCTCCCTATGCTGCTCTCGGTGAGTCTCTGCGAGACAAGGAACCAAATGTTTCCCGGCAGTGGGGCGGTGCCATCTGCTGCGTTCCCTGCATAGCTGCCTGTGGGAGCGCTGTGCCCCGCCCTGCAGCCCCTGAGCCCCACTGCCCATCCGCATTCCCCCAGCACCAGGCACGACCCGTTTGTTTCTCGCCTCTGCAGACAGATGGCCTCCTGCTGGTCTGGGTGGGGTGGGTGGACTTGGTTCCCAGGCCCAGGGACTCTTCCTTGGCCAGTGCCACGCCTGTGTCCTCAGAGCCCTGACGGGGTCCCCACAGGTAGCCCATGCTGCCCGTCCTCCCAGTCTGGGCTCCCCACGTAGCTCCGCCTTCAGATTTCCAGCTGCGCCCCCACCCCCCAAGCCTGTGCTTTGCTTTTCTACAGTTATGGGTGGGGGCGATGAGGCCGTAGTCCAGGGACCAGCAAGGGCTAGGAGCTCAGAAGCCGACCCTTTCTCGGGCTCCAGGCCTCCACCCTGGCCTTTGGCTGGGGCTCCTTGCCTAACCTCCTCTCGCTCTCCAAGGCCCCGTTGCCTGTTGTCCGCTGAGAGCAGACTTCGGAAGGCGCTATGTGTCGGCTGCTGGGCGCCCACACCTCTCCGTCCAAGTGCAGGGAGCGACGCTTTCTTGGATTCCCCAATCCAGAGCCAGCTGCCTTCTCCACCTCTGTCACTTGATAGGAGCTGCGTGGCCAGGGAAAGCAGCCGGGGCCCAGGGTGGGACTGCCTCAGGAGGACGCGATGGTCACCACTCTGTCATCGTCAACTTCCACATCAGCCTGCAGGAACTTCCTGTCTCCTGGGCACTGTGACGAGTGCCTTAGTCCCTCCGATGATCCTCGGAGATGGTGCTCAGCCTGGGAGCTGTGGCTAAGCAATTTGCTAGAGGTGCAGGTGGGAGGTGGAGGCGGGGTTAGAACCTAGCGGCTCACCCCAGGGTCAGTGGACACTCCCCTTCCCCCGACGTCCAGCACTCAGACCACCGCGCTGGCCGGTTCCTCTTTGGGGTGTGTCTGTGCCGCAGGCACTCAGCAGGTGTACATCATGACATCATGGATGCTCAGCAGGCACGTGGTGATCAGCTGAGCTGAACCACAGAGTGCATGTCACCGAGCAGTCCCTGCTGTAGCGTTGTGGCAGGTCAGGGCCATTACTGTCCTTGGGGGAGAACTGAGCATCATAGCTCTGTGCTCTGTGGCCCCTGGGTGCATCCCTGTTGCTTTGGCCCTTGGTAGCATCCATTGGGAGAAACCAGGACGTCATTCCCAGGGGTGTAGGCTTTATTCTAGCAGGGTCAGGGGCTGGATGACCTTCAAGGGGATGCTACATCCTGGTGGGGGGGCACTGCCCCATGCCTGGGGCTTTGTTCGTTCCAGGACAGGGTTGTTTGAACACCTGGCACAGTGCCATGGCCCAGGGAGGGGTGTGGGTGTGGCCAGTGGTGCTCAGGAGCACCTGCTGACTTTTTCCCCTGTGCGTGGCTCTTGCCGGCTGTCCTTGCCAGGGCTTGGCTCTTGGCCTTGGGAGTTGGGAGGCAGCCTGTGACCTTTGACACCTCCAACCGCCTCCACCCCCAGTTGCTATCCGCAGTAGAATCATAGATGCATAAGTGATCAGAGCTGGGAAGAATCCTGGACCAACCGTCCCGTTTTAGACAGGAGAAACAGAGAAGCGGGGGAGGAAATGACTCGCCGGAGGTGACAGATGGCAGAGTGGATGAGCCATATTGGACTTAGCAGCCTGGTGCCTTGTCCTCCAGGGCTGGGGAGTACTTGTTTTACTTGGACTCGCGGTCCTCTGCATACACTCACACCACCCGCACCCAGCGCACAAGCACACGCATGCACGCGTGTGTGCCTGCACACTCCATCCACAGCCTCCCTCTGCACCTCTCCTTCCAGATCCCCAGTCTCCCACCCCTCGGGCTCTCACCTGTGCTGCGGGGAGAAGTCTGGGCTGTGGCTTCCCTTCCCTCCCACACAGAGCAGGCAAGGAGTTTCGGCACTCGGAGCTCCGAGGCCTGAGCTGGGTACCCCCCTCCCCCGCCAAGCCTCAGTTTTTTCGTTTTGGAAATGGGGGTAAGAAGGCACCCAGCCTAGTGCCTGGCACCAGCTCGCTACAAAAGTGCCGGCCATTATTTATTATTATTAATGGGCCTGTGATTATTCCAGGCAGCAATGGCTCCCTGGAGGAATGCTCGTTTGTCTTGGAGGACGGGGCCAGGGCTCCCTAACTTTCCTGTGCAGGGTCCCCTCCCCACCCGTCCACCCCCACAACGGCGCCCTGCCTTCCAGGAGCCCTCGTGGAGGTCAAGGCTCTACCTGGGCCCTCACCAGTGGCGTCCGAGCCTCCTGTATCTCACAGATCCCAGCTCTGCCTGTTGTGAGTTATCAGTACACCCCAGCCATCTGTTCTATGCAACCCCCGGTGCTGAGCCCCAAAGCAGGAGCCTCCTCCATCCCAAACCCTCCCTCCCCATCTCCCTCTGCTTCTGGCAGGATTTTTGTTTTCTCTGCTTTAGACGTTAAAGCTCTCTCCTTCTGTGCTGCCTCCCCCAAGCCCAAGCCTGTGTCTGGATTCTCCATCATTGCAGATGTCGAGGAAATGTCTGGGGAGCAGTTCTCTTGGAGGGAAGTGCCCATTTACAGAAACTGCACAGAAGTGTGTGCTCCCTGCTCAGCCCGGCAGGGCCAGCGGCTGCGAGGCGGGTGGAGGGTGCCCAGAGAGCACGAGGGGCCCGTGAGACAGCGACTACACAGAGCACGGGGGCTCAGAAGCAGTGGCTTTCAGGGTCTCCAAAGCCAAGCATGTCCCCAACTTTGTTGGGGGGTGAGGTGAGGCTCCTTGGGCTCTGTCTTCATTCTCAGCCCCTGCTGCTAACAAAACACATGCTCCAGACAGCAGGCATTTAACCTGATGGTTAAAACACGCATCTCGCACCAGAGTGCCCTGGTTCAGTTTCAGCTTCCTGCCAAGGCAGAGCCAGGCAGGCGGTGGGGAGGCCCCAGAGACTGGGCGCCTGTCACCCGTGTGGGACACCTGGATTGAGTTCCCAGATCCTTGCTTTGGCCCTGGCCCAGCCCTAGCCACTGTAGGCATTTGGGAAGTGAAGCAGCGGAGGGGAGCTCTCTCTCTCTCTCTCTCTCTCTCTCGCTCTCTCTCTCTCGCTCTCACTCTCTCTCTCGCTCTCTCTCTCGCTCTCTCTCTGACTCTCAAATTTAATAACCAAAAACTTAGAAGCAAAAACCAAAGCCATATCATTCGTAAGACCTGCATGCCTCAGCTGCTGTCGACATGCCAATGTGACTTCAATGCCCTCGGTGGCTCTGGGCTATGAACTGGGGATTGTGTCCCCTCAAAAGTCGGCTGTTGAAGCTGCACCCCCTCCCCGCCCCAGAGTGATGGGATGCAGACTTGAGGCCTTGGAGAGCTCATTAGGGTTGCCCATGGTTGTGAGTGGGGGCCCCCAGGGTGGGTGACAGGAGACACCACACTCACAGGGAATGCCATGGGAGCTCCCGAAGAAGCCAGCCATCGGCAAGCCAGGAGCAGGGCCCTGGTCCCAGCCTGGCCTGAGCACGCTGGTCCCAGCGCTGAGCTCACATTCCAGCCTCCAGAGCGGGGAGGGCATGGACCAGTGTTGCTGAGGGCCCTCCGGCTGCTGCTATTTTGCCCGGAAGCCTGGGCTGACCAACTCGTGCGCCGGGGCACTCCCTGTGCTCAGGGAGAGCTTTCCCCAGGGGCCTCCAGGGACAGCGCCACGGGGACAGCGCCATGGCCTGTGTGGTCTCGTCCGCTGGAGAATCCTGGTAGTATGCGGGTTGGGGGGGGGGCCGTTTTCCCATCTTGAACCACATGATGAGAAAGCAACACCTACATAAAGTTATACTTACTGTGCCGACTTCTACTAAGTAGAAAGGAATGTTTATAAATTATAACGTAGAAAATAGATTCCAGCCGCACGCATATCCCTGCGACCCAGGGTGAGAGAGAGAGAGCGTGGGGTGTCGCTTCTGGCTGGCCTTATTCCGTTCCCCTCCTTCTGAGGTGCCTGCCACCATGAGTTACGTGCTTCTGACCCCCTTACTTGTCTCGGCAGAGCTGCCACGTCTCTGTCCCCAGATGACACACGGGTTGGTTTTATGTGTTTTTGAATATTTTATTAATCGAACCGGGCGCTTGTCGCCTTGTGGGACCGACTTCTTGCGTCTGTGTTGTGAGTGTTGCAATTCATTTTGTTTTCATTACGCTGCAGAATTCCGCTGTGTAAATAGACCACAGTGTTCAGCTCTGCAGCCGATGGGAGGCGGATTTTCCCCAGTTTGGGAGCACCGGACACCATGCTGCTTTCAATCTTTCAGTTTTTGATTGACGGCTGGGTATCGCTTCTGATTACTGCAGAGCTCTGTGTGGCGTTAACTTCCTCCAGAGAAGGCTTCTGTGTGCTTCTGCCAAGTAGCTAGGTCCTGAGCAGGTTAACGTGATCCAACCAATGCTTGTCTGTTTCTGCGTCACCTCTACTTCCAGTGCAGAGTTCCTCTGATGTCTCAATGGAAAACCCAGGCACCACAATGCTTTGAGCCATAACCATTGCCTAAACCTCTGCTTGGTGCCTTGCTGCACTGCCTCACATAAGCGCCATTTAGGCAAATGATGGAAAAATCTTTGAGCTCAATGCACTGATAAGCTTATTTTGATGCAATTTTTTTTTTTGACAGGCAGAGTGGACAGTGAGAGAGAGAGACAGAGAGAAAGGTCTTCCTTTGCCATTGGTTCACCCTCCAATGGCTGCTGCGGCCGGCACACCACGCTGATCCGAAGCCAGGTGCCAGGTGCTTTTCCTGGTCTCCCATGTGGTGCAGGGCCCAAGCACCTGGGCCATCCTCCACTGAACTCCCAGGCCACAGCAGAGAGCTGGCCTGGAAGAGGGGCAACTGGGACAGAATCTGGTGCTCTGACCGGGACTAGAACCCAGTGTGCTTTCGCTGCAAGGTGGAGGATTAGCCTGTTGAGCTGCAGCGCCGGCTGATGCAAAAATTTTTTTGAAATCCATGCAGACAAAAGCTCTTCAAAAAGTTCACGGAAAATGTGTGTCATGAAAAACTATGCCTGGATGCCAAAATTTTTTGCAGCTAAACAAACTCAATTCCAGTTTCCATGAACTATTGAGGTACCCTCCTATTAGCCTGGACTCCTACATGGGCCACGGCCCCACAGGTTAGCCTAATTCTGGAGAGATGTCACACCCAAACCTGTGGCAACCCCTGGGAGTTTGGTCGGAATTGCAATTGAAGCTACAGATCAGTTTTGGAGAGAACTGACATCTTTGTAATTGTATGTGTTCCAACACCTAAAAAGAATGCTTCTCTCCATTTGTTTAGTTCATTGAGAGAGACAGCTTCCAACAAGCTGAACTGTGTGGATTCTGGAGCCAAACTTCCGGGGCTCAGGTGCCAGCCCTGGCACTCAGTGGGTCTGTGGCCCTGGGACATGAATGGGATGATTATAGCCATAGTTCCTTTCTCGTGGTGTGTTCCGAAGGCTCATTTGCATAGTTTTAGAACCACTTGACAAGTAGTGGATTTACACAAGTGTTTGTTACATAAAATACTAATTCTTCCTCGATGCTTTTCCATAAAGGTTTAAGTATCTCTCCATAAAGATCTTACAGCTCTTTTGTGAGTTTTATTCCTAGTTGCCTTATATGTGTACGTTGTTTTGAATGCCATAGCTTTAAAAGTTACATCTCCTGCCTGTTCTCACTGGTTCGTGGAGATGAAACTGATTTTGTGAAACTGAATTTTGTTCATTGGTTTTGCGTCTAGTAACCTTGCCAGATGCTTGCTTCTACTCGTTTCCCTGGGGATTAGGTAGGATTTGCCCCATAAACACTCTTCAACCCATGCAAAACAACAATTTTGGTTGCTTCTTAACAATTCTTCCCTTTCTCCCCCTCCTTTCCCACTCTTTCTTCTTCCTGTGTCTTGCTTAGAACTTCCAGGTCAGTGCAGTGACCACGTGCCTTCTCTTCTTGTTCTCATCTTACAGAAAAGATTTTCCAAAGATTCCCCATTAGGTGGAACGTTCGTTGTGAGCTGTTAAAAGCCATCTTTCATCAGGTTTCTTCTGCATCTAGTTTTCTATGAGGTTTTTCCATGAATGGATATTTAATCAAATACTTTCTTCAGAAGTAAGCGAGATGGTTTTTCTCCCTTGATTTGTTAATGTAGTGAATTACATTAATTGATTTTTTTTTTAAAAAGTGTTAATACAGCTTTCATTCCAAGAATAAATCCGGCTTGTTTAAGAAGTAGTACACAGTTATCCGTTCCTGAAGCTGGTTACCCAACATTTTGCTTAGATTCGCCCACAGAGTGGCTTGTAGAAGTTTGTTTCTTTACATTTCTTGGGCTGGTTTTGGTATTAGGCTGATGCTAGGTTTATAAAATGAGTTTTATACTCCTGGAAGAGTGTTGGTAAGACTGGAATTATTTGTTTCTTGAATTTTTGGCAGAACTACAGGCTTAATTTCTCCTTATAAGATTACTCAGGTTTTTTTCTTCCTGAGTGAGTCTTGTAAGTTGTATTTCTTGGAAGATGTCCCATTTCACCTACATTTTGAAATTTTTTGGCACATGAGTTTTTCTCGATATGACCTTTTTAAAATCCTTGTAGCCTATGTAGCTTTGTTTCCTCTTTTCATTCCAAATATTTTTGAGTTGTATCTTCTGTTTTTTACTTGTCACTTTTGCTGGAGTTTCAGTAATTTTATCGGCTCTTTTAAAAAATGAACTTTTAGCATTATTGATTCTCTATTATTTTTCTATTTTATTAATTTGGTTTTTCATTGTTTTCCTCCTCCTTCTGTCTTTGAGTTTAACCTGTTGTGTTTTTTTCTTGAATGGCATAAGTTGAATGCTTATCACATTAATTTTCTAATACAAGCATTTTAGACTGAAGTGTGCCTTTAATTGTATTTCTCACAAATCTGACATATTCGTGTTTTTAAAAAAGCTTTTCTAGGCCGGCGCCGTGGCTCACTAGGCTAATCCTCCACCTCTGGCGCCAGCACACCAGGTTCTAGTCCCGGTCGGGGCACCGGATTCTGTCCCGGTCGCTCCTCTTCCAGTCCAGCTCTCTGCTGTGGCCCGGGAGTGCAGTGGAGGATGGCCCAAGTGCTTGGGCCCTGCACCCGCATGGGAGACCAGGAGAAGCACCTGGCTCCTGCCATTGGATCAGCGCAGTGCGCCGGCCGTGGCGGCCATTGGAGAGTGAACCAACAGAAAAAGGAAGACCTTTCTCTCTTTCTCTCTGTCTCTCTCTCTCACTGTCCACTCTGCCTGTCAAAAAAAAAAAAAAAAAAGCTTTACTAAATATTTTAAATTGCTTTTATAGAGAGCGTGTCCATCCACTGGTTCACTCCCCAAATGCCCATAACAGCTGGGGCTGGGCCAGGCTGACGCCAAGCACTTGAGCCGTCATCTCCTGCCTCCCAGGGTGCTGGGTCAGAAGCAAAGGAGCTGGGACTCAAACCAGCACCCACTGTGCCCAGTGCCTGCCGTTCTTTCTTTAATGAGAGACGCCGTCCAGAGGTATAGGGTAGGGCGAGAGGTTTTCTTTTGGATTTTAAGCCATGTTAAAGAAATTGTTCCCCTGGAAGAAGCTGTTAGGATAATGGTGTTTTACGTCTCCCATCTCTGATTTTAATATTTTTTCTTTTATTTCAGTCTTTAAAGGGTTAGGCATTCTGTAGGCTTCACCGAGACCAAGGGGCGAGTTGCGTTTTCTCCGTACTGCGCGGATCGGCTGGGCTTCCCAGCCGGGCAGCTGTTAACAGTCATCACTCCTGAGTTCTGGGACATTTTGGGCCCTGCCCCTGCCCTCCCCCGGGACTTCCAGAACCCTGGCTTACCCTTTCTCCATACTTCCACCTCCTCGTCTCTCTCACTGCACTTTGGATCACTTCTTCAGATCTGTTCCAGCATGGCACTTCTCACTCCAGTATTCAGGTGGGAAGCAAACACAATTCAGAGGGGCCGGTGCTGTGGCATAGTGGGCTAAGCCTCAGCCTATAGTGCTGACATCCCATATGAGCGCCAATTCTAGTCCCGGCTACTCCTCTTCCAGTCCAGTTCTCTGCTATGGCCTGGGAAATCAGTAGAAGATGGCCCAAGTCCTTGGGCCCCTGCAGCTGCATGGGAGACCTGGAGGAGGCTCCTGGCTCCTGGTTTCGGATCTGCGCAGCTCCAGCCATTGTGGCCATTTGGGGAGTGAACCAGAAATGGAGTGAACCAGCGGATGGAAGACCTGTCTCTCCTCCTCTATGTCTGTAACTCTACCTCTCAAACAAATAAATCTAAAAAAAGAAGAAAAGAGGAACACGATTCAGAAATGTACTTCCCCAGAGAGAGCACAGAACTGAGGTAACCCCCATCCGCCCGATCTGTGACCCCGTCTCTGCTTTTCTGCGTGGTCTCGCCGGCTGCGCCTGGTCTGGTTTGCCTGGTCGCCTTTAACCACTGCTGCTCCTGTGTTGGACCTGCTGCAGCGTGTGACAGTGTGTTTGAAGGTGAATCCACACGGGCACCTCCCGCTCACTTCTCTTCACTGCTGTGAGCTATTCGTACGCTTATAATTTTTCATTCTGTTTTTAGGCATATTTGGGCTACTTTTTTTTTCCTTTTTTGAGGGGCAGTCTTTTCAAAAAACATTTATTTTTGTATTTGAAAGGGCAGAGTTACAGAGAGAGAGAGAGAGAGAGAGAGAGAGAGAGAGAGAGACCCTCCATCTCTGGTTCACTCCCCAGATGGCCACAATGACCAGGGTTGGGCCAGACTGAAGCCAGGAGCCAGGAGCTTCCTCAGGGTCTCCCACATGAGTGCAGAGGCCCAAACACTAGGGCCATCTTCCACTGCTTTCCCAGGCCATATCAGAGAGCCGGAACGGAAGTGGAGCAGCTGGGACTTGAACCAGTGCCCTATGGGATGCCGGCGCCTCAGGAGGTGGCTTTACCCACTACTCCACAGCGCTGGCCTGAGCAGCAGTCTTTTCAACAGTGCTGTTCTGAAGATCGTTGTGCGTTGGGACATGTACCTGAGTTTCTCGGGTTATTACCAGGAATGAATGGTTGAGTCCTACATTATGTCTCTAGTTTTACTAGACTGCAAGTGTTTCCCAAAAATGGTGGCTCCACTGAATGGAGATTTCAATTGTTTCACCTAAATCAACTTCAGAAATTTCATTTGGTTCTTCCACACATCTGCTTAGTAACAGAATCCCTGCTGGCTGGCGCCGGGGCTCACTAGGCTAATCCTCCGCCTGCGGCGCCAGCACCCCGGGTTCTAGTCCCGGTCAGGGCACTGGATTCTGTCCCGGTTGCCCCTCTTCCAGGCCAGCCCTCTGCTGTGGCCCGGGAGTGCAGTGGAGGATGGCCCAAGTGCTTGGGCCCTGCACCCCATGGGAGACCAGGAAAAAGCACCTAGCACCTGGCTCCTGCCATCAGATGAGCGTGGTGCGCCAGCCGCAGCGCGCCGTCCGCGGTGGCCATTGGAGGGTGAACCAACGGCAAAGGAAGACCTTTCTCTCTGTCTCTCTCTCTCACTGTCCACTCTGCCTGTCAAAAATAAATAAATAAATAAATAAATAAATATTTATTTTACTTATTTGAAAGATTAACAGAGAGATCTTCCATGCTCTGGTTCACTGCCCAAATGCTCACAACAGCCAGGGCTGGGCAAAAAAACACTCGGGCATCTAGAACTCCACCCACATGGTGCAGGGGTCCATGCACTTGGGCCACCTTCCACTGCTTTCCCAGGCCCACTCCCAGGAAGCTGGAGCAGAAGCTGAGCAGCTGGGTCTCAGAGCGGTGCTGGTGTGGGAGGCTGGTGTCACAGGTGGTGGCTCCGCCCCCTGCACCACACCGCCAAGCCCTGCACCTTTGTGACTCTTCTACCTCAGGCTTTCTCACCCGGGGCCGGCTAAGTCTCTGCTGGGGGCTGTCCCGTGCCTGGGAGCTTGGCTGGCAGCATCCCGGGTCTCTGTGTGCTGGGCGCCAGCAGCATCACCCTCCCCGTTGTGACAACCTTGTCCTCTGCAGGGCCAGTGGCGCCGGTTGTGAACAGCTGTGCTCTGGTGTTTTGCTCCGTGGGCTCCCACTCACGGTGTTTGCTTTCTGATTTTCCACTACAAGCTCGTGTTGCCCAGAGCCTTGTCTGCGGGGATTTTCCGACGCCTGGAGCTGACGCTGTTTTGCTGCCCTGCAGAGGTCTCGGTTCTGCCAGACACCCGGACACCACTGACCTGGGACCACAAGAAAGCAAGGACTTGGCTTCAGGTTTCCAGAACCATCAAGGTAGTGTGAATTTGGGCAGCAAACCTACATGGGCGTGGGGGGTGGGGGGCATTTGGCAGTGTTTAAGTCACCGCTGGGATGTCTGCGTCCCACGTCAAAGTGCCTGGTTCAAGTCCCAGCTCCTCTGCTTCAGATTCAGTTTCCTGCTGATGCCCCTGGGAGACAGTGGTGATGGCTGAAGAACTTGGGTCCCTGCCACCCATGTGGGAGACCCGGATGCAGCTGGGCTCCTGGCTTCAGCCTGGACCAGCCCCAGCTGGTGCAGGTACTTGGGAAGTGGATCAACAAATGGAAGATCTGCACCTGCCCCCCTGCCCATCTCTGCCTTTCAGACAATGAGAACATGACAAGTCCCTAGGGGACCTGCTTTCCTCCCTGCTAGTCACTGTCAGGTTCAAGGTGGTGGGCACTGATGTATTCACATTGAAGCTGGTTGGTCGAGGCTTGCCTCTCCGGTACCTGCTTTCCCATGGCTTCAGGCTGCTGAATTTGCTTTTCATTCTCGTCCAGTGTATTAATGTATTTTAAAAGAGGTTTTAACTATCTTGTCCAGTATTTGTTGCTGTCTTTATGGAGAGGATTAATCAGTAAACTACGCGGGGACACCCCAGACTGGAAGTCCATCATTTCCAAATTAGTAACAGCAGTGGGGCTAGCCAGACACATCTATGGATTAGGAAAGAGCAGTAGGAGCAATCCCATTTATGCAGAAGTACACTTTTATTTTTAAAGAAAGTCTTTATTAACATATTTTGATTTATTTGAAAGGCAGCAAGAGAGAGACAGAGAGACACAGACATCCATCTTCCATCTGCTGGTTCACCCCACAGATGCCTGCAACAGCTACGGCCAGGCCAAGCCAAAAGCCCAGAAGCCAGGCCAAGCCTGATAAGCCCAGAACTCAACCCAGGCAGGGACTCAGTGACGTGAGCCATCAGCTGCTGCTCCCAGGGTGCGCAGTGGCAGGAAGCTGGAATCAGAAGTGGAGCAGGGACTTGAACCCAGGCCCTCCAGTGTGGACTTAACCGCTGCACCAAATCCCGACCCACAGCGCCCACGGCAGGTGTGGGTCCGTTTGAGAGTGAAGAGCATGAGGACAGAAGATGGGGCACGCGTGTGCTCCATGCAGGTTCATCTCCGTGTGGGCGCCCACTAGGACCACCCTCAGCAGGGGTCTCAGACCACAGAAGAGGACACTGCGGGTTCTGGGGTGTACCCTGTGCTTTCTACAACCCTGTGGACACTGAGTCTTCCTGGGGAGCATAACGCACTCTCGGCTCAATCAGCCCTGTGCAAATGGAGCCCCGCTGCGGGCCCGCGCCCAGCAGTGAGGGTGCAGAAGATCGGCATCCAGGCTTCCACTTAGACATCTTTGCCTCCCGGTTCCTCTGTGCCTCAGTCTTGCCATTTGGGAAATGGGAACACTAGTGGAAGCACAGGTTTGCTGTGGGGCTTGACTGAATCCGTGCATGTGAGACGTCTGCCGTGGTGCCTGGGGCCAGCCTTCCAGAGAGGCCAGCTTCAGACAGGGGATGCACGCAGAAACTTCCAGCTGAGTCAGGCTCACCAAACTCTGAGACCTCCCCCAAACACATAAGGTGGCCCTTATGGCCACCCACTGCTGCGGGGTGTCACTGCTTGGGGCGGCCCGCAGCAAGACGCGGAAGCGGGGTCCCTTACTGGGTAGGAGTGGAGGGAGATAAGCAGCGAGCACCTGTGGGCAGACCGACAATGCCAATGCTTCCTGCCCACCATGTGCGATAGTCCAACGGCACAACAGAGCACGGGGCTGGGCTCATGCGAGACAGAGAGGTGAATTCAGCTCACAGGCATGGAGGTGGGAAATCCAGACAGCGTGGTGCTGGCTCAGTCACATCATGGTGGATGGATGACACCACGGCGGGAGTGAGCGCTCACTGGGACGCGCAGCTTATGCCTCCAGCTTGCTCTTCTGTAACAACACATGGAGGAGCTTGCTAGGGGCCCATGGGAGCCGCTGAGAACTACTGGATGCCTTTGGACAGCAAGGACCCGTGACCTGAGCCTCCCACCAGGCCCCTCCCTGGCGCCGACTTCCCTGGGGGGAAGAAGAACCCCAGGGGAACCCCACACGGGCTGTATCTGAGCCACAGTGCACCAGGTGCCAGAAACCTGCAAGTCAGCCGCAGCCCCTTCCCTGGCCTTGGCGCGAGCCTGGAGTCCTGTCCACCATGTGCCCGGCTCACCTCTGCCCTGGCGCTGCTCAGGTGAACCTGTGGCCTGTCCTTCTTCCCCTCTGGACACAGACTGCCAGTGCCCTGGCAGCTCCCAGAAGCTGTTTGCCGGGGGAGTGAAGGCAGCGCGGTCGTTTCTACGTGAGGATGTCTTGAGTGAACCCCTTTACTCCCACTCTGTTGGCGGACCCAGCTCCCAGCGTTGCTCTGTCCACTGGACCGCACAGCACAACCTCCGTTCCCTCTCCCCAGTGTCCATCCCTGCCCACTTCCTCACCACTTCAAGGGTCAGCTTCCTACAGGACATGGCAGTGATTGCAACCTCCAGGGATTCTCATTGGCTGGGGATAAACTCTGGGCTCAGCGCTTGCTGTGTCTAACCATTCTGAATGGTAGTCTCTGTGGGGTGTGTGTGTGGGGGAGCCCCAATGCCTTTGCACATGTGCCTTCCACCCGGGGTTCCTCCCTTCTCTCTGCCTGACAACCTCCTGCCTGTCTTTCAGTGCCAGCGCGAATGTCCCTTGCTCTGAGACGCCTTCTGCCGCCCAGCCTCTCCTCCCAGAGGCGCAGGTCTGGACTTGAGTGTTGTGGATCGGCTATGGTAGCTGCTCATTGTCCACGCCGCCATCTCTCTGTGGCCTTGAGAGCGTGGTCCTGAGCTTGCTCGCCTCGCTCTTTGGTGAGCGTCAAAGGACGCTGGAAAGGAGAGGGAGGGGGCTCGGGGACCGACTCCAGCCTCCGTGCACACGGGAGACTTTGCCTTCTAAGGGGTCGGGAAGCAGAGCCCCGGCTGACGAGCCGACACTGCTGACACCACTGCCCTCAGCACCAGGCTCCAGCTCCCAGCTCTGTGCTCCCGGCCCTCTCACGCCTTCCTCCACGTTCTGCTCCCCCTCTTGTTTCTCTTTTATTCACTGTCCCTTCCTTCCTTCTTCCTGTTGCTATCTCACTTTCACCGAGTCGCACATCGCACAGACAACGCTATAGCAGTAGCAATCCATACTGGTGGAAGCAAGGGCTACTCACACTTGCATCCACAGGTCTGCTACGACCATGGCCCCGACTGGCTTCTCTTGTGCGTGGTCCCCTCCTGTCTGTGTGCCCACCTCTGCACAGGTGTAATCATAATGCAGTTTGAATTTTATAGCCTACTTTTTATTATTTATTTTATTTACTTGAAAGGCAGAGTTACAGAGAGAGAGAGAGAAAGAGAGAGAGATTTTCCATCCACTGGTTCACTCCCCAGATGACTGCAATGGCCAGCACTGGGCCAGCCTGAAGCCAGGAGACAGGAGCTTCTTTCTGGTCTCTCACATGGGTGCGGAGGCCCAAACACTTGGGCCTCATCCTCCACTGCTTTCCCAGGCACATTAGCAGGGAGCAGAATTGGCACTGGAGCAGCCGGGACTTGAACTGGTGCCCATATGGGATGCTGGAAATGCAGGTGGCAGCTTAACCCACTACGCCACAGTGCCGGCCCCCTTTACTCTGTTTTAAGAGTACAAAGGCAGGAGCCGGGGCTGTGGCGTAGTGGGTTAAGCCACTGCTGGCATCCCATATGGCCCCTGGTTTGAGTGGGGTCTTGGGCCCCTACACCCATGTGGGAGACCAAGGAGAAGATCCTGACTCCTGGCTTGGGTATGGCCTAGCTGTCATTTGGGGACTGAACCACAGATGAAAGATCTCTGTCTCTCCTCTTCTCTCTGTAACTCTACTTTTCAAATAAAGTCTTTAAAAAAAAAAAAAGAGTAAAGGATGGCTGGTTTTGTTCACAAAGGGTAGGAGCACTGGAGTAAGACAGACTCAGTGAGACCAGGTGGGTGGGGCCCCAGCCTGGGCCGGGGAAGCCTTGTTTGTAATGGGAAAAAATGAGGAACAGTGTAACGGTCTGGGCAGAGAGAGAGATGGCTACATAAACCCTGATGGTGCATGCTGGGAATCGGACTTAGCACTCACAGAGCTGGCTGTGCTGAGCCACAGAGAGCACTTCCTAGTGCATTTAGTTGCAGAATATTTGTGATGTATTTTTCACTTAAAAAAAAAATAGCCAAAACCCAAGCCCACACAACAGTGCTCTGTATTTTCTGAGGATATGTGTGTGTATGTATATGTATATGTATATGTATATGTATATGTATGTATTTAAACTTCATCTGCATCTATGGACACATGCCCTTGTATATTATCAATAATAATATCATAGAATACGCTTACATTATGCAAATGCCTGGAAAAGCGTCTGGAGCGGCACACAGCAGCTGACGGCCACGGTCAGGTCTGCGCTGGGGAGTCTGGTGCGGCAGGCTGATCAACGGGAGTATGAGCCTGAGCTGCAATGGTTTCCCTTTGCCTTTTGTAATCAAAGAAACTGCATTCAGCTATGACTTGTCTAGCAAAGAATTCACTGGAATATGTTGCCACTGCTGCGTCTCTGTTTACTGTCACACGCTGACCAGCTCCTGAATCCACGACAAGCAATCAGAGAATCCTGGGCTCTCCTGGGGAGACCCGGCTCTTCCCTTCTGTCGCGCGGAAGGTAGGCTGCCGGGGACGGCAGAACAAGGGTGCCCCTCCAGGCCGTGTGCGCCCCCGATCAGACCCCGTCTCCCCACCCGCTGCGGGCAGGTGGAAGTTGGGGGTTTTGAAGCGAAGTTCCTTGCCCGGAGTCCTGGATGGAGGACAACAGATGCGGCCACCCAGCCCTGCCGCTCAGAGCGAGGGGAACAGGTGGAGGCTCCGGGGTCAGGGTGTGAATGCTGGCGATTCATGAGCGGCCCAGGCAGCCCAGTGCCCAGCTCAGGGAAGCGACAGCTGGGCAGCACGTGGGCGGGGGAGGGGCGGGGGCTGGGGGTGGGCGGAGGCCCTGCAGGGCAGAGGACAGGGAGAAGGAGGGGGGCCTGTCCCCCGTCCCACCCTGGCTGGACAGGAGGGACAGCAGAGCTCCCAGGCTGCCCTGACCGGCTGGGGAAGCTGCAGGGTGAGTGAACACAAGGCGAGAAGACGGTGCCCTTTTCCCTACCCCCCGCCCAGCTGTCTCCTCCCAGCCCTAAACCCCAAGCAGTTGGGCCCTCCCAGCAGCTGTGCCAGTCTTCTGGCTGGGTCAGGGCACGGGGAAGGGGGAAGCAGCTGCTGCCACCCGCCCTGCAGATGGGAGCCGGAGCACGAGGAGGTGGCCAGGTGACGGGGGACGCTCCCCCCTGTCTGTCCAGAGCTCCTCCGGCCTGGGTCCCCCACCCCGCCCTGTTCTATTACTTAAGTGTGGGGGTGGGGAAGGCACAAGAGCCAGAACAGGGTCTGCCGAGGTTAACACGCGGCGGGCAGTGGGGGAGACCTGCCACGGGCTCCTCCCCGCGCCCCCTAGGAAGCCTGCCTTGTGCACCCTGCTCTGAGACACTGAGCAAGTCACAGAAAGGGGACAGAAGGGGGCAGCACTGAGAGAGCCAAGGGCTCCTGCCCAGCCCAGGGAATGACCCAGGGGGACAGTCTAAGTCACCCCTTCTTACGGGCCGAGACGTCTTTTCCCAGGTTTCTGCAGGTGGGACGGCTCCCGTCTCTTTGGGAGATTTGGGTCTGAAATCAGAAAAAAAAAAATCCCGCGCAGCCTGGGCGTGGGGAGAGGACACTCGGTGGTGCCATTTGGGCAGGTGCGTCGGCCCCAGCAACGCAGGGAGTCCCGCCAAGGAGAGCCGAGGCGCTGTCCTCCCTCGGCTCATCTCCCGGCCAGGTAGGGCCTCTCGCCTGAGCGCTTTCCCCGTTGCTCCAACCCTGAGCCCACACCTGGCCGGTCCTGGCACCAGGAACCGAGCCGCGCTGCGGGAGCTCGGGTCCGGCCAGCAGAGGGACCCCGAGCCCCAGGCGAGGGCCGGCGCCAGCGGCCGGGTCCAGCTCCGCCCAGTCTCTGGGCAGGTCTGCGCCCTCCCGCCCCCCACCCTTACCCCTGCCCTGCTTCATCCTCTGGGAACTGGGGAAATAACTACCCCCGCCAGCAGCGCTGGGGTGATACGAGCTCCATACCGTAAGGCGCCGGGGGCTGCTTTAAGCCCTGGAGGAAGGTGCCCGATCTCGGTCCAGGGACAGTGGAGGCAGTGGAGAAGCCTGGCTACTTAGGGCTCCTCCGTGTGTCAACTTCCACTTGGCCACACCCCCTCCACATGGCCACGCCCCCTGGCCACACCCTCCACTTGGCCTCTCCCTTCCACCTGGGCACGCCCCTTCACCTGGCCACCCCCCACATGGCCACACCCCCCACATGGCCACATTCCCTCCCCCTGGTCACTCCCCCTCCACCTGGCCACACCCCCTACATGGCCACACTCCTCCACATGGCCACTCTCCCTCCACCTGGCCACACTCCCTCCACCTGGCCACACTCCCTTCACCTGGCCACACCCCCTCCATATGGCCACACCCCCTCCATATGGCCACCCCCTCCTCCACCTGGCCACACCCCCTCCATATGGCCACCCCCTCCTTCACCTGGCCACACCCCCTCTACCTGCCCCGCCAGAGGCAGCAAGTGGCTTTTAGGGACAGGAAGGGCTCTGGCAGTTGCTGTTTGTCCTGGCCTGGAACTCAGGGCTCTGGTTTGGGCTGCAGAGGAGCAGGGAGCCCAGGCCATGACCCCTCCCCACCCTGACCTCAGGAAGGAGCTCTGGGTGCAGATCCCTTAGGCTGCCTCAGGCTCTGGAGACAGGATCTTGGGCTCAGGGCACGGGCACCGAGGATCTGAAGGGGTTGGTCCTAGACCTGCATTTCCAGTTCTGTTTAAGGTCAGGGCCTTAGTTGCCAGGATGACTGGGGCGCGCAGCGGCTGAGCCTGGGGGAGCGGTCTGGGATCCGAGCGTGATGGTGAGGAGTCACTGTGGGGGCACCCGGGGGGCCCCGGGCTGCTTCATGAGGACAGAGCCCATTGCACCCCAGTTACTTTCCTATTGATCAGAGTAAAAATATGCTCCTTTGAAAATATTTGAAATTTATTTGAAAGGCAAGTTATGAAGAGAAGAGTAGAGAGAGAGAGAGAGAGAGAGAGAGAGAGAGAGAGATCTTCTATCCACTGGTTCATTCCCCAAATGGCTGCTACAGCCAGGGCCAGGCCGGTTGGGAGACAGGATCTTCCTCCAGGTCTCCCAGGGAGCTGGATCAGAAGAGGAGTCCATACTATGGGGTGCGGGCATCGCAGGCGGAGGCATAACCTGCCACGCCACAGCGCCAGCCCCAGAGCGTTCCTCTAAGAAGCCCCTGGCCTCAGTTTAAGCCCTTGTTGTGGGGACAGGGGCAATGGAGCACCTAAGGGGGGCTCAGAGGGAGAGGATGATGTCACACTCAACTGTGCTGCTTTTCTGTCCCACCTCTTTCATCTGCTCCAGTGGATGGAGGCCCTTCGAGGGGGGCATCCACCATGCCCTGGAAGGAGGTTGAACTGGGAATCAGAGTCCTGAACTCTCGCCCGGTTCAAGCGGTGGTGGCTTCAGGCCTCCCCATGCCTCAGGGTTTTAATCGTGTAAAGAGGATCATTTTTTTTTTTTTTTTGAGAGGCAGAGTTAGACAGTGAGAGAGAGAGAGACAGAGAGAAAGGTCTTCCTACTGTTGGTTCACCCCCCAAATGGCCACTATGGCTGGAGCTGTGCCGATGTGAAAGCAGGAGCCAGGTGTTTCTCCTGGTCTCCCATGTGGGTGCAGGGCCCAAGGACCTGGGCCATCCTCCACTGCACTCCCATGCCACAGCAGAGAGCTGGAGTGGAAGAGGGGCAACCGGGACAGAATCCAGTGCCCCGACAGGGACTAGAACCCCGGGTGCCAGCGCCGCAGGCGGAGGATTAGCCTAGTGAGCCGGGGTGCCGGCCAAGGGGATCATCTTCCCACTAATGCATCCGGCGAGGCAGCAGCTGATGGCCCAAGTGCCTGGGTCCTTGCCACCAACATGGGAGGCCCAAGCTTCAGCCTGGCCCAGCCCTGGCCATTGCGGACGTTTGGAGAGCGAACCAGCAGATGGAAGGCCTGTCTCTCCCTCTCTCTCTGTCACTCTGCCTTTCGAAAAAATGAATACAACCTCCCCCTTTCTTAAGGAAAGAGGATTATAATAGCTTCCCAACCTGGCAGTGTGACTATACAGGAGTAGCTGTGAAAAGGGGCCAGGCACATGTTCTGCGTCTCCTTCTGTCGGTCTCTACCGCCCCAAATGAAAATAGACATTTGCACAGAAACCGGAGCGTGAGTGTTCAGTGCAGCATTTTTCATAACAGCCCCAACGTGGAAACAACTCAAACATCAATCAGTGCAGGAGTGGATGAACAGATACGGCGTCCACAGGGGGCGGGAGCTATTACTCGGCCCTAAAAAGGAAGGCAGTACTGATAGAGGGCACAGCGTAGATGGAGAGAGAGCATTGCGCCCGGGGAGAGAAGCCAGGAGTGTATAGCATACGGTTCTATTTATATGCAATGTCCGCCACGGGCAGTCCACGGGGACAGGCAGTAGAGGAGTGGCTGCAGGGCAGGGGGAATGTTGGGAAGTGACTCTAAGGTGTGCAAGGTATTTTGGGGGAAGGTGATGAGAATATTCTAAAATTGAATAGTGGTGACGCTTGCACAATTCTGGAAATACTGTGTTCCAAACCATTGCACACTTTAAATGGGTGAACTTTCTGATATGTAAATTATATCTCAGTAAAGCTGCTATATCTTTTTTAGCTGGGTGTCCTGAATTTAATCTGGGGACTGTGGTAGATGATGTTGGGTGGTTGTGACTTCTCGGCTGCTGTCCACGGCGCCGCGTGGACTCCCGTGCTTCCTCCATCTGTCCTCCCAGCTCCACGGCCACTCTCTCCCCCTGGGACATCAAGAAGGCATGTGGGCAGGGAACTGCTTGGTGAGTGGGAGGGAAGACAAGGCATTAGGGAGTCTGGGTGCCTGGCTGACCAGCCTCCGACAGAAGTCACAACTTCTCCCCAGCCTCGATTTCCCCTTTTGCCTGGAGCCGGGAGAAGGAGCTCAGGAGGATGGGTGTGGTGTGTTGGCCAGGATTGGGCGGGCTGTGCAGGGCAGGGCCAGCTCTTACAAGCCCATCCAGTGATGGTGGGGTGACAGGTGGATTGGCCAGAGGCGCCTCTCTGGCTGCAGTCAAGACCAGAGGTGCCAAGAGACCCATAGAGGGAAGGCTTGATTCTTTGATGTGCAATGCAGCTGGCAACGGCCAGCCCTGTGTCCACTGGGGAGAGGCGAAGTGGGAACAGAGGGCCTGGGGGCCTCCCCCAGGGCTCAGGGGCCTGTGAGGGTGAGGCTGGAGACAGAGCTGGGTGCCTCCGGGGGCCCTGCTAGCTGTCAGTGACCGCTTGGGTCCGTCTCAGCTCTGCTCCAGGATTCACTCTCGACTGCCATCGCTCCTCTCCTTCCCTCGGGCTCTGCCAATCCGGCCTCTTTTTGAGCCAAGCACACATCCTGTGTTCCAGGGACCAGGCTGCACCCCCAGCCTGCAGAGCCACCACCTTTCCTCACCTGCTCCAGCGGTAACCCTTGACGATGCTCCCGTTCCAGCCCTGCTCCCGAGGCTTCTTGTCACCAAGGGCAACCACTCCCCTGCAGACCGGTCACGCTGAGCCCCCAGCACCCCTCCCCGACCCCTCCCCACTGTGGTCCCTCTCTCCCAGGGTCTCCACGGCCACCTCGCTGCTCCTGCTGTGGTCACCCCCGAGCCACCTCCAGAAGCTTGCTGGGCCCTCCCCACGGGCACATCCCACCAACCTGCCCAGTATGGACTTCACATCCCTACCCCTGTCGCCCAGCCGCTTGTCCTCTATCCACCTCCCTCCTAGCCTCAGCGTTCCCCCAGGAATTCGAATCTGTGCCACTCCTGGCTGGTCACGGAGTCCCGGGTCCTGTGTGAGAGCTCCTGTCCCACCCTCATCTCTGACCTCTGTCTCCTCCTCTGTTTTGCTTCTTAGCACCTGTGGCCAGGACTGCTGTCGCCTCTGGCCCTCCTCCTTGCTGTCACTGTCCCCTCGTTGCGTCCACTCCGCTCTGTTTCTCGGGAGGATCTTTCTACCCTGGCTTCTTTCGGCTCCTTCAGGCCTTTGCTGGAAGATCCCCTCCAAGGCTCCCATCACCCCGGGCACAGACCTGGCTGTTTGTGTAGCGATTTGCTCCCTGGAGACTTCTGATAAAGTTATCATTCCGTACTCAGACGTGCTTTAGGCTTCCGGTGGGTGCCTAGCTCACTGAACTCCTTCTCTTCCTTCCTTCTTTTTCTTTCTTTCTTTTAAGATTTATTTACTTACTTGAAAGGCAGAATTACAGGGGGGAAGGGAGACAGAAAGAGAGAAAGATCTTCCATCTGCTGGTTCACTCCCCAAATGGCTGCAGTGGCTGAGGCTGGGCCAGGCCAAAGCCAGGTCTCCCTCATGGGTAGCAGGAACCCTAGGACGTGGGCCATCCCCCGCTGCCTTACCACACACATTAGCAAGGAGCTGGATTGGAAGTGGAGCAGCTGGGACTCGAACCATTGTCCATATGGGATGCTAGCGTTACAGGCGACTTTACCTGCTACACCACTATAATCCTTTCAACCTCCCTGGGAGACCTCCAGCCACTCTGCCACACAGCCAAGCCCCTGGGCTACCCAGACACGGAGGCAGCGTCTCACCTCCCCAGCTCAGGCGGCTGCCTCCTTCTGTCTGCCTCCTCCCCGCCCCGGCCTCCTCTGAAATATCCCCAGACCGAGGCCCAGCATGTGACAGCTCAGCGAGCGCTCTCCCTGTCTCCTGCACGCAGGTCCACACACCACACACTGGGGCGCTAGCCGATGTGAGCAGGGCTGGACACCTGCCCCGGCCTCCAGCACCCATGCTTTGAGCTCTTGTTCAACTCCCAGGAAAGTGCCCGTGGGACAAATGAAAGGATGGATGGGGTTGCATGAGATGCTCCCCCTCTAAGAACTCTTTCCTCTGATTGGATCAACAACTCCCAGTACCACCTGAGCCTCAGATGCACCTGCAGGAGTGACACGTGCCCACCTCCATCAGGCAAGGCAGGTGGCCGGGATTCCAGTCTCACCTCTGCCACACGGTTTCCCTTTTTTAAAGGTTCTGTTCATCATTTATTTAAAGGGAGGAAGAGGGAGGGGGGGAGGAAGGGAACAAGAGAGGGAGGGAGGGAGAAGAGAGAGAGAGAGAGATCTTCCATCTGCTGGCTTACTCCCCAAGTGCCAGCAATGGCTGGCCCTGGACCAGGGCCAAAGCTGGGAGGGGGGAGCCCGTTCCAGGTCACCTACATGGATGGCAGGGACCCAACCACTAGAGTCATCGCTGCTGCTTCCCAAGCAGGAAGCTGGAACCAGGAGCAGAGCCGGGACTCAAACCCAGGCTCTCTGATTTGGGGCGTGGGTGTCTCAGGGTTGAGTGCCCCAGCAAACACTGCTCCTCACAGCTTCCCCTGAACTTCCTTCAGCCCTGTCTGCCTCATCTGTGATCAGGGACTGGGAACACCTGCTCTGATCCCTGCCAGGTATATGGTGAGCATTCTGTGGGATGCGATCTGTGGGAATTCTTTGTGTGCGCTACGCTGTGTGGCTGTATTAGTATGTGTAGGTCTACCTGTCGCAGGCCCCGCCCCCTGTGGGTTGGGAGGGTGCAAAAGCCAGGAGCTCTCCAAACTCAGAACTTTGAAGCCCGTATTGGAGGGAATCCTGAGGACTGGGGGGGGGGGGGGGGGGGGCAGGGAGGGGAGGGTCAGCAGGACCAGGGCCTGGGGTGAGGTTCCCCTCCCAGCTTCCGGCTCTGCCCCACCCCTGGGAAGCTCAACTCAGAGTAAGCACAAGCAGGTGGAAGGGGGTGTTGGATCCTCCTGGGAGCGAGCGGGTATTGGGGTCCTTTGTGCCCGTGTCCCCTCCCTGACCGTGAGCCTTTCCTCCCTGTGTGTCCCCGCGTGCAGGCCACCTGTCTGACACATGCAAGGCGCTTAATAAATGTTTGCTGAGTAGAATAGATGAATGGATCAATGACTGTGACAGAAATGGAAGTGACAGCCTGGCCTCCTGATTCAGGAGCAGCGTCTCTCTGTCTGGAGGCACGGAGACTAAATGCCCCTCCCCCCGATCCTGTGACCCCCTCCCCCACAAATCGACCAGCAGTACCCAGGGACCCACCCAGCCTGTGCTGAGTTTCAGGTTCTTCCTGCAGGTCCAATAACTCCCCACGGAGCCAGCTTGTGGGAGGGAGGCAGAGAGACCTGGATGGCAGATCTGAGATGGGGACGGAGGGGACTCCAAGGGCAGGGCCAGACGGGCTGGCGACGGCCCCTGGGAACCAGAAATCTGCGTGTCTCAGCTGCTGCTCACACCCACTGATGCCTGTGCACACACTGGCCCGAACAACGCAGAGAAAATGAAATGGGGCCACAACCGCCTCCTGCCTGCTGGGAAGGCACAGTGGAAATCCTAACGCCCCATCCGCTCTCCCCCCCCCCCCCCGGGGCCTGAGCCACGCATTGGCACCCCTCAGCCCTGCCTCCCTTGATGGCGCTCCAAGGGGTGTGCAGCCTTTCCTGTCCAATTGCTAGTTCCGAAGCTTCTCACTGGGCACCTCTAAGGGCATCTACATCTGTGAGTGTGGGGTTCGGTGCAGCTTTGGCCTGCACAGAGCTGATCCCCGGTTCCCGATTTTCCTTCCCTCCTCCCTGCCACCCCTCCGCTGGCTGGTGCTGCCTGCTGGCCTTTCTGTCAAGCAGCCACTGGTCAGCTCACTGCATTCTCTCAACACCCCAGGCTGGGAGTCCTACGCCCATTCCACAGATGAGGAGATCAGGGCTTGGCTGTTGGAGGCAGGGCTGTGGGTGGAGGGTCACCGAGTGCAGAGTGGACCCTGGGAGGGAGGGGCATCTAGGCTGGGGTCCTGGTCACTGTGGCTTCCAAGGCCAAGGTTTTTGGCTCAGTGTAAATTCCAGGTTCCTTGGCTCCACCTGGTCCATGTCCCACAAAGACCCATCCACTGCAGACCCCTGCCCTCCCTGCCTCTCAGCCCTGCTGCTTGATCCCAGTGGGGGGTGCTGGGGGGGCAGTGGTTTCCACCAGGGCCTGCTCCTGCATCTCAGCTCCTCTGTCCCACCCCAGAGTGGGACCTGTTGTTGCTGGAGCAACAGTGGTTTCCACCCCGCCTGCTCCTGCATCTCAGCTCCTCTGTCCCACCCCAGAGTGGGACCTGTTGTTGCTGGAGCAGGAAAGGATGACATCACTCAGCTGATGGGTACATGGAGGCCAGGAGAGAAGGGACTTGCCCAAGGCCGCACAGCCAGTGAGGGGCAGAGAAGGGGCTAGCAGTGTCCAGCCCTTCTGATTCTCCTTTGACCACACCACGGCCCTGCTGCCCAGGACAGCGGCCGTCAGCACTGACACATCCTCCCGCCTGGGCTTTTCCAGGGCACCCCAGCTCTGCTCTCTGTTTGGCCGGGTCTGGGAACAGGCACCTTGTTGGGAGGGGGGGAGGGAACAGGGGCTTTGCTTATTTTGCTCAGAACTGAGGAGCAAACAAACCACCTAGGGGTGTTACACAAATGCATGCACTCCGATCAGCACCCTTGGGTGAGAAGGCCTGGGGGTGGGAGTGCGTCTGTGTCTGCGTCTGTGTCTCTGTGTGTGTCTGTGTCTGTGTCTCTGTGTGTGTCTGTGTCTGTGGGGGGTTCTCAGGTATCCTGCGGAGCTGAGCATGTGGCTGACGGCTGGAGAATGCTCCCCGGCACCCAGGCTGGCCCCTGCCGGCCCCTTGGGTGTTACAGGGCTCTCAGACAGTGGATGAGCCACAGCTTGGAAACTGAAGGAAAAGGAAGAGAAGAATTCTCGAGTCCAAGAGGGCTGGAGCCAAGGAAGGGGCTTTGAGGCAGGGCGATGGAGGCTGCCGGTGGTGCTGCAGGGGGTGGAGTGGAGGTGGGGGGTCCCCATGCCTCAGTTTCCCCAGAGTCTCCTCCCTCCTGCTCAAGGCAGGAATGGAAGTCAAGTTGGGCTTCCTGCACCTCCTGGGAACGCTCAGCTGCCCCCCACCGTGCACCAGCCCCTCCCCTCAGTGATTCAATGCAGACCCTCCCCCCTCCCTGGGCAGAGACCCTCTCTCCGCATTCCGAAAGCCAGTGAGGGGCAGTGCCCCCAGAGGCTGGATTCTGGGTGGGGGGGGCCCTGGGACCCCCCCAGCCTGAGTCCCTGTGCCCTTCCCAGTACCCGCAAACCTGGATTTGTCAGGTTGGGCACTGAAGGCCCCATGCTGAGCGGCGTCACTCGGAGAGGGTATCGATTGGTGCCAGGGGCCACCCAAACGGAAACCGGCGGGTGGCCGGGGGGAGGCTCAGGGAGCACCATCACTGGCAGTCAGGTGCCCGGGACAGGATTTGTCCTGCGCTCTTTGGATGTGCCCTCCTCACCTGAGTTTGGTTCTGCTACAAGGGACAGCACTGGACACCTTACGGCTTAGGTGCTGGGCTGGAGGGGTGGGGCGACACTGACCTCGGTGACTTCGGGAAGCCGGGCCACATCCCTAAGCCTCCGCACCCTCACCGGCACGGTGCAGTGGCTAATTTTCTGAAAGGCGGATCTGGAAGACGGGTAATGACTCAGGACAGCGCCTGCAAAGTAAGGATGAGCGTTCCCGGGAACGTGCAGGCGCCGGGTCCACGGGGAGAGCGGGTCTCAGGGCGGCCGAGGGACCGAGCTGCCAACCCACCGCCCGGCCAGGCCGGCCAGGGGGCGCCGTGCAGCCCTGCAGGTGAGCAGTTGCTGTGGGGGCGCGCGGGCGCTGGCGGCCAAGCCGAGGCGCGAGGCGGGGAGCGGGCGCCCCGAGGCTGCGCCTCGGTGCAGTGGCGGGGCTGGATTCACACATCAGACTCTCGGAAAAGCTCACATTTTCCCAGCTTTTCGCACTCAGAATCACTTCCTTTGTTCGGAGGAGGGGGTGGGGGAGGAGACGGAGGGCGAGGAGGGAGGGGCCCGCGGGTGCCGCCACCGCCCCCGCCCCCTCCCGGGGTGCGGAGCCCGATTGTCACTCAGCTCCCGCGCCGGGGGCGACGGAGGCGCCGGCGCCCGAGTCGAGTCTCCGCCGGCCACCACCCCCCTGGACCCAGCCGGCCCTGGTTTCTCCAAGCGAGCGCGCAGCGAGCCGCTGCCCAAGGCGTCGAGGCGTTGGGGACCCTGGGGCGGAACAGCTCCGGTAGCCGGGAGCGCCGCGGGCTTTGGTGACCTTGGGTGAGTCTGCCTCCATCGGCCCCCGGGACTCCCCACCGGGGACGCAGGAGCCGCCTGCAGGAAGCGCCTGGAATGCCCCCTTGGGGCAAGCGATGGGCAGGGGTCCCTGCCAGTGTTGGAGCGGGTCCGGGGATGGCTAAGAGCCAAGCTTGAGCCATGTCTCAGGTGGGTGGGCGCGGGGCAGGCGTGCGGCGCACGCAACCGGGTGGGGCGTCCACGCCCTGGCCTAATCCCAGCCTCAGCTCCGCAGACCCACGCCTGCCACACTGGCCCCAGGTGCGAAACAGGGGCGCTACCTCTTTAAAAGCGTCCGGGGCAGAGCCTCTGCCGCACCATGTGATTGCTTGAAAGGCCGGGCTGGGAGCGCTGCGGCGGGAGCCTGGAGGGCCATGAGCCACCGCCGGTGCCCGGAGCCCAGCCCTGCCCGTAGCAGCCCGGGAGCTCCGGGCTCCGGGTGCTCGCAAGTTTGGGCCCGGGCTCTGGGCCCCTCTCCTGGCCAGCAGGCAGGATGGTGAGCTCCCTGCATGGTGCTCTGTGGGCGCGGGTTGGCAGAGCCAGGCTGGGGGACCCCTGTGGGGTGTGTGTGTGTGTGTGTGTGTGTGTGTGTGTGTTGGGAGCTGTCTCACACCTGATAACACAGCCAGTGCAGGAGAGAGTGCTGCTATTTTAAGTTGCTGAATGGAACCTCTGGGGATGAGAAGGGAGGGGGCCTAGGCAGAGGAAGGGCTGGGTAGCCCCAGCAGCCTGGGCAGGCACTGGCAGTGCCAAGTGGGGCAGCCAGAACCCAGAGCACTGGGCTCCCCCCTCCTCCCAGGCCGGCCTCCCACCCCAGGCTCCCTGACCACAGGTGCCCGCCTCGTGCCCCTCCGTGCCGTTCTGCTGATGTGCCCAGCCTGTGGCCGCCATGCCGCCCTCCATCTCGGCCTTCCAGGCCGCCTACATTGGCATCGAGGTGCTCATTGCGCTGGTCTCAGTGCCAGGGAACGTGCTGGTGATCTGGGCCGTGAAGGTGAACCAGGCACTGCGGGACGCCACCTTCTGCTTCATCGTGTCACTGGCAGTGGCTGACGTGGCTGTGGGCGCCCTGGTCATCCCGCTGGCCATCCTCATCAACATTGGCCCCGAGACCTACTTCCACACCTGCCTCATGGTGGCCTGTCCTGTCCTCATCCTCACCCAGAGCTCCATCCTGGCCCTGCTGGCCATCGCCGTGGACCGCTACCTCCGCGTCAAGATTCCTCTCCGGTGAGTCCACGGCAGCCACAGGCGCTCACAGCATCCGTGCTGGCTGGCTTGAGAGGGCAAACAGTAGTGTGCACGACACCCAGACAGCGCCGTGCCCCCGCCTCTGCTCTGCCGTGCTCTGTGCTGCGGGGCCAGCCTGGGCTGAGCTGGAGAAGCAGGGAGGGGGGCTGGAAGGCTGGAGGAACACGAGCCTGGCAGTGCCCAGACCCCAGCGCTGAAGCTGCGGCCACCAGGGAACCTGGGGTGGCAGGAGAGGGGCGACTTGGAGGGGCCGCCCAGCTGGGGCAGAGTGGGTGATGAATGGCAGTGTGCTGAGCTCCGCCAGCGGCAGGGACTGGGGTCGGGGTGAGGAGCTGCTAACGGGGACACACCAGGGCCAGGAGTGCAGCCTCCGCCGGCGGTCCCAGGCTGGCTTCCTGGGGACTTGGTTCAGCTCTCCTCTCCTCCGGTGTGTCTGTGCCAGGCGGCCCCACCCTTGGGGACTGTCCTGCTGAACCCAGTAGGCTGATAACCTCTCCCCAGCTCCTACTTTGGGGATCGCTGTGGCAGGCAGGAGGCGGGGAAACGCTGCCACCTGCTCTTAACACTCGCATTCTGCAAAACCACGTGTGTCCTCGCCTGGCTCGGCAGAGGTACTGGTGCTGCCTCCAGACAGCGCTGGGGTGGGTGTCCTCACGGTGGCAGTCCTTGGCTTGGGCATTCAGACCATATGGGACTTGCCAGGCCATAATCTCATCGCCAGGCAGTGCCTGGGCCACCGAGTGCCAGCGAGGGCCTGGGCACGCTGCCCAGGACTGGCCCTGCTGGGACACTCTCAGAAGGGCACGCTGGCCCCCACTTCACATTGTTGTCACCAGTAGATTCCATTTCTACTGGGGAGCGCTGGCCATCGGCGGCACCTGCTGTCCCCAGTGTGGCTCCCGTATCTGGGACGTAGGGCCTCTGGCCTCTCCTGGCAGCCTGCCTGGGCAGGCCTGGGCACCATGGTGCTCCCTTTGCTTGACTTCCCAAGGCCTTTTTCCACACATGGTCCCCCCCCCCCCCTGGTCCTGGGAGGGAGGTGGAGCCGGTGCCGGCAGAGGGGAAGCCACGCCTCGGATGTTCTGCGGCAGGAGGCTGGGAGCCCAGCCCCGAGACCGGCCCCCACCTGCCTTCCTGATTCTCCTTGCCTGGCTGCCAGGAGCGCGTCTCTCTGCCTTGTCCCCCTCCCTCACGAGCTCCGGGTTTCTCCGCAGAGAGGGGCTGAAGACGGCTGCAAGGGGCGAAGGGCTTGCAGCCTAGGGGCCCCACGAGCTCAGCCGCAAGGGCCTTGGCGTTGCCATTAGCTCGGGTTCATTGCCAGGCCGCACAGACGAAGCTGGTCCCAGTGCATTAGCAGGGCTGGGCCTCGGAGCCCGACCATTATGCCCAAGCGTGGCTGCGTTAGGAAACTCGTGCAGATGTGAGAAGGCTGCCCGGGAAATCTGTCCGCTCGCTGCATGGGTGCCAAGGCCAGCCAAAGGCCCGGCCCTCCCGTGACAGCGGGCATGGCCGGGATGTTCCCTGCCTGCGCTGTGGGCCGGGGCCGGGGGCACTGCAGGCTCCCTGGAGCAGTGTCTCCAGGAGCTGTCTTCCGAGGGCTGAGGCAGGAGCGGCCTAGAGGCTGGCACAGCCCTGAGTGCGAATTCTGAAGAAATTTCAGCTGTGAGACCTGGGGAAAGTCACTTATTTAACCTTGAATTTCCTCACTTACAAAAGGGGACATAGTGCACTTAGCATTATGCATGATACACCATGTGCGATGTGATGTCTGTTTGTAGTATTTTTTTAGGATTTATTTATTTGAAAGGCAGAGTTACAGACAGACAGACACGCACACACACAGGGTGGGGATGGGGGAGAGAGAAAGCTGGTTCACTCCTCCAAAAGGCTGCAGTGACCAGGGCTGGGCCAGGCCAGAGCCAGGAGCCTGGAACTCCATCCGGGTTTTCCACATGGGTGGTGGCAGGGGCCCAAGTACTTGGGACAGCTTCTGCTGCTTTCCCAGGCACATTAGCATTAGGAGGCTAACGCTGGACGGGACAAGTAGAGCAGTTAGGAATCAAAACTGGCATGGCAGGTGGCAGCTTAGCCCACTGCACCACAGCACTGGCCCCCTATGTTTGTAGTTTAAAGATTTATTTATTTGATAGGCAGAGAGAGCTCGTCCGTCCACAAGTTCATTCCCTAGCTGGCTGCAGCAACTGGAACGGGGCCAGATGGAAGACAGGAACTAGGAAATCCATCTGGGTCTCTTATGTGGGCAGTAGCAATTCAAATATTTGAGCCATCATCCCACTGCTTCCCAGGCGCATTAGCAGGGAGCTATATGGGAAGAAGAGCAGTTGGGACTTTATTATTTTTAAAAAGACATTTATTTATTTGAAAGGCAGAGTTACAGAGAAAGGAGAGAGAGAGAGAGAGAGAGAGAGAGAGAGAGAGAGAGAGAGAGAGAGAGATTTTTGATCTACTGGTTCACTCGCCAAATGGCCACAATCACCAGGGTTGGGCCAGTCCAAAGCCAGGAGCTACAAGCTTCTACTGTGTCTCCCACAGGAGTGCAGGGGCCCAAGGACTTGGCCCATCCTCTGCCTGCTTTTCCAGGTGCATTAGCAGGGAGCTGGATCGGAAGTGAAGCAGCCAGGACCGAAACCAGCGCCCATATGGGATGCCGGCACTGCAGGCTGCAGCTCAGCTTCCCTTGCCACACTGCCGGGGCTTGGACTGGAGCTCTGATATGGGTGCCATTGTCCAGGTGGCTGTGCCACAACACCTGCCCCGATCGTTAATATATGGTTCAGAGTGAGGCTTAATCAGCAAGCCCTGCCTCCCCTCACACTCATGCTCTTCTACGGCTACACACATGCACACACAACATGCTCTGACATGGCGACACACACACGCATGTGCACACAGCATGCTCTTATATGGTAACACATGCACACACACACAACACATTTCCAAGCAGGTGTGCAAGTCCTTTTATGTTACACCGGGATGCGTTTTCTCTCCCCTGGCGGATTGTTGGTGCCTCAAGGACAGGGCTGGGCAGTGGCCCATTGAGTCCTGTCCTACAGGTGGTAGACCCTCAGTAACAGCTGACTTTCCAGAGTGGGCCTGGCTGCACCCCACACAGGCCTCCCGACTGGCAAACCTCTAACCTTCTTGCTGTGGACTGGACCTCCCTGGGTCCTGGCCACGGCCGCCCCCGCCAGCCCAACGTGGCTCCAGTGGCACCACCCACACCAGCAGTGCCTGCCCCACCAGGACGATGCTTTCTCCTTCATCCAAGGCTTTGCTCCTCACAGTGGGGGGTGGTCCTCGCCCAGCTCTTGGCCACTGCGGCTCTTGCCTCTCACCGCCCTGGCCCCCACAAGAAGAGCTCGCGCTCTGCCCCGTCTCTGGGTCGCTAGAGACCTTCTCAGCTGGAGGTCTAGGCCCCCTGCAGTGCAAGGCAGGTGTGGTCCTGGCTGCAGGCGCTTGTGAGGCCGTGCGGACACAGCTTCCCGCTGCGCATAAGCCACAGGACCAGGCGTGGTTTGGACAATTAACCACAAATGATGTTTCCTTCCACTCAGCAGAAAGCAGGGAGAGAAGAGGCCGTCGCATCACGTAGTGTGATCCAGTTACGATGTTTTTGGAAGGTTTATCTAATGTATTTGAAAAGCACAGTGACAGAGAGAGGAGAGACAGAAAAAGAGATCTTCCATCTGCTGGTTTCCTCCCCAGATGGCTGCAAAGGCGAGGGCTGGACCAGAAACCTGGAGCTCCTTCCGGGTCTCCCACGTGGGTGCTGAGGCTCAAGCACTTGGGCCTTCTGCTGCTGCTTTCCCAGGCACATGAGCAGGGAGTTGGATCGGAAGTGGAGCAGCTGGGACTCAAACCAGCACTCTAGTCTGGGATGCCAGCATTGTGGGCAGCTGCTTAACCTGTTGTGCCACAGCACTGGCCCAAGTTACAAAGTTTTTAAAAGAAGCTCAAATTGCTGACTCATCAGTAAAGTGCATGGGGTCATTTACATGTAGTTTGCATGTTATTTGCATAGCACCTCCGCATCCTGGGAGATCATTTCCCCCGTCCCCACAGGTCCTGGTTCCAGGGCATCTGCATGTGTGTCCCCTCATCCAGGGCTTTCTTGGTGACACTCGGGGCATAGTTGTGGAGGTGAGTGCTTACCGGCTCCCTGCCCACGCCCTCTGTGGAATGGAGGCCCCAGGGAGGGCTGGTGACGGCCAGGTGGGCTGGCTGTTTCGGAGCCACACAGAGCTGCGTTTCGTTCCGTTACAGGTGACTGCTTCACTATCCCGCAAATGAAGGGGTGGTGTTGGCGGTCTCTGGGGTTCCTCTGGCTCTCACTCTGTGACTTTTCCTGACCCTGCGGGGCTGTGCAGGGATCCTGGGCAGCTTTAGTGTTCTACGTGTTGGCTCCTGGTGGCTCTGTGCTGGGCACGACGCTGTGTTTTATGAACTTGACCTCCCTCTAGTCGAGGTTGTTGCTGTCCCATTCTGTAGACAGATCCTTGGAGCCGCTGAGGTCTGAGGCTGGGGCAGGCTTGTCAGGAGCCGAGGCAGCATGGGCTCCAGGCCTGTCTGACAGATGCCTGCAGCTAGGGAGCCCAAGTGCATCTTGCATTAGGGCAGAAGCTGTGGGGTAGGGCAGGAGTTTCCTCCTGGCTGTCAGGGGCACAGTTTTCTCTCCTGTGAGCTTTGCATGCTCAGCCCCGCCCCTGCCCTCCTGCCTTCACCCAGTGGGCAGTGGAGCCCCTGGGGGCTGTGCCTCTGTCCACAGCTGGACGCCTGCCCTGCTGGGCTGCGGAGCCGAGAAGCCTGGGAGATGAGGGTGTGTTGGCATTCACTGAACCCTCCCGGCTCTGGCTGGCCTGGGCTTTTCTTGACAATGAAGTGACCCTGGCCGGTGACTGTGGCCTCTGGGTCCCAGGTTCTTGGGGATCTCCCTCGGGAGAGATAGGAGTCTCCAGATCCTCTGTGAAAGTGTGTCAGTCATAGGCCTCAAGTGTCCAAGCGTCTGGGGTGGAGGAGGGGTGGGGAAAGCCTGGAGCCCACCTCCCACCCATGGCACTGATGAGAAGCTGAGGCCGGGGTGGGGGGTGGGGGCTCACTCAAGGTCATGGGCAGGACCTTGGCTCCCTGCCTCTGCTGTGAGAGGCCGGGCCAGGGAGAGCTCCTAGGACACTGGCCTCTCCAGGACCCAGAGGAAACAGGAGGTTCAACAGGTGGAGTCAGCCCCTTAGTGATGAGAGGTCGCTTCCTTGCTGGAGTGAGGGGCACCGCCCCGCCAGAACCTGGGCTTTCTCACAGGAGAGGCCTCTGGATTTGTTTCAGGGGCGCAGACTTCCCCAGCTGGCCTGGGCTGGCTTCCGGAAGTCTCTGAGACGCGGGGAATGGTCAGGCGGCCTCCTGGAAAGCCCCTTCCAGCCAGGGGTCAGGGGGGGCGGGGCGGCCAATGCTGATGTTCGGTATTTATTGCTGAGCGTCAAAGCCAGCGTGTTGATAATGGAAAGTATAGGAAAGAATAAGGATGATAAAGTCACCCGTTACTCCGCCACCTGCAGGGATCTAGTTAGCATTTTGAGGTTCCAGAAAATTTTCCACACACATACATATATATATATAGATACATTATTTTTACATATTGAGAGCAGCTATATATACATGGTGTTACATCCCATTTTGCTCACTCGGCATTATCAGCAGATGATCTGCTGAGACCACTCCAGGAAGTGCTTCCTGGCCACACCTGCGGCTGCTCTCAGCCTGAAGCCCCTGATGGAGGCCTCCCCGTGCTCCACGCCTGCGCCAGGTCTGTCTCTCGCCAGGTACTCGGCCTGCGTCGGCTCCTCCTTCCCGGCGACTCCGGCCCTTGCTGTCCCTCTCCCTGGGCTCAGCGAGCCCTGAAGGGCCAGGACCCCACGTGCTTCCAAATCCAAGTGTGCCCCACGCCTGGTGGCGTAGGCAGTCTGGAAACATGTTCCCAACGCACGAATCCGTGGAGCGCCTATGATTTAGGTTGTTACTGGTTTGTTAGGATTGCAAGAGACACTTCCATCATTCACAGCTGTAGGTGAAGTCACAGCCAAGTTCAGAGCCCTGGGCTGTGTCTCCTGATGAATAGCATGGCCCCTGGCTGTAAGGGTTTCTTTTCTCTTTTTTAAGTTTTTTTTTTTTTTTTTTTTTTGGACAGGCAGAGTTAGACAGTGAGAGAGACAGAGAGAAAGGTCTTCCTTCCATTGGTTCACCCCCAAAATGGCTGCTGCGGCCGGCACTGCAGCGACCTGAAGCCAGGAGCCAGGTACTTCTCTCTGGTCTCCCATGCAGGTGCAGGGCCCAAGCACTTGGGCCATCCTCCACTCACTCCCTGGCCCCAGCAGAGAGCTGGACTGGAAGAGGAGCAACTGGGACAGACAGAACCAGCACCCCAACTGGGACTAGAATCCGGGGTGCTGGCACTGCAGGCGGAGGACTAGCCTAGTGAGCCACGGCGCCTGCCTAAGATTTTATTTATTTATTTGACAGGTAGAGTTATAGACAGTGAGAGGGAGAGACAGAGAGAAAGGTCTTCCTTCCATTGGTTCACTCTCCAAATGGCCACAATGGCCGGAGCTGCGCCGATCCAAAGCCAGGAGCCAGGAGCATCTTCCTGGTCTCCTACGTGGGTGCAGGGGCCCAAGGACTTGGCCATCTTCTACTGCTTTCCCAGGCCAAAGCAGAGATCTAGTTAGCATTTTGAGGTTCAGAAGAGAAGCATCCGGGACTCGAACCGGCGCCCATATGTGATGCCGGCGCCACAGGTGGAGGATTAACCTACTGAGCCACGGAGCCGGCCCCCTGCATGCATTTTGAAGAGCCAGAGAATTTGCTTCTGGGTTGGGAGGAGGGATCTACCTGTGGGGTGGCTGTGAGAGAACAGTCAGCATGGACCCGACTCCTAGGCTGCAGATGGCACCGGCATCAACCCGGTGAGAAAGGCTGCAGGTGCTGCAGATTTGGCAAGTAACAGAAGTAGTTCAGACTGAGCTGAGTTGACTTCGGGGAGGTCTAAGGACACCTCAGTGTGGTTTTGAACATGTGGTTGGATGTCCAAGGCTGGCACTCAGGAGAGACAACCAGCCTGGGGTTACAGAGGAAGAGCCATTGGCTTGGGCATGGGGTTTAGATCCACAAAGCTGCGTGGAATCCCCAAGACAGAAAGTAAAGCTATAGCAGAGCGGGGGGACCAAGGACCGAGCCTGAGCAGCTGGGGGCTGGAGGAGGCAGCAGGGAGACTGCAGGAGAGGGCCAGACGGGGGAAGAAACCAGGGCCTTGGTACCTAATGCGGAGCGTATATGTCAGGGAGGCACGCGGGAGCACCTGCCCGAGGCCGATGCAGGATCAGGGCTGAGAATTACCCTTGGATTTAGCAGGGCTGTCGGTGACCTTGGCAGGGGCAATGCCAGCGGCGTGGTGGGGCCGAGAGCCCGGCTGGAGAAGAGCAGTGGCATGGAGGCAGGGGGTGGGGGCCGCTCTGGCTCTGTCGGGGAATTCAGCTGCGGGAGCCTGAAGCTGCGGGGCTGTGCTGTCAGCAGTGGGAGGCGGCGTTTGCTTGGGGCTGGGTTCTGCGGAGGCTGGTGTGTCTGGGGCTGACCGGTGGCCCAGGGGGCAGGGAAAGCCTCATAGTGGAGCCTGGGGAGGCTTCCTGGAGCTGTGTCCTTGGCCCTTCCTTTGGGCAGGACCTTGAGGGGCCCTCTGGTTCCATGCAACATCTGTAGGTGCCAAGTTCCTTTCTGATTGTTTCAATTTTCTGAGCGAAGAGGGAGGCAAGGTCACGACTGAGAGAGAGGATGCGGGAGGAGGGGTTGCAGAGGAACAAGCGGCACACAGCTGTTGTCTGGGGGAGGGGGAGGGGGACTGCACCCCGGGAGCCCGGCCTCCTGGGGTGCATGCAGGGCCCCCGAGGAACCTGGCGGCACGGTTGCGGGTTCATCACCAGCCGTGGGCAGCAGTTTGGGCGCGGGGGCATGGAGCAGGCAGGGAGCTCGTTCCTGCGCTGAGTCGAAAGTGCTGGAGTCCTCGTAAGATTAGGTGTCTCCTTGAGGTCAGGAAGCTGAGCTGCCGTTGTGAAATTCGGAGATCAGAGCGGAGCGAGCCAGCAGAGAGCAGGCAGCTGAGATCACAGCCCCAGAGTTCCAGGGACGAAGCAGCTCGGTCCTCTCCGGGGCAGGCTCTCAGTGGCTTCTCCACAACCCGGGGTTGCAATCCGGAGACCCCCCAGGGCCCCGGGGCTTCAGGAGGACCTTGTAGGCCTTGCAGTTCACGGTCCAGAGTTTGGAGTTTATTCTGAAGCCTCTGAGTGGCTTAAGCAGGCGATGACATAATTCAAATTACATTTTCGAAAGGCCAAAAGTCCTTAGTCAAATATTAGCAAATGAAACCCAGTGATACACGGAGGATAATACATCAGCCCCACGAGGGGTTGGCCTGCGTTTGCACGGCTGCTTTCACGTTAGGAAGATCCATCAGTGTAATCACCTGGTCTCCATGAGGTCACCCTGCCTCCCGCGCCAGCGTGGGTGGGAGCGCAGCGAGCGAGGAGGAGACCTGTCGGGACGAGCGGGGGTCGGGTGCCGCTCTGGGTTTATGTCCCAAGCCACTGTGTGGGTGGCTGTGCATCTGGGTAGCTGGGGAAGGAAGAAGAAATGTTAGGGGGAGAAGAAGTGGGGGGAGAAGAAATGGTGGGGAGGATCTGGTTGCCATTAGGGCCTGAACTGGAGGGGGCGTGCTGGCAGGGCCACTCTGTTCCGTCTCTGCACTGCCCAGCTCCTGGGACTTGTGTCTCGGCCAAGGGCTCTCTCTCGTCTCGGCCTGCTGCAGGGTGTCCCCAAACCTCACCTCCAGCTGCTCCCTGCCTGGACTCTCCCAGGGCTGCCACGGCTCGGCTTTCTCAGGCTGGGACCGTGGTGGCAAGGACCCATGGCTCCGGCTCCCTGAAGCTTCTGGAAGCTGGCAGGGCTCCAGTCAGAGCAGGATACTGTGATTTCTATGACACCTAAGGGTCCCCTGACGCCTCTCCATCCTCAGTAACCCCTGGGAGGGTCCTGTCCGGGATGCTGTCTCCAGAGCCTCATTCTTGCCCCAGAAGCCTGCGTCGCTGGCCAGGTTAGCCCCCTGCACCCCAACACTCAGGGGCCTCTCCCAGCCGCTGTGAGCTGAGCGGCCCCGTGTCGAGGAGGGACAGTCCGCAAGCAGGCAGCGGTCGAGCCCAGCCCGGCTCGCCATGTCTGCATCGCCCTGGCTGCTTGTATGCTGGCCCTTCCGCACACACAGCCTCCTGCAGCCCCGCGCGACAGTGAGCTGGCAGGGCTGGCGCGGGTGCCGACAGCCGGGCCTGGCTCCCTCCCCGCGCAGCTGCTCTCGGAGCCACAGCCGCAGTTCCCAGCTCCCACCCCCGGGACAGCAGGGCTGAGACCGCAGCTTGCAAGAACTTCTTAAAGCTCTCCTCTTTTCTTTTCAAAAGATTTCTTTATTTGAAAGGCAGAGTTACAGAGAGAGGGGAGGCAGAGACAGAGAGAGATCTTCCATCTGCTGGGTCACTCCCCAAATGGCTACATTGTCTGGGGCTGGGGCATGCTGAAGCCTGGAACTCCATCCAGGTCTCCCATGTGGGTGGCAGGGGCCCAAGCACTTGGGCCATCTTCCACTTCTTTCCCAGGAGTATTATCAGGGAGCTGGATGGGAAGTGGAGCGGCCGGAACTCGAACCGGCGCCCACATGGGATGCAGGCGCTGCAGATGGTGGCTTTACCCGCTGCACCACAGCACCAGCCCCGGTCACCTGATGTTTTTAATGATCCTCTTTCAGAGAGCGTCTCCCTCTCCTGCTTTACCTTGGTCCTGGGGCCGGCGTACCGAGGGCCGTGTTGTCTGGAAAAGATGCCTGCTTTTCTGAGGGAGGGCCTCTTGCATAAAGCAGCTTCTCCCTCCCTCCCTTCCCAGTGCTGCTGTGAGACTGGTGCATAGAGGCCCCTGCAAATGAACACGAACCAGGGTTGTTAAGTGGTCCAAAGCCCCTTGATGTTGGTTGTGTGGCCGCTGTGACCCATGGCGAGGGGGGGTCCGGGCAGAGCCGGATGATCTGCGTTCAGGGCAGAACTTGGTTCCCTCCAGCAGCCTTGCACCTTGTGGCCGGCACCTAACCTGCCCAGCTGGCGCCCGGTTGGTGGCTTACTCGGTGTCCAAGGAAGACAGGCATGACAGCATCCCCCCACACACACACACAGGAAGGAAGCCTTCACGGGGTGACGGGAGCGGCAGGTTTTTCATCTGCACCTGCAGAGGCCAGAGGCTGGGAGCAGAGAATGAATCAAAGCATTTGCCTGGGTGCAGAGGGTGGGAGGCCCAGGAGGTGGAGGTAGGGGAGGGGCTCCTGGTCTCCTAGCCCCCTAGGACACCCCCTGCTGCCTTGGAGGATGAGGGAGGGAGGTGGTGTCTGTGGAGCTCTGGGCTGGTCCACTCTCTCACCCACTCAGTGTGCCCGGGGATTGGCTGTGCTCCGTGGACTCACCTGCCAGGGTGCCTGTGTGGGGTGACCCATCAGCCCCCGTGCATGGGCTCCTGGGGCTGGAGCTGGGAGGGCCGATGGAGCAGCGCTTGACCGCAGCCCGTTCACGGTGGCTGTGCGGGGCTGGGCCGGGCTGGCTGGGAGCCAGGGCTGTGAAGGCACGAGGCTCCCACCCCCATCACGACCGGAGACTGCAGTGGTTCTGTGTGTGTGTGTGTGTGTGTGCGCGCGCGCGCGCGTGCACGTGCAGGGCGTTCCTGTGTCTCTGAGTCAGAGACAATGTTCCGGCTTCCACTCCTGTCACTCACCTGCTTGCTCACCACCCTGCTGCCCCCCCCCACCCCACCCCGGTCCCTCATTCTCCATGGTCCAGCAAATCCAACTTCCACCCAAGCAGATCTGCTTCCTGTTTGCGGCCCACCCCGTTAATCCCCCTCAGCGTGAGAACAGGGTTTACGTGTTCAAGTCCATCCAGGATACAAGTGCTGCCTTTAGGGCGCAGAACCGGGGGGGGGGGCACGGGCAGGAGGCCGGAACAGGCCCGGGCCACCCCAGCAGGAGAAACAGGCCCGGGCCACCCCAGCAGGAGGGCCCAGTCCACACCTGCCTGCCTGTGCCCCTACCAGGCACTTCTTTGCCTGCTCAGGCTTCACACAACCAAGGACTCTGATGTCCAGACTGCTGCTTCCATGTGATGTATTCATTCAGAGAGAGAGAGAGAGAGAGAAAACGCTGTTCCCCTCCTCGCCAGAACCAGTCCAACTCCTCATTCTTTCACACTCAGCTCAGATGACACCTCTTCCAGGAAGCCTGCCTGATTTTGCCTGTTGTTCCTCCTGCTCCCTGTGCTTCCTCCTTTTTTATAGATTTATTTATTATTTGAAAGGCAGAGTTACAGAGACAGAGATCTGCCCCCTGCCCGTTTATCCCCCAGATGGCCGCAATGGCCAGGGCTGGGCCAGGCCAAAGCTAGGAGCCAAGAGCTTCATCCAGGTCTCCCATGTGAGTGGCAGGGGTCCAAGCACTTGGGCCATCCTCCGCTGCTTTTCTCAGACCATTAGCAGGGGGCTGGATTAGAAGTGGAGCAGCCGGGACTCCAACCGGCACCCCCATGGATGCCAGCATCGCAGGTGGTGGTTTTACCCGCTGGGCCCCAGCGCCTCCCCCCACCTCCACCCCCATCTCCTGTGCTCCGCTCTGTGAGTTCCAGGATGGAGCCCAGGGCATGACCGAGCCCCTGGCCACAGTGGCAACTCTGGGGCAGCCAGGAGTCACCAGGCCTTAGGGCATGACCGAGCCCCTGGCCACAGTGGCGACTCTGGGGCAGCCAGGAGTGGCCAGGCCCCGTGCTGAATCCTTGACTCAGGTCATGTGACTGAAAGCCTCGCACGGCGTCCTGAGCAGCATTTGGCGCCCGTGCTGTGGTATTTCCCCAATCCCCACAGGAGGAAGCTGAGGTCCAGAGAGGCCTATCAGCTTTCTGACAGCCACACAGCTGCAGAGGTCACCAGCGCTGCTGTGTGAATCATTGGCTGGAGGAGGAAAAGACCTGACTCCAACGCTTCTTGCTGGCGATCTTGGGCAAACCACTCCCCATGTCGGGGGTGGGCCTCGGTTTCCACATCTGCAGAATGGGCAGAATCCTAAGCCCTTTCACACAGGCTTGGTGAGGCAGCGCTCTCGGGGTGAAAGGGAAGATGACGGCACTACTCGGTGCTGACCCCTCCCCCATCCCATCCCTGGCCTGCCTGCCTGCCTGGCTCTCAGGTGGCGGCGAGCTGGTGCAGGCCGAGGGGGAGAGAGGAGGTTTGGAGGCCGCTGTGCTGCAGGCCTGGCCGGGGAGCAGGCAGGAGAGCTGAGCTGATCAGCAGGAGGTGGACGGGAGCCAGGCACTGAAGGGTGGGCCGCTCGGGGCCTGTGCAGGGGTTGAGTGAGGCAGAGTCTCCTCCTGGGGCTCACGGCCATGCGGGCAGGGAGGGGTCATTCCTTGGGCCCCAGCCTGGGCTCAGTCCTCAGTCAAGGCTGGAAGCAAAACTGTTCAAGGGGGCCCCTGTGGGGAGGACCAGGAACAGGGGTGCACTGGTGCCGGCTGGCACAAGCCGACCCTGCCCCGGCCGGCACCCTCGTCGGCCAGGCTGGCCCCACTGCTCTGCTCTCAGCCTGTTTCCACGCCTGTAGATGGAAATAATCATCTCTACCTGAGGCTGGGGGAGTGGTGGGCAGGACTTCTGTGTCAGAACAAGAGGAGCCCACCCCTCGGCCACCTGCTGCTGTTGGGGGTGGGGCAGATGGGCGCCTGGTGGTGTGCCCATGCCACTGTGCTGCGGCCAGTGGTCGCGGTGGGGCTGCAGGCACGCCAGGCCTCGGGAGGTGTGCGGAGCCCTGCCCGCAGGTAAGGGCATGCTGTGTGCCTGCTGGGCCAGGCGGGCACCTCCCTTCCTGCCTCAGCTCCTCTGTGAGCCCCAGAAGGCGGCCTGGGGGAGGGCGCTTAGGTCTTGGATGGTGCCCTGGGGCCAGCACAGAGGAAGGACAGTGTGTTAGGCTTCATTTGGTCCTGCAAGGCTGCTCTCCACCCATCATCCAAAGAAACAGGATCAGAGAGGTAAGGGAACTTGGGAATTGCTCCCCAGCCAGGAAGTAGCAAAATTGGGACCGGGAATATGGCGGCCGAGGTGGACACCTCCCCACTGTCCACGTCTACATCTACAGGGAGCTGGAACTACAGACCCCGCGGATAAGGAGAGGCATCGGCGCAGGCCCCGGGACAGGGAGGGCAGCTGCTGGCGGGCACCGTCAGGCCTGGCCTGCCTGCTGCCCGGTTTCCAGCAGGCCCTGCCTGTGTTCTCCCAGCCCGGGAGCCTGCGTGGACTCATTCGCACAGCTGCCTCCCGCACAGGGCAGGGGAGCTAAATATGGAGGTGTTGTTAGCATCACCACAGCAGAAAGAATCCCACGAGGTCTGTGGAGGTGAGGGTGGTGCAGATGGGCTGGGGAGGCGGCTGGCGGGCCCTGGGTAGGAGCAGGGTGGAGCCCTGGGTGGGAGGGGAGCCCCTCTCTGGCACCGCTTCCCTGCAGAGAGACCTGGGCCCAGACTCAGAGCGGTTCAGTCTTGGCTCAAACACGTACAAGCCTTGGGCATGCTCTGGACCTCCCTGAGCCTTGATTTTCCCACCTGTAAAAAGGCAACAATAGAAGCTGGACGTGCGGGGCTGTGCTGGGGGTGGGGTAACCTCCTCCCCTTCTGTCCTCCTGTCCTGGCTGCGTGTGCCGGAGGTGCCCGCCCCCCTGGCGGGTCTGGGCAGGCTTGTAGGGACGTGCCTGCCTCTTTGCTGCATGACCCAGGACAATGCCCATCTCTTCCTGGGCCCCCTCAGTCACCCTTCCCCAACAAGGGTGGGGGGAGAGCTCTTTGTGCCAGTGGGTCCTGCTGTTCCCAGCGTGGTCCGGTGTGGGGGGGCAGTAGCCTGGGCATCTCCAGGGGGAGGCGGCAGCATCCCAGCCCCGCCCGGCTTTGCTGACTCAGCATCTGCATCAGGAAAGGCCCCCGGTTACTCAGACTCTAAGGGACCCCCGGGCCGGGAAGCCACAGTCCTGGCCCTCAAACTCCTCCTCCAGATCTCGCGGGACTGTCAGAGCAGGCAGCAGAGCCCTGGCTTGCAAATCCACAGCCCGGGCTGCTCCTGCCACTCGGCGGACGCGATTTGAAGAGTCGCGTTCTATCCCATGCGATATATTATTTATGCATCAGAATAGAAGAAGGGAAACATTTGAAAATCCCAGGAAGCAAACGAGGCCTTAGCTCTGGAGGCGGCTGACCTGGGCTGCACCTCCAACCCCAGCCACGCACTGCCCACCTGTGAGGGGGGAAGGAGGCCAAGGGGAGACTGCACCAGCAGCTCAGTGCCAGAGGGGGACCGCGAGCTCTCGGGGCAGGGGGCGGGGGGCGCTGGGCGGCTCTCGGCTCCATTTCACAGATGAGGACACCCAGGTCCTGAGGAGCAACCCAGGCACTGCTGTGCCCTACTTCTCTGGCCAAGCCGCGTGCTCTGTTGCAAATACATGGAGGCTGGGGAGGGAGGATGAGCTGTGGGCCTTGAAGTGTGGGGGCTTCCCAGTGGCCCAGCTCATCGGTGCTGGGGCCAGCCGGGGGAGGGAAGCCATTTGCCCGCCTGCCACCACCCACGAGCCCCCTGCTGCGTCCGCTCACGTGTCCGCTGCTCCTTGGGTGCAGTGGGAACCCTGCCTGGGCCTGGGCTGGCTCCCCAAGGCCGCTCCTGCTGGAGTGTGCATTTGTTTTTCCAGCTCTCAGCACTGTGCTTTGAAGTTTTCCTGAATGGTGCCTGGATTTAAGCCTTTGATTTAATCAGCCTCCTCCTCCCCCGCACACATCCTAACGGGAGATTTCCCCCCTCCAGGGTGGCAGCGGGCGTGAGTGATGGACACGTCTTTGCAGAGTGGAAGAAGGGGCTGAAATGAGTTTATTGATCCGCCCTCAGGGAAGCTGCCTTGCAGCCTGACCTGCTGTTCCCCTGTCCTAGTGAAAGGACAGGGCCCAGGCCAGCCCCAGGGCAGGAGAACAGGCTGCACCCCACCTGTGCACAGCCCGGTGAGGAGTGGGGCTGGTCCCACAGCAGGAGCGAGTGTGGTCAGACCCTTGCTAGGGCCACCTAGTTAAGTGGCTCGCCGCACCACTGGGGCTGAGTGATGGAGCCTTAGAATTGAAATCTACACAAGGCTGTGCTCTGAGGCCGCCTGGCGGGGCTGTCTGTCGTTGAGATGATGAGCGGGGAGCCGGGCAGCCTCCCTCTCACCCTGGCTCGCTCCCCCTGTATTCACATGCACATTGAAAGTGATTGCAGATGAGCTCACGCCGCCATGTTGTAGCTGTTCTCCATCCGTGCTGTTTGCTATTTGGTTCTCTTTCGTTTTTTCCCTCCTCTCTTTTTCTTTTCTACCTTTTTGGTTTTAACTGAGTATTTGGTGTGATTCCATTCCCTTCCCCAAGTATTCCTGGGTGCCTGCTGTGTGCCAGGTGCCTCGGCAGGTGCTGGCAGGACCACTGGGAACTGCCCTCGGGGTGGTCCCTGCCCTCGGGTGCTCATCCTCTGCTTTTCCTGACCCAGCCACATGGGGAGGAGGGAGGTCAGCCCTGCCACCCAGGAGAGCCAGCAGCCTGCTTCCTGCTGTGGGCTGTTCTGGAAGGGGATCTGTGTCTCACCTGCTCCACCTGCCTGAGCCTGGGTACCTCCCGCCTGCCACTGTGTCTGGGCCCCTCCTACACAGGGGACGTGTGGATGGCTCTGGAGCTGGGGTAGAAGAGGTGAGGGGGGCTTTGAGCAAATGCAGGAGGGCTGGAGGGACGGGCTCAGGGCGGGCACTCTTGCTGCAAGGCCCTGTGAGCTGCTGCCTGGGCCTGGGCGGGGGCTGGCTGGGAAGGGCTGGTTTCTGAGCCATCCTCTTCTGCCTTCCCAGGAGCATTAGCAGGGAGCTGGGTTGGACTTGAACCTGTACTCTGATATGGGGTGCTGGTGGCTTAACCCGCTGCACCGCTACTCCAGCCCCTCTCCTTGGGTTCCCTCGCTGTGGAAGGGGTTCACGTCAGATGCAGGGGAGGGCTCTGATGAGTACAAGCCGTGGCATGGAAAACCGAGGGTGCGGTGGACTCTCTGGAAAGACTCCCAGGGTGGACAGCTCTCCCTGTCCTCACTGCCTTCCCCCACACCCTGCCATCTGTTCAGGCTTCTCCAGAGCCCGGGCTGGGTGCTGGGAGCTGCAGGGGCCCAGGCCCAGGCAGGCTGGGAGGGATACCTCCCCTTGTGAGTCCAGGCTCTGGGCACTGGGGCATCCGATCTGCCTGCTGAGTCTGGGTCCCAGACTGCCTGGGTCCCAGCCCTGGCTGCTGCCCGTGGCAGCCCTGGAATCTGCACACGGTCTCCCCAGTAGAGGCCAATTTTAGTTCCTTGGTGGGTGCAGGCAGGAAGCAGCTGCCCAAGCTCATGGTTCCAGATGGGCGGAGGGAGGCTCAGAAAGGCGCAGGATATGCCCCACCCCCAAGACAGCCTCCTTGTTTAGTGCTGCCCTGAGCAAGTTCCAAACCCCACGTGCTCCCCACAGACTCAGAGGCTTTTTGAAGATTGATTGATGTATTTGAAAGAGTGACAGAGAGGGAGCGACAGAGGTCTTTCTTCTGCTGGCTCACCCATCTGGGTCTCCTGCGTGGGAGCCATCATCTGCTGTCTTCCCAGGCGCATTAGCAGGGAGCTGGATCGGAAGTGGAGCAGCTGGGACTCAATCCATTGCTCTGATATGGGATGCGGTGTGACAAGTGGCGGCATAGCCTGCTGCACCAGACTCCGATCCCAGAGTCTGCAAGATCAGGATGAACTCTGCAGCAAGGTTGGGCGAGGGCACGCAGGCTGCAAAACAGTAACAAAAGTCCCGTGTCCAAGACACACATGGCTTTGTTCATCTGTGTCCCTGCAAGGACCCACGTGTCTTCTGGTAGAATCTACCGTCCCCTGTGCCGGGCACAGTGCCCGTCCTTGCTCCTGCTCTCGGACTGCCCAGATAAGCCAAGGCGCTGGCCTTGTCCTCGCAGGGGGCGGCGAGCCCGGCTGCCACTTCGTGCCAGGGCGGAACCACGCCCGGAGAACCGTGCCTCGCCCGAGGCCCCAGGCTGCGGCCCTGGGAGCTGTGGTTTCTCCTCCCACCTCTCTGCACAGCACCCTGCATTCATTCATGTTTTTTCTTTGGTTCATTCACTCAACAGACGCGTGTTTCTCTTCCGTCCCAACCTGCTCCCCTTCCTCCTCTCTAGGGGGCACAGTGCTGGGGCGCAGTATCCTTGCTGCCCTCTGGGGAGGGTGGTTTGCCTCCCAGCCCCCACTGCAGCCTCCCCAGTGCTCGGCTCAGGTCTCTGACACATTCCAGGGGGAGGCAGCCGTGACCTGCCGGAGCTCGCCCATTCCCTCGCCATCCAGATGAGGGCACGGAAGCCCCAAAGGGGGAGGCTCTCACTGTGGTGGTGGTTCTGGATCAGAACAGGGGTCTCCCGGTTTCCACTGCCCTGCCGGCTCCCCACACACTGCCCGCTCAGGGGATTCTGTCTGCCTCTCGTAGGAGCCAGAGAGGCTGGGGAAGCTGCGTCCAATCAGCCGTGTCCCCCAGGGCCAGGCTCTCCGCTCCGCTGGTCATCCCCGGGAGGCCCCGCTGTGCCAGCTGCTCACAGGTCATGAAGTCCGGACACGGATGGGACAGGAATTTTTCTGTCTCACTGGATGAATCAGAATCTGTCACCCACAGCAGGTGGGGCCACTTGCCAATCATGGTTCTTTCACCATCCCAGCCTTACCCTGAGAGCTGCCAAGAACCAAATCTCAGAGCAGAAAGGGGCCGGGAGGGCTGGGGTCTACCCCCCGCCATTCCCTCCCCACCCTGTGCTGGGCAGGAGGAGGCTGCCCTGCCGCGTGGCCCAGGGCATCCTCCAAAGCCAGATGGGAATGGGATCCCAGGCAAGTAGACTTTGGAAAGCTGCCTCCTCCAATCAGGACCCCCACACACCACACCCCAGGCCCCACTTTGCAGCCTCTGAGCACACCCCAAGCTCTGACAGGAGACAGGAGCTGTCTCATCCCCGGGCACACGGGCAGCGTGCGTGGTGTCAGGTACCCGTGTGACCTGGGGGCTGTCACCGGGGACTCTGGCCTGGGGTATTGCATTGCACCTGCTATCTGTTCAGAGAGGAGCTCTGCTCCCTTGGCTCAGCGGGGGGGCCTCCACCATCAGGCTGAGAATCCCTTCCCGGTGGGGCCTGTGTCTCCTCTGCTCCATCCTGTGGTCAGGGGCTCCCAGTCTGAAGGAGGGGCAGGGGAGGGTGGTGACTCAGTAGAGGACAGTCTGAGTCCTGCACGGGAACTTAATTGTCTCTCCCATCGAGCTGGGAGCTAGTTTCCAAGGCCATTACACTGAGGACCTAATCAGCTTATCCGCCCAGAGCTTGGCTCCTCCTCGGTCGCCCCAGGGGTGTGGGGCTGACCCCATTTTGGGCTGTTGGTGGCTGCTGGTGCTGGAGACTGCTGGTGACCACAGGGCCTGGAGCAGCCGAGTCAGGTCAGGGTTGCTAGGCCCCACAGCCCGCCCTCTCCCCAGGGCCCCCAGCCAGACTCCCCTGGGTGATGTTACTGTTAAATATTTGGCCCCGAGAGTATGCCCAGCGCCTTTGATTGTATCTGGTTTCCTGTTCTCCTCTGGGAGGAAGCCCTCTCTGCAAGGAAGCAGTTTACTCGTCTGAAAGCCTGGCTTCCCTGGCCTGGGACCCGCGAGTTCTCAGTCCCAGTGGCCTGGAGCTCCTCTGGCAGCAGGCAGCAGGCAGGCTGGGGGCCGGAGCTGGGAACTGAGGCCCCATCTCAGGGACAGTGCCAGGCCGGGACCTTGCAAAACTGCGGGATCACCCCCTCCGCCCCCGCCCCGCCCCACCCGCCTGCTCCTTTCCCTGCCCCAGTGCCTCGGTGAGGAGCAGGTGGCAGGGACCAGGGGAGCCCCCCCACTCTGTCCTTGGCCCTGGATGTCACACACACACACACACACCTGTCCTCAGAAAGGCCATGCTGATCTTGGCCAAGCCCGCTCTGTGGATCCTCTCTCATCTCTCTTCTCTTCTAAGGTGACTCCCATTTCTGAGTCTGGGCGATTGGCCCAGGGCCTCTGGCAGGTGGGCAGAGCCTGGTGGCTGGCCCAAAGCAGGATGTCACTGCCAGTGCCTACCTGGTACCATGCCGAGGTGCTGAGATGCCACCCGGGGGGGGGGGAGGACAGTGAGGTCCCTGGGGAATTATCAACAACAGGAAGCCCCCCTAGGCAGAAGCGCAGAAGCAGGTCTGGGACAGCGGGAGGGGGGAGGGGCCTCCCTGACCCCCCAGCTCTTCTGTGGGAAGTGCAGGCCGAGGGGTCTGCCAGGACAGACAGCTTCACGACTGCACACGCCGCCTTGCCCATGCGGGCACCGGGTGTCCCCTCTGCACCTCTGTCTGGCCCTTCTCAGTGCACTAAGGGGACTCTCTGGGGGCTCCAGAGCCCAGCCCGCCCCTTCTCTATTCCCTGTCTGATGTGTCCCTGTCTGCCTAGGCCCCGTGTTCGTCACCCCGTGGCATCATGGGCTTCTCCCGTTCTGAAAGCAGGTCCTCGATGTGTCCATAGAGCCCTCCTCTGAGGCTGTGGGCAGTCGGGCCCCCCCGTGGAAGTGACCTTGAACTGTTCATGAGGCAGAGGGGCCGGGGGGAGCTGGGCACACACACGGAAGCTGCCGGGGGTGGCAGGTGGCGTCTTGGGGTGGCACCTCCAGCCAGCGGAGCCTCTGCAGGCCTCAGCGTAGGCAGGGACAGCACCGAGGCCCGGTGCTGCTGGGGACGTGTCGGTGGCTGGCTGGTGGCCTGGTGGCAGTTGGGCAGAGGCGTGTGTCACTGCAGCCCTGTGTCCCGGCAGGGAGCCGAGGCTGTCTGATGCGTCAGGGGATCCTTGGACCAGCCAGGGCTCTGTAATTGCCTCTGGGGCTAGGGCCAAGCCTTGCTAATCTGATTGTCTTTAATTGAGCAGCAGCCGCTTAGGCCTTATCTCTGCTTCTCCGAGATGTGCTCCTGGTAGTTCCTCAATCAGTTGTGTCTGAGTAAGTGGGTGTATGGGTTTGTTAGTCCATGTTTGCCTGCCTTCATTCATTCATTCAACAAATGGTTCTTGCATGGTCTCCTGGGGGTGCCGTGGTGGGCACACAGTCAGGCATCCATGCTGGTGGACTTTTGCATTCTAGTGGAGAGAAATGCAGTCAATCCACGGACGCATTCACAGGGCCGGGGAAGTATGGGCTCTAGGGAGGACACTGAACCTGGCAAGAGGCTGTTCTGGCGGGAGGTCCAGAATCTTCTCGGAGGAGGCGACATCGGAGCTGCGACCTGAGTGAGGAGAGAGCAGGTAGCGCAGTGGCCCTGAGCTGCGGGTGCCCCAGTCGCGCGTGGAGAGGAGTCTGGGCAGCATGGAGTCGCTGGCGAGTGGAGTGGGGCTCGAGGGAAGTGCAGGGCCCCTTAGGGGGAAGGGGTCCAGGAGCCTTGGGGGATGCGACTGCCCCTACATTTCCACCCTCCCCCAGAAATCTGCTGCCCCCAGCGCAGGGCCCTTGGCTCCCGAGCGAGGAGGGGCGAGATGGCGCCACCGCTGAGGGAGGTGGTTGTGTGGCTCCTTTGCTGGACTAGCTTCCCCAGGACCTCGGTGTCTGTGGGGGCTGCTCTGGCCCTCCTCCCTGAGACCCCACCCAGCGCCTGGACCTCTGCTTGGCTGGCCCCTGGGTGACTCCCGCCCTGCTGTCTCCTTGGAGAAGGAAGAGGGGGGGGCCCTGCCTGCCTGGGCTCCCAGGACCCCCTGCGTCCCTCCTTCTCTGAATTGATCTGGTTTGTTTAAGGCTTGTGTTTGGCGTCTCTGCCGCCTGTCTCCCGCCTCCAGGACAAAGGATGCTGGCAGGAGCGCCTGCTCTCTTCCGTGTTCCCAAACCAGAGCTTCGGGGCCCTGGCACCTGAAATATCTACTTCCCGAGTGAAAGGGGCGGCGCCTAGACAGCTGGTAGCCACCAGAGAACAGGCAGGCCACGTGGTCCCGGGCTCTGCCGGTGCTGGCCAGGCTTGTCTAAGCACCCCAACCACGGCTCCTGCCTCTCGCTCCAGGCCTCCGTCTCCCCGAGTGGCGGGACCGGGGCCAGTGCGGGCTTTGGACCGGGTCCCGTCTCAGCCTCGCAGCTTCTGTCTCTGCTTCTTCCGGGCTGAGAGGCCTTGGGCGTCTTGCCCTGTCTCTCTGGTTCTCAGTTGCTGGAGCTAGGAATGGGGATAAGAAAGGCACAGGAAAAGTCTAGGGGAAAGCGGAACGAACGCCATCTCGCCGCTGTCCAGCAGTTGCCCGTTATCTGAGCCCTTCTGCGGCAGCCCCGCCAGGGAGTCGGGGAGGAACCCACGGCTGCCTTGCTGTGCCCTCTTTGGACACGGGAGCTGCATGTGCACTGCACACGGTTCCACATCCCTTCTGTGGAGCCAGGCCAGCTCTTGGCAGCTCTAACTCAGCAGCAGCCCCTCTGCCATCTCTCTCCCTCTCGGGGTCCCCGCTGCCCCCAAGCTCACTAGGTGCCCCATCTTTCCATGCTGCCATCATCAATAAGAAGATACTGGCTGGCAGGCGCATTCACGCCCTGCAAACAGAGCAGTAGTCCCCTGTCCCACCTCGGTCGCTGGGGCTGGTGAGGCCTTGGCCCCAGCTTGGGAGGCACCTGCCTCCTGCCCCCACTCCGGTGCGTGCCTCTGCTTCCCTTTCCCACGTCTGGGGAGAGGTGCGTCTCTCCTGCCCTGGGCCCTTCCTGTGAGAGCCGGCCCCACCTCAGCCAAGGTCCCGGCCCCAGACCTTTCCCAGCAAGGAGAAAATAGCAAGAAAAACAGATGGGAGCTGATACCGCGCACTGCAGGGTCTGCTGGGACCGGGTTCTGGAGGAGCCCCAGGAAAGCTTTAACCCTAGGGCTCCGGGCAGTCAGGAGGGGCGAGGGGAGGGTGGGAGGAGGAGGCCCCTCCCCAGCCCAAAGCTGCCTCCTTCCCCCACCCGAGACCCTGTTGGTGTCTCCCTCCCCATCCTCCATAGGCCATGGGGACCCAGATGCAGGTCCTTGGCTGGGCGACAGCTCCTGGGGGCTCCCGGCCCACCCCTGGGTCGGGCCAGTGCCCTCCTTGGACGGCACCCAGACAGGGCCACGGTAAAACTCTCAGGCACGGGATCTTCTACACCTGAGGCCTCACAGTTGTCCTGGGGCCCTGCAGCAGGCAGCAGGGCTGCTCCCGGGGTCCCAGCACCTGGGGAGTGACTCCCTGATGCGGCAGTGAGCTGTGCTCACTCACAGCTGTGCTCACTCACCCGAGACCACACCCAGCAGGGCTGTGTCCGTGGCAAATGTGATGCCAAGGAGAAGAGTGATGGGCTGTGGGGAGTACAGGATGCCTGCCCCCCCTTTCTTCCTGCTGGGGCCCTGCTGGCCACGGGAAGCTGGAGCTGGGACCTGGCCCCACCCTCCACCTGTTGCTGGCAAGGACGCACTGTCCTCTGGTCCCTCCCCATAGATTCATGCCCAGAGTTGGCCTCCTTCTTCCTCTTCTAGATTTATTTTATTTATTGGAAAGGCAGAGTGATAGAGAAAGAGACTGAGAGACAGGAAGAAAAAGTCATCTTCCACCCTCTGGTTCACACCCCAAGTGGCCACAACAGATGGGGCTGGGCCAGGCCGAATCCAGGAGCCTGGAACTCCATCTGGGTCTCCCACGTGAATGGCAGGGGCAGAAGGACTTGGGCCATCATCCATTGCCTCCCAAGATGCCTTAGCAGGAAGCTGGATCAGAAGTGGAGCAGCCAGTACTAGAACTGGGGCTCCAGTATGGTTTGCTGGCGTCACAGCCTGCCCCACCACAACGCTAGCCCTTTCTCTTTCATTATGCATATTTATTGCCATCTACTTCAGCTGGGTCAGAAATCAAGGAGCCTGGACTCAGGCCGGCGCTCTGACGCGGGACGCGCGCATTGTGCCTGTTGTGCCACAGCGCCCCCTGCCTGCCCGGAGCTTCTTTGGTGGCGTCTGGGAGGACCTGATGGTATCTAGCAGTGAGAGCTTCGGAGCCATCCTGAGCAAAGCCAGAGAGGAGCCTCCGGGCCGCCGTGTTTGCCGAGCATCCGGTGATCCTGGAATTCTCCCAGGAGCAAGTGCACTTGGGGGCGTGGAGGGGTCAGAGCTGGGCAGAGCAGCATCAGCGGGGAGCCCCCGGAGCAGCTGCACCTGCATTGTTCCATGGGGTCCTCAGCCTGGGCAGCAGGTCTTGTCTTCCAGAGGGGGCACTGAGCTAGGGGGGGCCTTGTGCTTTGCCGTGGGGGGCATGGATGTGGCTGCTCTGCCGAGGATGGTAAACGGGTGGAATCGGCTTCCACTGCAGCTCGAGTCTAAGAAACACGCGTGAGGCACAAGGGAACGGGTCAGCTCCCAAGGTCGGGGGATTGGGGGTGCAGGGTGCCATTGTGGCCCAGTAGGGAGGGGGCAGTGCTCTGATGGGTCCCTGAGTCCCCTGGAATGATAAGGAGAGGGGGAGCAGGGTCCTGGATGTCCCTGCTGGCACTCCTCTTCCTACGGGGGACGAGGGGGTGCCTGGCTCCTCCCGCCCTCCAGATTATCCCCCTGGACTGTTGGCCAGGGCATGAAGGGCCTGCAGCAGACGGTCAGGCATTCTGGCATCCAGCCCCCGGGGGGCTCCGGAGCTGTTTGCCTGGCAGGAGGGCGCTTGTCCATCTCTGGAGGCTGCCCTGGAAAATAACAACTGGGCACGCTGTGCGGCTCCTGTGTGGGGCTGGGCAGCCCCAGCCCTTGGCACCCGCTCCAAGGCCAGCGTGCGGGCCGGGTTGGTATAAAGGGAAACGGGGAGCCCCTGAGCCTATAAAACCTGCCACCCTCATGAGGGGGAGGGCCCCTGCTGCACCCCCACCCCTTCTTGATAGGAGGCGGCTTGGATGGCCCCTCCCTTCACAAATTCTTTATCTCCCTGGAAGGACGCATTAGGGCCTGCGGTTGTCTGTTTATGCTCTGACTTTTGTGTTATCTGTCTCCCTGGGAGCTCTGGGGAGGCACAGAGAACCATGGAGCCCCTGATAGATGCTTGCTGAGCTGGTACACGACAGCCTGGAAGTTTCTAGCACACGGTAGAGGCTCAACGAACATCTGTTTTCTCTCCTGAGAATCATTCCCAGTCAGTGCAGGGTGCAGGGCTGGTTCTTCTTCTTTTAAAGGGTTATTTTATTTGTTTGAGAGGCAGAGTGGCAGAGAGAGACAGGGAGAGACGGAGAGAGGAAAAAGTCTTCCCACCCGCTAGTTCACTCACCCAATGGCCACAACAGATCGAAGCCTGGAGCCTGGAGCTGCATCCAGGTCTCCCACGTGGGTGGCAGGGACTCGAGCACTCGGGCCATCCTCCGATGCTTTCCCAGGGGCATTAGCAGGGAGCTGGGTCAGAACTGGAGCAGCCGGGACTCACACTGCTGCTCATATGAGCTGTCGGCTGCAAGCGGTGGCTTAGCCCATTGCTCCACAGCACGGACCCTACCAAGAGCGGGGTCTCCACACCAACCTTTTTGGTGAATGGGAGTAAAGATAGAGGTGGAGACGGGGCAGTGGATGGGCAGGGGTGGACGGGGCAGCGTCAACAGAAGGGGGTGCAGGCTTTGCTTAGGAGGCTGGTGTCAGCTGGCCCAAGCGGAGGGGTGGTTTGCTGATCACCTGGCCGTGTGGGGCAGTGTCAGGGTGTCAGGAAGCACTTCTGTGGGCCCCGGGCTCGTCATGGGTCTCCGTGAGGCCTCGGTTTCCTCAAATGGGCAGTTTTCACACTGCCAGAGATTTCAGAAGCCACCGGGGACGTGACAAAGCTGCGACGGGGCGGGGCGGGGCGGGGGGAGTGCCCAGCACCCGTGAACAATTTTCACTTGTGTCTTTTTCTTAAAACTCCTGATGGGGGGCCTTGGCTATTTTCAGCCATGATTTTATCACGGATCAGGGTCCCTCCCTGTGTAGGAGAAGGGAGCCAGTGCATTGTCCTGGATCCTGGTGGACGCACGCACCCCCCACCTCCACCCTACCTGCTCACCGGGGCCCAGGGAGGCTCTCCGGAGAGCTGCAGCGCCTCACTCTCTGCCCCTCGCCCGCAGGTACAAGGCAGTGGTGACGCCGCGCAGGGCAGCGGTGGCCATTGCCGGCTGCTGGATCCTCTCGCTCGTGGTGGGCCTGACGCCCATGTTCGGCTGGAACAACCTGCGGGAGGTGCAGCGAGCCTGGGCGGCCAACGGCAGCGTGGGGGAGCCGGTGATCAAGTGCGAGTTCGAGAAGGTCATCAGCATGGAGTACATGGTGTACTTCAACTTCTTCGTGTGGGTGCTGCCCCCGCTACTGCTCATGGTCCTCATCTACCTGGAGGTCTTCTACCTGATCCGCCGGCAGCTCAGCAAGAAGGCGTCGGCCTCCTCCGGAGACCCGCACAAGTACTATGGCAAGGAGCTGAAGATCGCCAAGTCGCTGGCCCTCATCCTCTTCCTCTTCGCCCTCAGCTGGCTGCCCCTGCACGTCCTGAACTGCGTCACCCTCTTCTGCCCGTCCTGCCACAAGCCCAGCATCCTCGTCTACACCGCCATCTTCCTCACGCACGGCAACTCGGCCATGAACCCCATCGTCTACGCCTTCCGCATCCACAAGTTCCGGGTCACCTTCCTCAAGATCTGGAACGACCACTTCCGCTGCCGGCCCGCACCTGCCAGCGACGAGGACCTCCCGGAAGAGAAGCCCAACGACTAGGCGCTGCCCTCTGTGTTCTTCCAGCCCAGCCGGTCCTCACCTCCCCTCCGCCCCAAGGGGCCCCTTCCCAAAGGAGTGCATCCCTGCACCCCCGGGGCTTGGAGTGGGGAGGGAACCAGCGCCCCAGGGCACGAGGAGTGTCTTGAGCCCACCCACCTGCCTGACCGTCCCAGGAGTGAGCAGGGCCCCCGTTCAAGGGCTGGGTGGGCCCTGGGGAGGCCGGGCCTGCAGAGGGGCCGTGTGGGCGGATGAGGCTGCCTGGACTTCTGCGCCAGGCAGGGGTCTGCTTGTTGGGGTGTTGGTGATGCAGGAGACGGTATGCTCTCCGGGAGGGAGGGGAGCAGCATGTGGGGAGGGGGTGTCTTGGCCTTGCTTTCTTTGCTGCTCTGCAGAAGGGGCTCAGATGCAGCTAAGGGACAGGACTCAAGGAGCCTCCATCCCCACCTCCAAGGACTCCGCCCGGGGCCGTGCCAGGTGCCAGGCTGCCGGCTCAGGATCGTACTTGGGAGAGGCAGAAAGAGTGGGTCCAAAAATCATTTCTGACCTGGGCTTTTATTCTGCACCAGCCCTTGGACTGTGGGCAGGGGTGGAGTGGTGGGTGCTGGCCTCACACAGCCACCAGGCGGCAGCACTGAGCCCTCCTTGCCCTGCACCTCGCTGGGAGGCGCCTGGCTGTGACAGCCAGATGGCATCGTGTATACTGCCCAATGGAGGGGGAACCCCAGCCATACCAACATGCTGCCTGCCCGCCCCCCGCCCCCAGGAAGACGAAGAGGGGAAGGGTCCCTGCAGGCCTGGTCGGTGCTCACCAGGGCACCTGCGGGGTGGGAAGTGTCGGGCAAGGACTGGCCGGAGACCGCCCTCAAGGAAGGTCCACTGGACCTTAAATGCCCATAGCTCAGGCTGGGGCTTTGGGACGCTCCTGACAGATGGACTCCAGGCATTTAGGGATCTGCGAAAGGCCTGGCCTGCAGCCCCTGTGCACAGCGCCTGCTAGAAGGGGTTCTAGACCCTTCTGTTGGAGGCGGGTGTGAGGCCATAAGGCTAATAAAAGACTGGACCCTGGCGGAGAGCACGTGCTATCGGGGTCGTGGGGGTGGCGGGTCGGCCTCTGGGAGAAGCAGTGGTGGGGAGGGGATGCGGAGGCTGCGGGAGCCGAGGTTCCCTCCAGGGTGTGTCTGTTGCTATGGTTACGCATCCAGGTGACAAAGCCCGAATCAGACAGCAAGAGCCTGAACATCCACGTGTCAGGAAAGTCCCCGAGACATCCAGAGCCCCCTCCCCCGGCCCCCTCCTCATGGGGACATTCGACGGTGCCCGGGCAACCCCGCCCTTCATGCTCAGAGAGGCCCCCTCCTGCTACACCACTCGCCTTTATTTGAGGGCTTCCTGCCCAGCACACAACCCTGCAGCCCTCTCCAACCCCCACACCCCCTGGGTCCCGTGCACCCTGGAAGCCTGGGACTCCAGCCTTGGTGGGGAGGGGCCAGCGGCAGCGGTAAGGACGGTCCCTTGAGCTGGGGCTGTGGACTAGGGTGCCTTGTGCCTCTGTGGAGTCAGATCCCGGGCCGGGGCTGGGGGGTCGGATCCTAAAGGCTGTGGCACCTGCTTGGAGAAGGCGCTCAGTGAGCCTGGTGCGGGCAGAGCTTGGCGCCACTGCCAGAAGTGTGTGTGGGGGGCAGGGGCAGCACCCTCTTCCCTCCCCAGGCCTCCCTCCCCAGCCTGCCCCCTGCAATTCTAGATGCTTTCTGATCCGGAGCTGCAGAACCACCCACTAGGGGAGGGGAGGCAGGGCAAGGGCTCCAGGTCCCCACTGCTCTGTGAGGATCCCCCCTGCTTAAAGTCACTCGGAGCCGGGCGTGACCAGCATTGCCCGGCCCTTCGGTGTCACGCGTGTTTCTGCACATGCATGCTAGCTGCCTGTGCCTGCACGTGTGCTCCCCTCCCCGACCCAGCAGCTCACCTGCCTCCTCCTCCCGCAGCTGCTCAGTGTGTGGCTGAGGCTGGAAGAGAACCTGCAGGTTAGAGACTGGGGGAGGATGGGGTAGGGAGGAACCAGAGGGGCTCCAGGCTATGCGGTCCTCTCCACGCCCCCACCCCACCTCACACTGGGAAAGGAGCTCAGACGGCCCCTCCTGGGACTCCCCTTCTCTGCACCCTGGGTTTGCAGCTCCCAGCAGGTGGCTTCTCCCAGACCCTCACCTTTGATCTCCAGCCGGCACTCCACGGAGGCCTCCCCCAGCGCATTGACAGCCTTGCAGGTGTAGACGCCTGAGTCAAAGGGGCTGGGCTTGCGGATCTCCAGGGTGCAGACCCCCTGGTCAGAGACGGCCCGGTACTTGGGGTCGCCCTGGATGTTCATCTTGTTCTTCATCCAGATGATCTTGGGCTGGGAGACAGGGTCAGGGCAGAGCTGGGAAGGCTGTGGCTGGGACGGGGCCATCTTTGGGGTTGGGTGGAGAGGCCTGGGGGATCCTGCCCCCCGCAGCCCGCCAGCCCCTCACCTTGGGCGATGCCCGGACACTGCAGAACAGCTGGGTGCTGTAGCCAGGTGTGGAGGTGCGGTCAGCCAGGGGCTGCGTGAATGAGGGAGCTTCTGAGAAGTCTCGCTCCACAAATCCTTTGGGTTTGGCCACAATAGCTGGGGAAGGGGAGAAAATGGGGTGGAGAGGGTCCAGGGGCACGTTAGGATGGGCCTCATTCCAGCTCATTGTGCAGCAAGGCGTGGCTGAAAGATGGAATCCAGGGAGAGGGGAACGCCTCCCAGTGGCTGAGGACAGAGAGGAGTGGGCGGGCCAGATGCGGGCTGACCTGGCGGGAGGTAGACTCAGAACCCAGCTCACCACATTTCGTGTCTATCTGTCCCTGGGGATCTGGGTGGCTTTCCTTTCTTAAACAAGAACTTCCGAGTTCTATGCAGCCCAGGCTGATATTTAAAAGGGTGCATCTGCTGGAGCCCACGCAGCCGTGGGCGAGGGAGGCCTTGGAGCACACAGGGCCACAGGGAGAAAGGCCTGGGACTTGACACGTGGTGCCTGCTGCACAGAGCCAAAGAGCACAGCAAATGCCTGAGGCTCTCTGCCCACAGGCACGTGGCCCTGCCACCAAGGTCCCCTGGGACCCAGTGACTGTGGTATTGGCAGAATAAGTGCACGGCCTCCTGCTCATTTGCATGGGTCTGCTGTGATGCATTTGTTAAAATCCATCCACTGCATCCATTACTTTCATGCCACGGCAGTGTGTACACATATGTGCATGTGTGCCTTTGTGTGTGCGTGAGGGTGTGGGTGTGTGTGTGCACGCACATGTGTGTCAGCACCAGGGAAGGGGAGGGAAGCAAATGTCCCAGGGAGCAGGCACCCAGGAGAAGGCAGAGAGACTGGAGACGCCCGGGAGGCCAGCTGCACCCACCTGCCTTCTGGATGTGGGCAAGCTCCTTGGTGACCGCGGCCGAGTCGCTGAGTCCACACAGGTTTTCAGAGAAGACCCGGAAGGAGTAGGAGTTACCGATGATGAGGTCGGAGACGGTGCAGGTGGTAGGGTGGTAGCGCTCCAGCACTGTGAACCATTGCTGCGGGGGGCGGACTGGCCGGTCACCCCCACCCCCTCCCCCGTCCTCGCCCTCCCAGCTGATGCCCCAACCTGGGGAGACTGAAGCAGCCGATTTAGACCTGGGGACCTTGAGATGGGACAGGAGGCCCCTGGGGGACCTCTCTGGGGTCCTTGGAGAATCCTCAGCCTTGTTACTCAAAGTGCGGCCGGATGCACAATCTGAGTGTCTCCTGGGGACTTCTAGCAGGGCGGGGTCTCAGCCCCTCCCAGATCGCCCCGCTGTGCCCCTGAGCAAAGCTCCCAAGTGAGTTCTCTGCACAGGAAGTTTCCAGCACTGCGGCTGCCAAGCTTGGGCAGAAGGGAACGTGGAGCCGAGAGAGGACAAGTCCCGCCCAGGGCCCCCCTCCCACTCTCCTGGAGTCCGGGTGCTGGTCCTTAGCTGACTCAGCGGGTGGGCCTTCCACTCCCTCCCCGGATCCTACCTCACCCCTGCAGCCTCACCCCTGTCTTTTTGTCCGCCTTCTGCACCGTGTAGCCCAGGAGCTCCGTGTTGCCTGTGTCCTGGGGCGGGGTCCACTCGAGGGCAGCGTTGCAGCCCCAGACATCCAACAGCTTGATGCTACTGGGCGGCCCAGGCTTCTCTGCAGGACCGGAGGGCGAAGGGTGGTCCGTGAGCACAACCTGCACCTGCCACCAAGTCCCCACACCCTGGAGTTGGCTCCTGCCACACTCCCTTAGCTGTGCTCTCCCAGCCATCAGCCCTGTGCAGGGAGGGTTGGGGAGCTCTGGTCCCCGTGAGGCAGCCTTGTCTCCCTGGCCCCGTACCGATCACCAGGATGTCGATGGCTGCCTTGGCCTCCATGCCTTCCAGCCGCACGGTGAGCTCGTAGCGACCGGAGTCAGAGCGCTGGGCCGAGCGGATGAAGAGGATGGAGTCCTGGTCCCCACTGCGCACATTCATGCGTTTGGTGTCCAGGGCCTGGCCGTTGTGTGTCCATGAGGCCTGGGGCTTGGGCTTCCCCTGACAGGAAGGAGCCCTCAGGGTGAGCACGGGCAGGGGCAGCGGCCCACACCCACCCCTGTGCCCGGGAGTCCCACTGGTCTCAGCCTCAGGTGCTGTCCTCAGCCAGGTCCCCTGGGGGCTGCCTGCCTGTCCTGGGGCTGTGCACAGTGGAGAGTGGTGGAGGCCATCCTGGTGGGTCCCAGCTAGACTCCCAGGGGACTCCGGACATTTCCCAGGCTCCAGGGACCCACCTGGAAGGGGATCTGCAGGTTGATGGCCTCTCCCACATGGCGGAGGTAGGTCTGACGGAGGTGGCGGGGGACACGGATCTTGGGGGCCTCTGCCTCGGAGCAAAGAGTCTAGGCTTAGCACAGCAGTGGGACAGCTGGTGAGGGCAGTGGCCTGCAGGAGGGCTCCTGAGTGTGCCCGGCTGCCTCCTCTCACCTCCCCCCCCGATCTAGGGGCCCAAATCCCAGTGAGGTCTTCGGGGAGTTGAGAGCCGAGAGCTGCCGTGGTGTGAACTGGTAGGCATCCCGGGCACTCCCGCGCTGCCTTGACGCTGCCAGGCTGGGATTTGCCACACAGCCCAGGCATTCCCCAACTCCGGACGGTCCTGGCGGCTTCTTGGTCTCCCCCTGGTGGGGAGCAGGTGCCGCACCTGTTGCACTGCACTCCTGGGCTAGGCGACTGAGCCTCCTGCCTGCGAAGCCAGCACCCAGCACCCAGCACCCAGCACCCAGGACCCGGCAGAGCCCAGGACTTTCCAAGCAGCCCCGGGAACCCCGTTTGCCTACTCCTCTGTCTCCAGGCCCTATTGGAAGGATTCAGATGTTTCCCTGATGCACCCCTCCCACAACCTTTCCATCTCACAGCTGGCAGGTCCTTCCTGGACTGTTCCAGCCCCCTGCCTTGGTAGGGAGTCACCTTACCATCCACCTAACCAGGGGCACCCACTGCAGCCACCAGGCAATGCCAGGGAAGCTGTCGAAGCCACTGCCCCTCCCCCTGGCTGGGTGCTGGGGCCAGGGTTGGGGCTCCTCAGGGGCAAACAGGTGGCCACAGTTGGCTGGTGGCACGCAGGGTGCGGAGGAGACAGTGAGAAGGGACAGTGTGTCTCCGAGGATTAGCTGAGCGGGCACTGGGCTCGGGAGCATCAGGCTTGGAACGCTCTTGGGGCAGCTGCAGGGTGTCAGGAATGCCTGGCAGCCCCAGGTGGCCGGGAGGGACAGCTGGGCAGGGAGGCTCCTGGACAGGGCCCCACCCTGTCCTGCCCACAAGGAGCCTGGCCGCTCCCTGCTCGTTCATGGCCTCCCCCGCCTCTTCTCTCCAGGAAATCCCCTCCTCTTCTGCCAGAGGAATTTGAGTGGAGAAGAGGGTGCTGCATCTGGCTGGTTCCTCCGATGCTAGACGGGGGAGGCTCCTCTGAGCCTGAGCTCCCCGGGGCCCTGGGGAAGGCCCAGAACCTCCTGACCGGGAGGGTTTACCTTGCACTTGCAGCCTGGAGCCAGCCCAGCCGGGCAGCTGCTGCCCCAGGAGAGCAACATCTCACCCAGACTCGGGGGCTGGGAGCGTCCTGGGGGTTGGAGAAGTGCCAGAGAAGATGCACGTGGTGGGGGGTGGGGGGACACGAAGCGCTCCCTGGGGGCCTCGAGTGCCGAGTGCCGGCATTGCCTCTGAAGGGCTGGGTGATCTCGGGGGAGATCCTGGGCCCCCAGGGGACCTGCTTGGCGTGGGTGCTCCAGCTGTGAGGATCTAAGCTCTCGAGCCCCAAGGCTGCCCTGCCTCCCAGGCCTCAGAGTTGAGGGTTTCCTTGACCCTGAACTTGACCCCTCCTGTGGCCCCGGTACCCTCTCCTCCCAGAGGCTGCCTCCAGGGTCCACCCGCACCTCTGCCAGGCACTGCCTACTCTCTGGGAGAAACGAGAGGAAGGTGGAGAAGGCTCTGGGCCACCTGCTTGCCCACATCTCTTCTCACCCTGGGGCCCTGTTCTGTCCCCAGAGACCTGAGATCAGACCCAGTGACTCACTGCCATTAAGGGACTGAAACTCGATCGGCCCTGGCAGGGGGCGGGGGCAGGACTGAGGCTAATGCACCCTGCAGATAGAAATATCAGCCGTGGGGAGAGCAGCTGGCCCCCAGTGCCCAGTGGGTGCAGCCCCTCGGCTTCTTCCCGCCAGGGCCCTCCCGCCGGTTCCAGACCTCGGAGGAGAGGCAGGAATCCGGGCCATAGGAAATGGGGGCATGGAACGAGCTTCTAGGGCCGCTGGGGGACGAAGGAGACAGGAAGAACAGAGGGTCTGGGCTCTGGGACCCCGGGAACCTGAGCTTCTTTCTGTTGGTGGGCATCGGGAAGCCCCTTCCCAGGTGCTCGGGCCACTCAGGGAAGTGGCTTCTGTGAACTCCAGAGGCCCCTCGCTGCCCAGGAAGCTGGAACCTTCTACCGGCAAGAGGTGATCAGCTGTGGCTCGTGTGTGTGTGTGTGTGTGTGTGTGTGTGTGTGTGTGAGTGAGTGTGTGGGGGTGGGGGAGGGGTGGCTGCCCGGGGCCCTCTGCTTGTTTCTCCATCACATGGAGGGGGCAAGGCAAGGAGGGGTCTTACCAATGGTCTCCATGATGTGGATGGGCTGGTCCAGCACGGCCGGGGGGCCGGCGCCCGCCAGGCTCATTGCGATCACGCGCAAGAAGAACTTGTCTCCAAGAGCCAGATTCCGCACGGTCTGCTGGGTCACCATCAGAGGCCGGGCGTTCACAGGCACCCACTCGGAGGCTGAGGGGCGGGGAGAGCGTGAGGCCTTGGCCGTGCGGCTTCCCTTCTCACTGGTCATCCGGAGAAGCTGACCCCCCTCTCTGGGCCTGTTCCCCAGCCCCAACTTCTGATTGTGCAGTGGCATCAAAGACACATTCCAGCCCTACAATTGCGGCCAGAGAGGAAGTGGCTGATGCCCAGAGAGGGCCAGGCACGTTGACGAAGTTACACAGCAAGGCAGGGGGCAGAGGCAGGGCCAGGCTGAACCTGGCTGTCAGGGCTGGGGCAGCAGCAGCAGGAATTTGGCTGGGTCTCACCACACCTCCCCTGTTTCTACTCACCATCTCTCCCTCTAACGCCCCCCCCCCAGCTCCATGGCCCCTCTCCTGCACCCCCCTCCGAGCAGGTCCTCTGCCAGCAGAGGGACCCCAGTGGGGCCTGTTGGGCAGGGGCTGGGTGCATCCCCGCCTTCTGTGAGCCCTGGTCCCGCTGCCCTCCCAAGCCCCTCTGCTGGGGTACCCCCGGCGCCCCCAGCACTCACCTCCCTCTCGGCGGAGCTCCAGCACGTAGCCCTGGATCCCCAGCTTCCCCAGCTTCTCCGGGGGCTCCCAGCTCACGGTCACAGAGCTACTGCTCACATCCTCCAAGGCCAGCCGCAGGGGGGCACTGGGGATATCTGAGTGGGAAGCCGGGGTGAGTGGAGGAGCCCCTCCTCTTCCCGCATCCCTGCCTCCCCCGACCTGCCCCTCCTCTGGTCACCTTCACTGTGGGGTGCAGGCTTAGTGGCTGTGGGGGCTTCTGCGGGGGCTTCTGAGGGGGCTTCTGCAGGGGCTGCGGGGGCCTCGGGGGCAGGCGCCTGAGAGGCAGGGTCCTGTGGCTGCGGAGGATGCCCCTCCGGGGTGGGGCCCGAGGCGTCCGCTTCTCCGGACGGCTCTGTGCTGGGCACCTTGGCAGGCTCAGACGTGGCGTCCTCTGGACCGGAGGCAGGGACCTCGGAGGCAGCTTTTCCCGTCATCGTTGGGCTGGCTGGGCTCAGGCTGCAGCGAGCAGGGCTCAGCGTGGAGGGCCTGGACCTCCAGGGTGCCTGGGCCACTCTGGTCCAGGCTTATATAGCCAGGGGCTGCCCCACCCCCGCAAATGATTCCCAGCTGTGGGGTCAGGTCAGGCGGGGGGCTGGGAGGGAGGCTTCCAGGCCAGGAATAGCTCTGGGGGAGGAACCACATGGGCCCCTTGAGGCGCGTACTACCTCGTCCATCACCCTGGCCAGGCCTCGCGGCCAGGGTGCTGCTGCCCAGTGTGGGGAGGGCGCAGATGGGTGAGCTGGGACATCACTGGGGGCCTGTGCCAGGTGTCCAGGCAGTGGAGAGAGCGTCCATCTGGGGACGGACACTGTACCAGGCTCTGTGTGTCTGCCTCTCCTGGCCACCTGTGTCAGGGCTTCTCACCTTGGGGGCTGGGTAGGGACCCTGGAACAAGCTTTCCCCTGGGGTCCACGCTGGCTTAGTCCACAGGCCCCGGCCCTCAACTCTGCCCTGTGGGGTTGAGGGAAGTGAGATGGCCAAGGGGGGCAAGAAGGGGGAGGGTCTGTGGGCTGTGCCATAGCACGGCAGGTGGGCAGGATGGACAGAAAGGGGAAGGGTGCCCAACTCCTCTTTTTAATCAGGAACCCACCCTGGCATACGGAGCCCATTCTGGTGGTAGTGGCCTTGGTCCAGTTGTGAGGGACATGTCCCATGGCCTGATGGTCTGGGAGCCTCTGGTCCACTGTCAGCCTCCCCTGGGCCCATGCTAGGCCTTAGTTCCCCATCCTGTGCAGAGAACCCTTCGTCCTGGGGGGAGGGTAACATCACAGGTGCCTCTGCAGGAAACCAGCTCTCAGAAACTTCTAGATTCTTTGAGGCAAAGGCATTCTCAGTGTGGGGAAAACGAGGCAAGTGTAGCCAAGTTTCTAGCTGTTGGGTGGTGACTTTAAAAGCTATAGAATTAAGAACATTTGGGGCCGGCTCCGGCGTAGCGGGTAAAGCCGCCGCCTGCAGTGCTGCCATCCCATATGGCCACTGGTTCGAGTCCTGGCTGCTCCACTTCCAATCCAGCTCTCTGCTATGGTCTGGGAAAGCAGTAGAAGGTGGCCCAAGTCCTTGGGCCCCTGCACCTGGGTGGGAGACCCTGAAGAAGCTCCTGGCTCCTGGCTTCGGATGGGCTCAGCTCCAGCCATTTCAGCCAACTGGGGAGTGAACCAGCTGATAAAAGATCTCTCTCTCTCTCTCTCTCTCTCTCTCTGTAACCCTGACTTTCAAGTAAAATAATAAATAATAAATAAATCTTTAAAAAAAGAACATTCACTGCCGGGGGGGGCGGAGTTTGTAGGGAAGGGAGGCAGCCCTGGTGTGGTGACATGGACGACGTGTCCACCAGGCGACCTCCTCGGCTCCATTCCCAAATGCCCGCACCTGTGCCCCTGCGGCCGCAGCAGTGACACGGAGACATAACCGAGTGTTTGTGCAACTCTAAAGTGAAATCTGGGGTACAATGAGCGAGCCTCAGCTGTACCCCATAACGTAGGTGACCGCACAGCTCTCCCGGGAGCAAAGACAGCAAGGCACGAGAAATGCAGTCCTCTGCGGTAAGGTCAGAGAGCAAGCAAGGTCAAGGTCAGCACAGAACTGGGTGGAGGTGGCCTTAGGTGAAGGGCCAGGGGCTGTGACTGTGGGGCCTTCGGAGTGCTGGAGTCTTCGCTTCCTGTCCTGAGTGGTGGCCACATAGATTTTCACTGCACGGGAATTCTTGTTTAACACATACATTCCCCGCGCCCCAGCAAGCGTTATGTCCAACCATTTCAAAACAAATACCCCTGTACTTCGTTTGGCAACACGCAGCACACACTGCCCCCTTCTTGGGGCTGGGGACACAGGAGTATGGCTGCCTCTCAACCCGGGCTGTCCTCGCTGGGACCGGCGATAGAGGGCTCGTGCCTGCTGCCTGGTGACTCAGTGCCCTGCTGGGCAGGGGGCAGGCCTCGGAGACCCGATCGCCAGCCTTGGCCTCTGAGTCTGCAGCTATAAGCAAATGTGACTAACCCGGGAGGCCCCTGAGTCAGCCCTGCAGAGCCTGGCCGGGATGGGGGAAGGGTGGCCCCAGGGGACGAGGGCTGGCTGCCCAGGAGGGCTCAAAGCCCAGGCCGTTTAAAGACCCTCGTGTGGTGGGGTGGGCAGTGGGCAGGGATTGGGCAATGCTTGGTGCCACTGGCCAGTGGTGAAATACTACGTACCCCCCACCCCCACCCCCACCCAGAGTGCTGGCCAGGTCCCTGCCTTCCTTGCCTGTAGTGGGGCGATGACCTTGGGGTCAGCTGCATCTGCCCGGCTCCAGCTGGTTCAGATTTCAAGGCCACCAGTAGGTATTTCCTTCCCAGCACCTCACACCACAGTCACAAACCACCAGGCCACCTCAAGCTCTCTCCAAGTCACAGGCGCGGCGAACATCAGGGAACGCACAGACAAGTTGTCTTCGGTTCCGGAGTGCGTGTCTGGCCCCTTTTTGGATCAAAGTCTCCCTGGGGCCCTGGAATTCAGACACCCAGGGACAGCACCTCTCCCTATAAAGGCTGGGGAAGCAGCCGTCCTCAGAGCTCAGCCCAGCCCTCCCCGCCTTCCCCCACCTGAGCCCCTGGCCAGCTGGAGTGGAGGGGCTTTGACCACTGCATGGGTGAAAGGAGCAGGGAGTGGGGGGGGCAGGAGGAGCCCAAGGACTTGGTGCAGAGCACAGCCCTGGGGACAGCCCATGGCCTCCACCCAGCGGGGCAACAGGACGTGTCAACTGCAAAGTAGTGAGCTGCCTGTCTCGGGGAGGCTCCAAGGCCTTTGCCCAGCTGCCCTGCAGAGCAGCCCAGGGAGGGAGGAGGGGGCATGGGATGACATCCGGGGCCCAGGGCTGTGCCTGGTGCTATGGTGGGCTCCCCCGCCTCCCCAGAGTGGGAAGAGATAAAGCGCTGGGGCTGAAGGGCCTGCAGGAAACCCCAAGTTTCTTTCAACAAGGAGCTTGACTGGGAGGTCTGGATGGTGATGACGCAATGCTTGAAGGCTCGGGGAAGGCCAGGGCCGGTGAAGCGGGGGCTGCTGGCATCCCCTTGGGGCTCCCCGGGCCTGGTGGAGGACACAGCGGCCTCAGCTCAGCAAGTGCTGGCCTCCCGAGCTCAGAAAGAGGGATCCAGAAGAGGGGCTGAGCTGGGCCCGTCCCACAAAGACAGACCAAGGCGGGGCCACGCGACAAGCCGCTGTGCTTTATTGAACAGCTGTGGGATTAGGAAAGGGAAGAAGGGTAGGAGACGCGATTATGTTCCTAAGAGAAGGTTTCAAGTCTGGCTTTGCAGAGGGTATAATTAGCAGGGTCACTGGGTCTTGTAGGATTTGGGGCTACGTGGTGGCGGCACTCGCCCAAATGGTGTCCTTTGGTAGGGAGGGCCGTGGGTGGGGAGTCAAAGACGCAGCCTGGGCCAGGCCTGGGGTCTGCGAGCATTTCTGCTCGTCGGCAGGCGTGTGCTGACCCGGGGTCTTTCACCATGCTGGTCCTCACGGCCCCTGCCACAGCTCTGACCACATCCCTGTCCACCACTGTCTTCTGCACAGGTTCCCAGGGAGGGAGCCAGAGGCTCGGCCGAGGACCCAGCAGTGCAGGCGATGGGGCTCCTGGCCGGCTAGCGCCCGAGGCCGACAGGCCTCCTTGGCCCCAGCTGTGTGCAGAACACGGGCTAAGGCGTGTCGAGGGCGTCCTTGATGGCGTTGGTCAGAGGGAAGCGTAGGTTCTGGCCGCAGAATGAGCCCTGGAAGTCATCCAAGTCCAGTGCCCACACCATGGCGCCGGCCAGCTGCCTGTTTTTCAGGTACCGCACCTGGCAAAGGAGGCCCACAGAGGGCAGGCTGGGTCCCCTGGGTCAGGGGCGTATGGGGGGAATGTCCTCTGCGGGCCCCTCCCCCAGGGAGGGAACAGCAGGTACCCGAGACCCACACACTGCCCCCAGCCCTGTCCTCCGTGCAGGGGACTGGATTCCGGCTGTTCCAGGCAGGGCCCCCTCCCTTGAGGAAGGTTACCTTGGCTTTGACGCTCTCCAGGTCATCGTACCCCACCCACTGGTTGCCCTTGGTAGCATAAGGCACCTGCTGGCCCAGGAGTCTATGGACTGTGGCACCGTGGAGAAAGTCACAGATCTGAGAAGAGAACAGAGCAGGGCTTGTGGCAGGAGTGGCACTGATTCAGCAGGGGACAGGGAGAAGTCACCCCAGCTCCCGCCCGATCTCTCCCAGCCCCTTGCCCCATCCTGCAGCCTCAGCTTCTGCCGCTTTGTCTAAAACAGATGCAAACCTCCCAGCGTTCCTCTATCATGTGGGTTGAGGACTGGTCCAAGGCCACACAGAGCAGCAGAGGCTGAAATGAATCAGAACCTGCCTCCTGGCCATGTGTGTTTCCTGGGCTGGGAGGAAGACCCCGCTCGCTGGCCAGGAAGGTGTCCTGGGGGCTCGGGGTAGGGAGGGGCAGGCCGTGTGTCCACACCTGCTGGCCAGTGAGTGGCAGAGGTCTCGGCTGTCCATCTCTCCCTCTGGGGGCGTGAGGTCAACTGAACATCTTTTTATTCCCAGACAAGAAAAAGTCTTATCCCCAGAGCTGCTGGTGGTGTTGGGGGCTCTCACCATCTCTTCTGACTCCCTTACCTCATAGTAGGCGAGGGTCCCTCCCTCCTTGGTGAATCGGCCTGGAAGTCCCGGCCCCGAGATGGGGGCGCCGACACCCGTCTCGGAAGAGGCCAGAGTGAAGCTCTTCCCGAAGGCAGGGATGCCCATGACCAGCTTATTGGCAGGGGCCCCCAGCTTCAAGATGTAGCCCACAGCGTAGTCCTGGATGGGGACAGAGCCGGGAGGGATGCATGGGTCAGGGAAGGTGGGCAACGACCCCTCTGCCACACAGGGGGCTGCAGGTGTCTGGTGCATCTGGGATTTCTCCATCCATCCGGGAAGTGATGGCATCAGATTCAAGTGCATTTTCTCCTTCCGTTCTCAGAGAAACCCTTTTAAGCTTAGGAAGGCATAATTGCTATTGGACAGATGCAGAACTCAGGTGCTTGGCTCAGGTTTCCCAGCAAGGGAAGAGCAGGTGGAGGCTCCTGCTCTCTCTCCAGCCTGGCCCTGCCTTCACACAGCCCACTCTGCAAGCCACACCTCCAGAACCATGGAGAATGCAGACTTGGGAGCTCCGTTGGCACATCTTTGAAATGGGCGTCTTGACCTCTCTCTTGCAGGACTGCATTGAGGGGAGAGGGTTGGTCTGTGGGCCCTGGCAGGTGGCAGGGCCTTGGGTACTCACAGTGTTGCTGAATCTGTCAGGACTGGCATCTTCCTGGCCCCGGAACAGGGGGCTGTGGTGTCCGGTGGTCCTGCGCCAGGCTCCATGGAAATCGTAGGTCATGATGCTGATAAAATCCAGGTATCTGGAAATGAGAAAAGCCCTTGGCTTCACATCCAAGGCCTCAGCAGGATGTGAGCAGAGGCAGGAGGCAGCTGATGGGCTGGCTGCTAAGTCAAGTCCCAGGCGTTCCCCAGAGCGCTGTCCTGGCTGCCGGCCCACCTGCCCTGGCACCGGCCCTGGCCCATAAGGGCACTTGAGGCAAGCGTGGGTCCCTGGGCCATGGCCCCGCACACGTCTAGGGGCTGGCCTTGGTCTCACCTGCTGCTCCAGGGCAAGCAGACTAAAAGCAGCGTGGGAAGCAGCTTAGGAGGACGGCGCAGGACCAGAGCGGTCTGAGCCGAAGACACGAGACGGTGGGAGGAGGCGTCTACAGCTCGCGGAGCACCGGAGCCAGACTGTGCCCCGTGATCTCCTGCCACCAGGCACAGGTGCATAGCCACCTCCTCCCTCCTGCCAAGGTTCATGCCAGCAGCAAGTCTGCACCCCTGCAGGATCCTAAAGAAGATCCCAAGGCCACTGCTCTGCTCCTGGGTCTCCTGGGTCCCTCTGGAGCCACCAGGCCCCTGGGCTGCCAGCTGCCACTCAGACACTGCAGGGGCCAGGGGATGGGAGGGACTGGGCCACCAGGAGAGCGGGCGGCTGAGGGGTGAGGCCGCCTTGAGCACACCTCACACTCTGGAAACCAAAGGTCTCCTTGCTGCTGTGTGGGCACTGCAAGGTCCAGCGCTCGGCCCGGCTTGGCGTCGGGGAAGCAGCCTGTGATGGCCAGCAGGGGTGTAGCTGCTCCTGCTCCCTTCCGGAGTGCATCCATAGCAACTCTCAACAGGCCAGCAACACCCCACGTGGAAAGGGAACAGCGGGCTTGATTATGCTCCATTCAGCAGACGGGGAAACTGAGGCACACGGCAGGGAAGCGACTTGTTCCAGCTCACAGGATGAGGTTCTGGAAGAACCAGGACTAGAAGCCCCGTCTCCTGCAGGGGGAGGGGGTTGGCACAGGCGTGCAGGGCGCTGTCTGCCTACCGGGAAATCTGGGTGATGTCATAGCCACTGTCGAGGGCGACCTTCCCAGCAGACACCGCGGCACTCAGCAGGAGCTGCTCTGCTCCTCCCTGGGCCTCCTTCACGAATTCGGCCTTCATTTCCTGGGGTGGGGGAGAGGCAGGTGAGCACGGATGGCCTGGGAGGCACGAGGGAGACTTCTGAGAGAGGCTGCTGGCCCTAAGCTCCTCACTGCCCTCCCCCAACGGCTGTGATCGGCAACTCTGATGGTTCGGTGGAGGTGACAAGGTGACCCATCGGGGGCCTCATCATCAGGGCCACCGTCCTTGTCCTAAAACCCGTCTGGACTGCACAGCCCCAATCCCATGCACACCATCAGCTCCCGGATGCTCCCTATCTGGAGGGACCTGCAGGACAGCGCGGCATCCCGGCGGGCCCCAGAGGCTGCTGGATCCCATTTGGCTTTCAGTACGAGCTTGGCTCTAGCCAGCTTGTGAGATCTCAAAATCACAGGATGATTTAGATGATCGCTTTGCCCCAGGGGCACCAGAGACCCTTGGGCTTCCCCCAAGTGAGCTGGGGGAGGGCCCTGTATGCGGTGCAGGCTGGGTAGCAGGTGGCATCAGTTTGGGACAGAACAGTGGATACTCCACTTGGGGGCAGTGATGAAGCCCTTTGGTCAGTGCCGACCCTCTGCCTCTCCCACTGGGACCCCCCAACCTCCCATCGTGGTCACCATGTGTATGATGTCCAGGGCAGGGCAGCCCAGGGCTCTGCAGCCAGGATGCTGCGGCTCCTCTTGCCTGTCCTCAGGAGACCATCGCAGGAGGCGGCATCTAGCCCACCCCCATCCCTGATGCCTGCCCACCTTCCCCCGCCCCTCTGATCAGCACCTTGACGAGCTTGGTGAAATGCCACCGGTCTCTCCGCGTCGGGTAGAGCCAGGCCAGGTCCAGCCCGTCGAAGCCATGGGCGCGCAGAAACGGCGGCACCGACTTGATGAACTGCCTGCGGCTCTGGGTGTTGGAGGCTATTTTGGAAAATCTAGGGCCAAAAGCACCATGTAATGTGACCAGCATGGGGGTTCTAGGTGCCCGGCCCTCTGGCAGGCTTTCCAGGGCCTGGGGAGCAGCGAGCCTGAGCCCATGCAGCTGAGGAGGGACTGGGACAGGCTCTGCCCGAGGAGGTCTGAGAGACAGCGGGAACAGAACACACAGGGGAGCAGGAGACGCTGTGTGACCCCTGGCAAGACCCTCTCCCTCTCTGGGCTCTGGTTTCTTGGCTGTACATGGGGCAGGCCCCTGATGGCCATTTAGGTCTCTGTGCCTAACCTGCCTGGGGCCCCTGGGACCCCCACTACAGCGAGTGGGGAGACTCAGGCCTCACCCTGTTGCAGCCCCCTCTGTGCCCTCTTACCTCTGAGAGCCAAAGTTCCACCCTCCCACAGACAGGAGGGTCTTCAGGTTGGGGTTCCTGTGGGACAGGGAGGGGGGAAGGCAGGGGAGAAGCGATGTGACACCCAGTGGCCCCATGGTGGGAGGCCACAGTAGGTAGAGATCTAGCTTTGGGCCAGGGGCTGGCTTAGGCCTCTGTGGTCCTCGCAGCCCTGGGATTCAGGGTCCTAAGTGGTCCCACACTTGGTGGCAGTCGCTGTCCAGTTTTGTTCCTCACAGTGGGGAAGCCAGAGTAGGGCTCCCTGGAGAGACTCCGTAGCGGGAGGGAGAGGCCCTGCCATTCCCAGGGGCCTCTGCCTCCACGCGCTCCCCAAATGCTGCCCTACTCCCACCATCATTACCCCCTCCCATTTAAGCCCACGCCTCCAGCTCTGGACCCAGAGGTAGGTTCTCTGCGCCCTTGGGCAAGACTGCCCTCCCCGGGGACCAGCCCAGCCCACCGCCGCCATCCTCCTGTCCTGGCCGGCCCCAGGCCCCACCTGGTCTTGTGCGCGTTCAGCATGCCATAGAGCGTGGCGTCGTTCCACTCCCACGTGTCAAGTTCATTGTCGCTTATGTTGGCGAAGCTGTAGATGATGTGGGTGCAGAGGAAGCGGCTGATGGCATCGGGCAAGCATCGCCCTTCCCCTTCCCGGTACTGGGACCAGTTGGTGTAGTAGCAGACCAGCTTGTAGGCAGAGCCTGAGGAGAAGGCAGGGGTGGGGCCTGGGCCCGAGGCGTCTGGGCTGAGCGCCCCTGGAGTGTGGGGGTGTGGGGGCGAGCGGAGAGGGGCTCAGGTCGTTGGCGCATGCAGAAAGTGCTTGGGACAAAGGGAGACTGTGCCTGGCACTCTGTGGGAGCAGAGCGTGGGGTGTGGATGCCAGCGAAATGAGGGCTCAGTGCAAGGCCAGGAAGCCTCCTGGAGGAGGTGGCCTTGAGGGAGAGTAGGGACCCAGCCCACGACAGACACTTGACCCTTGTGTTACAGCCTTCCTCCATCAGAGGTGTCCCTAACTCAGCCCGCAGCTGGCCAACCGGAGCCTCAGAACACAATCTCCGGCTCCCCTGAGCTGGGGTGCAGGATCACAGCAGACCGGGAAGTTCCCCATCTCCTCCACCCCTAACTCCTGCTATGGCACAGGCCGTCTCCCCTGGCCGGGCTCCCTTAGCACTCCCTCCGCTGCTGGCAAAGCTCTCACCGACCCAAGCCTTTTCATAGTGGCTATTTTGGACAGCCCCAAGCCAAATATTCAGAGCAGCGGAGACACGGATAACGTACACCCACTCATGGCATGGAGGCCTGGAAGAGCCTGGACAAGGGCTCCCACCTTGCCAGACCCCTCCCCACCTTCCCTGTGCCCTCGCCACGCCTCCCAGGACTGCAGGTGGGTGGAGGTGGGGGTGGGGGGGAGGGGCATTACTCACAGCACTGCAGCAGCACCAGGACCGCCAGGCCTGGAGGGGAAGCAAGACTGGGCAAGGGCTTCCTGCCTGTGTACCTGCCACCCCCTCCCCGCAGGATCCTAATGCGGGTCCCCCTTCTCCCCTGGCCCGGCCTCCCCGCCCCTCCCCCCACCCAGCAGGCAGGAGGCCTGGCCCTAGGGTGCAGAACCCCTAACCCCACCGGCCTTGGCCAGATCAGAGACCTGTCTGAGCCACCGTCAGGCCCATCCCGGCAGTGGCAGAGTGGGGAGTGGCCGGCCTCTGCCCGGGGCCCTGCACTGCCCTTTTAAACCCGTCTCGTCCCACCTCCGCACGCCCAGCCCAGCCCCGTTACAGGAACTGCGCTGTGTGTCAGGGGAGGTGTGAGATGAGGTCGGGGCTGGTGTGCAGGCCAGCAGGGAGGATTGAGAAAGTCTGGGGTTTTGAAAGCCCTGGGCCAGCTCTGCCTGCCGCATCCGAAGTGGCAGCCGGCCGCGGGGTGGGCTGGGAGCCACTTCCTCCTGCACCGGCCCCCGCTCCTCCTTGCCAGCCCTTTCCCAGCTTCCCTGGCAGCCTCTACCTTCAACAGCATCTACAGCCCTCGGAGCCCTCGGCCAGGGGCAGGCCAGGCCCAATCAGCTTACATAAGCCTGGGAACAAGGCTGCCATTATCTGGCCCTGCCGGACTTCCCCTCCCCCGACTTTCTCCCTGCTTCCTGCTGGTCGTGTCTAGGGAAGAGCCAGAGAGCCCTTGGTGGGGGGGATTGAGAACCCCGAGCTGAGGGCTCCCCTTGGGGTCCACACCCTTTCCTTCCGCAGTTTATGCTCTGATTATTGAAAGGCAAAGCCGGCGGGGAGGGGGCCGTTCCCAAGAGTGTTCTGAGCCCAGTGCTGCTTTGAATCCTTGTGAAACAGCAGCATGAATGGCACACGGGGTCCCCTGCAGCCCCGGAGCTCGGTCAGGTGCAGAGAAAGTACGGGAGCGAGCCAGGGCCGCAGGACTTCCCCCAGGGGCAGGGCGCAGACCCTGCTCCTCTGCCCGGATGCTTTGCAAACTCAAGCCCAGTGGCCCGGCTGCTCTTTCAATCCACCCAAGACTCCCCGCCGTCCTCAGGATGGGAGCAAAACTTGGTAAGGAGGCTCTGGCTGGCGCCCCTGCCTGTGAATCCTGAGCCCAGAGATGCAGAACGGCCCCCCTCGCAGGCTGTAACTTAGCGAGTGGGCAGAGAGAGAAAAGTTCAGGACTCCAAGAGCCATACAGGCCCTGGGCTTCTGGACAAGGTCGCTTTGTTATTTGACAGTAATGGCCGGCAACAGTGGGTGTCAGCCATGCTGGCCGGCAGCCCTCTAGGCGTGAGGGCTCTCTCTTGCTTTCTCGTCCTCTGAAGCGCTGATAATCCATCCCTTCACTGTAAGACGAGTGGCCAGGGGTGGCCTTTTGGCCCAGTGATGAAAATGCACGCATGCCTCCTGGGAGTGCCTGGGTCCTGTGCCGCACTGGCTCCGGATGACAGCTCCCTGCTCATGCCGATCCTGGGACAGCAGCCGACGATGGCTCAAGCACTTGGCTCCCAGCTTTGGCCTAGGCATTTGAGGAGTGAACCAGTGGATGGGAGCTCCACCTGCCTCTCTGTCTCTCTGCTTCTCAAATTAATTAGTTAAGCAATTTAGGGGCGGGGTTTTGGCACAGTGGTGAAGTCATGGCTTGGCGCTCATGTGCCAAGGACCTGGTTCAAGTTCCGGCTACTCCACTTCCGACCCAGCTTCCTCCTGGGAGGCAGCGGACAACGGCTCCAGTACCTGGTCCCTGCCTCACGCCGGGGAGACCCAAGGTGGGGTCCAGTTTCCTGCTTCAGCCTGGCCCAGCCCTGACTGTTGCAGACATTTGTGGCATGAACCAGTGGCTGGAAGATCTCTCTCTGTCTCTCTGTCTTTCTAACTTTCAAATTAAATGTAAGCAGATGAATAAAATTTTAAAGCGTCATTTCTTTTTTAAAGACTTATTGATTTATTTGAGAGGTAGAGTCTCAGACAGGGAAAGGAGAGACAGGGAGAGAGGTCTTCCATCTGATGGTTCACTCCCCAAATAGTTGCAATGGCCGGAGCTGGGCCAATCCACAGTCAGGAGCCAGGAGCTTCCTCTGGATCCCCTACATGAGTGCAGGGGCCCAAGCATCTGGGCCAACTTCCACTGCCTTCCCAGGCCATAGCAGAGAGCTGGATCAGAAGACGAGCAGCCAGGACACGTATCAGCGTGTCCACACAAGATGCCAATGCTGCAGCGCCGGCCCCTTAAGTATCCCTTCTAGAAAAAAAAAAAAAAAAAAAGGCACAGTGGTTTCCAGAGTCATACTCGGAGTGCTAGAGGGTGACAGCTTCTTCCTTAAAAGGTGGCTGCCTCCTTTTGTACCTGACATGATTGACAGCAATGACGCAACGGCAGCCCTGGTGCATTTGGGGCACAGAGGGAGAGACTCATTTCTGCTGGCGCTGTTACAAACTAGTTTGCATGCAAAAATTTTCACACAGCACAGGGCGTTCAGAAAACAGCCCCTATCTTCCCTGTCTTCCTTTCTAAAAGTCACCTCCTAAGCTAGGATTGGTCCACGCCTCCTTGTCCCGGGGCAGCCCACACTCAGTTTATTAATTCCACAGTCATCAAAATGACATCATCATGGCACATGGACTGGCTGAGGGTCCCAGGCTCAGTCCCTCCAGCTGCCTCTCACACCTGCACCCCACCCACGTGCGCCTTCTTTCAGGCCCTTGGACTTGCTGCCGTGGCCTGAATGTGCGACCCTCACACCCCTTCCCAACTCAGGATTTAGTCCCCAGGGTCTAATGTCAATGTCTTAGGAACTTTGTCCAATCATAGCAGAGAGGCGGAGCCTTGGTGAGTGATTACACTGGACCAGGTCGTCAGGGCAGGGCCACGTGTCGCTTCACCGGGGACCTTAGCCGGCCCAGCCCAGCCCAGCCCGTCTCTTGTCCGGTGACACCCTTGCCACCTGGGGAACAGCCAACAAGAGGTGCCTCGGTGGGATAACCGACAGAGCAGGTGCCGTCGAGCCTCAAGACTGGCGTCGAGCTCGCCTCCCTGGACAGATCAGTGCCTCCCACACTCAGCGCCTGTGGAGCAGGGAGGTTGGTGACAGGGCTCTGAGGGGAGTGGGGAGGGAGGCGGTTCCTGACCTCATGGAGCCCACGGTGTGCAGGGAGGGGGTACGTGGAACAAGAGGGCAAGGCCTGGGTCGTGGCTGCAAAACGCTCAAGAGGCGCTCTCCAGGGTCAGGAGGCCTCAGTGGGTGGTCAGGGGTCGCCTCCTGAAGACATGGGGTCTTGGTGGGGAGGCGGGGTAGGAGGGGGGGTAGTCTGGCAAAAAAGTGTGCGATCGGGGCCAGCCCTGTGGCACAGCAGATAAAGCTGCCACACGTGGCGCTGGCATCCCGTATGGACAACGGTTCAGGTTCTAGTTGCTCCACTTCTGACCCAGCTCCCTGCTAATGCACCTGGGAAAGCAGCAGGAGATGGCCCGAGTGCTTGGACCCCTGCACCCACATGGAGGACCTGGATGCAGTTCCAGGCTTCTGGTTTCCACTAGGCTCAGCCCTGCTGTTGCAGCCACTGGGGAGTGGACAAGTGGATGGTGATCAGTCTGTCCCTCTCTTTGTCACTCTGCCTTTCAAATAAAGCAATCTTTAAACATGGGAGAGGGAGAGGCAGAGGGAGAGGGAGAAGGAGAGGCAGAGAGAGAGGCAGAGGGAGAGAGAGAGGCAGAGGGAGAGGGAGGGGGAAGGGAAGGGGATGAGGCGGGGGAAGAGAGAGACTGGCTCATTAAACAGCAAACACAGCAAGTATTCAAAGGGGACAAAGACAGCCAAGGTCACTGTACTCACGATGGCAATCAGCAGTGCCCCCAGCAGTGTCCCCTCGTCCCTCAGGGCCAGCACAGCACTAACCAGGGGTGGAGTTGTTGTCAGGGAGTCCATGTTTCTGGGAAAGCACCCAGGTTTACTAACTTGGAATCAGGGTGACCTGTTATTTTGGGTTTTTCTTGCAGATGCAAGGTGTCATGGCCTCACAGCGGTCTTTGGCTGTGACTGAAGCAGGGCGACCTGGCAGACGCGGCTTCCACTGCTGTCCCTTCTTGCGGCCTGGTTCTTGCCACTGAGTCATGGATTTTACTGTACAGTTGCTTAAGAATTTTTGATCCAGCGCCACTCAATTGGTGTCTTGTTTTATTTCCATTGGCATAACAAGAGGTATTGGCAGATACAAGGACAATCTCTTTCGGTGTAGTTAGCAAGACTAGAGCCACAGATATTAAAGCTTTGCCGTGAACGCTGTCTGCAGGCTTTGCAAAGCCCACAGGCCAAGAATTGCTTTGATGTGAGAAGCAGGGATGTGAAGTCTTTATTAGTCCTATTTTCTCTAAGATTCCCACATTTGCTAACATATCCCAGCTGCCGGGAAATGAATTCCAGAAGCCATGAGCCATGCCAGGTTTTCTCCAGGATTTCACTGGTGTCCCTGCTATGAGTATGGTCTTTCTTTTTTTTTTTTTAAAGATTCATTTATTTATTTGAAAGGCAGAGTTACGGAGAAAGAGAGAGGGGGAGAGAGAGAGAGAGAGAGAGAGAGAGAGAGAGAGAGAGAGAGAGAGAGAGATCTTCCATCCACTGGTTTATTCTCCAAATGGCTAAATGGCCAGAGCTGGGCTGATCCAAAGCCAGGAGCCAGGAGCTTCTTCTGGTTCTCCCACACGGGTGCAGGGGCCCCAGCATTTGGGTCATCTTCTACTGCTTTCCCAGGCCATTAGCAGTGAGCTGGATCGGAAGTGGAGCAGCCGGGACTCGAACTGGTGCCCATATGGGATGCTGGTGCTGCAGGCAGCAGCTTAACCTGTTGCGCCACGGCACCAGCCCGAGCCTTTTTCCTGAATAGGAGGCTACTGTTTGACCAAGATTCTCTGATCACACTTGAGCAGCTTCTGGTGTGCTCCTACGCTCATCTGTGTACTGCCTTGCAAAATCCAGGAGCTGGCTAAGTCCCCTTAGCAAAGACCCCCAGAGCTGGAAATCTGCTCACCCTCAGTATCTGGTCACGGTCCTCGTCTTCCCTGTCCCCCAGGGCATGGGTCACCCTGGCCTGCATTCAGCAGGGATCCTTTCTGGTGGGCTCTGTCAGAAGCCCCCGTACTCCTGCTATTTCCTCTTGGTGATTCCCCATGCACTGGTCCTGAACCTGCTCCCGGGCTGTGAGTCACACTTGCCGGCGCCGGATTTGGAGTTGAGCCCAAAGCTCTTTGCCCCACGGCAAGAAGCTGGTGCCATGATGCCTATGCGTGCCCAGATGGCCTAAGGAAGTCTAAGTCACCGCCCTTCAACTAGTGTCACGGTGCGTGTTCTTCTTCAGCACACACCTAATTAGAAGAAATGTTTGGGGGCCGGTGCTGTGGTGCAGCAGATTAACACCCTGGCCTGAAGTGCTGGCATCCCATATGGGTGCCAGTTCGAGTCCTGGCTGCTCCACTTCTGATCCAGCTCTCTGCTATGGCCTGGGATAGCAGTAGAAGATGGCCCAAGTCCTTGGGTCCCTGCACCCGCATGGGAGACCCAGAGAAGCTCCTGGCTCCTGGCTTTGGATCGGCACAGTTCCAGCTGATGCGGCCAACTGGGGAGTGAACCAGTGAATGGAAGACCTCTCTCTCTCTCTCTCTCTCTCTCTCTCTCTGCCTCTCCTCTATCTGTGTAACGTTGGCTTTCAAATAAAAATAAATAACTCTTTTTTAAAAGAGAGAAATGTTTGGCAAGGCTAATACCCAGTGCTATTCTTGTAAGAAAAGGGACAACGTCTCACCGAATCTCTGGAACTAAACTACAGGACCCTAAGCATTGATCCCATCTGGAGGTGGATAAGCTGTATCGATTGATCAGTTATTGTATTCTCCCCCCCCTTAAAATTTCTTCAAAGATTTGTTTATTTAAAGGCAGAGTTACAGAGAGAGAGGGAGAGAAAAAGATACCTTCCATCCACCAATTCATTGGAGCCCGGAGCCAGCAACTCTGCCCGCTGCAGCCTTCCCAGGCACGTTAGCTGGGAAGTGAATCAGAAGTGGAGCAGCCGGGACTCAAGCTGGAGCCCATACTGGATGCCGGCATTGCAGGCAGCGGCTTAACGTGTGACACCACATGGCTACCCGTATCCCAGCACCCGGTTCAAGTCCCCGCTCCTCGGCCTGCCATCCATCTCCCTGCTGGAAGGCAGCTGTGTGGACGTCAGGGGAGTGAACCAGCGGATGGAAGATCTCTGCCTTCCAAATAAACGCTTTCGATTTAAAAAAGAAGAGAAAAAAGGTTCAGCGTGCTGTAGACGTGCACATACAACTAACAATAAGTTTTTAAAATAAGTTTTATTTATTTGAAAGGAAGAGAGAGAGAGAGAGAGAGAGATTGATTCACTCCCCCCCCCCCCCCCCAAAAGTCCCAACAACTGGGACTGAGCCAGGCTGAAGCCAGCAGCCAGGAACTCAGTCTAAGTCTCCCGCACGGCTGGCAGGGACCCGACTTGAGCCAGCACCTGCTGCCCCCTAGGGTGCACGTGGGCAGGATGCTGGGATCAGGAGCGGAGCCAGGACTTGAACCCAGGCGCTGTGAGGAGGGATGTGGGTGTCCCAGGTGGTGTTTCAACCGCTAGACCAAACACCCTCCTGTCGTTAAGTTTTTTAGATTGATCACATGTTCAAGTGGATATATTGGGTTCTATTAAATATCTCATTAACATTTTAAAAAAGTTTTCCCCAGTTTGTATAGGTGTAATCTGTTAAACTGAGGATGAGAAATAAGAAGAAAAGCCATCTGTTGTGTTGATGAGAACAAGGCATGAGCCACAGTGACGCCAGCTCCTCTTTGTGTTCCTTGATCCTGGGGTCGCAGTCTACTTCTTCACAGGTGTATGCTTGTGTCAGTCTCTGGCTGAACTCGGCCCTTACAGCAGGAAAGTAGCCACGCACAGTAGTCACCCGTGAGCATGACCGAGCCCCAGTAACACTCCCCACGACGAGCGCGACAGCGAGTTGCAGTCGCCCGGCAGCCACAGTTTACCGAGTGTTGTTCTAGAGCCTGGACCAAAGCCACTCCCGAGACCGTGTCTGCGTCGCTCGGCCCAGTCTGCCAGGTCAAGCCCTGCGCTCCGGCCTTTCCTGTCGGCCCTCTGCCGTCTCCCCCAGCGGGTGAGCGCCGAATCTGGAGCTGCAGCAGGGCCTTTATCTGCAGCTGTAGGGAAAGAGACCTAGCCTCTGTGTCTGCTAAGGTGAAGAGGTCAGGTTCATGACCAGGACCGGGAAAGGGGGGCTTTCACCGCGGTGCAGGGGGAGTGCGCTGGGAGAGTGAGGCACCAGCAGCCCCCCCGGCCCGTGCTCTGGCACAGGCAGAAGATTGTAACCAGCGGAGGAGCACCTCCAAACACGGAGACAAGTCTAAAATAAACAAACGCGCTGGCGATCTCCACATCAACTCTAGATACGAGAAGGTGTCTTTCAGAAGTGACATGGAATCCTTGAAATATTCCAGTTAATGCGTGTTACTTCTAAGTGCTTAACCTAGCAAAGCTGAAGATTTCTTCATTGTAAATAAGAATAAATAGGATGACTCTTACAAATGAGCTAGTCAAACTGAAATTTTTTTATTATTTACCCTTTATAAGGTAGAAGAATAAATCTTTGTATTACCCATGGTCATAACATTTTTAAAAAATCCATACTTTTCGGGGCCAGTGCTGTGTAAAGCCACCGCCTGAAGTGCCAGCATCCCATATGGGTGCCGGTTCGAGTCCCGGCTGCTCCACTTCCAATCTACCTCTCTGTTATGACCTGGGAAAGCAGTAGAAGCTGACCCAAATGCTGGGGCCCCTGCACCCGTGTGGGAGAACCAGAAGAAGCTCCTGGCTCCTGGCTTTGGATCAGCCCAGCTCTGGCCATTGCAGCCATTTGGGGAGTGAACCAGTGGATGGAAGACCTCTTTCTCTCTGCCTCTCTTTCTTTCTCTGTGTAACTCTGACTTTCAAATAAATAAATAAATATTTTTTTAAAAAAAAATCCATACTTTTCTATGAAAGACATCTTTTTATTTTATTTATTTATTTATTTTGACAGGCAGACTGGACAGTGAGAGAGAGAGAGACAGAGAGAAAGGTCTTCCTTTTCCGTTGCTTCACCCCCCAGTTGCTGCTGCGGCTGGCGCACCGCACTGATCTGAAGCCAGGAGCCGGGTGCTTCTCCTGGTCTCCCATAGGGTGCAGGGCCCAAGCACTTGGGCCATCCTCCACTGCACTCCCGGGATACAGCAGAGAGCTGGCCTGGAAGAGGGGCAACCGGGACAGAATCTTTCGCCCCGACCGGGACTAGAACCTGGAGTGCTGGTGCTGCAGGCGGAGGATTAGCCTAGTGAGCTGCGGCACTGGCCCTGAAAGACATGTTAAAGTCCTACCTTTCTGAATATGGAGTGTGATTTTGGAGAAGGTAAAATTTGAGGTGCGAGAGGATACAGCTACCTGAAGGCAAGAAACAGTTGCAAACGTTATTTTAAAAAGCTCACAGCAGTAAGTAACGATAATTATTCCCAACATGGACATTCTTGGTAAGGTGTAAAGATATTCCAAAAGCCTAGAAAATTAGCAGAATGTGCTGATGATACAAAGGGACTCCTGTTTGGGAAGAGTTAAACTGGTTCTTCAAGCGGAATCCTAGTTTGACTCTGCGTATATCACCGGCACAGCAATTTGCAGTAGAGAATGTAATCCTAATGAAAAATTCGTTTATATCGAGCCAACTTTATTAAAACAATTTAACACATGTCATTCTCCTTTCAGACTCATTATTTGCAGCTATTTTAAACCCACGAAAATAGCATTTATTTCTTCTCAGACCATCTAAACTTACAGCACACGCTTCAAGTTTGTCTTTTTTTTTAAAACGATTTATTTTTGTTTATTTGAAAGGCAGAGATAGAGAGAGAAGATCGATCTTCATCTGCTGAGTTACTCCCCTAATGGCCACAATGGCCAGGGCTGAGCCCAGCTGAAGCCAGGAGCTTCTTCCAGGTCTCCTACATGTGTGCAGGGGCACAAGTCCTTGGTCCATCCTCCACCACTCTCCCAGGCTCGTTAGCAAGGAGCTGGATTGGAAGTGGAGCAGCCAGGACTCAAACCAGTGCCTACGTGGGGTGCAAACGTTGCAGGTGGTGGCTTAGCCCGCTGTAGACAATGCTGGCCCCAAGTTTGTCTTTTGCTTGCAATACCTTCTTTTAGGTTTTGGCATACCAAGAAATGTTTTTAATTTAAGGTAAATTTACTCTTTCCTTCCCCACAACAAAACATCACTTATCTAACGTATGTGTTTCTCCATTGTCATGGACACTTTGCATCATTCTTTAAAACCTTCAGCCATGCTTGAACAAAACCCACAGGAGATTGTACAAGCTCTTCACCTGCGCCCAGCGGCTATGCTACACTGTGTTAAACAGCAACGTTACATTTTAACGTAAGTTATCTTACTTATTTATTTTTCATTTTGTTCAACAGAGAGAAAGCTACACAGACAGGCAACTCTCAACCTGTGGTTTACCCCCCAGTCGCCTACAACAGCCAGTGCTGGGCCAGGCCAAAGCGAGGAGCCAGGAACTCAATCCTGGTCTCCCATGTGGGTGGCAGGGCCCAGGCTGGGGCCATCACCACTGCCTCCCAGGGTGCACATTAGTAGGAAGCTGGATTGGAAGCCTGAACATGGAGCTGGCAGCCCAGCTCGGGATGTGGGCATCCCGGGGCGGCTGTGCAATCACCACTCGGAACATCAGCCTGCAGCAGGGGCACTTTAAAATCATGTAGTTCAAGTACTCAGAGATTATTTATTATTCACTCAAATTAATGTTAGCTTAAGGTCTTAAAGTTGACTAAAGATTTGGCAATTACACTTCAAGTTGGCACATTAAGTCTGTGTGATTTTTAGCATTATAAAATAATTTTTATGAAGACATCAGTTATTATCATTCATATATCTTACGATTTCACACTCTCAAACAAATTAGTGTTTGTTTATCTGACAAGCAAAAACAGTAGAGGAAATTTAGGCAATTCAAAATAATTGAGCTTTTCATAGAAAATAAAGCCGCCTTGCATAAATTAGAGCGTCGTGCTCACATTATTTTTAAAATGGTCATAAAATCAAGGAAAAAGCATAATGCTGTTTTTAAAACAAAATTATGAAATCAGTTTAATTTTTCCAAATAATCATCTTGATTAGAATGTTATGTATTTTTTTCTCATAGAATTATGTATTAGTTATGAAAACCTTAAACTTGTTCAACAGTCACGTATTGCCTCTTATTTTGTAACCTGGTAACCAGATCATTAATTAAACTCACAATCAAAGGCTTTTTTTTCTTTTTTAATTCAAATTACAGTTTTAGCAAAAAAAAAAAATTCCATGTCAATAGATTTGAATCATGAAAGTGGACAAATGGGTGGGTGCTGTGGCCTAGTGGGTAAAGCTGCCACCTGCAGTGCCGGCATCCCATATGGGCGCTGGTTCGAGTCCTGGCTGCTCCACTTCCCAACCAGCTCCCTGCTGATGTATCTGGGAAAGCAGTGGAAATGGCCCAAGTGCTGGGCCCCTGCACCCATGTGGGAGACCTGGAAAAAGCTCCTGGCTCCTGGCTTCAGTGTGGCCCAGCCCTGGCCCTTATGGCCATCTAGGGAGTGAACCAGAGGCTGGACGATTTCTCTCTATCTCTCTACTTCTGTTTCTCCCTCTCTCTCTGTAACTCTGCCTTTCAAATAAATAAAACAGGTCTTTTTTTGAAACAGAATGTGGACAAATGTTTCAGTACTCTGAATTTTTCATATGTTTGCAATGACTTACAGGACAATATTGACTTCAGAAGGAAGACATTCAGAGCAGGAGCTCATTCTATTGGATTTGAAAACATTTGATAATCTGGGATACAGATTCCTTCCAGAAGTTGGTAAACTATATCAATTTGTTTGTTCAAAAAAATTTTTTTTGCATTTATTAGGCAATGTCCTCACCTCCTGTCTGAGTTAAGGAGCAATTGGGAAGGAGAAGCTGAGTCTGAGGTTGAAACAAGCGCGTGGCATCCAGCAGGCCAGGCAGGGACCCGCGTCGTGGCACAGGGAGCCAAGCTGCCCTTGTGACGCTGGCGTCCGTCACCGGAGCTCCCCAGTCCTGGGCACTCTGCTCCCTGATAATGCAGCTGGGAACACGGCAGAAGATGGCCCAAGGACTTGGGCCCTGCCACCCAGGTGGGAGACCCGAATGGAGCTCCTGGCTCCTGCCTTTAGCCTGACCCAGCCCTGGCAGCTGTGGCCATCTGGGGAGTGACCCAGTGGATGGAAGACCTCTCTCTGTCTCTCCCACTGTCGCTGTCACTTTGCCTTTCAAACAAATAAGTAAATTAGAAAAGAAACATAAAGGCCATCAGCTAAGATCTAATTAAGCACCACTGGGTCTGGGGGGAAGCATTTTTGTTTGAAAATCCGAGCATCTGGAGATTTTCCCTCTGAGTTGGGCGGAGCAATCTCCTTTAAACGTCCCTGTCCCTTACGATAGCGACACGCTGCCCCTTTGCACCCTGAGGTTAACATTTTCGAAGATGTCACTTTTGAGTCATTTAATTATCTAGAGAAGTTAGAGAGAAGCTGATCTGTTTCCTTTCATCTTTGATGTGTTACCAGTGTTTGGGGTGGAGCCTTTGGGAGGCCGGGGTGGGGGCACTGCCCCCCGATGGCCTTAGAGGCTTTATAAGAAGAGCCTCAAGTCAGCGAGCTTGCGCTCTTGCACCACGTGACCCCGTGCCACATCAGGGGTGTGCACCAGCCATAAGGGTCTCGCCAGATGCGCCTGACTCTGCACCTCTCAGGTTCCAGAACCGTGAGCTGAATAGACCGTTATTCTTCATAAACTACCCAGGCGTGGGCCTTTGGCGTAGCTGTTAAGAAAATAGTTAAGGCACCAACCTGTGGTGTAGCAGGTTGAGCCTCTGCCTGGGGCGCTTGTTTGAATCCCAGCTGCTCCACTTCTGATCTAGCCCTCTGCTATGGCCTGGGAAAACAGTAGAAGATGGCCCATCTTCTACTGTACCCATGTGGGAGACCCGGAAGAAGCTCCTGGCTTGAGATCGGCGCAGCTCCGGCCATTGCGGCCATGTGGGACATGAGCAGAGACTGTCTTCTCCATGGACAACCGGGAAGCAGAGAGCAGGTGGCTGACAGCAGAGCCTGGCCTTGAGCCTGCCCTCCCTCCCCACCCCCTCGCATGGCCCAGGGCAGAGCTGGGGGCACGGACCGTGAGCACTCACCCCACAGCCACTTTCCTCCTGCTAAGTGGGGGCGCCGAGAGCCAGGATGTCTGTGATGCATTGAGAGAAAGCGCCAGCTCCCCTAACGAGAGCAAACCCCAGGGTGGGACTGCCCAGGCTGGCCCTGGAAGAATTCCCACGTGGAGCTCCTGATCCCCACTCTGACCTCCGGATTCACCAAGACACACCTTTCCGCGAGAGATGGTCACGAGGCAGCCTTGGGGACACACTCATCCCTTGAGGGTCAGGTCCTGGAGGTGGCCCAGCCCTCCCTCTGCAAAGCACAGCCTGAGCCAAGGTGTTAGAATAGGACCAGAGTGGGTTCTCAGGCCGACGTGGGACAAGCACACAAGGCCAATGTGTCCTCTGCTTCCGCATCAGAGCCCCAGAGGCAAAGGCCGGCTCCCAGCTGCCTGCGGCCAGGCCCCTGCGCTCTGGTTATTCATCAAGCTCTGACCTTTTCCCAGTGACTGGAGCTGGGCACCTCTTCCTCGAGGTGCTGGTGCGGGAGCGCCCCACCCTGCAGGCATGCCCTGGCTCACCTTGGGGGCCCCTGCGGAGCGAGAGCGTCACAGTCACACTACAGCCCTATCGATTGCATGCGCTCACTGCTCGGTGACAGCATTGCGTTACCACCGGAGCCCAGGAGTCTTCTGGCTGAAGAAGTGCCTCACCCCACGGATCCACCCGCTGGCTGCCAAGTGCTCCTCACGCATCACGCCCGTCCCGGGGCACAGCTGTTGGCCTCGTTCCCACCTGATGGAGGGGGAGCAGAGTGCCCAGGGTCGCACAACCCGACTCAGCTCCTTCAACAGGGAGCGCGGGGGCTGAGACAGGCCTCGTGGGGAGAAGGGGGAGCGAGAGGAAGGGGACAGAGCCACCAGGGTGGGTGGCTGTGCAGAGACACTGTCGGACAATAGAACCCGAGTTGAGATCAGCACTGTCCCAGATAACAGGAGCAGGCCAGCCAAGGAGGGAAGTCAGGAGCTAACTATAGACTGAGGCCCATGCCGGTGAGGACCCAGGCGTCCCCTCCCTGGGGTGATTTTCCATCCTGCTCATTGTTCCCTGCACTGACTCCAGTCTAAACCGAAATGTGGGACAGGACAGCGAGGGCCCCATAGCCAGAGAGTGTGTCCAGCTCTGTGGCCGGTTTTAGAGGAGAGAGGAACTACGCCAGGTGGTGCTGGGAAGCCAAAGGAGCAAGGCGGGCAGCGGGTGAATCCCTGGACACTTAGGTGCGGGAGGAGCAGAGTTCCTGGGAGCCGGCCAGCGGAGAGGCCACCCTGAACCATTCTCTCCGATGTGGAACCCGTGGTGGGTGGCCCGTCCTGGATCTGCTGAGTGGTGGGAGAGTGGGGCAGAAGGCCCTGCTGCAGCTGGGATAGTCGGGGGGCCTCTCTGAGAGCTGACCTTGGGGGCCCCAGGGATCAGCCCCAGGAAGTGGAGAGATGGCCTAGCAGGGAATCCCACGTGCAGATCCCAGAGGTGAGAAGGAGCTTGAGATCTTTTTAAAAGAGAGAAGCAAGCAGGCACACAGGCCAGAGTGGCCAGAGAGGACTGAGCTCGGGGGGAGAGGCAGGGTCTGGGCGTGTGCGGGGGTCTTGTTCTACACGCAGCTAGAAACCCGTGCGTGCTTCTGCAGGGGCTCGGAGGGCGCACGTCCTGAGAAGCCCCCCTCACCACTCTGCAGAGAGCAGACCCAGAGCAGGGCAAGTGGGGACAGGCGTTGTGGTCCAGCTGCTTGGGTACCCACAGCCGTCCTGCAGTGCCTGGGATGGGATCCCACCCCTTCTCCCATCCAGCTTCCTGCCAATTGCCTGGGAGGCAGCAGATGATGGCCCGAGTACTCAGGTCCCTGCTGTCCATATGGAGACCTGGCTGGAGTTCCTGGCTCCTGGCTTCTGCCTGGTCCAGCCCTGGCTGTTGCAGAGTGAATCAGCAGATGGAAGATGTCTCTCTCTGTCTCCATCGCTCTGTCCTTGAAATAAATTGGGCCAGCACACCTGTGTATCTGGAGCGCACAGCTGGTCTCTGGGCTGGAGATAGGAAAATGCAGGGGTCATAGCAGGAAGATGTTAGCTAAAGCCGGGGGAATAGATGAAGTCCCACAGGAGACATGGGCAGGGGGCTATGTGCAACGCTGCAGCACCCACCGGCCAGGTGCGGATGGGGAGCCTGCGGCTGCTCCACTCAGCCTAACTCTGCAGAGCCCGTGGGCCCAGCTGCACCTGCCCAGGGACTGGAATCCGAAGGGCAGTGTGGCCTTTGCCCTTGAGGACCACAGCGGATGCAAGAGGCAGCGGTAGGAGCCAGTCATTGTAACATGTGTGACAAAGTAGTTACAGGGACGGCCCCAGGACAAGGAACTAGAACTGTCTGCAGGCCCACGTCCTGGAAGCTGGGGGCCTCCGAGGCAAAGAGAGAAACAGAGCAGACGCTGGGGGCTGTTCTGGACCTGACGTCCTGGCTGGAGATCCCCGATGACCCCATGATCCTCTCCCCCGCCCCCGTACTCCCTGAGTCAGCCTGCAGGTTTCCCATACAGTCCATCTCCCCCCTAAAACCCCTGCCCCCCACACCATTTCCTGCAGGCCCCAGGCCTCCGTCCCTCCCCCCCATGCCGGCTCCATAGCAGGAGAACTGATTTCTAAAGCCGGGATTGAGAGACCGCGGCCTGGAGCCTTGCCCTCTGTCGAGGCGAGGCGGGGTGTTGTCTCCGACAGTTGCTTCATTTCCTGCCGTTGAGAAATCACGCATGTTGATCAGCTTATATTTCACAGGACTTGAAGCAAATAGAGGCCTCTGACCCCATGAGCTCCTCAGAGAACAACGAGGTTAACTCCCTCCAGCCCACAGCCGAGCCCCACTCCCACACCAAGGGCAGCACCGGGCTCCCTGGCTCTGCAGCCCTGGCCATGGTGCCCACGTGGCTGTCTCCTGTGCCTATGCTCAAAGAACCTGCACAACTTGGCCCCAGCCTCCCTCCTCCCCTGGGCCTGGTCCAGCCTGGACAGCCTGGCCCTAGGCTGAGGTTGAGGCCCTGTGTCTCATTCATAGGGCACTGCCCAAGGTGGTAGCCGGGTCTGAACCCTTGATCAAGACCCTGTGTCTGGGCTGGTGCCCTGAACGGCCAGCATCCAGGGTGTCTCCATCCTCTGAACACATTTCACCTGTTGTTTTTCACTGCTTATTGCTGTTTCATCCCGCATTGCATCATTCTGGGGGCATGCACCCCCCACCCCCAGACCCTAGAACTCCGGGAGATGAAGCTTCGGGTCTGAGGCCAAATCTTGGTCGCCTCCTCCCACCGGCGCAGCCGAGAGCTGTGCAATGGACCAGTGTGGGTGAGGGGCGCATCAGGGGAAGTGCAACCTAGTGCTTGATTCTTAAAAGATGATTTATGTGTCTAATTTCCTTGAAAGGCAGAGAGAAACAGAGACAGACAAACAGAGACACAGGAAGACATTTCCCATCCTCCGGTTCACTCCTCAAAGGCCCACCATAGCCAAGACTCAGCCAGGAACCCTGCGCAGAGTCTCCCATGTGGGTGGCAGGGAGCCAGGTCCTTGGGCCATTGCCTGTGGCTTCCCAGGGTGCGCGTCAGTCAGTAGCTGGGACTGGGAGCAGAGCCAGGCCTGCGACGTAGGTGCTCCGATACGAGATGCCGGCACCGTAAGCGGCATCTTAGCTGCTGAGCCAATGCCGTTCCCCCCGGCTGGGTTTATTGGTTCTCCATGAAAATGCATTTCCGACCAAAAGGGGTAGAGAGCCGTTCATTCACTTGTTCATTTACAAGCCTCTTTTTTTTTTTTTTTAAGATTTATTTTATTTATTTGAAAGAGCTATAGAGAGAGGTAGGACCAGAGAGAGAGAGGTCTTCCATCCACTGGCTCACTCCCCAGTTGACTGAAATGGCTGGAGCTGAGCTGATCTGAAGCCAGGAGCCAGGAGCTTCTTCTGGGGCACCCACATGGGTGCAGGGGCCCAAGGACTTGGGCCATCCTCTACTGCTTTCCCAGGCCATAGCAGAGCTGGATTGGAAGTGGAGCAGCCAAGACTTGAACCAGCGCCTGTTACAGGATGCTGGCACTGCAGGCCAGGGCTTTAACCCACTGTGCCACTGCACCGGCCCCTCAAAAGCCTCTTTGTAGCAGCTACTACGTGCAGAAGTGGCGTTGGTGCTGGAGATGTAGCAATAAACGAGACCAGTGAATCCTGCTCCCATGGGGACTCTCCCGGCCTGGGGGACAGAGAATCAACACGGAAAACATCACGTCCTGGCAAGCACCATGATAAAAATAAGTCAGAGTGGGGGGGGAGAGTGACTGGGGAGGGCTGGGAGCCACGCTCCAGGGCAGACCTGGAGGAGGAGCCACGGGGCCAGGAGCCTGCCGCAGAGCGAGCCCCCTGGACGTCGTGTGGAGACCAGGGGAGGCTGGGAGAAGACAGGGCGAGCTGGGAAGGCGAGGAAGGAAGGAGGCCAAGGTGAACCCGGGCAATGGACGCAGACGATCCCCAGCTGGACAGGGAGCCACCGAAGGGGGCAGTGCGAGGAGACGCTCCCCGAAGATGGGACTTCGGGCAGCTTCCTTTTTTTTTCATTTCATTTCTTTTTTTTTTTTTAAGATTTATTTTATTTATTTGAAAGAATTACAGAGAGAGGTAGAGACAGAAAGAGAGGTCTTCCATCTCTGGTTCATTCCCCAGATGGCCACAACGGCCGGAGCTGTGCAGACCCAAAGCCAGGAGCCAGGAGCCAGGAGCCTCCTCTGGGTCTCCCACATGGGTGCAGGAGCCCAAGGACTTGGGTCATCTTCTACTGCTTTCCCAGGCCATAGCAGAGAGCTGGATCAGAAGTGGAGCAGCCGGGACTAGAACCGGGGCCCATATGGTATGCTGGCGCTTCAGGCCAGGTCGTTAACCCGCTACATCACAGCGCCGGCCCCTCTTTTTTTTTTTTTTTTTAAGATTTATTTTTATTTATTTGAAAGAAACAGAGAAAGAGGTCTTCCATTCACTGGTTCACTCCCTAAATGACTCCCACTACTCGGGGCGGAGCCAGGCTGAAGCCAGGAGCTTCTTCTGAGTCTCCCACATGGGTGCAGGGGCCCAAGCTCTTGGGTCATCTTTCACTGCTTTCCCAGGCCATCAGCAGGGAGCTGGATCAGAAGTGGAGCAGCTGGGACTTGAACCAGCACCCATATGGGATGCCGGTGCTGCAGGCAGATACTTAACAGACTACGCCACAGCATCGACCCCCTTGGACAACTTTCCAAGTCTTACATTCCTTGTCTACAAAATACCTAATTTGAGAGTTCCTGGGAAGATCGAAGGCTATAAAGGGAAGAGGCAGCTCTGTGACCAGCGCAGGCACCCGAAATCTGCGCTCTGTACCTCCTCCTCTTCCTTCCACCGCCCCCCCCCGCCGCCTTTCCCTTCTCTCTTTCCTCTCTCTCCCTCTCTCTCTCTCTCTCCCTCCACGATTCCTCACCCTGTCTTTCGTTCACCATCTTTCAAGCCACAGTTCCCCAGCTGCCCCAGACTTGTTAGACGGTTTCTAAATACTGAATCGATCACGCTTATTCTGGGCCGCTGAGCCTTGCGTTCACGGTCAGACGTCTGAACGGTTTCTGCCGCTCTCTTGATTAAAGAGCCCGCAGCAGCGTGCACACGTAAATGAAGCGATTTTGCACAATGATGTGACTTGCATGATTTGGTTTTTCCACTGAAGTCACCGTCCCTTAATAGAAGATGGCTCCCACCACTGGATTAAGGGATTAGGAAGAGGCTGTCTCCAGGCGTTTGGGGCCCCGCTGCGCTGGGGGTGAGCAGGGGAGGCCCGGCCTCTTGCCAAGGCCATGACCTCCGAGCCACGCCAGGGAAGCTGTGGGGCATAGCCCGGCGTCAGGTTGTGCCGCCGGCAGGCTTTGGCTTTGTGGAGTCGCTGCCAAGGTGGCACAAGGTGTTCAGGAGGGGAAGAAAGGGCTCTGGGGTCAGCGGGTACAGCGACCGGCCTGATCGATCCGTAGAGATGACCGTGCCGAGAAGGGCGACGTCAGGCACCTAGCTGCCCCACACTGTCGCAGGCTCCTGTGCCGGGCCAAGAAAGGACAAGGCCCCTGTGTATGTGTGTGTCCGTGTGTAAGTGTGTGTATGTGTACATCTGCATGTGTGTGTGTACATGTGCATATACATAAGTGTGCATGTGTATGTGTATGCATGTATATGTGTATGTGTGTACATGGGAGTGCATGCCTGTATACACGTGTACTTCAAATGTATGTGCATGTGTGTATGTGTGTATGTACATATATGTATGTATGTGTGTGCTCATGTGTGCACATGTTTGCATCCCTGGGTGGGGTCTACTGGAGGAGAGAGCCCTAGAGCAGCCCCACAATCAATCAAAAGGGGCCTCTGGCTGGCAGTGTGGGGACACATGACAGCAAGCTCAGGATTTGGCCTTCCCTGGCTCCTACTCTGCAAAGGGGCTCCCAGAGGTTGGCGGTGGCTAGCCAGGGTCAGGGTCCCCTGCACAGGGAACCTGAGGTCTTGGGATGAGAGTAGCTGGCCCATGGCCACCAGGCAGGCAGGGGTAAAGGCCTAGTGGCCTCTCCTGTACCCTGGGTCGCCTTTGGGTCTGGGGTGGGGGAGGAAGGTGGCAGGTGACGTGCTTTCTGTACCCTTGACCTTCAGGGTCCCAGATGTTGAGTGCGGAGCCCTGTGTCGCTCATGTTACAGGGCCGGGTCCCCGCCACGTGAGGTCGGGGAGTGAGGGTGCTGTGGGTGCAGCAGGTGCACCAAGAGCCACTTTAAACATGGATGGGTGGAGACTCCCCCACAGACACCAAAAAGGCCGCAGGAGCTCTGTGTGAGACACAGGAAGGGCTCAGAGAAAACAAGGCCACCCGGGGCTGGGGTCCGGCTCCTCAGCTCCCAGGGGCTCTGCTCCAGGGAGGCCATGGCAAGTCGCGCGCAGGCATCTCCCCAGCCCCGGATGCCCCCTCTCTGGCGGCCCCCTTTAGTGTCCATTCTTGGAGTGTGGCCTCCAAGGAATGAGGGGCCAAGCAGGGAGAACCGGGAGGGGTCCTGCAAAGCCTTTGATTGGATTTGATTTATTATTGGCCTGGGAGACAGCTGGGAATGGCGTGGGCGCCCTGGAAGTGGGAGTGGGTGGGGCTGGGGCCATCCTAAGCTCCCACGATGTCCCCTGCCATGTGTGTAGGGGGGCACAGAGGAGTGACAGGAGCGTTTGTGTGCCCCTTCCTTGCCCCCACCCTGAGCAAAACAAGGTGAGGCCCAGTGGGCCGTTGGCAGTGTATCTGGTCAAGAGGGGGCTGGCCAGTCTCTGTTGGCTCGGGTTCTGGCTGCCAGGAAATGGGCAGCACTGCCAGGAAAGGGGAGTGGACCGAGCACAAAGAGCACTTGTCAATCAGGAATGCCCCCCAATCCCACACCAGGTGGGGGCAGGGCCAGGAGGAGGGGGCCCCGGGCGCCTGTAGCCACATCCTCTGCCGATGGGGTAGGTGCCCCTTGCGTGCATTGCCTCCTCGCCGTCACCGTTCCAGACGGCCGCTGCTGCTGCAGCCCGGGCCCCTCCTGTTCCCTCCAGACTCAGCAAGCTGGGGCCCTGGAGCCAAGGGCCTTGTTGCTGTCCCACGTGACAGCCAGGGGACAGTCACTCTGAGGCCATCATCCCCTGCGGTGCAGGTGCGGGGCAGGGCAGAGGAAGAGGGAGGGAAGAGTGGAGGGAGATGGTTTTCTGGGCCCAGGTTCCCCAGGGACCCCTGGGGGCATCTGTGGACTTCTGTGGGAGGAGGTGAGGGTGGTGGCTCTGTAGAGTTGGGGTTTCCCGGTGTCTCTTCACGGGCCCTGCACCTGGAGCAGTGTGGGTCCATCTATGAGGTCTGACCCCAAACTCTCGGACCGCTTGGGAGGCGACAGATGGAAGGAAGAGATGACAGCCACCTCCCTGGTTTCCTCTCAAACAGGGACTCTTAATGTGGGACACAGAGATGCTGAGTTCTGCACAGACCCAGAGCTGGCTGTACCGCTGCCTCCTGGCATGCTCAGAGCCAGTGGGGGAGGAGGGCGGGGATGACACAGAGTGTTGGCTCAGCCTACTTAAGGAGAAAGAAGATGCCATGGTCCTGTGGCTACCAGACCCTGCATCAGCAGCTACAAATCACCCTCAAACACAGCCCGAGGCCAAGCCGGCCTTCCTGGTGGCTGCGACCAAATGTTCAAGGAACAGAGACGTCCTCTGGACACAACTCTTTCAGGAATGGGAAGAGGGAGCCTCCCCAGCCCGTGTATGGACGAGCAGAATGCTGGTGCCCCAGATCCATGGAGCCCTGGCTGGGTAAGCATCTCCAGCGGTACGTGGGTTCCCGTGCTGTGTACAACACCCACATACGGAGAGCAGGACCACCCACACACCAGCCACAGTCAGCAAGACAATGCGACTTTTACAAAGGGTGCAACTTACAAGAGCAATCAAAACTAAAATATCTAGAAATATGTTTAATAAAAGAAATGTGAGATCTTTAAGAAGAAAATTATAAAATTGTATTAAAATACATTTAAGCCCCCGGTGCTGTGGTGCAGTGGGTTAACGCCCTGGCCTGCAGTGCTGGCATCCCACATGGGCGCTGGCTTGAGTCCAGGCTGCTTCACTTCTGATCCAGCTCCCTGCCAATGTGCCTGGGAGAGCAGCAGAGGATGGTCCAAGTACTAGGGCCCCTGCATCCTCATGGAAGACCCGGGAGAGGTCCTGGCTCCTGGCTTCTGGCTTCAGATCAGCCTAGCTCCAACTGTTGCAGCCATTTGGAGAGTGACCCAGTGGATGAAAGATCTCTCTCTCTTTCTCTCTCTCTCGCTCTTTCTCTGTAACTCTGTCTCTCAAATAAATAAATCTTTTTAAAAAATACATGTAAGAAGACAACTAAGCAGAGATATCCCATGTTTTAGATAGGGAGACTCAGTATTATAAAGATGCCAATTCTACCCCAAACTGACCTGTAGATTTAATGGAACTCTAATCAAAATCTGAAAGGAATTTGGCAATAAAATTCCAACCTGTCCACGGAAAAGCGAGGGTTCAGAAGGACTTGCCCTTCAAGGTATCAAGGCTTCTTACACAGCTTTGGTCGTTAAGACAGCAGATCCCTGGAGCAGAAGGAAACACAGAGCGCAGGAATAGAAAGACACCCACGGTCTGCAGAAACCTGGCTTTTTCAGACGGCCCCAGAGGTTCACATGAAAAGCGTCGATTCTTCAATAAATAGCACTGCTCGCCACAGTGAGAAGTAAAATGGAATTGGATCCTAACTCCCAGCACACCCAGGCGTCAATGTCAGAAGGGTTAAAGATGAAAAGGAAAAAAAAGCAAAACCTGCCAGGCTTTCAGAGAATGATACAGAGAAATCTCTTTTGATCTCACATGAGAGGGAGAATAGGAACCATAAAGCACAGGACTGGTACATTTGGCTGCCCTGAAAGACAGCCACAACTGAACCAGAAAGAGGCAAACGACCCGACAGAAAAATAGCAAGAGACACAACGGACTAGTTACAAAATAGACAAATACCCGCGGCTTACAGGCGTGGGGCAGACGCTGAAGCCAAGGGGGAGCTAGGGAGGTGTGAGTTTAGATAGCGAGCTAGCATCTTCCAGGCCTCAGGAGTGAAGCAGGATGAGAGTGGTGGGGCTGGGGGGGGGGGGGGGGGCAGTGAGAATTCTGCAGCGGGGAGGGGCCTTTCACAGCCTCTTTGGGAAGACACGTTGCCTTCCCTTGGTCAGTTTCAACACACACGCACCTGGCCAGCATCGTGGTGCAGCCGGTGAAGCCACCGCTCCCCATGCCTACATCCCACGTGCGCGCAGGTTTGTGTCCCGGCTGCTCCACTTCCCATCCAGCTTCCTGCTAGTGTGCATGGGAAGTCAAGGTAAATGGCCTACGCGGTGGTAAAACTGCAAGAAAGCACCAGGGGCCCAGTTAGAGGACTGTGGGCCGCGGAAGCTCCCAGCAGGGTTTCCGAGGATGCCGGAACCTCGTTTCTCTACTGCTGGGGTGATGGTAGAGACAAGGAGTGCCTTGTACGCAGAGAATTTAAAAACCCGGCAAAGCCAGACTCGTCCTCTTGTGGTGATCCCCGGAGACCACAGCTCCCAGCAGCACCAGTGGTAAACCTCCTCCCAGCTCTGCTCCAGGCTGCTGCCCTCCCCGGGCGCTCCCGCCCACAGGGGTGCTGGGGGGCCCCAGTCACCTCTGCACCCCGCTCGGGCCCCGGCATAGCTCCTGGCATGTGGTACACGCTCAGGAAAGCTTCTTGTGTTAACGTTAGTAACCGTGATGCTCAGGTAAACTGGGAATCCGGCATTACAGGGGGCGAGAGCTGTGGCAGGAAGGGAGCTGTGGGAGAGGGTGACGGAGGTGTGGGCGCACCCCAAGCCCCGCCCTGACCCCAGTGCTGAGTTTCTGTGCTCTTCAGGGCTGGCCTGGCACAGGGCAATCCTAACCCACACGCCTCTGCGGTCTGCAAGAACGGCGGCGGAGAGGAGAGAAACCAAATGCCTGTGATTTGAACTCAGTGGAAGAGGCCAGCTGGCTTCGGGGCTTCAGCCAGCAAAGCCTCCAACCCGGTGCAGAACCGACTTCTGCTCCTGAGAATAAAAGAAGAAAAACATCAGAGCTGCTAAGCTCCAGAATTTATTGCATCTCAGACATGGTCAGGGAAGGAAAGAGCCCATTACAACAAGTCCTGGGGCCAGCGCTGTGGCACAGCCGGTTAAGCCGCTGCCTGTGACGCCGACATCCCGTATGGGTGCAGGTTCAAGTCTCAGCTGCTCTGCTTCCAATCCAGCTCCCTGCTAATGCACCTAGGAAAGCAGTGGAAGGTAACCCAAGTGCTTGGGCCCCTGCACCCACGTGGGAGGCCTGGAAGAAGCTCCTGTGGCTTTAGCTTTCAAATAAATAAATAAATTCTAAAAAAAAAAAAAATAGCAAGATCCCTGCCCTTAGGAGCTGGAGGCCTTGGGGAGCAGTCCCCCCTCCACACAGATGGCCACAGCAGAGCGGAGTGGACAGCACGTAGGGTAACAGGGGAGTGGCCAAGGGTGTTGGGGGCCCCTAGGGGATGCTTCCTGCAGGGGGTGACCTGGGAGTCTGGTGGGAAGAGGGGGAAACACAGCACAGAGAGGTGCTCAAGCAAAGCCTGGCCTGCTTGGGGTCCCCTGGTGACCCGCTGGGACATGTGTCACCACACAGGATGTGGGTACCCACAAGGTGGCTTGTCCAGCACATCATCATATGAGATGAGTGTCTCTGTACATCTGTCTCTCGTCAGGCTCCCCCAGGAGACTGCCCACCCCCGGAAGGTCCCGCCAGGCACCTAGGCTGGCCTTTGCAGACATTCCATGTGTGTGAGTGACCCAGCGGGAGCAGGAAGACCCCGGGGTCCCTGGGCACAAAAGACCAGGGTGGGCCTGAGCTCACTGGGTGAGGGTGGGCGTCTGGGATCCCACCTGAGGAGTGGTCATGGCTGAGGTTGGTGGTGGCAGCTGGAGGTGATAGGAGACCGGAGGCTGACAAGGGCTCTCAGTGCTGGGACCTCACTCTTTGAGCTGAGGACACATGAGAAGCGACAGGAAGGGGTCCCCAAGGGAGACAGGTGAAGCCCACTGCAATTTGGGGACAGAAAGCAGAGGGAGGAGCAGGAGGGAGACAGGTGACAGGGTTGGGAGGGGCAGGACAAGAGGCAGCCTGGGGGGGGGGGGGGAACGTTGGCTACAGGCTGTTGGTGGGAGGGCCCCTCTTGCCAAAAGGAGGCAATTGGCTCATTCTGAAGTCACTCAGACCACACAAGGCAAAGGAAGGCCAGAGAGGCAGGGGGACAGGGAGTGCTGGCCGCATATCCCCTTGGTCCCCCTCTGACAGAGGAGGAGGCTGGGGGTTTGTTTTGTTGCTTCAAGTCATATGGCCAAGGACCCAGTGGGCCGGAAGCCACCGGCGCCTATGTGGGCTCGGCCACTGCCCTGTGGAGAAGCTGCCCCCAGACTCCACTCTGAGAAGTGAGGGAACTGTAGCTGGGATGTGGATGTGGACGTGGACGTGGCACCCCCTCCCCTGGGACCGCAGGGGATGGCGCCTGTGTGAAAGCAGGACAGGGACCAGCAGGGCAGGGCAGCGCGGTGCATGGAGCCGGTGTGACTGGGGCCTTGTCGCTCACCTCCCTCCTGCCCACCTGTCCCCATCCCAGTGCCGCACAAAAACCAGCTGGGGGTGACAGAGGGCAGGCTGGAGGTGGTGTGCAGATTCTCTTCACCTATGTTGGCCAAGGTGCCACCCACGGCGGCCAGGAATATCCAGACTGACCCTGGCTTTTCCAAGCAGCCCTGTGCAAATCCTCTGGCCCAGGTGGGCCCCTTTTGCCTTCGTTCCAGACTCAGAACAGGTTAGGATCTGTCTTCAGTTTAAGCATCTGTAAAATGGGTATGATAACTGCTCCCACATCATCTGGCTAATGGGAGCTGGAAATGAGCCAAGGCAGGAGTTAGCTGAAAGTGAATGCCGACAACCTCGAGTCCCAATTCTTCCCGTAGCGTTCCATGGGCAAGCAGGGCACTGAAGCTGGGAAAAGCTCTTCTCTGCTGCCATCTAGTGTGCACTTGGGGAATGACATGCAGCGGGAAACTCCAAGGTGTTCTTGGATGCTGACACCTGTGCCCTGGAAGCTGCCCGCTGGGAGGTGGGCCCTTTGAGGCGAGACCTGGCACACAGAACCACCTTCCCACCACCTCCTTCTGGCTGCCTAGGGCTGTTTCTGAGCCAAGAGGGCACTTAGGGAGCCTATGTAGGACACCACACATGGGGGAATAAGCCAAAGATTTATTTTGCAAGTGAAAGAAACAGCCCAGGAGGCCAAGGCCAAGGCTGAGAGCAGAGAGGCCTGCAGGAGGCAAACAGTAGCTGGGGAAGCTGGAGGCAGGCATGGAGCCATCGCAGCCCCAGCTCTGGGCTCAGCTCCAGTTGCAGCATTTGCAGGACGGGTTGAACACCAGGCCCGTCGGGCAGCTCTGCTGGAACAGCCGGCCCCCTGCACAGGTGTAGAAGCTGGCCCGGTCCTGAGGGTTGGGGTACAGCCCGTCGGCTCGGCCCTGGCAGAAGGCACCTGGTCCAGGTCCTGGTCCAGGGCTGGGGTCCCGCTCAGGTTCAGGGGGCTGCCCTGGGGTAGGGACTCCAGGCTCGGGACGACTGGAAGGCCCATCTGGAAGACCTGGGAACAGCAGAGAGTCAACCAAGTCCCCGCAGGGAAACCCAGACCCACAGGCCGCCCACGGAGGCGGCACCCCACGCCCACAGAGCACGGCCACGCTCCCCGACATAGGCGGAGCCCGCACGCAGCGAGGGCCTTGAGGTCTGCACCGCAGGCGGGGTGGGGGCTGCTCCTGAGCCGAGGACCTGCTAGGGGGGATGGTTTCCACACCCAGGCAAGTGTTGCCACGACCCAAGCAGAAGGAAAATGGTTTCAACAGCTTCCTCCACTCCAGGTGCAGCTTGCGAAGCCGCGGTCATTGCCTCAGAAAGACTGGGGACTTGCGGCTGTGCCACCCACCCCGAGGGCCACCTCTGGCCCCTGGTCCCTGCCCCCTGACTCACTCAGCTCCCGGTGTAGCGTCTGGATGAGGGGGTACGGGCCCTGGTTGCAGAAGGAGCCCCGGAAGTCGTCCAAGTCCAGTGTCCAGACCATGGCCCCGCCAAGCCCCATCTGCTTCAGATAGCTGGCCTGTGGGGGGAGGGGCAGAGGGGGTCGGCCGGGCCCCGGCCTAGGCCCCAGCCTCCTCACCTTGGCAGGTCCTGTGGGCTCCAGCATCCCCAGGCTCAGGAGTGGCTGGATCTTTGGAGGCAGCCCTGGGCTGGAGGCCAGCATGGCTGACCCCGGCCCCTGCCTGGCAGGGTCAGGGTGGGGTGACCATGTGGTCATTCCTGGTCAGGCTGCCGTGGCTTTGCCTGTTGGGCTTTCTCCCAGGAGGCCCAGCTCTCAGACTTACCTCAAATGCTCCCCACAGTGGCCCTGCACACTTGCCCCCTGTCCCCAGCCCACATCTACCCTCCTAGCAGAACCTGCTGCCATCAGTCCTGCGGGTGACTGATGGGGGTCTCACGGCACTGCTCCCCTCCAAAAGGGGAGGCAAGGGTGCCTGCACCGGTCACGGTGACCCGTGAGGTCAAACTGGAGGAGCCGCCACCTGCGAGTGCTGGTTCCAGTCCCAGCAGCTCCACTTCCCACCCAGCTCCCTGCTACTGTGCCTGGGAAAGCAGCGGAAGATGCCCAAGTGCCTGGGCCCCTGCACCCATGTGGGAGACCCGGATGGAGGTCCTGACTCCTGGTTTTGGCCCAGTGCAGCCCTGGCTATTGTAGCCATTTGAGAAATGAACTGGCAGATGGATGATCTCTCTCTCTCTCTGCCCTTTTAAAAAAAAGATTTATTTTATTTATTTGAAAGAGTTACAGAAAGAGAGAGAGAGGTCTTCCATCTACTGGTTCACTCCCCAAATGGTTGAAATACCCAGAGCTCAGCTGATCCAATGCCAGGAGCCAGGAGCCAGGAGCCAGGAGCCAGGAGCTTCCTCGGGTCTCCCACTTGGGCGCAGGGGCCCAAGCACTTGGGCCGTCTTTTGCTGCTTTCCCAGGCCACAGCAAAGAGCTGGATTGGAAGTAGAGCAGCCGGGACTCAAAGGGGCACCCATGTCAACTGCCAGCGCTACAGGCAGAGGCTTTAACCTGCTGTGCTACAGCGCCACTCTGCCTTTTAAACCAATCAATCAATCTAAAATAACATTAAACCAGAGCTGAAAACTGTGCATCGCCTCCTGCACTGGTGGTGCTGCTGGGACCGAGCCTGGTACCACAGGGAGCTCGCACACCTGTCCTCGGGCCACGATTGCCGCTGGCTAAGGTCATTGCTGTGCCACATTGCTAGGGTTACTTTACAGTGTCCTCCTCCTTACTCATGTAAATAAGCGTTTGCTGTGCAACGGAAAGCCACGTGATGCCACAGCAGGCTGGGGGTGTGGCAGAGGCTGTGTCCTCTGGCTGATCCACGCTGCCTAAGCTTGCGCCAGAGCCCTCTCTAGGATCCACGCACAGCGATGGAACCCTGACGTGCCTGCAGGTCAGTAAGTGACATGTGATCGCAAATGAGCTACGGCCTCGGGCCGCCAGAACCGGTGGTCTGTCATTTGAAAGTGCACTCAGTATTGCCAGTGGACTGAACAAAATCGTGTCCCTTGCCCTCGTATTTCTCCCCTGTCTGTGGGATTTTCTTATATTTAATAAATGCAGATCCTTTAGAGAGAGCTACTCGGTACGTGTTGCTCGCTGTGTCTTTTCTTGATGCGAAGGTGTTAAAGGCACAGAGTGCTGTCACGGGAACATTTAGAAGGAGACTCAGCCTTGAAGGGTTCTGACTGCTGTCATTCAGTGTGATTGACAGACCCCAGGCCTGCCTGGACCACCCTCCGCCCAGCAGGTTGGCACTCACCTTGGCCTTGAAGCTTTCCACATCATCGAAACCCACCCACTGGTTATCCCGGAAGGCGTAGGGCACCTTTTGTTCGTTGATTCTGTGCACTGCCTTCCAGGAGCAGACCTGCAGGGACAGAGGGCAGTCCGGGGAAGGAGGGAGGCACTGGCCCTCCTTTCTAGGAAAACCCCAGCCTGAGGAAGCCTGGGGGCATGGGGAGTTCCCCATGGAGGGACCCAGGACCCTGGAACCAGCTTGAGGCGCCCTGCCTTAATGATGTATCCATGATGGCGGGGACCTGGAGGAATTCACCTCCCAGGACTCTCTGCGCCTGACATCCTCACTCAGAAACTGAGGGAGAGAGCCCCTCCCCCTCACTGGCAGCCCCTGCTCCCCACGGCACCCAGGGTGGCCATGGGTGTTCCTACCTCATAGTAAGCCAGCACCCCTCCATCCTTGGTGAAGGGGCCGGGGGCGCCAGGCCCTACAGCTGGGGACCCCACTCCGGTGTCCGACGAGGAGGCCAGGGTGAAGGATCGCCCGTAGGTGGGCATGCCAAGCACCAGCTTGCTGGTGGGGGCCCCCTTCTGCAGCCACAGTTTCACGGCAGCGTCCTGGTGGTGGGGAAGGGGGCAGGGTCAGCGTGTCCTGCCTGCAGCCTGCGTCTGCTTGTCTGAGGCTGGGAGTTCCGGAGACAGAGCTGCACTCCTCCGGAGCAGCCTCCGGGCCTTTACCCCTCTCTCCTTTCCAACCTGCCTTGAACCCTAGCCCCCAGTGAGAGAAGCTGCTGGTGCTGTGGCCAAGGGGCACGGATTCTGGATTCGACTGACTGATGGCCCTGGAGCCAGGCAACGCCCTGGACACATCAGTGAACACGGCAGATGGAGATCCCTGGCTCACCCACACTGCTGGGCCTCGGCTTTCCTGCCAGGGAAATGGACATAGTGGAAATGTCCACCTCAGTGGTCGGCTAGACCGCGTGTCTGGCACGACGCTACCCGGCTGCCTCCCCCACCCCCGAGCGAGTCCCTCCTGCGAACGTGTATGATCCCACGTAACCCCGGGCTGCGACGTGTGTTGAGGAAATGACAGTGAGGAGCCTCTCCCCAAGCCCAGACGCCGGCTCGCTTTCCTGTGGGCCTGGCGACTCTGTGTCCCTGTAGCACTTCAGCCCAGTGTGAAACACAGCGTCCACTCTGATTACCCCCCCAGCAGGCTAGAGCTTCCCGGGGGCGGAGCGCGGGGCCTACTGCTAAGCTGTGTGACACTTTTGGGCGAATAGAAGAGAGCAGGTGCCCGTGGGACTGCAACCCCACCTGCTCTCAGCTCGGGGCCTTTGTGCCTCCCCACTGGAGGGGTGATCAGGCGTGGTGTGAAATATGGGTGCCTGATTCAGCGGCCCAGCGAGGGGCACTCGGTCCCCCCTCCAGCTGAGGGCCAAGGCTCCCTGGCCAAGCTGCGTCTGCTGTGTGTGCGGCTGGCCGTCACCCCCACCACTCACCACATTGTACTCGGCGGCTGCGCCGCTCTCCCCCTGCCTCCTGTAGAGGGGGCTGTTGTGCCCTGTGACCTTCTCCCAGGAGCCATGGAAGTCGTAGGCCATCAGGTTGATGAAATCCAGGTTCCTGTGGGAGGCGTGGAGCAGGGTGAGGGGCCCGCAATGGGGGCTCTCTTTCCATTCCCCCCGCCCCCACACAGCGTGAGGCCTGGGCAGGGACCCTGGCGGTCAGAGGTGGGGGTGAGCTCCCGGCAGAGTCCAGCTTGAGTCATTGGCACTGTTCCTGCTCTGTGTCCTCGGCACCTGGGGCCCTCCCTGCCCACCCTGGACCCCTGTGCTGCATTGGAGGGACTGCCAGCCTTGCATTAACCCGGTGTTCACCCAGTCCGGGCTGCTGTGGGCATTTGGGGCGTGAACCAGCAGGTGGGAGACTCTCCCTCTTGTGTGTTATTATTATTAGTAGTAATAATAACCAAAAAACCAAAAGTAATTTCCCAAGGGAGAGGGTGAAGACCCACAGAGAAGGTTCTAGAACTGTGGGGTGGCAGACATGGCGAGCAATGTCTTCCTGGATGTGCTGGTGGAGGGGTGGGGCTTTCCCCAAGTGACACTTCAGGGGAACTCCTGCTCTACCCCTGTGGAGGGCAGGGTGGGGGGCCCACTGCCTGGGGCCCCTCCCACCTCAAGGGTCCAAGTCATTCCCCTCCGAGACTCACGCAGCCAGCTTGTCCACCTCGTAGCCAGTGTCCACCTGGCTTCTCGCATTCGGGACGGCTGCACTCAGAAGGAGTCGCTCCTCCCCGGGGGCCCGGGCCTCCTTCTGGAAGGCATTGGCCAAGTCCTGCAGAGGTGGGGGGCCAGCTCAGGGTAAGCACGGGGCAGGCGACCGCGGCCCCACGGAGCTGGTCAGGCTCAGGAGGCAGAGCTGAGCATAGGGCTGGTCTGTGCTACACGCAAAGCACTGGATCCAGGGGCCAGCAGCTCCCCTCGTGTGCAGGGGGCCGCCGCTCTGGGTCCCGGGGCAGACGCCCGGCCGTACCTGCACCAGGGCTGTGAAGCGCTGCTTGTCAGCCGCTGGGCTCCCCCTGCTTCCTGGGAACTCCCAGTCAAGGTCAAGGCCGTCGAAGCCATACTTGCGCAGAAACTTAACTGCGGAGTTGACAAAGATCTGACGGGTGCCGGCTGTGGCCACCATCGCCGTGAACCTGAGAGAGGGGGAGACTCAGCCTGCCATGGCCAGGCAGGAGGCTGCCGTCTCCCTGGACAGATGCCACTGGGACACTGGGACACTGGGACACTGGGACACTGGGTGGAGGCCAGGTGGGCTGGAGAGGTGCAGGGTTCTTCGCGGCTGGTTTACGGCCCTGGGGTCAGCCGAGAAGTGCTCCCACCCAAACACGGACACCACCGGGACCCGCTGACTTAACAGGGGTCCTGCTTCCTCAAATCCCTGCCCCCGGGCCCCCTTAGCTTACCACCTGGCCCGGAGCGTGCTGCTCCCCACCGCCACCCGCACGGGGGCTTACAGAGGAACTGGGGTCTGTTTCCAAGTTGAAGATGAGACGAGAGCAGCACAGCGGGCTCACCAAGACCCCGGGGCAGCCTGGGAGCCTGCTGCGTCCCCTCCTGGCGGGTCAGGTCAGGCCGGTGGGCTTCCTGCCAGTGCTTAGCTCAGAGGGCCTTGTGCTTCTCCTGTTACCATCACCGCTCTTCCAAACCCCCACGCTGCCCGGGAACCACCGCCCGCACCTTGCTCGCTCGGGCCGGTCAGAAGTCCCTGCAGCAGTGGGCGTTCAGCCCAGAGCCTGAGACGCCTACAAACCAGGGCAGAGGGCCTGGGGCTCACGCCTGGCTGGCTGCCCTCTCAGCTGCTTGCTCATGTGGGCTCTAGGTGGCAGTAGTGAGTTCCTCGCGTCTGGCTTCAGCCCTGCCTGTCTCTGGGGAATGAACCCAAGATGGGAGCGCTGTCTGCCTCTTTCTGGGTCTCTCTGCCTCTCAAATAAACACAAATTTGAGAAGGGGGAAACATTAAAGACATCCCCTGGAGCTTTTGCAGGTGTTTAAGGTCTTTGTAGACGGGTTCTATTGTTTATTTTTATTAATTTATAATTACATTTAATTTAACAGCAGCAGTCCTTAGTAAAAGGTCTGTGCTTGGGAACCCCTACATTTCAATGAAAAATCTGTGCAGAAGCCCTATTTTGAGATGAGTCACAATTCTCAACAGATTCTTTCAAAAAGCTCAAGACCCAAAAAAGTTGGGAACCAGAATTTCTGGATTTTTCTAGGAAACGTCTAATTGCAGATATTCTATTCCGCTGTCTCCACAAATCATCATAAATGTCCCAGAAATGCCAATATTTTGGCATCCAAGCTCAGTGTCGCAGACCGCATTTTATAGCCAGGAGTGGAGCAAAAATTCCCTCTCACTCCAGATGCCCCCTTTCACAGCCCAGACACGGTCGCTGTGCTGGGTGGGGTTCGCGGGTCGGCCCCTCTCCCCATTCCATGGAAGAAACAGTGAGATCTGTGGTCAGAAGCCTCGGTGCTGTGTTTAGAGCTTGTGTTTCTGCCTGGGCTGTGACAGCCTGGTGACGGCTCCTCCCCCCTCCCCTCCCCCAGAGCTGTCTCCCACCACCGCACCAGGTCCCCAAACAGGGACCTGCCACCCCAGGTGCCCGCAACCAGCTCACTTCTGAGTGCCGAAGTTCCAGCCCCCGACGGCTAACAGGGTCTTCAGCTTGGGGTTCCTGGCAAAGACAAGAAGCAAGATAAACTCAGCCGCTGACTCCTGGGGCGCCCTGGAGGACAGTGGGGTGGGCTGGGCCTGGGGTGAGGATGCTTCAGTCTCTGTGCACCCCGTCGTGAGCCCTGGGGGTAGGGCGGATGGAGAGCCGTTTACTGGGGAGGAAGGGGTGAGCCCCTGACTTCAGGGCCTGCATGTGTAGACACAGAGCTTAGCCACAGGCCATCAGGAAGCACGGGTCAGGGCCGGTGTGCTGAAGGATCCTGGTGACGACCCCTGTGGAACTGAAGAGGTGACAAGGGAGAGGGAAACGGGTTCACCATCCTGATCCTTGGACCCGGGTGTCCCTTAGGATGCCGAACCCATTCTGCCTCTTCCAAACAAGCCCAGAAAAGTCCAGGGAGGCCGTGTAGCTTGCCCAGAGCCACCAAGCCTGTCCCCGGCAGGCTTCCGGCTCTGAGATAACACTGGGGATCCTGCCCCTCCAGTCCCCTCCTCCCCTGCAATGCACCTGCGCTTCAGGCCGTTGAACTCCTGGTAGAGCGTGGCGTCGTTCCACTCGATGGTGCTGAGCTCGTGGTCGTTCATGCCAGCGAAGGCGTAGATGAGGTGGGTGCACAGGCCGGGGTCCACGTCCCTGGGCAAGAAGCGACTCGCCCCCTCTCGGTACTGGGCCCAGTTGGCGAAGTAGCAGACCAGCCTTGCAGCAGCGCCTGGCCCGTCGGGACGAAGGAAAGAAGTGGCCATCAGAAGGGCCTTCTGGGGACCAGCAGACTGCCCCAGGGAGCAGGGGCCTCATACAACTGGAGGAAGCCGAGGACCCAGGTAGGGACGGTGTTGGCTGAGGAGGGTGTTTGGTGCAGTGGGTAAAATGCTGCTCGGGGCACCTGCACCCCACATCATACTGCCTGGATTTGAACCCTGGTTCCACTCCAGCTCCAGCTCCCTGCTAATGTGCACCCTGGGAGGCAGCGGCTGGTGGCTCAGATACTTGGGTCCCCACCACGCATGTGGAGGTCTGGATGGAGTTCCAGGCTCCTGGCTCTGGCCTGGCCCAGCCCTAGCTCTTGTGCGCATCTGGAGAGTGAACCAGTAGATGGGAGCTCTGTCTGGCTCTCTGTCTTTCAAGTCAATGAAAAGAAAGAAACGTTTGCTTTTGTTTGGGCAGCACCACCCAGACAGGAGAGTGTTTTGAGAGGCCAGGATCCTCAGAACCCCTGGGGGTGGGCAGGACCCCGCCACCACCCTACTTCCTGGGTTCACCAGCTGGGTACCTGCCCCACTCAGCACCGCTACTACAGTGGGTGCAGCAGGGGCTGGGCCCCAAGTCTTCTGGTCTCTTGTGTCCTTGAAAGTTGCTAGGCTCAGAGCCCAAGTGTCCCCAGGGCTGGGACCTTGTGGGCTGGGATTCCCCCTGCCCCAGCTGGAGGCCTTTCTCCAAGCCCTAAAACCTGCCAGGAAAGGCAGCCCCAGTGCGAGGCCCGGGAGAAACTGGACATGGCCCTTCCCTCTGCTGGAGTACTTCTCCCATGTTCATTTCGATGCAAACACACACTCAGGACAGGTGCTCTGGCATAGCGGGTAAAGCTCCGCCTGCAGTGCCGGCATCCCATGTGGGAACCGGTTCAAGTCCTGGCTGCTCCATTTCTGATCTAGCTCTCTGCTATGGCCTGGGAAAGCAGTAGAAGATGGTCCAAGTGCTTGGGACCCTGCACCTGTGTGGGGGACCTGGGAAAAGTTCCTGGCTCCTGGCTTCTGCCTGGCCCAGCTCCCACCTTTGTGACCATTTGGGGAGTGAACCAGCAAACGGAAGATCTTTCTCTCTCTCTTTCTCTCCCTCCCTCCCTCTCTAACTCTGCCTCTCAAATAAATATTTTATTTTAAAAAAAAGCATTTGCTGCCTTGTGTTCACTCACTGTTGCCACCCATCTCTGGTGTCCGCTATCATGCGTGGGAAGACTGCTGGGGGCGTGGCCGTTTCCAGGGCTGTTCCCTCCTGGGAGGCCAGAGGGGGCATGTCCACCCCATATCATAGCCCAGCATGAAGCAGGGGGCACCTAGGGGACGAGGGTCTGAGGGCTCAGCCTCCCGAGGCCAGTGACGCCTGGCCAGACGGCGGTGTGGGAAGGGGCCCGGGGTCCGCATGGCTGACGGTGCCCTGGCGATCTCTTCTGTTTCCCACAGGAGGGCGCCCCGTCCTCCGTCTCCCATGCTCCGTCTCCCAACAGTTCAACAGAAGCAGCAGTGCTGTCCTAGCTAAGCCACGGGCCGGAGAAGACGTGGGGCCTCCCCGCCAGGCGCTGGAGCCTGCTGCAGGGGGACGTCAGCACTGCTCGGGGCGCCGTCACACACTCAGGGGCCGTGAGGGCACAGCGTGACCTGGCAGAGGGTCATGTGGTCGCTGGCCCTGGAATGGGCGGGGCTTCGGCTGCTGGGGAAGGAGGCAGGGGCCTTTCTGGGACATGGACACCCGTGGGGCTCGGCTGCTGAAACAGGAGGGCCGGGGCAGGGGCTGAGGGGAGCAAGCCCGGCCTGAAGGACCAGACCACTTACCCCACTGGGCCATCAGCAGAACCATGAGGCCTGGGTGACACAAGAGAGAAGCAGAGGTTACCGCGACGTCATTGTCACTGCCCCAGGCCTGTGAGCTTCAGGGGAGGTCTGGCTCTGGACAAATCAAACTTTCTGTTTCCCAAAGTGAAGCCAACATGGGGAGGAGACACCTCACTGCTACGTTCATTCACAACAGCCAAGACACAAATCAGCTGGGGCTGGTGGATGAACGCATACAGATAAGGCGTCATATTCGCAAGGGCATCTTGTCCAGCCATGTAAAATAGGAGATCCTGAGGTTTACACCAAGCGGATGGAACTGAGATCATTGTTAGGTGAACGGAGCCACACACGGAGAGACAAAGACGGCACCTTCTCTCTCCCACGTGGAAGTTACGTCACGGCCCCCAGGCTGCCCTCTTGTGGAAACCAATGCAGAATTGAGAAAGAAGCCATGGGTGGTGGCGCTTCTTGGGTAAGGACCAAAGCAGGACCCCATGCAATGGGCCAGACCAGAGCTCCCTGTGCCAGGGGCTCTGACTACGGGTTTTCCTGAGCGGTGGAGGAGGGCTGCCCCTAGCCGGGTTGAGACAAGCCTTCCCTTGCAATGCTCTTGGGCTCAAGGAGCCCACAGGAGGGGGATGAGGGACCCGGAGCCAGGAGGAGGGGGTGAGATGGACGACCACCCAAGCTCCTCTGAGCACCACCCCCTGCTTCCATGCAAGGAACCATGGCCATGACTCCCCCATCCCACGGCTCCCGAGATCCAGCTCAGTCTCCCTGACTGCCCACTCACCTGCTCGGACCAAGAAGCGCGCCATGACGGAGGCTGTGTGGCAGAGGTCAGCCCCAGATCCTACCCCGCTCTTATCTGGCTGCCTGGTCCCAACCCAGCCATGAGTGTTGAAATGAGGGCACCGAGGGTGGCGTGTGGGGAGGCAGGCGGCAAGCAGCACAGATTGGGCAAACCTTTAGCAATTCCGTCTTTTCTAGAACAATCACAGGATGTAAAGTGGGTTCTTAGTGTTGCCAAACGGCGAGTGGAAAGTGGGAAGTGTGCGCCCCTCCTGCAGGAAGTGCAGGCTCTGCCTTCCTCCCTGGGGCTGGCAAGTGCCACAGGCAGCCCCGGACTCAGGGACCAGACTCACGGGGCAGGGCGGCTCACTCGCCTCGCCACTGCCCACGCTGGACTGGCTTCCACATCTGTAAGCTAATGAGGTTGCAAACCCAAGTTGTTTTTCCTGATTGTAATATCCGTCACTCTCCAGAGGTTACCACTGAGAGAGACACAGAATGACGAATGGCAGCTATGATAGATAGATTGATTTCATTTGAGAGGCAGAGGGACAGCGAGACAGGGAGCCACCATCTCCTGATGCACTCCACAAGCGCTCACAATGGCCGGGGTCTCCTGATGCACTCCACAAGTGCTCACAATGGCCGGGGCTGAGCTGGACCAAGTAGAAGCCAGAACTGGGGGTCGCAGCCGTCGCTGCTGCCTCCCGTGTGTGCGTCAGCTGGAGGCTGCAGTTCGGAGCTGGAGGCGGGGCTAGAACCCAGGGACTCTGATGGGGCGCCCAGGGGGCGTGATGCTCGGGAGTCTGAAATCCTGCGCCACACACTGCCCACAGTTTTAAATGCCTGAATTTCTCGTGTGGAATAAGAGCACCTGTTTTCGGTTCCCGGTGCTGCTTTTGCAAGCGATCGCAAACTGGGAGGGGTTTAAAACAGCAGAGAGCATTCTCTCAAGCTTCCAAGAATCTAAAATCCTGGTGCTGGCAGAGCCTCGCGCCCAGAGCCCCGGGGAGAGCCCCTCCTTGCGGTTTCCAGCTGCCGGTGGCTCGTGGCCTTCCTTGCCCGTGGCCTCCTGACTCGAGTCTCTGCCTCTGTTTCCACGCAGCCCTTTCTGTGTCTCTGTATGGCTTCTCTTTCCTGTCTCTTCCAGGGACCCCGGTCCAGATGATCTGCAAAGACCCTTATTCCAAACAAGGTTGCAGCCTGGCACTCTGGGAGCCGCCAGTCAACTCAGCCTGGGACCGAAGCCGGTGCAAGGGTCACATGTTTGTCTGTGGTCGTCTGGTGCATGTGTGAGTCCAGGGTCCCTGGAAAACTCCGCAGTCTTTAGGGGACGTGGTGTTTGGTCTGCAGGTGCAACACGAGTGGCTGGGAAGGTGCGTGCGACGCTCAGGCTCCGGGGTCAGTCTCCTGGGTCTGAATCCCAGCTCTGCATTCGCTGTTGGTGTCATCAAAGCCAGTTTCTTCATTTCCCTGAACTTAGTCTGTAGAGGGGTCGGCTGTGCGGGCACCACGTGGTGCTGTTACTCCTGTGTGAGTCAGAAACCAGGGCTCCTGGGAACCCTGAGTCCCCGAGAGAGGTGGCCCTCAGGGCCCAGGTGTCCCATGTCCTCCTGTCCCCATTGGAGTTATAGTGTCTGTTTCAGTCTTTTCCACCCCATTCTCCTGGGGAATCCTTGAAGGAGCCTGCTCGGGTCGCCCACCATGGGCAGCAGAGGCTCAGCTCCCGGCCGCGGGCAAGACAGGGCAGGCAGGAGGTGGGCATCGAGGCCTGTGAGCCCCTGCACACCAGCAGGGAGAGGCTTCTCCGGGGCCCTGGGGCCTCTCTGCCCACCCACTCCTCGTACGGGTCTGCCCTTCGACTCCACACACTTCTGACTCAGCTTCCTGCCACCAAGAAGACCTGCAGGTGGCCCCAAGATGCGGGGCACCTGTGTGCCCAGGAGCCCCAGGGTCAGCACTGCCACCTTGCTTAGCTGCCCATTCCTATGAGAACGCCAGCCTTTTGTCTTTGTCCCCGGTCATTTCGTCAAAGGCAGATAGACAGCAAGGGGGGATCTGAACCAAATGAGCTCCCCTGCGTTATTCTGGTAAAATCTGCTGTGGTTCTGGGACTCAGAACTGTGTCCCCTTCATGCTCACATGGGCACCGCCTCCACCATGCTCACCGCACTTGACCAAGGCCTTGGGTCCATGGCATGACCTTGGGAAATGCAAATATATCCCCCAGTTCTTCAAAACAAACATGAAACATAAACTCTGGGAGGTTGAAAACATTTCCATTGAAACAAGGAATAAAACAGGGTTGAAGGCTGTCACCACACTCCTGCTGGGTGCCAGTGTTTTGAGAATGCCGTCTGCTACATCGCGAGAGTAAACACCCACGAGTGGCACAATTGCCCGTAGGCACTGAAGCCCTTATGTGTTCTAGAGAAATAAACCAGAAATAATAACTGGTGAGACATTTGGATTTAAGGCAAATATACAGATTTCATAGCTTTCCTCTACATCAGCAGTCACCAATAAAAATAGAAATCAGAGAGATGTCTGATTCATAGAAGTGTCAAAAAAACTGTGGAATGTTTGGGAATAATTTTAATGATATGTGTAATAATAAAGTCTGTGAAGCGTGCCCGAGGGCCCAAGCCTGAATTTCTAGTCCCAGCCCTGCGCACAGGTGGCCCAGGGACAGAACTGAGAGATTCCTGAATGCCTTAGCTCTGAGTAAGAGCCCACTGCGCCCTTGCTCCCTGCCCCCTGCCCACCCCCAGCGCCACCCTCCTGGCTATGAGATCCTGGGGGAAGGAGCCGGGTGAGCGGCAGGGCCCAGGCAGCTCCCCCTGAGCCCACAGTCCTGCTGGGCACGGCCACACCTGGAGTACTTGTACTTGTTTATTGTGTGGGTCCCACACCCGCTCCGGCTCCAGACTCCAGCTTCCTGCTGATGCAGACCCTGGGAGGCAGCCGTCAGGGCTCCCGTAGTTGGGTCCCTGACATGCAGGTGGGAGACCTGCAGAAGTTCCAAGATAGACAGAGCTTCAGCAACACTAATTTCTAAGAGGGAAAAACCTGTATGGCCGGGTGCTGCGGTTAGGAGCATAACCAAGCAGGCCAGGGTGGGAAGCAGGTGTGGCCGTGCCCAGGAGTTCCTGACTCGGCTCTGGATCAGCCCTGGTTGTTCCATTGTGGCAGGCATTTGGGGAATGAACCAGTGGGTGGGAGAGCCCTTTCGCCCTCTCCCCCTCCCTCTCCTCCCTCACCCACTCCCCCCCCCCCCCACACACAGAGCACTCTGCTTCTCAGATAAACAAAGTTGCTAACAGATAATGTGGAAGGTGAGGGGGACCTGGCCATGACATCTGTCATCCCACTGGTTCCGGGGGTTTTCCAGCTGATCTGGCCGGGGTCCTCTCTCTCCCCCATCACCCCGTGTGCTTCCTACCTGCAGCCGCGTGCTTGGTCCACGAGGAGGACCGTTCTCCAGGAGGGGTGTGTGAGCAGCTGTGCTCCCCCACCGAAGCCCCCTTGCTGAGGACAGCGGGGTAGCAGAGCTGCCCCGGCTGACCATCTCCTGGGACCTGCTGTCAGCCCACTGCTGGTCGCTATACAAACACCCAGGAGGAGCTGCCGGGGGAGAAAGGCATTGCCTGTGGCTCACAGTCCAAGTTCAGGCAGCCCGCGGGGCCGGCTGTCTGTCTGGAAGCCTGGAGGGTGACAGCCGTGCAGGAAGGAGTACATGGAGAGCGGGAGGAAAATGAGATGGAAAGCACACAGATGGGGGAGGAAAGACCAACACTGTCTTTGTTCGCAATGAGATCACTGTGTGTAGAAAATCCTACAGAATCGCCATCAACAACAGAAATCCTGGAACTATGAGCAGTTACAGTAAAGTTGCAGGACACAAGATAAATACGCAAACGTCCATGTTTTGCTTCATGACTCAGCAGTGAACAGGTGGAATTTGAAATTCAGGTCACCAGAGGAAGGTGCGGCAGAGTCGGCGTCCGGCCAGGCTGCCCTCTGTAGCCAAGGTGGCGCCTTCTTGTGCATCCATCCTTGCACGGCAGAAGAGCCGAAGCACCAGGAGGTGCTCCCTTCAGCTCTGCCCCCTCTGCCCAGGGATGACCCCACTCACGAGGGCACAGCCCTGGTGTCTTAACCGTCCACCAAAGCCCACGCCCCTCAACACCGCTGCATTGGGCATTCAGTGGCATCGTGAGTTTTGGAGGGGACGTCGTTGTCCAAACTCAAATGAGAGTCAATCAAGTGAAAATGAGGCCGTTAGGACTGTGTTTCTTGTGGGAAAGTGGAAATCTGGCTGCAGAGACACAGATGGCGGGGCTGGGGGACAACATGCAGAGAAGCACCCACAAACTGAGAACAGGTCCTTCACTCGGAACCCCGGGAAGGCACCAACTCTGAACACCTTGGTGTCCTACTTCCAGCAGTGCTCACAAACTCTATCGAAGTCAAGATCTGGGCACTGGGCGTGTCCGCCGCTGCCCCTGCGGCCTCCTTGCTGCCAGGGCTACAGTTGTGCTGACCCGCAGGCGCAGCCGAGTTCTGCTCTGTGTGTTTTGAGACCACGTGCTAGTTACAAACAGAGCCGCTACACATTCCTACAGAATTAAAATGTGCACCACGAGGGAGCATTCCTCCTTATCCCAAATAATGCTATCTGCTATTTTGGGGCAAAGATTTATTTATTTAGTTAGTTATTTATTTGAAAGTCAGAGTTATAGAGAAGCAGAGGCAGAGGCACAGAGAGAGAGAGAGGTCTTCCATCCACTGGTTCACTCCCCAGATGGCGCAATGGCCAGAGCTGAGCTGATCCGAAGCCAGGAGCCAGGAGCTTCTTCTGGGTCTCCCATGTAGGTGCAGGGGCCCAAGGACTTGGGCCATCTTCTACTGCTTTCCCTGGTGCATTATCAGGGAGCTGGATCAGAAATGAGGCAGCCAGGACGAACCGGCACCATATGGGATGCCGGCACTGCAGGTGGCGGCTTTAAAATTTGATGTTAATAGTAACACAAGTTTTGGAGAGGTTGTCACGTTTTATCCATCCTTTTTCTTCCAACCCCACCACATCCTCAGGATTTAGATGTACCCTTATATAAACAGAAAGTAGTTGATTTTAACATTTAGACTGGCACAGGTGTTTGGCACAGTGGTTAAGGTGCCATGGGGGATGTTCGAATCCCGGATCTGAGAGACTGGGTTTGAGCTGTGGCTCTGTCCCTGAGTCCAGCTTTCTGCCAGTGCGCACCCTGGCAGGCCGTGGGAGAGGATGGCTCACGCACCTGGGCCCCTGATACACACAGGAGACCTGCATGACCTGCTGATTCCTGGCTTTAGATTGCCAGTTGTTGTGGGCATTGGGGGAGTGAACCAGTGGGTGGGAACTCTCTGTATGTCCCTCTGCCTTTCAAATAAAATAAATAAATAAATACATAGAAATTTAAAGTTTAGACTGCCAGTCTTCCATTGGAACACATAACCCATGGCAATTGTAACTGCAGCTGTGTCAGGGTGAGCATTGACATTTGACAATGTGGTTGCCGCCCTCCCCACATGTTTGGTGTTCCTCTTCCTCTCCTGCCTCCTTTTGTACTGGGCATTTCCTAATTTCCCTTTTCCCCTGTTGTCAGCTTAGAAGTGGCACGCTCTTTTACAATTCTTAAGAGTTACAACATCTACCTTAAAGCTAATTGGTACGTCTACTCCTCAACCATGTTTGTGCAAAAATTTAACTCCATTGAATGCTCTCCAAACTTAGGAATTTTAATCCTATCTCTATTTTAAACTCTAAAAATTATTCGTCATTAATTTGCATTTTCCTATGAATTTATACTTTTATTGCTTTAAAATCATTGCCAGGCTTTAGCTGTCCGACTGGAGTTGTTGTCCTCCGCCTGCTGAATGCCCTTGGTGTCTGGGCGCACGTGTGCGTGCTGCGGAACCATCCGCCCTTTCTCTCTTCGTCTGAAGATGTCTTTGCTTCATCTTCATTCTTGACGCCAGTTCCTGCTGAGAACAGAATTCTCCGTGGAAGTTGCTGTCCTTGAGACGACAGACACAATCCCACTGTTCTTCCTGCTCCGTGCTGCTGTTGGGACATTGACCATGACTTTCTCTCCCCTTCGAATGACCTCGGAGCTTTGTCTTTGATTGCGTGCCATTTTCTCCTACTGGTTTTCACTCCCCTAGTTATGTCTCCTGGAGCGCAAGGTCCACTTTATAACTTTGTTATTTGTCCTTTTCATGGATGTACATTTCCATACAGTATAATAGCTTTGTATTAAGGGTACAGTCAATGGGTTTTGATACGTTGTCTACCCATGTGACCCTCACTCCTATCAAGTTATGGAACATGTTCTTAGTTGTCGGGTTCTGTCAGGCTGTTGGGTGCAAATAGTTAACCCCAAGCCTGCTGGAAATCTACTCCGGCCTCTGGGATGATATGTTGTAAGTGAAGAGCTTGGGTCAGGGTTACTCAGGGGATTTCTCTACTTGCTGTAGCTCCTGCCCCCAGTCTCCAGGTCCACAGTCACCGAGGCAACTTAGGAGGGCCCCTGCCCACTGCCTGAGCCCGCGGGAGTCTGACCTCAGACCCCGCCAGGCAGACTTTCTACAAATAAAAGGCTTTCTGCCTTGACCTCTTCCGCCTGCCGTGCCCAACCTGCCAGTTACCCCAGCATAAAGTTCCCCTTCCTCAAGCCCAGTCAGTCTGCCGCTTCCCACCCCGAGACCACAGACCGTCTTCCATCACCATAGCTGGGTTTGTCCGTTTTAGAGCAGAGTATAAGTGGCATCCTCGAGTCTGGTCCCTTCTGCGCCTGGCTTGTTTCCCTCGGCTGAACGCTATGTGCATCGGTAGTTTGTTTCTTCTGGTAGCAGCCGGGTTTCGTCTTCTTGAGGATGTCGGCGTGTTTATCCACTCTCCTGTTCCCAGACGTCGGGCCGTTTCCAGTCTGGGACTGCCGTGAGGCAGACTTTCTGCCGACACCAGGCGGAAGTCTATTTCTGGGGCTTGTGTTTTCATTTTCTTTGCAGAGATGCACAGGTGTGAAATTACAGAGCCATCGGCTAGCTGCATATTTCATTTCGTTAAAAAAACAAGTGTCACCCAAGTTTCCGAAGGAGGCGCACCATTCCGCACGTCCAGGGGAGAGCGCGGGACTTCCCGTTGTGTCAGATGCTAGACAGCGTGGGGCGGTGGAAGGGCTTTTAATTTTAGACATTCTCGTGGGCGTGTGGTGACAGCTCTTTGTGGCTTTAATTTGTCTCTCCCTGCCAACTCATGATGGTAAGCGTTTTCTCCTGTGTTTACTGCCCATTCATGTGTCTGTTTGTAAAACGTCTATCAAGGCTGTAGTCCACATTCTTACTGGGCTATAGAAGTTGTATATTCTGATAAAGACCACTTGCAGATACTGCACTGTATCTCCTACCAGTCTGCGGCTTTACCTATTTGCTTTATTTTTTGTAAGATTTATTTAGTTAGTTAGTTGATAGGCAGAGTTAGAGAGAGAGAGAGAGAGAGAGAGAGAGAGAGAGGGAGGGAGGGAGAGGCAGAGAGAGAGAGACAGAGACAGAGATCATCCATCCACTGGGTCTCTGCCGAATGACTGGAACAGCCAGGGCTGGGCCAGGCTGCAGCCGGGGGCCTGGGTCTTGGAGTGGGCGCGGGGATCCAGCACTTGGGCCCTCTGTAGCTGCTTTACCTGAGAGTGGGACCAGAAGTGGAGCAACTGAGGACTGAGCCAGCGCTGATACAGGACGCTGCACCATGGCTCTGGTACAGGATGCCGCGTCACAGCGGAACTCACACTAGCTGTGAAGTACTCAGCTGCCTGCTGCCCATCCCGCTGTCGTACCACATCAACCGTCTAAGTACATTCAGATTGTGCAATGGATATTTATAACTTTTTTCTTGCAGCACTGAAACTCTGTGCCCACTAAACACAGATTTCCCCTCCCAACACCCCCTCAGTTTTATACTTCCTGTTTCTATGATTTTGACTAATTTAGATTCGTCATACAAGTGTGGTAACACAGTGTTTGTTCTTTTTTGAGCAGTTTATCTTCACATACTGCCCACGTTGGAGCAGACTTCCTTCTTTTTCCAGGAGTGTGTAAAATTCCACTCTGCGTGTACCGCAGTTTCCCCGTCTGCTCAGCCACTGTTTTTCCTCTTGGCTTTGATGAACAATGCTGCAAATAACATGGTGTGCAAGCATCTCTTCGGGCTCTGCTTCAGACCCTCTGGAGAGCTGAGCAGACCCAGAGGTGAGATTGCTGGATCATCTAGTTCATTTTCAATTTTTGAGTAATGTACGTAAACATGGCCACGCCATCTTACCTTCTCACCAACCACGCACAGAGGTCCCACCTTCTCTGCAACCTTGTGAATGCTCACTGTTTTCTGTTTTTCAGGCTGTGGCCGTCCTGACGGACGTGGTGTGGGTCTGGCTGTAGTTTGGGTTTGCATTTGCCTAACAGTTAGTGATGTTGAGCATCTTCCATGTGCTGATGGCATATCTGTCTGTCTCCTTTGGAGAAGTGCCTATTCACGGTCTTCACCCATTTTTAAATTGGGTTATTTTGCTGTCCCTGCGGAGTGGTAGAATTCCTTACGTATACGTTGCCTTTTCATTCTGTTGCCTGTTCCTTTGATGTGTGGACATTCCAAGTAGTCTCATTTGTCTTCCTGAATTTATACGACTGTTTCTCTTCTCAGATCTGAGAAGATCTGAGATGTTTCAGGCCATTAAATTCTTTCTTCAAATCATCTCTCTCTGCTCCTTTCCGTTTCTCGTCTCCTTCTGGGGCTTCCATATAAATATGTTGTTCATTTGATGATGTCCTATAAAGTCCTTTAGCCTCTCAAAGTCCCTTAGTCTCTCCAAGTTTTTCATTAGTTTTTCTCTTTGTTCCTTTACACCAGGAATGTTAGAATCTTGCCCTGAACTTACTGATTTTTCTGCTCCTCCTGGCCCAGTCTTCTATTGAATCTTCTTTTGAGTGTTTCTACTAAGTTATTGTCTTCTTCAGTTCCAGAATTTCTGTTTGGTTCTTCGTCACAGTTTCCAACCCTTTGTTGATAGTCTCATTTTCATCGCACAACACATTCCTAATTTTACACAGTTGTCTCTTTGTTCTCTTTCTCAGAATTTCCATCAAATTTAATTGATAAGATGAAGTATAAGAAGAAGAGAGAGCCATATCTACCTACATGGAATCTGACCAGCATTGCTGGACATTTGAATTGTCTTCTAGTAGACTCACAAATTATTCTTAATTTTAAAATATTTTAATGTATTGAGCATCTTTATCACGGTTATTTTGAATTCTTTATCTGGGAATTCATATACCTCTGTTTCTTTGAGGTTGGTTTCAGAGGGTTAATTTATTTCTTTACATGTACCATGTTTCTGTGTCTCTGTATGCCCAGTTATTTCCGCTGGGATTTGGGCATTGAAACATCAGCCACCTTTCCCAGACTTTGGTCTGGGTTTTTTTTTTTTTTTTTTTTTTTTTTTTTACAGGCAGAGTGGACAGTGAGAGAGAGAGACAGAGAGAAAGGTCTTCCTTTTTGCCGTTGGTTCACCCTCCAATGGCCGCCGCGGCCGGCGCGCTGCGGCCGGCGCACCGTGCTCGTCCGATGGCAGGAGCCAGGAGCCAGGTGCTTTTCCTGGTCTCCCCATGGGGTGCAGGGCCCAAGCACCTGGGCCATCCTCCACTGCACTCCTGGGCCACAGCAGAGGGCTGGCCAGGAAGAGGGGCAACCGGGACAGAATCCGGTGCCCCGACCGGGACTAGAACCCGGTGTGCCGGCGCCGCAAGGCAGAGGATTAGCCTGTTGAGCCACGGCGCCGGCCTGGTCTGGGTTTTTACCAGGACGACGTTCCGCACGCAGCTCAGCGAGAGGCTCCGGACACCTTTTCCAGGATGCGAACTCGGGCCTTGGTGAGCGTTGCCTCCTGGTGGAGGCCGGCGGGCCTGCGCAGGTCTGGGGTGCCGTGAGTGGCGGTGGTGGAGCGCCACCTAGTGCCCGTCTGTGGAAGTCCGATTCCTGCCGGCTCGGGTTCTAAGGGTCGGAACCCTGGAGCCGAGGGTCTCCTCCGTGCCTGTAACAACGGAGGTGGGAGGTGGGGCTCTGGGAGGATGCGCTGCGCCGGCACCCGCTCCAGGCCGGCAGGAAGCTCTGGCTTAGCCCGGGCCGCGTCTCCCAGGGACGCTTGGTCCCCGCGCGGGACTGCGGGAGGGAGCAGGACACAAGGCTTCCTACTCCACCGCCTGCTTTCTTTTGATTAACTATTTGGAGTATTCCGTTTTATCTCGACTCTTGGGTTTTCATTAATACCTCACGTTCCATTTTTGGTAGCTGTGCGGAGGATTGTGATAGGCGTGTGAAGTCACAACAGGTCATGAGCGGTGTGACTCAGGCTCAGGGACTCCACCCCACCACCCTCTCCCGTCCTCTACTTACACCCACGGCTGTTGTTGATAACAAAGCCAGCGTGGCTGTCTTCGCCTTAGGCAATCAGTAGACCCACAGTGATGTTTCAGACATGACAACATCGTCCCTTAAATTCACCAGCGTGTTTACCCCTTTCTCCTTTTTAAAAATCATTGATTGATTGACTGATTGATTGATTGCAGAGGCAGCGAGAGGGAGAGCACCCTTCTGCTTGCTTACTCCCCAAATGCCTGCGGTGACTGGGGCTGGCCAGGCTGAGAGCCAGGAGTTCAGCGCAGGTCTCCACGTGGGGGGCAGGGACCCAGTTTCTGGGCCATCACCTGATGTTTCCCAGAGCGCACAATAGGAAGCTGACACAGGAGCAGAGACAGAAACGGAACCTAGGCGTTTCAATAGGGTATGGGCATCTATTGTTAAGGATTTATTTACTTATTAGGAAGCAGTGTTACAGAGAGAGGGAGAGAGAGAGAGAGAGAGAGAGAGAGAGAGAGAGAGAGAGAGAGAGAGAAAGAGAGAGAGAAAGAGAGAGAGAGAGAGTCTTCCACCGCTGGTTCACTCCCCAGATGGCCAAAACGGCTGGAGCTGCACCAATCCGAAGCCAGGAGCCAGGAGCTTCTTCCGGGTCTCCCACGTGGGTGCAGAGGCCCAAGAACTTGGGCCATCTTCCACTGCTTTCCCAGGCCACAGCAGAGAGCTGGATTGGAAGTGGAGCAGCTGGGACTGGAACCGATGCCCATAAGGGATGCCGACACTGCATGAGGCAGCTCTACCCCCTACGCCACAGCGCTGGCCCCATCTAGAGATCTTACATCCACGCGAGTCTTTCCTCGGCTGTTTCCAGTCTGCTGACAAACCCATAAAACGAACCCATTATCTCCGGTGGAGTATTTGTCATGTTAGCATTTTCCTTGGTCTCTACAGGCTGAGATTTCTCATGTGACCCCACCAGACCCTTTAGCAAACCCACAGCACTACTTCAGCTACTCTAAACATTAGCAGGACGTCCGAGAGCTGGCTCATCCCTGGGGTCTGTTCTCACTGACTCTTCTCTCTGGTGATGGGTCCTTTTTCTTTCTTCTTTGGCCCACAGCTTTTCAATAAACACAAGGCATTGTGTGCGAAAGAACAATAGCGACTTCCGCGGAGGTGCACTTAGAAAGGGGCACGCTGAGTCCCACCGAGGCGGCGCTGGCCAGGAGCCGGCTTGTGGCCGCCTTGGTCTGGGCCAGCTCCCTGCTGGCCCCAGAGGAGGCCCTGCCGGGCCGCGGGCCCTCAGCTACTTGCTGTTCTGTTTGAATGCCGTTGGCCGCTCACCATGCATCCTTGGGGAGGTTTCTCTGCCTCCAGACTATAGGAACTCTCCCTGCACCCCGATTCCTGCCCCTCGCTGCGTAGGGCCCAGGCAGTGTAGACGGTGAGTGACCAGGGTGCCTGGAGTGCCTCACTCAGCTCTCCTTCCTGCTTCTGACTGCATCTGTCCTCGGGGACGTATCTCCCGGCTCCCCTGTCCCGTCCCGGTCTCTCCCGGCTCCCCTGTCCCGTCCCGGTCTCTCCCGGCTCCCCTGTCCCGTCCCGGTCTCTCCCGGCTCCCCTGTCCCGTCCCGGTCTCTCCCGGCTCCCCTGTCCCGTCCCGGTCTCTCCCGGCTCCCCTGTCCCCTCCCGGTCTCTCCCGGCTCCCCTGTCCCGTCCCGGTCTCTCCCAGCTCCCCTGTCCCGTCCCGGTCTCTCCCGGCTCCCCTGTCCCGTCCCGGTCTCTCCCGGCTCCCCTGTCCGTCCTGGTCTCAGGCAGCCTCTGCGCACTCAGTGAAGCCGCCACGCTCTCAGGTAAGCGCCCCGCCCTCCCCAGGGCATCCATCAGCTCTTCCTCCACTCTCCACCTCCTCGCCCGGGCAAGGCAAGAGCTGCAGAGCCCTCGTGGCTGGGAAGCTCCTGTCTCTCCAGGCCTCACTGGCCCCCACCCCCACCCCCACCCCAGACAGTGGCCTCTTTTCCCTCTCCTGAAGACAGCTGTGGCACTCATCGCTTTCCGGAACTTTAATGCATTTGCTGTTGGCTTCGTTCCGTTCCACTGGCTGCCTCCCTTCCGCTCTGGTGGGCTTTTCTGCAGGGGTTCTGGGTGGTGCAGGAGTGAAGGTGGAGCAGTGGCCCCCTGGGGCTGCTGTGCCTCCAGCGTGGGACAGACACCCTGGCTGGCTTCTCTGTGATGTTCAGGACCCTGTACTTGCAAACTGTGGGCGTAACTGAGGCCTGCGATGATGTCGTTTTCTTCCCGAGTTTCCAAGCCTAGCTAGCAGTCTGCAATCGGCCAACCAGTCTCAGGGCTGGGAGTTTTCCTGGCTCACCCGCATTTCTGGAGGCTGGGGTGCAGGGCACAGGGGACAGAAGCCTTGCTCCTGGGATGCCGCCCTCTGACTGCGGCACTGAGCTGGTGGCGAGGGGGTGGCAGGTGGGGGTGTCACGAAGGCCCCCACCTCTGGGGGTTCTGGACGCTACTGGCTGCCCTCAGCCCCTGACCCAGCCTCTGTGCTGTCTTCCGGATGGCACTGGTGGCCGTTTCCGTCCATCGATCCTTCTGCCATAGAGCAGGGCTTTCTGTCTGTCTGTCCTTCCTCGTCAGCCATCCTCAGCTGTCGGCCCCACCATGCCGTGCATTTTGATGCAATGGTTTTTTAAATGATTTATTTATTTTTATTTGAAAGGCAGAGTGACATGGAGAGAGAGGGAAGAGAGACAGAGAAAGAGAGCCCTCTTCCATCCTCTGGTTCACTCCCCAAATGCCTGCAACATCCAGGTCTGAGCCAGGAACTCCATCCGGGTCTCCCATGCGGGTGGCAGGGCCCATCTTCCACTACTGTCCCAGGTGCATTAGCAGGGAGCTGGATCAGAAGCAGAGCAGCCAGGACCGGAACCAACACTCCAATATAGGATGCCAGCGTCCAAGCAGCAGCTTAACCCACTGCAGCACACAGCCGGCCCCACCCTGTATTCTTTGATGCAACCTGATTTGATGTATCTGTTGTCTGTAGGGGGCGTGTTACAGTGTTAGTGTCAGAGTTGCTTCTTCATCTCACGCTGATGAAGAATTACAACACTGACAACAAAGGGAGTGAGCAAAGCAAGTAAGATTTTATCCAGATACAGGGACTCCTGCTTGCCAGGAGGGGCCCCCGGGGAAGGGCCCACCCAGGTCTGGGTATTGGGAGCTTACACAGGGAGTGCACGATGATTGGTCAGGTCTTCCACTCAGTTTTGATGGTCAGGGGTCTGGTTTATTTGTTCTGCCTCTTGCATAGCAGCCATGGCTCCTGGGCAGCTAACAAATGTTACCCTGTGGACCACCTGGGAGATGTGACAGCCACCTGAGGATTCAGCTGACGCCTACCTGGTCAGTTTCTGGGCTCCTGAGACAGCAGCCCTGTGGTGTGTTCTGGTCTCATGCCAGAGCCTTGTTCTCTCAGGGCTGCCTCCGGTGCAGGATCCATTGTGTCCCAGCCGTCAGTCTTCACACCCCCTTGGGGCACTATCTTTCCTCCGATCAGCCGCTGGCAGCTTTCACCACCAAGGGATGCCTGCCTCCTGGCTTTGGGTCGGCTCAGCTCTGGCCATTGTAGCCATTTGGAGAGTGACCCAGCAGATGGAAGACCTCTCTCTCTCTCTCTGCCTCTTCCTCTCTGTAACTCTGCCTCCTAAATAAATAAATCTTTAAAAATTATAAATTAAAAAAAGGGGGGCCGGTGCCGCGGCTCACTAGGCTAATCCTCCGCCTGCGGCGCCGGCACACCGGGTTCTAGTCCCGGTTAGGGTGCCAGATTCTGTCCTGGTTGCTCCTCTTCTTGTCCAGCTCTCTGATGTGGCCCGGGAGTGCAGTGGAGGATGGCCCAGTCCTCGGGCCCTGCACCCGCATGGGAGACCTGGCTCCTGGCTTTGGATCGGCACGGCGCGTCGGCCACAACGCGCCGGCCATAGCAGCCACTTGGGGGGTGAGCCAACGGAAAAAGGAAGACCTTTCTCTCTGTCTCTCTCTCACACTAACTCTGACTGTAAAAAAAAAAAAAAAAAGGCTGCTTGGACCTTTCTCCCCTTGCAACTGGCACAATACTAAACTTCGCCAGCAGAGGGCGCCAGAGCAAGGCTTCCCATCGCGTTGGCCGGTGTTTCCCTTCCTGGTTTCCCAGTGTGAATCCAGCTGTGCCCTGTTGGTGGGTTCCTGGGGGAAGGGAAAGGTGACCTGGAAAACCCAGCAGGCAGCACCCCCTGAGGCAGCTCCCTCTCCATGAGCTCAGTGGCGACCCCCACAGCCCCACTTGTCTGACTGGGGCCAGCTGTGTCCAGGGACAGCCCAGAGTGTGTTTGTTGTCCGTGGGCCGTCGCCGCCAGGCTCCAACACAGCCCAGTCCTGGGGAGCCCCCTGGCTCCTCTGTCCTCCCCTCTCCCCCCAGAGATGCTCAGCATTCTGCCCATTCCCCCCGCGCCAGCCCGACGGGCGCGCATGGCCGGGGCAGGCCGGGGGTCTTCCCGCGGCTCTCGGCAGGGTGAACCGTGAGCACTGGTGTGGCACTGGAGGAAGGCACGACTTCCCAGTCCACGCGGGGCCGGGTCCTGGAGGGGCTGTGTGAGCGGAGGGGATGTCGGTGCCCGAGTCCTCGAATCCAAGTCCCCCGCGGCCGCCCTGCGCTCGCCTCCCCGGAGAGCCTCCCTGGCCAGCTCCCGCCTCCACCTGCTGCCTCCCAGGACGTGCGTTAGCAGGAAGCTGGATCTGAACGCAGAGCTGGGACTTGAACCAGGCACTCTGATACGGGCTGTGGGTGTCCCAAGCTGCACCTTACCAGCTGAACCAGACACCAACCCCAGGGACCAAACCTTCACCCTGCCAGCCCGTGGAGGGCGACCAAAGCAACACGGCACCAGCCCACCCGGTCCCCACTCCCTTAAGGCTGAGCGGCCCCTGTGCTCCGTCGCATGGATGGCGGCATCGCTGTCTTTCACTCACTGTACACCGGGCACCAGATGAGCCCCTTGAGCTCTGGCGTTCCATCCTCGCAGCAGTGCTGTGGGGATGCTGGCTCAGGCTCCACAAGAGCAGAGCTTGGGACAGAGCTGCGCACACAGTAGGGCAGCCCCATGGGGCAGGGGCGGGGCCAGGCCAGGCTGAGCTCAGCCCCATCCCACCGCCGCCCAGGAGCAAGCGTGGTGCTGTCCTGCGGTCTGGGCTGTCCTTTAGCCATTCCGTGTCAGGGAATCACCCACGCCGACCAGGACATTCAGCCAGGACGGTCTCCAGAGAGAGGGCAGCTGAGCCGCTGGCAGCCAGCATGGGGGTGGAGGGAGTACTGCCTGGGAACTGTCAGCGCTGCTGGGCACACACACAATCATCCGCTCGAGGGTCTGCAGAAACGCTTGTCCCTGGGACCCCCATGGACACCAGACTGCGGGTGAACAAGCCCCCGACATAAATGGCTTTGTATCTGTGTATAACCAGTGCACAGCCTCCTGCACTCTCCCACATCATCGCTGCGCCTGGTGCACTGGATCTGCTATGTACCCTGGTGCTGCACTGTTGAGGGGCTCAGGACAAGGCGGGAAGCCTGGACACGTCCACCACAGTACACTTGTTCTGTCCACAGTGAGTTGAACCTAGGACACGGAGCAGCTGTGCTTGATAAACTCCGGGTGTTTTCGTCTTCACATCCCACGCAGAGCGTGATAGCTCAGGAGCTGGTGGTCACGGCTCCTGTGCTATGAGCATCCTTGTTAGGAGTGGAGAGGGAAGGAGGTCAGGGTCACACCCAGCAAATACATCGGGACCTTGAAAACCTCATGGAAAATGGAATGAAAACCTAAGTTTGGAGGCAAAACATGTTTAAATCCAATGCACACTTTTGCAAACTATTCGTTTTCCACAGGCTTTATTTTTTAAAATATATGAAAATATTTGGAATTTTTGGTTATTTATTTCTATTTGAATAGCAGAGAGGTCTTCCATTTGCTGATTCAGTCCCCAAATGCCTCTACCAGCCAGGGCGAGGCCAGGCTGAAGTCAGGACCTAGAACTCGGTCTGGGTTTTCCCCATGGGTGGCAGGGACCCAAGTACCTGACTCATTACTGCTGCCTTCCAGGGTGTGTGTTAGAAGGAAGCCGGTCCAAGACTCGAACCCAGGGCCTCTGATACGGGATGTGGGCGCCCTAGGCAGCATCTTAACTGCTGCACTAAAGGCCTGCACCCCACGAACGTTGTGAAGACCCCATGTCTGTGTTCTGTGTCCACAAAAAGCATCTCGCGGGGCCAGCGCTGTGGCGCAGCAGGTAAAGCCTCCACCCTCGATGCGGGTACCCCATATAGGCACCGATTCGAATCCCGGCTGCTCCGACTCCAATCCAGCTCCCTGCTAATGCACCTGGGAAAGCAGTGGAAGATGGCCCAAGTGCTTGGGCCCCTGCACCCACGTGGGAGACCCGGAAGAAGCTCCTGGCTCTGGACCAGCCCAGCTCCGTCGTGGGCATTTGAGGGAGTGAACCCAGAAGGCGGAAGATCTCTCCCCCCACCAACTCTGCCTTTCAAATAAAGGAAAGCCTCCCCCCGCTGCGGCCCCCGCGCAGCCTGTCCCCAGAGAACGTGGGCTCTCGGGTTTACAGCAGCATCTCGCAGTCCTGTGGGCTCGGACTGAGACGCAGCCCCAAGGCGGAGCCCCTGAATCCTGGGGGACGTCACCTCCTCCAGGCCTCGGGCTGCTGCCGCCCGCACGCTGCCCCACGCCCTCCCGGAATGGAATGGGTTTGCAGCGCTGCCCCAGGCAAGCTCCCGCTCCTCCACCAGCCCCGTCCGGGCTCCAAGCACGGCCTCCCCGCAGGAGCACGGGGACCGGCCCGGAAACCTAGCACAGCGCGGCCTACAGCGCCTCAGTAGGGGCCAAAAACGACAAGTGCCCGAAAACCCACAGAGGCGCCAGTCCCGCCGTTAGTGGGCGGCCCTCGTCCTCAGGGTTCAAGGCAGCACCCGCCTACCAGGACGCAAAGCAGCCACCTAACACCCGCTTACTGCTCATTGGCCAGAGCCCGGTCACATGACCGCACCTGGCCGCACAGGCGGCTGGGTAATGTAGTTTTCCTTCTGGGCAGCCAGGTTTCCGGTTTAGACTCTAGAAAGAAGTTAGTGGGAAACCACTAGCAGCCTCCAGCGCGCTCAGTGTGAGATCGGGTTCCAGCTCCTGGCTCTGGCCCTGGCCCAGCCCCAGCTCCAACTGGTTGAACTGGGATTGCGTTCCCAGCTCCCTGGGCTGTCACAGCCATGTGTGGGTGCTCCGGGAACTCACCACCCAGGGAAGCACTTGGCCCGCAAAGGCCCTCCCCTGGCCCAGGGCGCTGCGGGCCTCTGAGCCCGGAAGTTACCACCAAGTCAGCTGGGAAGACTGGAGAGGCTGGAGAGGCGGCAGTGAGTCAGTGCAGGATGCGACCAGGCCTTGGGGGCATAGCCCGGCCCAGGGAGGACCTGGGGAACGGGGCCCTGGCTGACCGCTCTGACCAGACGTCCTTTGTCAGTTGCAGGAAGTCATGCAGGTTGCAGAGACCTCGCTTCCTGAGTCCCAGTGTTGCCCAGAAGAATGGCGACAGGGTGACCTGGCCCCGGAAAAACCAGGCATGGCCTCTAGAAGCCAGCAGACCCCTGCTGGCAGGACCAGCAAGTGGCCCCGGGGCCCCTGGAGGTGCTGGGCGCGGAGGGAGGGAGGCCCAGGACTCTCCTGTGCAGGAGCAGCCATCTGCGGCCTGTGGACACCACCTGTGGCCGCCCAGGCCAAAGCCGGCTAAGGCTTTGGTCCACCTGGATGCTCAGCGCCGCCCCCTGCTGGTCGCAGAGGGGATGACTTGTCGGTGACCTCCTCTCCCACCAAGGGCTGTTGAAGACCCTCCTCCCAGACCCTGATTCCCAGGTCTGAACCCCAGCCCGCTGGGCACTCGTCCCCCAGGGTGGCTGCCCATCTTGCCACGCATCTCTGAGTTTGTGTCACAGGCCAGCGGCGGTTCCTTTAGCTGAGTGCTCACCACGCCAGCCCAGTGTTAGCACTAACCAGGGGATGTGATGAGGAGGTAGGAGGGAGACAAAAGACCCAGGCAGGGTCTCTCTGGGGGTCCGGCGGGCCTAGGGGTGTGTCCGAGGGCACCTCTGCCTTCTCACTGATTCTTCAATGGTGGAGGCCGGCTCTACCATGCTGCCAGCTTGCTGTGTAACCGGGAGATGTGCTTAAGCTCTCTGAGCCTCATCGTGCCCTCTATGCAAAGGTGAGATGAATCCTGCCTTTGGGAGAATGAACAAAGTAAATCGCTATGTCCCCTGGAGGAAACGGAGGAGAGAGATGTGAACTATCACTGTCCATCCTGTGACCCATCAGGACCGGGCTCAGAGGCATCCGTTCCCAAGACCACCAGCAGGGGGAGCCAGGCCTCCATCTCCGTGCTGGCGCTGGTGCTGGGAGCTGGGAGCTGGGCAGGTGTGTGCCCAGCAGGTATTGCTCCAGGCCAGGTGTGTCTCACGCCCAGATCCTGGGTCCCCAGAAGTCTGACAAGCTGACTGTGTTTATTTAAGGCCAGTCACCATTTCTCACCCGTCTGTCTTCTTGGGTGTGTTTGACTGCCACTGGCTGTGGACAGGGGAAGGCCCGGGTGTGCCTCTGGGCTTTGTGCCCAGCAGGGGGTGGGGTGTCTCCTGTGGGCTCCAGGCGGTGTCAGGCAGGGTGGCCCTGTGTCTGGAGACAGCACTGCAGGAGTCGGGACCCCTGCCCTGGGCTCAGCCCCGTGGGAGTCGCCATGGGGAGGACCCACTTCCTTGGGTGGCTTCCACACTTGACGACCCCTGGAGCTGCTCCGGCCTGGAGACCTCTCCCCGCTTCCCCATGGGTGCCCCTCCCCAGGCTCCCGCTCCCCAGATCAGGGAGGAGCTCAGGGTAGAAGATAAAGGCCTGCAGGTTGTAAAACAGCCCTCAGTCTGTTGGGGAAGAGGCAAAACAAAACAAAAGCCCAACTCTGCTGGAGGTGAGGGTTGCTCAATCCCATGAAGCAGCCCGGCTCCGGCTCCTTCACCTGCCCCCACCCCCCCGCCAGCCTGGCCTCTGCCTGCAGCTCTGCACCCGAGGGGCGTGCCTGCCGCACCCTAAGGAAACTGCGGAGTTCCTCCAGGACTGCTCTGGCTGGCCCAGAGGAGGACACAGGGCCGGCAGAGGCCCCTCCCCCTGCCCAACTCCTCCTGCTTTCCCCACCCCATGGCCGTGGAGTGACAAGGTCTGAAGAGGCCCCCCTACTCTGCTCCAGGGGAGACGGACCTGCGAGCGAGGTGAGGCTCACCCTGAGTCTGAGGACCACAGCCCCCTCCCCCGACATCCACCCTCCTCGGGCCAGCGGGCCACGCAGGCGACAGGGAGCCGTGATGACTCAGGGTGGGCCTTGAAGCACTGTACACCTTGCCACGATTTCACAAGCCTTTATTCTGTGAGCTCGGGCAGAAAATGAAGCCCAAGGGGTTGGCGTGGTGATGCAGCAGGCTAAGCCACGGCCTGTGACACCAGCATCCCTTAGGGGAGTACTGGGTTCGAATCCTGACTGTTCCACTTCCCATCCAGCTCCCTGCTAATGCACCTGGGAGGCAATGGAAGATGGCACACGTCCTTGGGTCCCTGCCACCCACATGGGAGACCCAGATGGAGTCCTGCGCTCTTGGCTTCAGCCTGGCCCAGCCCTGGCCGTTGTCTCTCCCTCTCTCTTTGTCACTCTGCCTTTGAAATAAATAAAATAAATCTTTCTAAAATAAAAAAGAAAGAAAAGGAAATGGGTTTCAGAGAAGTTCAGTAATTGACCCCAGGACACACAGCCAGGACTTGTGACTACACATTGAAGTTCTGAGCTTCACTAGCTCCTTCCCCTCCCCCTACAACTTCCTCGGTGAGCCTTGGAGAAGGGCTCAGGGGCTCTCTGGGTCTCACAGGTCTAGAACTTGCTTCTGATTTATTTTCCAGGCCACCTGAGTTGGTGACCACCTGGAGGCGTGGCTCACACCAACCCTGCACACAGCAGGTGGGTGGGAGAGGACTTGCCCGTGACAATCCACAGTGAGGCCAGGGGATGGGCTGGGGCTGGCTATGACCTCCTGGGGAGGCCCCAGGTGGAGGAATCAGCTGAAGGGAGCCAGCCATTCTCCGAGGACTCCTTCACGCTCTGGGCTCCGGACTCGTCCTGGGGAGTTTCAGCTCTTCTGGTTCCCAGCAACGTGCCCTTGGCAGACGCTGGTGTCACAGGCAGCCTGAGCCGCTGGGCCACAACGCCGGCCTCCATTGAGCGACATTCTTAACTTGAGACTGTGCTCTGCTGGACTTGCTGGAGACCTGCTCGGGTTCTGCACGTAGGTTTGAAGCCTGCTGCGCCGCCCTGCCCTCGACCACATGTTTTCCACCAAGACCCTGACCAGGGGGCCACCCTGACCCTGCCTCTCCCCACTGTGTGTGACCCCAGCTGCATTGCTTGGCTTCGTGGAACCCCCGGTTCCTCGCCTGTCAGTTGGTGCAACCCCGTCATACGGCCGTGGAGAGAGTCACAGCTGAGAGGTGAGTGCGATCTAACACGGGGGCGGCCTCCATCAGAGACGCCTGTGCGGCGATCCCTGTGTGGGTTTGGCTTCCATGAGCCTCCAGGTCAGAGACCTGACCTGCGTGGCCATGGTGTGACCAGGAGGGGTTGGGGACAAGGCTTTATCAATCAAGTGCTGGAGAGAAAGGGCACCGCCACAGCCAAGGCCATAGCGAGGGACATCCTCAGATCGGTGTCCCTGATCCCCAGCCAAGCCAGGGTCTGGGCAGAACGTAGCTGGCTTCTTGCCAGGGATCTGAAGGCTGAGGCCTGAGCTGCCCCAGAGGAGCCTGGAGACGTGGGTGGGGGCAGTGGCGGCAGCGTCGGCCGAGAGCAGGTGGGTAGCTGGGGCTTCCTGGCGCCGCGCTGCCGTTTGCAAAGTCCCTGCACGGCTTCAGCTGTGTCCCCGCACTCAGCAGCCCCACAGGGTGAGCGGAGCAATGCTCACTTTACAGATGGGGAAAGTGAGGTCACACGGCAGCACAGGCCATCACACAGAGTCACACGGAGAATGGGACTCAGCTGTCCCCAGGGTGGTGCTGGCCCCAGGAACCTGGGTGGCTAAGGAGGGCAGCCAGACTGACACAGGTGCCTGGCTGAGGGCCTGGTCAGTGGCGCAAGTCCTAGTACGTGGAGGGGGGGAGGGTGGCAGCGCCAAAGCCACAGCATCACAGCCGGCGGCGGCCTGTGCCCTGACGCACTGGGGTGGGGGCGGGGCAGGGGCAAGGGCTGGCGGGAAGGCGGGGCGTCGGTGAGCCCTTGGGGAAGGCCCGGCCCCCTGCTTGCCCTTGTCTCCTGGGTTTGCCCTGTTTTCTGTCCTGGTGCTTCTCTTTTGCTTTATTTTTGGTTTTGGTTTTGGCTTTGGTTTTGTCTTTATCTGGGCTAACGAGAAAGGGGAGACGATGGTACAGACATTCCTGAGCTGGGGGTCTGCAGGGGGAGCTGGGGTGGACTGTGCGGTGCACCCCAGGAATCCATGTGTGGTCATGCGGGGCTGCCTTGCGGGAGGGTCTTGAAAACGTTCCTGGGGCCGGCGCCGTGGCTCAACAGGCTAATCCTCCGCCTTGCGGCGCCGGCACACCGGGTTCTAGTCCCGGTCGGAGCACCGGATTCTGTCCCGGTTGCCCCTCTTCCAGGCCAGCCCTCTGCTGTGGCCCAGGAGTGCAGTGGAGGATGGCCCAAGTGCTTGGGCCCTGCACTCCATGGGAGACCAGGAAAAAGCACCTAGCACCTGGCTCCTGCCATCGGATGAGCGCGGTGCGCCGACCGCGGCAGCCATTGGAGGGTGAACCAACGGCAAAGGAAGACCTTTCTCTCTGTCTCTCTCTCTCACTGTCCACTCTGCCTGTCAAAAAAAAAAAAAAAAGAAAACGTTCCTGGTTGGAGCCCACCGTCTCTCACGGTCTGCCTGCGTCTGCCTCCCTCTGTCTGCTGTTTCCGGTGTCTTAGTCTCTGTGTGTGTGTGCGTGTGTGCACGTATCTTAGACCTATAGACATTTGTGGAAAATGAAACTTTAAAATTTGAGCTTATTTGCTGCAGACAAGGAAATCATGCATATTTTCATAATATGAATTTTCTGTGAACTTTTTCAAGATCCCACAGGTTGGATTTTAGTATTTTTTGCATCAAAACAAACATCTTTTGATTCCGTTTTGCCACAAACTTTATGAAGTACTCTCATATATACATATATATGTAGACAGACAACAACATACTCTGCACACATATGCACGCATGAATACATATGTGCGTGCACATATGTACATATGCACATACATGTACACATGATACATGCGCACCATACATAGGCACACACATGTTATATGTTCTGTTGGTCTCCGTCTCTTTCCCTGCATTCATCTGACCCAGGGATCTCAGGGTCCTCACCCTCTCCCCACTCCCAGTGACCCCCTCCACGCCCCCAGCTTGGATCCCTGGGTCTCCACGTGTCCTCCCTGCCCCGCTGCCGCTGCCTAAGGGGAGTCAGGAGGCGGTGGGGTCACACGTGGCCCCAGCCCAGCCGTGCTGCAGGCAGTGAAGGGGGGGCCTTGCTGGGACCAAGCCTGGTGGCTGGGCGAGGCTGCCCAGGGTGGGCGGGCAGGGGGGTGCCTTTGGGCCCTGGGGGGGATGCTTACAGACGGGCACACGGGGGCGCCAGCACATGTGGGCACAGCACTGACTCCTGGAGACGTGACTAGCCTGTCTCAGCGTTGGCTGACCCCTGCTGGCCCTGTACTGCAAGGCATTGGGGAGCCACAGAGGCGATCCCCCCCCCCCCGCCCCTGGTGGCAGTGCCCTGGCCTTGGGGAACCTTTCCAGGCATTCCCGAAGCCCTGTTCACTTCCGCCCCAGCGCATGAGAGCCGCCCGGCAGAGTCGCTTCCCCAGCCTCCTCCCTCGCCCGCATCTCGTCCCTCCTGGCTTGGGCCAGGCCGGTGCCTCTGAAGACTAGGAACTCCAGTGCCCCGCTCACTTGCTGAGTCAGCAAAGCATGGGCCCTTCAGGCAGAGCCCCTCCTCTCCCCGCCCCGCCCCCCCCCCCACTCCCCACCCAGTCCAGCGCTGAAGTGCAAGGCAGCTGGGTGTTGAATGAATGAGAAGTGAATGGATGAAGGTTTTACCGTGTCCAGCTTTCGGTGGAAGATTGGCCTCCCGTGCCAGCTCTGTGACCCTTACATGTCAGTGGCCTGACCTGTGACATGGGCCGTCACAGAGTCATTCACGGGATTACTGTGCGATGTTGGTGGTCCCACGCGTGCAGGGCTCCCCTGGGTGCCTCGCGTGCATTGTTCCCCTCACCACTCACCTTGTGTCTTGGGCAGGTCCAGCTGTCCGCTGGCCCCTTGGGTTCCGGCTGCTGTGAGCCCACACCCCCACCTCCCACTGATGAATTTCCACGGCTCCCACCAGTCTGCTCCTCCTCTTCCTCCTCTTCCTCACTGGGAGTCAAAGCCACGTCCTCACCACAGCCTGCCCGGACCCTGCTCCCTCCCACTGGCCCCTGGCTCTGCAGCCCAGCCAGGCACTGAGCCCAGAACCCCACCTCCTCAGAATCCTCAGCCAACCTTACCTTCGCCAGGAGACCCCGCCCCCACCCCACCCTCCCGAGGAAACCTTCAGCACTGAGTTTACTCTGAGCCCCGCCAGCTCCATCCCCTGTCTGCCTGCTCACCTTGGCTTCCATCATCACAGACACCTGTCCCCGATGTCTTTTTAAAAGATGTATTTATTTATTTATTTATTTGGAAATCAGAGTTACAAACAGAGAGGAGAAACAGAAGGGGGGGGATCCTCCATCTGCTGGTTCACACCCCCATTGGCCACAACAGCTGGAGCTGGGCTGATCCAAAGCCAGGAGCCAGGAGCTACTTCCGGGTCTCCTATGTGGGTGCAGGGGCCCAAGGACTTGGGCCATCTTCTACTGCTTTCCCAGGCCATAGCAGAGAGCTGGATCGGAAGAGGAGCAGCCAGGACCCAAAATGGCACCCATATGAGATGCCGGCACTGCAGGGGGCGGCTTTACCCGCTACACCACAGCGCTGGCCCCTGTGTGTCCCCCCTGTGCATCGTCTGTCTCCCCCAGAGGAACGGAGCCCGGGAAGAGCAGGGCCTTTTGCTCGCTCCACTCACTGCTGTGTGGCACCTGGAGAACAGCACGAGGCCCGAGTGTGTACTCAGCAAAGACCGCGGAACAAGCAGATCAGACCGCGAAGCCTGCCCACTCGGTGTCTGAGACCACGAACTTGGGGGCTTAGACGGCAGGGACACCCTGGAGCGGGAAGCAGCGTCCCAGAGGGCTGGGCTGGCTGGGCTGGGCTGAGCTGGGCTGGCTGGGCTGGGCTGAGCTGGGCTGGGCTGGGCTGGCTGGGCTGGGCTGAGCTGAGCTGGGCTGAGCTGGGCTGGGCTGGGCTGGGCTGGCCTCTCTCCACTCCCGCTGGCCGGTCAGAACTGACCCAAGATAGAACCCCAAACCGTGCTCCTGCCTCAGACTGGATTTCCCTCTCCTCCCAGCCCACCCCAGCTGCTGCCCATCCGGGCCGGGTTAGGCTGGGAACTGGAACCCTCCCTATTCGCTGGCAAGGGAGCGGCCGGTGAAGGCCCCACACCTGCAGCTGCGGACGCTGCCGTAGGGAGTGCCCTTTGTCCGGGCCTTCCTGGGGAGATCAGCGCTGCTCTCCTTGGACTTGTGTTGCCGCAAAGTGACATTCTTTTTATTTATTTATTTATTTATTTATTTATTTTTTTGACAGGCAGAGTGGACAGTGAGAGAGAGAGACAGACAGAAAGGTCTTCCATTGCCGTTGGTTCACCCTCCAATGGCTGCCGCGGACGGCGCGCTGCGGCCGGCGCACCGAGCTCCTCCGATGGCAGGAGCCAGGAGCCAGGTGCTTTTCCTGGTCTCCCCATGGGGTGCAGGGCCCAAGCACTTGGGCCATCCTCCACTGCACTCCCGGGCCACAGCAGAGGGCTGGCCTGGAAGAGGGGCAACCGGGACAGAATCCGGCGCCCCGACCGGGACTAGAACCCGGTGTGCCGGCGCCGCAAGGCGGAGGATTAGTCTGTTGAGCCAGGGCGCCGGCCCAAAGTGACATTCTTCAGATTGTGTCTGAGACCTCGCGCCTCTGGCCTGCCCCCAGGCCTGCCCCCAGGCCTGCCCCCCACCAGCCCCCGACTCTCTGAGGCTGCCTGGGCGTCTGCGTTCTGCACCTCCACCCTGGGACTCTTAGGTATCCTAAAATGAGAGCCGTCCCGAGATGGTGACCCGCCCAGGGCAGGGATCCTGGCCGTCACAGCCTCCCCGCTCCCCCAGCACATAGCATGTGTACATTCCACCTGTTCCTGTTGCCTGTGGCCAGGGCACACGCATGCACGCTCGCGTACTCACACACACACTGGAAGGCCCGCCCCCGTTCTGCTCACTGCTGCATCCCCAGAGCCTGGGCCGAGGCCTGGTGCTCTGTCAGTGCAGGGAGGTGAGGGAGGGGCCGCACAGGGGGAAAGTCACCACCTCTGAGAGACATTGCCCCTGCTCTCAGCAACTGCCAGAGGCCCCAGACGGAGCCAGACCCAAGAAATCCACCTGCACGGTGATGGCTTCCCCTGTCTGCTGTCTAGGAGCTGGAGTCCTCCTGGGCCCCCTGCCTGCTGGCCTGCCGCATGGAGCGCTCCACACAGAGCAGGGCTGCACTGCCACAGGGAAGAGCAGCAGCACCGTCCCCCACCCCAGACTCCCTCCCTCGCCCCTACCCTGCAGGCCCCTTCTACCCACCCTCCTCCTCCCTCTCCCCCCACCCCGCTCTGTCGTCCGTACCCAGGGAGCTCCTGGCAGCCCCGGCCCCACGGACAGGCTGCCTTCCCCAACAGTCCAGCCTGGAGCGCAGGTGCCGCAGGTGCCGCAGGTGCACGCGGGACACGGGTGTGCTCAGGGCTGGGCCCCTGGGTGTGCTAGGGCCTCTCACTCAGGGAGAACTGTGGCTGGAGGACTGCGCGGCCACACGCCCCGACGGGGAGCTCAGCTGCCCACGTCCTCCGGCTGTCTCCAGCAAGAACGGCGGACGGAGCTGACTGCACTGGGTGGTCTGCGCCACCCGAGCACCGCGCCTGGACCATCAGCGCTGCTGTTACACACGTCACCCACACGTCAGGGCTGCTACACACATCACCCACACGTCAGGGCTGCTACACACATCATCCACACGTCAGGGCCGTTACACACATCACCTACACGTCAGGGCTGTTACACACGTCACTCACAGGTCAGGGCTGTTACACACGTCACCCACAGGTCAGGGCCGTTACACACGTTACTCACACGTCAGGGCTGTTATGTCATTCACACGTCAGGGCTGTTACACATGTCAGAGGCTGCTGTTACACACGTCACTCACACGTTAGGGCTGTTATACATGTCACTAACATGCCACAAACACAATAGAGGCTGTTACACATGTACCTAACACGTCAGGGGCTGTTATACACATCACTAACATGCCAGGGGCTGTTACACACATCACTGACATGACAGGCTGCTGTTACACATGTTCCTAACATGTCAGGTTGCTGTTACACATGTTACTAACACCTCAAGGACGGTTACACATGTCACTAATATGTCAAGGCCTCTGTTATACACGTCACTAACATGTCAGGTTGCTGTTACACTCGTCACTCACACATCAGGCTGCTGTTACATATGTTGCTAACATGTCAGGTTGCTGTTACACACGTCACTAACACGACAGGGGCTGTGCTACTTTAGGGGTGAAGGCTATGATGGGAGACCAACCATGGACATTAAGGAGGAAAGGAAGAGATCAGGAGGCGGACCTTCGTTGCTATGGACACTCCAATGAGTGACAGGTGAGGGCTTTTGGAGCAGAGAGACCAGGTGTGTCTCCAGGCTCTGAGTCCCAGGAACAGCCTTCAGAATCTCCCAGTCTCTGGAAGCTCAACCTTCCAAACCCCCACCCAGGAGCTGACCATCTGTGCAATGTGCTGGCCATTTGGGGTCCCCTCAGCCAGCTCTCTCCCCACCGAGCTAGGAGAGACTTCCCTGTGAAATCACCTCCACCTGCGGCGTCACTGCCCTCAACTGCAGAGTCTCCCCAGGGAAGGATCCTGCCCTTCACGCTCACTCCCACCAGGCAGGGGGCACCCTGGGACAGGTGACCCACTCCCATCCACTGGGCCTCCCTGCCCTCTCCCACCCCCGGGCCCAGGACCACTCTGGGCCCTCTGGTTCTGGTGGGGGCCCTGGCTGTCTCTCCTAAGCCCTCCACCCTCTGACACCTGGGCCTGGGTGCTCCTGGACAGGGGGAAGGCAGGAGGGCAAGGACATGGGGTAGGGGCGGGGGGAGACTCGGGGAGACTGGAGAAGGCAGCATGTCCACTGCGCGCCGTCTCCTAGGAGGCCAGGTCACCACGCAGGTCTCTCAGATCACACGCAAGTGGCCTCTGCGCCTGCTGCTGGACTGTGACGTTCTGCTCCCCAAATAGAAGTTGACTCTGCGCTCCAGGCATCCCCTGGGCCCTGTGGGAGCCCCGAGAACCTGTCCCTCCCGCTGGGGTACTCAAGAGCCAGGCCCCAGGGCCGGGGTCCCCCAGCTCACAGAGCTGTGGTGGGCTTGTGCCAAGGCTAGGGTGAGTGTGACCCCTGCTCCGCGCCCTTGCCCCCTCCAGGTCATGGGGACAGATAAGGCTATGTCTCCTCCTGAAATAGGAGCAGAGCTGCTGACGCGTAGGGGACACCAGAGTGGACTCAGAGGCCCCACAGAAACCCCTCCCCCACTCCCCTGTCCTCCTGGGGTCCTCCTGGGGGGCCGGGGAGTGTGTGCCGGGGGCAGCTCCAGAGTGCCTGTGAGGGGCGGGGGAGCAGAGCGCGGCCACCTCCGCTTCTCCCCATGCTCTCGCCTCTCCATGCCCATGACCCCTCCTCTCTCCGCAACTCTGCCGGGTCTGCCATCTGCCGCCTTCCCCAGGCCCCAGGTCCCCGAGCCAAGCCGGGGTAATCGAGACGCCTTGGGTAACCAAGATAAGGCCCCTGCTACCATTAAACATTGACGGGCACAAACAGGGTGAGCCAGCTCTGGGCCATGAAAGCTGGATGGACTCAGCCCCCCAAGGCCCCTCTTGGGCAGCTCTCCCAGAGGCTGGGGGAGGGCCCAGGAGGGTCCAGATAGGCCAGCAGGGCCTGACCCTAAGCAAGATTCGATGCCTCAGCCCTTCGTGTGTCAGTTGGTTAAAAGAGCATAGGCCCTGGGGTCAGACACACTTGTGGCTGAGACAGCTCCACCCCATGGCATGGCTCTGAACCTTAGTTTGTTCGTCTGTAAAATGGGCTACTTATCCAAATGGCTGTTTCAAGAATGAAATGCGATGGTATGCATAACTTATCTTGCACAGGGCTGATGTATGAGAAATGACTACTTGGAGGCTGCTCCCCTAGGCAATGCTCCATGCTTCCTGGAAGAGAGTGATTTTTTTGTGTGTCTGCTCAGGGAGACTTGCTCTGCCCACTGGAATCTTTCCTCTGTCCCTTCCCCAGGGGGCTTCCCCAATCTCGCTGCCTCCTAGGCAGGAAGCAGGCTGAGACCAGCTCTCTTGGACACTACTGATTTTTTTAAAAATCTATTTGAAAGACAGAGTTACAGAGAGAGACAGGGAGAGAGGTCTTCCATCCACTGGTTCATGCCACCAAACAGCCTCAATGGCCAGGGCTAGGTTAGGCCAAAGCCAGAGACTAGGAGCTTCTTCCAGGTCTCCTACATAGATGGCAGGGGCTCAAGCATTTGGGCTGCTTTCCCAGGTGCATTAGCAGGGAGCTGGCTCGGAAGTGGAGCAGCTGGGCCTCGAACTGGCGCCCATATGGGGTGCCAGCATTGCAGGTGGCAGCTTAACCCTCTACGTCACAATGCAGGCCTCACCACTGATTTTTTTAAAAAACAGATTTATTTTATTTGAAAGACAGAGTTACAGAGAGAGGTAGAGACCAGAGAGAGAGGTTTTCCATCTGCTGGTTTACTCCCTAATTGACCGCAATGGCCAGAGCTGCGCCGATCCGAAGCCAGGAGCCAGGAGCTTCTTCTGGGTCTCCCACACAGGTGCAGGGGCCCAAGGACTTGGGCCATCTTCCACTGCTTTCCCAGGCCATGGCAGAGAGCTGGATAGGAAGTGAAGCAGCTGGGACTGGAACTGGCACCCATATGGGATGCTGGCGCTTCAGGCCAGGGCTTTAACTCACTATGCCACAGTGCCAGCCCCACCACTGATTTTCTTACACCAACTCAGCGTCCTGTCTGTACTAACCAGTTGCTCAGGGAAGGTTGGATTGAATGAAATTGAATAAAAAGGCTTGAAAAGGATGCATATGAGGTGAATACATTGAAAGCAAAGGACAAAAGGAGGGAGGGAGGAGTTGGAGTCGCTTGGTACAGAGAACGTCACAGGCCACCCAAGCTTGCAGCTTTCATCACAGAGGGGACAGAGCCAGAGCATCCATGAGGCTCCTGCCTCCCAGCGTCAGGCCCTGTGCCCTGCCATGTGAGCACAGAATCATGCCCCCTGGCCAGGAGCCCAGTCGGCTACTTCACTTCCCCCAGGCCCACAGCCAGTGCAGGTGCCCCAGGACTTCCAGGCCAGAGCTGCCCCCTCGGGGAGGAATTTCTTGTTTTAGGCTGAGAGTGCACCTGACCCTGTGCATTTTCGCTCTAGCAAGCGTGTCATCTGCTCCCCGCTGCTCAGGGAGGTCAGATCACGGGGAATTGTCTGCAGAGCTGAGGATGAGCCAGGTCTGGCACGGCCAGCGCTGTCCCCGTGGTGGCTGCTCCAAATAACCCGTTGACTCAGCCTGTGATGAGGTCATCCACTCTTACACGACCCTAGCCCCTCCCCCACGGAGCCACCTTGCCGCTGCATCCACGGAGGAGTGGCCCAGGGCAAGGACGGCCAGGACACCCACTCTGTCTAGGGCCCGCTGGGCAGGGAGGCAGGCCACTGCTTTGATGACGTCTCCGTAGGGCAGCAGGCACAGTGGTGAAGGTGAATAAACACAGCGAACGTGAAGTTCTGGGAGTAACCAGTGCTGTATCCTAACTGCTGGGCAGGGGAGGGGGTGCATGGACCAAGTCAGGAGCACCTGGCCAGGTAGGCTTCTGACAGTGCAAAGGTTGTTGGGCCCTCTAACTCCCGGGAATGACTCTCAGTGCCCCCCCCACCCCCGCTTCAGTGAGCACGCAGTCTTCATGGCACGAAGCCGGGACAGCCTTCTCCGCTGGCTGAGTCTGGGTTCACAGGCCGGAGACCCAGCCATGCCACGCACTGTGCTATCCACACATCACGTGGTATGTAGGAATGAATGCCATCTGCATCCACGCTGTGTGTATGCGGGCAAGGGGCATGTGTACATGTGCTGGTCTGAATCAAAGGTGTCAGAATCAGGGAGAGGGCCAGCGCTGTGGTGTAGTGGGCTAAGCTTCCACCTGCGGCACCAGCATCTCATGTGGGCACTGGTTCGAGACCCGGCTGCTCCACTGCCAATCCAGCTCTCTGTTATGGCCTGGGAAAGCAGTGGAGAATGCCCCAAGTCCTTGGGCCCCTGCACCCACATGGGAGACCCAGAAGAAGCTCCTGGCTCCTGGCTTCGGGTTGGCCCAGCTCTGGCTGTTGCAGCCCTTTGGGGAGTGAATCAGTGTGATGGAAGACCTCTCTCTCTCTGCCTCTCTGTAACTCTTTCAAATAAATAAATAAATCTTTAAAATAAAAACAATGCCATGTGACAGCACTCGAATGTCCATGTTAAGGATGAGGACAAAGGCATAGACAGCAGGAGGTGACTGCTTCAAGCTAAGATTTGAACCCAAGCAGCAGGGATGTCCAGTGGACCCTCTGCTGGGCACTCAGCTCACTGGAAGGAGCCCTGTGTGGCAGGAGGGGCCCTGGCCATAGTGAGCAGCCCCACAGTAATGTCTTCCGACTGGAAGCTGCAGGGTGAGCTTGTCCCGGGCCACACCTGCAGGTAACCTGGGCTGGAAGGACAAGGCTGCTAGGAACCCTTCCGCCTGCTGCTCGCACCAAATGTTCTCTAAGGGGCTCCTGGGGGCTTGGCCCTGCCCAGTTCTCCCGGCTCCTCCCACAGGCAGCTGCCTTCCCAAGTTCATTACTGGATCCCAGTGAATCCAAAATTAGTTTGATTCATGAAAGGAGAACAACAGAAAGGCTGCTTTAGAGCCAGAGAGCCATCTGTCCCCCAAGTCCCGCGTGGTAGAAAGGTTTTGTCCCATGAAAGCGTCTGCATGAGCCCTGCCCCAAACTCACGCGTCCATTCAGTGCACGAGCGGACGCAGAGGTGCACGGGCCGTGGACCAGTCCCCGGGGAGAAAGCTTCTCTCTCACACCCCTAGGAGAGGCAGAGCAGATGGGACAAGGACACAAACCCTGGACAGCACCGTGGGTGCTTCCCACACCCCAAGTGACAGATGCTGTGAGTAAGGCTGGGGCTGGCTCAGTGGCCCAAGGAGGCCAGTCTTTCTGTGGGTGTCCAGGAACACAGGGTTACTCACAGGGAGGGTGGCTGGTGGGGACCTGGGCCAAGGGGTGGCCGGAGAAATCACAACACCCATATCTGGGTGCTGATTCGAGTCCCGGATGCTCTGCCTCTGATCCAGCTCCCTAATGCACGGGTGGATAATAACCCAAGTGCTTGGGTCCCTGCCCCCACCTGAGAGACCTGGATGGAGTTCAAGGCCCCTGGCCTTGGCCTGGCCCAGCTCCAGCCATGGGGCTATTTGGGGACTGAACCAGTAGGTGGAAGATCTCCTTCTCTTCTGTCTCTCTGTCACTCTGCTTTTCAAATAAATCTTTAATGTAAGGAAACTGCCCTCCCTTTGCACTTAAAACAAATCACACTATGAGCACCATGGAGGCCCCATTTATAACCTGTTTGGTGCTGACAGCCTGTTCGATGTGACAGCTGCTCTGGGAGCAGAGTTGGCTGTCATTCATTTACAGATTAAAAAAAAAAAAAAAAAAAGCAGGCCCAGAGGGGTTCCTGAGTGGCCGTGAACTTGGGCTACAGTTGGCGGGCCCATGAGGCCTTGTCTTCTCCCAGGCTGTCTCCTCAGGGCTGTACGAGGCCACACAGGGACAGTCCTGGTGGCGAGCAGTGTGTGTGCAGGGGCCAGGGGCCGAGCGCCAGGACGGAGGTGCGTGGGCCGGCGTGGCCCAGTGGATGGCCGAGCCCTCGCCCACAGGGGGCAGGTGTGGGCCTGCGGACTGCCACGGGAGCGGTGTAGGTGAGGGGCTCACTGCGCACAGAGGTGGGGGGTGAGGCCGACCCTCTGATTTTTGAGCCAATCCTGGCCAGGACAGCTGTTCTTTGTTTCCGTGAGCAGCAGAAGAGGAAGTGGGTTGCCTGCGGCGCTGGGGAGGTTAGCGGGCGGGCAGGGCTAGCTTAGGCTCCACCGGCGGAAGTGGGACTTCCCTCTCAGGCTGTGTTTGCTTCTCCCCCCTCCCTGGGCCCCCAGGAAGAGGTGGGGGGGGGAGGCTGGAGCTCCCCTGGGAGGCCTCAGAGGCAGAAGCCCCCTCCCCACACACTCACCAACTCAGATCTCTGGACCCTCAGGGTGAGGGACGCCAGAGGAAAGTGTTGTCCTCCTGACAGAGGGTTAAGTGGCACCGGGGGGCGGGGCCAGGTGCCTGCACCTGTCTGTGTTTCCATAGCGCTGCTCCTTCTCCCAGGCCAGGCTGGCCAAGGGGAGGGGGTGGCAGGGGGCAGCAAACACGGAGAGGAAAGTTCAGAGAGGATAAGAACTTGCGCAAGACCTCACAGCGAGTGGCCGCGCCGTGGTCCCAAAGTCCACACGCATAAGCTCAGGCAGCACTGCCAGGACAGGACACTGCCGCCCGCCCAGTGGCCCCCTCCAGCCCCAGGCCCCTGGATCCTGCCGAGAGAGGCCCCACCCCCTCCTGCAGCCTTTTCAGTTCCCAGGCTGGAAGCCATCTTCACAACAAGCTCGGGGACCCAGGGACTTGCCCCACCCTCTGCCCATCCCGCTCCCCCAGCTCGCTCCCCCGACTCCCGCTTCATCACTGGACCCCAAGTTTGGGGGTGGGGAGGTCTCCACCCCGCCCACTCTCTTCCAGCTAGAGACAGGGCTCAGGGGAAGTACAGGGGGGAAGTGGGTCTGGGATAGGGGAGGGGGAGGAGGGAGACACTGTTCGCGTGAAGGGGTGGCCTAGGAGGCCTTGGGACTTGCCTGGCAGCCTGAGCCGCTCTCTCAAACAAGGCAGTCCAGCTCCCCAGGCCCCCAGCCTGTCACCATCACCGTCACCGCTGAGCCCTGGGTAGGGGTCTGACCTCCCATGGCATCCTGTTTATCTCACACCCTCTGCACTGCATCCTTGTCTCAGGGGTCTCAGGGGTCTTACAATCCTTCACTACTCAGGCGCTCATCTCCCCCCACACACACACCACACAGTGCCACACCCACATTTACACATGCGCAACAGGCATACACACTATCCACACATACAGGATACATGCACATATGTGCACACACAGGTGTAAGCCACACACGTACACATAAACACACATGTGTGCAACAGACTACATACATATATATGTATACAAAAGAGCCACATACATACACACTACAGTTATACGTACACATGCATGCACGTACATACATGCACACATATGCCATGGGCACATGTAACACAGCTCATGCACAGACACAGGCATGTACAAGCACATGCTGTACATGTACACATGAACAGATGCGTGCACACATATGTGCAACCACTACACACACACACACACACACACACACACTTTCAGGAGAGGCGGGCCCACATACAGACTCTGTTCCGCCGCACCTCCTTATTTGGGCTTCTCCTCCGTTGGTCCCCCACGCCAGACCCCTTCGTGGCCCCTGGCTGGGTTAGGGGAAGCCGGCCCGCTCAGCCGCTGCAGAAGACCCCCGGGGTCCCAGGGTGGGCCTGTCCCTGGGGACAAAGCCAAAGCCCCTGCTTTGCGGTGGGGTGGGGGGGTGGGGGGTGGTGAGCGGGGAGCGAAGTTGGGAGTCCCTGGGCCCCAGAGGGAAGCCTTGCTCCGGCATCAGCCTTGCCCCGAGCGAGACAGGCGCAGCCAGGACCTCCCACAGACCCCCAGTGAGGAGCCCAAGCCCCCATCCCTCTGCCCTCCACGGACCGGACGCACCTGGTAGACCCGGCGCTGGCTAGCTCGCGCGCCGGCCGCGCAGGAGTTAACCCGGCAGGCCGCCTCCGTCCCGCTCGCGTCACTGGTTTTCGAGCCGGCGCCCGCCCGCCCGCCGACCGCTGACGTGGACCGCGGCGCAACACGGCCCGGGCCGCCGGGAAGCGCTGCCCTTATATGGGCGCAGGCTCCGGCCGGGGCAGCGGCGGGCGGGCGGCCCGGGCAGGCCTGAGCCGGCCTTGGAGGACGCGCGCCCAGCGAGCCTGAGATGCACAGGACCAGCTGGCCTTTCGCGGGGCCCTGGGACAGCCCCAGATTTCCCTAGCGGGGGTGGGGAGGAGGGGAGGGGACCAGAACGGACAGTGCCTGGGGCCTCTGTGCGCGGCTCCCCGCTCCCTGTGGGCTAAAGGCGTCCTGGGCTGCCAAGTGCCCTTCAGGCCCCAGGTGATCACGTGGTGCCCCTGCTGGGGCGGAGGGCCCCCCCCAACCTGCCTCTCTGGGCCTGGCCCAGCTGCTCTGGGCTGCCCTTTGACCTGCCGGCTGGCTGGAGCTTTGTAAACACAGTCATCTGGTGTTTGTCTCCGGCTCCCAGGGCTGGGGAGGCTGTTTGTTTGGGGCTCTGTTAGTTAAGCCGGTGGTGAGCAGGCCTGAGATAACCCTGCCAGTTACAGCCAGGAGGGGACCAGAACTGCCACAAGCCGCAAGCCGACAGGTAGCAGGCTCCCCGACAGGTGAACCTGCCGTGGGAATGCTTGGGCTCAGGTCTCCCAGCCCCAGCAGGTCACTTCCTGCTCCAGCTGTGGCGCCTGGGGTTAACACCAGCTGTGTTTGCACAGCGCACCCCTGCCAGGGTGCTCTGTTTGCTGGCAGCTTTGCCTCCGGGACCTCTGTGTGCTGTGCTTTTCCCTGGGAACTCCAAGAACCTCCCCAAACCAGAGGCGCTCCCACCTTCCACCCTGCCGGTGGGGACCCAGTCTCCCTACTTTGATCTCTCTAGGACCCGGACAAAAGGTGTTCAGATCCAGAGATCAAGCGATTGATTTATGACTGATATTTAAAGGGCAGTGAGTCATTCGCCCAGGCCAGACGAGAGAACTCTCTGGGGGCTCGCTCGCCAGCCTTCCTCCCCATTCCCTGGCTTCAGGAGCCCCACGGGACAGCCCTGCCAGGGAGAGGCCAAGTGGCGATCAGGGAATCTGGACGACACCTGATGGCACCGATGAGTAACCTGTGTCAGCTGTTGGGCAAGACTGGTTCCAGGCTTCGCGCTAAGTTCGATGGGAGCTCTGTGCTCTTCTCGGACGAAGCCTTTCCTCTCATCTGTGCCTCTGGCTCTGCGCTCTTTTTCTCAAGTCAGTTCAGTTTTGCAGGGGCTCCGGACCACGTGCGCCCTGCTGCGAGCGAGCGGTGGATCCCAGCGCTTTCCCTCTCCCTACAGAAGCATCCCTTAGGGGGCTGCACGTGCATCAAGGATTCTGCTGAAGGGTTGGGTCCCCGGAGAGGGTCAGTACAGCGAAGAGCTTGCAAGTGGAGTGTTGGGCGTCTGTGTTCTGAACAGTGCCCTCGCCTTCCTCCCTAATGCCGGCTGCAGCCCCCCCTCCACCGCCCCCTAAATGTCGCTCCGAGGTCTCAGCGCTCTCTTCTCTCTCTGGGTTTTGCTCCTCCCCTGTTTTCTCCCGCAGAGCAGGTCTGCTCCTTCTGACCCTCCTGGACGCCACTGAGCCGCCTGACGTGGCAGGGGTGGTATGGCGATGGAGACGGGCTTCCCGGACCTCTGCGTAGGCACCACAGAGCCCTCTTTGATTCCGGAAGCTGGAACGGGGATGGCAGTGCAGGGAGCCTCCTTCTGGGCACGTCCCCATTCCCACTGAGACACACCCCCTCCCTTGCTGCCGCTGTGGGCTCCTCCAGCTCGCACCTGAGCCACCTGACTGTCCTGATTCAGCAGGGCTCGACCTTTGACCTCAAGGGAGCTCCCAAGCCCCCGCAGAGGGAAGGAAGCCCTGAGCCGGGGTAGACAAACGTGGAGGTGGCGGTGGTGAGCCTCACCCTGACTGCTGTAGCCACCCTGGGCTTGCGTGGAGGCTCCGCCCGAGCGTGCGTGGACGACGCTAAGTGCCAGCTAGAGTAGCTTCACACTCTTGCTCAGGTTTCCCTGCTGTGAAGTCAGTATTCCAATTTGAGAGTCCCACCATGAATCCCCCTCGAGGACTGTGTGGGGACTATTTTAACAGACTGACTTGAACACTTTCTTCTATTTCAAAATAAGAGCCTCATGATGAGTGCATTTCCCTTTTTGCCTTGACTTCTTGGAAGCTCAGAGATGAATTTAGGAGTCAATGAAATAGCGAATTCAGACCAATACACAAATGTCTCCTACTACTAAGTAGTTCCTTGTCTCTAACATAACAGAAACATATGTATAATTATCCTCTTTTGGATGGAGTTTAATATTTTAAGCTGTATCAGGTTCTTCTGGGAAGTGAGCAAAGTAGAAATTATAAATATTAATAGTTAACACATGAGGCTAGTGTTGTAGCATAGTAGACTAAGCTGCAGCCTGTGATGCCAACACCCCATATGGGCGCCAGTTCGAGTCCTGGCTGCTCCACTTCCAATCCAGCTCCCTGCTAATGCTCCTGGGAGAGCAATGGAAGATGGTCCAAATGCTGGGGCCCCTGCACCCACGTGGGAGACCTGGAAGAAGCTCCTGGCTCCTGGCTTCTGATTGGCCCAGCTCTAGCTGCTGTGGCCATTTGGAGAGTGAACCAGTGGATGGAAGACCTCTGTCTCTTTCTCTGTCACTCTGCCTTTAAAATAACCTTTTTTTTAAAAAAAAAAATAGTTAACACATACTGACTGCTGTTATGTACTAGGCACTATTGGGACTACTGTATACCCATTTAATCCTCCCAGCAACTTGATGAGGGGTGAGCCACTCTGGGCCTCATTTTGCAGATAAGGAAACCAAGGCACAGAGAGCGTTCATAACTTGCTCCAGATAGCACAGCTAGGATTGCACTGGCTCCCAGGCATGTATGCCCACCACCCTGGGATAAACTAGCTACAAGTCAGTTCAGAAGCTTAGCTATGAGCTGTAGGAATGGGCCACCACTGGCACGAGGTGGAAGGGACAAGGAACTCAGACCACTCATTCTCAGTCTCTGGGCAGACACCCCTCCAGCCTTATTCTTATTCCCCATCTACCACCCATGGCCCCTTTTAGAGACTGACATGTCCACCAACCCCTGGGCCTTCCTTGTCCCTTAAACAATACGGGAGAATGCTGTTTTCTCTCTTTATGCATCATGACCTGCAGCTAATTAATTCAGCCAGGTTTGGTAAAGGCTCCTGAGTACCTACTGTGTGCTGGGGGCCACAGTGTGTGCCAGGCACCGACGTGTGGATATAGGACCTGGTCTCTGCCTTCAAGGAAACAACCTCTCGGGCCCACACGACGAATCGTAACACCAGCATTGAGCCAGCAGAGTCACACACAAACGGGCCTGGGCACAGAGGGGCTGGGGTTGGTGGTGAATCCAGGCGGGCTTCACACAGGAGGCAGGGTGGAAGCCAAGCGTTGAAGGAATCCATAGGCTTTCGACAGGTGAAGGAGTGGACAGAGAGAATTCCAGGCCCCGCCAACACCGTGAGTAAAGGCACAGGGGGATCAGCTCGCTAAGGGTGAAGCTGACAGACCGAGAATGGGCTAGCGGGATCATAGGCTGGGCCACACTGGGAAGGGCTGGAGGCCAGGCTAAGAACTGCACGTTCACCCTTCCTTTGAAGGGACTCATCGGGGTTTCCGGGCGGGAGAAAGACGAGGTAGAAGGAGCTGTGCCGGCAGAGGATGGGAACAGGCTACAGAACGGGCGTGACGGGCGGCACTGCTGGCAGAGGCCACGGCTGGTGCCGTCCAGAGCATCTGGCAGTGGTGGCTCAGGTGATTCCAAGTAGAAGACTTTCCAAAAGGCTGATCGGGGCCGGCATGGTGGCACAGAAGGTGAAGCCTCTGCTTAGTAGACTAAGCTGCAGCCTGTGATGCCAACACCCCATATGGGCGCCAGTTCGAGTCCCGGCTGCTCCACTTCCAATCCAGCTCCCTGCTAATGCTCCTGGGAGAGCAATGGAAGATGGTCCAAATGCTGGGGCCCCTGCACCCACGTGGGAGACCTGGAAGAAGCTCCTGGCTCCTGGCTTCTGATTGGCCCAGCTCTAGCTGCTGTGGCCATTTGGAGAGTGAACCAGTGGATGGAAGACCTCTGTCTCTTTCTCTGTCACTCTGCCTTTAAAATAACCTTTTTTTAAAAAAAAAATAGTTAACACATACTGACTGCTGTTATGTACTAGGCACTATTGGGACTACTGTATACCCATTTAATCCTCCCAGCAACTTGATGAGGGGTGAGCCACTCTGGGCCTCATTTTGCAGATAAGGAAACCAAGGCACAGAGAGCGTGGAGGAACGGTTGGGTTCCAGCTGCTTGCGTCCAATCTGCCTACCTGCTGATATGCCTGGGAAGGCAGCGGAGGATGGTAGAGTGCTTAGGTCCCTGCCGACCTCATGGGAGACCTGGACGGAGTTCCTGGCTTTGGCCTGGCCCCGTCCTCGTTGTTGTGGCCATTTGGGGACTGAAACCAGCAGATGGAAGACCTCTCTCTCTGTCTCTCTCTGTCACTCTGTGTTTTAAATAAATACACCTTTACCCCAGTAAAAGGATGATTGGCAGGACTGGGCCCCTAAGTGGATATCAGGATCCATCACCCAATCAAGGGATTTGTCCCTTGATGGGAGTGACGGCATACTCCAGTGGAGCTCAGGAGTCGTTGGAGTAGACCAAACACGACAGATTAAGGAAGAGACAGAGTTGCTCTCTGGGCCCAACACACTCTTGTCCCGGATTTGCAAATGGAGGCTCAGGGAGCTTCCTCCTAGTCCAGCCTTCTCTCTGGCTTCGGGATCTGGACAATAGGAACCGAACACCTGGCTCCCCGTGGACCTGGGTGCGAGGTGCAATAGAGCAATACCTGGGACGCAGGGCCAGGGCCAGTGGGGGGCGCTATGGTGCCTCTTCTTCCTGTCCCTTTCTGATCTGTCTTCCTCCACACCTCAGCCCTTGCCCCCCCCCCGGGGGGGGGGCTCGGCTCTCACAGCTGTGACGCCAGCTTCCTCTCCCGCCGCAGACGCCCGGCCCCAGGAGGCCCAGCCCCATTATGGCTCTGCCAGAGCAACATCTGGGGGAGCCCGGACGGGCCCAGGGCCTCTTCGCTTGTTTTCTGTCTGGAGCCGACGTGGGCTTGCCCTGGGCCCCCGGGGGTGAGGAGCAGGTTTACAATGTGTCTGTCCTCTACTTTTGGGAAGGGGGCAATAAATTCAGCCTCAGATCTGCTGCTGTCCCCAAGTCCATGTGTTCCCCTGCGGAGTTTCCGGCACTTTCGACAGGGGCAGGTGTGGGAGGTCACAGTCCCGGGGCCCCCAGGGAACAACTCCCAGCAGATCGCTCCGATCCTTTTGCTCCTGGGACGCACCTGGGCGGTCACAGAGCAAGAACACAGCGCCATGGACCTTTCCAGCCAAACCCTGGTCTGGCCATCTGTCCACCCCCCAGCCCCTCCCCCAGCGCCTCCCTGCTTCCCTTCTCTCTCTCTCTCTCTCTCTCTCTCTCTCATCCACCCTCAGCCATCCTTCCTTCCTCTGCCTGCGCCCTCCCCAGCGCCAGGCTGGCCGAGGACGGGAGGAAACACGGAACGTTGCCCTGCCCAGGCACAGGGAGTCCAGCCCTGCGGGGCGCCCTGCCAGACATCGGCCGGCTTGCAGGCTTGAGGACCCCAGGACACCTCACAGCCAGCCCTGCCGGTGGCCGACAGTGAGTGACAGCGAGGGGACAAAGAGGTGGGTTTGGGGAGCCCAAGGCCAGGGCCCCGATATGGAGGTCTCCAGTCCGACCCATGCTCCGTCCCTTGTCTCCGCTGCCCAGCCTCCTTCCGGGAGCTCTGGGGCAGTCGGCAGCTCCGGGCCAGTCTGGAACCACACCTCCCTCCCTCTGCAGACGCTGGCCGCTGTCTCAGGGGCACACACTCCCCTCCCCATGGCCGTGTCCTGCTCCCTGCCCTCCCGAAGCCCACAGCCTCCCTTCTGAACCACTGGGCACCTCCCCCCTCCCCCGGCTCCAGCGTCCTCTGCTCTGCTCCTCTGAGGAGTTCCTCTGCCGGCCGGCATTGATGGCCTGTACCTGCGGCCACCTCACATGGAGCCTGTGCTGCTAAGATTTACTTATTTATTTTTTATTTAGCAGGAAAAACAGAGAGAGAGAGAGAAAGAGAGAACCTTCCATTGCCTGGTTCACTCCCCAGGTGGCCTCAATGGCCTGCAGCTGGACCCAGTTGAAAGCAGGCGTCTGGAACTCCATCTGGGTCTCCCATGCAGGGACCCCGGCACTTGGGCCATCATCCTCCGTTGCTTTCCCAGGCCATTAGCAGGGAGCTGGGGCAGAAGTGGAGCAGCCAGGATTCCCAGCAGCACTTGGATGTGGGATGCCGACATCACAGGTGGTGGCTTAACCCACAGCATCGCAACACTGGCCCAGGAGCCACTCTGCCACAGTCCGTACCCCTCAGGTCCAGGTGGCAGGACGGCTCTTCTTGCTCTGCCTGACCACTGTCCCCTCCCCTCTCTGAAGTCACTCTGCCACATCGCTGGCCCTCCTGGTCACTCCTCACCAACTGACCGTCTTGCTCCCACGAGGCCTGCCGTCTCTCTCTGCCCAGATCCCTGCTGTCCACCGTGGAGACGTCGGCATCAGTACAAACACCTGAACTCCGTCCGCCCCTGAGCTCTCAGTCCACCTACCCCACCTTCCCCAGTGACCATCCCCTACCCTCCGGCCCCAGGGACCACCTCTGGGTGGATGCTGCCAATGCTCAGACCAACTCCAGAGCTCACCACTGTGTGTCCAGAGTCCTTGAGGAAGCAAAACATCGAGTGAGCAAATTTCAGTGAATGCAGCCTGGCCCAGGGAGAAGCCCCAGACCAGGTGGGCGGTCTGGCTTCTCCCATCTGCCGTGGGGTTCCCAGCATCTCTCGTGGCCTCCTTTCTTCATCTAAAAATTAAATGTCATGCGTGGATGATTTCTGAAAGCTCTGCTTCAGAACTGGAGTTTGTTGATATAAGATGGTTTGAAATCCATGCGTCTGAAATGCGTCCATTTTTACACAGCGAGCATCTGGAATGGTGGCTAAGGTACCACTTGGGATGCCTCCGGCCCAGGTCAGGGTTCTAGGGTCTGAGCTCCTCTCTTCATGCCTGCTGCCTGCGAATGCACACCCTGGGAGGCAGCAGGTGAGGACGTGGGTAGCTGGATTCCTGCCACCACGTGGGAGATCTGGATCGAGATCCTGACTCCTGGCTTTGGCGTTAGCCCTGGCCTGGCCCCTGCTGTTGTAGACATTTTAGATTTTTAAAAAATATAAAACAATAGGTAATTATTGACAACTATTTTTTAAAATAGACTCCTGCATTTTCTTTAAACATTTTTTTACAGTGCATATTTTATTTATTTGAAAAGTAGAGCGAGAGAGAGAGAGAGAGAGAGAGAGATCTTCCACCTGCTGGTTTACTCTCCAAATGCCTGCAACAGCCGGGACCGGGGCGCTGAAGCCGGGAGCCAGGATTCCTGTCTGGACCTCCCATGTAGGTGGCAGGGACTCAAGGACGTGAACCACCATTGGCTGCCTCCCAAGATGCGCATTAGCAGGAAGCCGGATCAGAAGGGAAGTAGCCAAAGCTCAACCAGGCACTCCGATCGGGGAGGTGAGCACCCCAAGAGGAAGCAACTTAACTTGCTGCAGCACAAGGCCCACCCCAACAACCGATTTTTAAAATGCTGGGGCGGGCGCTGTGGCGCAGCAGGTTAAAGCCCTGGCTTGAAGCGCCGGCATCCCATATGGGCACTGGTTCTAGTCCTGGCTGCTCCACTTCCTATTTAGCTCTCTGCTATGGCCTGGGAAAGCAGTAGAAGATGGCCCAAGTCCTAGGGCCCCTGCACCTACGTGGGAGACATGGGGGAAGCTCCTGGCTCCTGGCTTTGGATCAGCACAGCTCCGGCCGTTGTGGCCATCTGGGGAGTGAACCAGCAGATGGAAGACCTCTCTCTCTCTCTGTCTCTACCTCTCTCTGTAACTCTTTCAAATAAAAAATAAATCTTAAAAAAATAAAATGCTTAAATGCTGTGCAAACCAAACAATACATGAGGGAACTTCAAAAAGTTTGTCAAAATTGCATACTATGATAAAAAATAAGCATGAATTGAAAACATTTTGCACCCAAATCCACTTACCTTTTAATTCCATTAAAACGTTGCACAGTTCCAGTTCGAGCCACGTAGATGGGATTCAGGCAGGAACTGAGGAGGGGTCCAGGGCTGCACTGTGGGACCCGAGACCCTCCCAGCCCTCATGTCGACTGTGGTTGACCCCAGGGCCCGGAGAGCCCTGATGACTTCAGCCACTGATGTCTGGGCGGCGCCCACGGTGCCTGCAGCAGGTGAGTCTGCACCTGCACATCCCGCGGGCAGTCGTGAGGCCCTGGTGCTCAGGTTCGATGCTGCCTTGGGGGGAGGAGCTTGCACCCCTTACCCTGCCACGTGCCACGGCCACCGTCACTTGCAGCAGCTGGCAGGAAGCTCTTCTGTTGCCGGCGTTGAGCACCTGCACCGCGGGGTCTTCCTCTTCTCTCCTGAGAGCAGGTGGTGGAACTGGCTGACTCTCAGCTCTCACACGTTCCTCCAGCCTGCGGCTGACTCTGCACAACGGTCCTTGGGGCCATGAGACTTGCGGTGACCTGCAGGCTCAGAAAGCCCTCTGCTTGGCCTCCCATTCACGCAGTGGCTGCTTTTCCACTTCCCCCCACCAGAACGGTCTTGGCCTTCCCTGTTTCTGTCCCTGGTCTTGGTTCACCTGGGGTGGGGGCAGGGCAGGGTCGAAAGACAGACATTTTAAAAATAGCCGACGTCCCCTCTCTCCTGTCCTCCTGGTTGGCAGGTTTTAAAGACAGTGTTGGGGGCCATTGCTGTGGTGCAGCGGGGAAAGCCATGGCTGCGGTGCTGCCATCCCATGTGGGCACTGGTTCGAGTCCCAGCTGCTCCACTTCCAATCCAGTTATCCGATACGGCCTGGGAAAGCAGTGGAGGATGGCCCAGGTCCTTGAGTGCCTGCACTCATGTGGGAGACCCGGAAGAAGCTCCTGGCTCCTGGCTTCAGATCAGCCCAGCTCTGGCCAGTGTGGCCATCTGGAGAGTGAACCAGCAGATGGAAGACCTCTCTCTTTCTCTCTCTCTCTGCCTCTGCTTCTCTTTAAGTCTGCTTTTCAAATAAAATAAAATAAAATAAAATAAATCTTTACAATAATAATAGTGTTTTTCCTCGTGCTCTTGCTTCCTGTTTCTGACCCTCACGACCGGCTGGCCTGGAGCTGTGGGTGAAGACGACAGAGCCCTGGCCGAGCCGCCTGCAGAGCCTGAACACGCTTTGCAGTATTTCCACCCTGATTAGGAAGTGAGGACGCGGCATCTGCTCCTCCCGCGTGAAGTTGCTTATCAGCTCTGGACAGCACAGCAGGCTCTCACTGGTGAGGTCTGAAGGAGGGAAGATCAAGGGAGCAGCTGTGCCAGGCACGCCCAGACGTGCTCCACCAAAACATCCGGCCGCCCACACCACCGTTCCCAGCACACCGCTCTAGACAGGTGCATGGGAACAGGGGGCCCCTCCCTGGGAGCACACACACATGAGGACCTTGAGAAAGTTCACAGAAACCTATGCATGGACTCCAAAACATATACTGTTTTATTTTTATTATTATTATTTGAGTGGGAGAGAGAGAGAAAAAGAGAAAGAAAGAAAGAAAGAAAGAAAGAAAGAAAGAAAGAAAGAAAGAAAGAAAGAAAGAAAGAAAGAAAGAAAGAAAGAAAGAAAGAAAGAGAGAGAAAGAAAGAACTCTTATCCACTAGGTCACTCCCCAAAAGCTCCCAGTAACCAGGGCTGGTCCAGGCCAAAGCCAGGAACCAGGAACTCAGTCAAGGTGTTCACATGGTTGGCAGGGACCCAGCTACTTGAGCCATCACCTGCTGCCCAGAGTGCACACTGGCGGGAAACTGTATGGGAAGGGGAGGAGCTGGGGCTCCAACCAGGCACTCCCAGAAAGAGGCATCCCAAGCAAAGTCTTAACCACCAAGCCAAACTCTCCTCCCTCAATTTACCTCTACTCATATTTTAAAAAGGTTTGTTTATTTATTTGAGAGGCAGAACAGACAGAGAGGAGAGAGCGAAAGAGAGGGGTCTTCCATCCTCTGGTTCACTCCCTAAATGGCAGGAGCTGGTCCAATCCAAAGCCAGGAGCCAAGAGCTTCCTCAGGGTCTCCCATGTGGGTACAGGTGTCCAAGGACCTGGGCCATCTTCTACCGCTTTCCCAGGCCATAGCAGAGAGCTGGATTGGAAATGGAGCAGCTGAGACTAGAACCGGTGCCCATAGGGATGCCAGCACTGCAAGCAGAGGCCTAACCTATGCCACAGCATCATCCCCTACTTATTTCTTTTATAAAAGGTTTATTTATGTACTTAAAAGGCAGAGTGTCCGCCTTGCGGCGCCGGCACACCGGGTTCTAGTCCCGGTTGGGGCGCCGGACTCTGTCCCTGTTGCTCCTCTTCCAGGCCAGCTCTCTGCTGTGGCCCGGGAGTGCAGTGGAGGATAGCCCAGGTGCTTGGGCCCTGCACCCCATGGGAGACCACGAAAAGCACCTGGCACCTGGCTCCTGCCAACGGATGAGCGCGGTGCGCCGGCCGCAGCGCGCCGGCCGCGGCGGCCATTGGAGGGTGAACCAACGGCAAAGGAAGACCTTTCTCTCTGTCTCTCTCTCTCTCTCACTGTCCACTCTGCCTGTCAAAAATAAAAAAAAAAAAATAAAATAAAAAAAAAGGCAGAGTGACATGGAGAGAGGGAGAGACAGAGATTTTCTATCTGCTGGTTTATTCCCCAATGACCACTATGGCCGGGGCTGGGCCAGGCTGAAGCCAGAAGCCTGGAATCCATTCACATCTCCCACATGGGTGCAGGGGCCCAATCACCTGGGCCTTCATCGACCCGTCTCCTGGGCACGTTAGTGGGGAGCTGGATCAAAAGCAGAGCAGCTGGGACTGGAACTGTCACTCTGGTACAGGCTGCTGGCGTGGCAAACATCAGTTTAACCCACTGCGCCAGAATGCTAGCCCCCTAAACTTACCTTTTAATTCCATTTTCACATTTGCTTTTTGAAGTACCCTTGTGCACATTTAAGTTCACGTATTCACTCAAATACACGCATTGCCCACCATGCCCACACTGATACACACAAACACACACAAATGCACATATGCACACAGCACATGTGCACACACATGTACATTCACACACAGTCCATGCACACATATGTGCACACACGTGCACACATACACACAGGCACATTTACATTCACACACATGTATGCACACGTGCACACAGTACATGTGCACACGCACACGCATACAGACACACAGGCACACATATACATGCACACACACAAATGTGCACACACAGGCACTCACATGCACTTGTACACTTGTACACACGGGCTTACACACACACAGGCACACATGTGCCCACTCTTCAGGCCAGCACAGCATGTCAGCATTTGATGTTCAAAACTCAAGTTGAGGTGGCTGGGGTAGAGGAGGGGAGAGATGACTGAGCAGAAAGACAGGGAAGTAGAGGAGGACAGGGAGGAAGAACAGGGGGCAGGGAGAGAGCGAGCCGCTCCCCTGACCCTGACCCTCAGACAGCACCTGGGCTACTGCAAGGACGGGTGGGGGTGGGGGCCCAGGCCAGTGGCGAAGGGAAAAAGGAGGTGGGAATGACGACTTCGGGGCTTTGTAAGGATTCTGGCTCCGGCCCCGGAAATTAAGAGTCATTTCAGGAAATCTCAAATATAATGGGAAGTACTATAATGCATTGGCCTTGTAAGACATTAACCTGAGGTCTGGACATTTCGTGCAGTGTTTAATCACACCACATCCCGCATCAGCGTGCCTGATTTGAGTCTTGGCTCCATTTCCCATCCAGCTTCCTGTTAGTGTCCACCAAGGGCCAGCAGATGATGCCTCGGGATTGGGTCCCTGTCATCTCCATGGGAGATCTGGATTGAATTCTGGGCTCCTGGCCAAGCCTTGGCTGTTATGGGCTTTTGGAGAGGGAACCAGTGGATGGAAGGTCTCTGTCTCTGTCTCTCTCTCTCTCTCTCTACCTCTGACCTTCAAATAAAACAAATAAATCTTTAAAAATTTGATTCAGTGGCCGGCGTCACGGCTCACTTGGCTAATCCTCCGCCTGCGGCACTGGCACCCCGGGTTCTAGTCCCAGTTGGGGCGCCGGATTCTGTCCCAGTTGCTCCTCTTCCAGTCTAGCTCTCTGCTGTGGCCCGGGAGTGCAGTGGAGGATGGCCCAAGTGCTTGGGCCCTGCACCCACATGGGAGACCAGGAGAAGTACCTGGTTTCTGGCTTTGGATTGGCGCAGCGCGCCGGCCGTGGTAGCCATTTGTGGGGTGAACCAACGGAAGGAAGATCTTTCTCTCTGTCTCTCTGTCTCTCTCTCATTAACTGTCAAAAAAAAAAAGGAAAAAAAAATTGGTTCAAGAACCTCAATCCTGAGCGGGTACAATGACGCTGCGTGGTGGCGTGGGAGCTTTGAGTGCAGGAGAAGTGAAGCCTCCTCTTCCCTGTGCGTCAACAGAAGAGAAGGAGCAGTGCCCCCCTCCCCGATTCTCACTGACTGCCGTGCCCTGTGCAAAGCTCAGACATGAATCACAAAGCCAAGATGGAGACAGCCAGGCCACAGGGTAGACGAGGGCTAATCTTCCTGCTCCTCGCCCACCATCTGCATTGTCTCCTCCCACTCACTGCGTCATCGTCCGGCGTGGTGGCTCCATGAGACGTGTGCACCAGGGGCCACGGCACAGCGGTACAGGTCCTGTGGCTCTCCCAGCCACGGTGCTGTTAGGAACTTGGTGCTGCCAGGAGATGGACACAAAAACCTAACTTAGGACAGAATTCCGTTTCCTAGGGTAAAACACAGGTGATGGTGTGTCCAAGGATATTTTCCATCAGTTCTGGCTGCAGATAAGGCCCAAAACACCAGACACCTGTCACAGACACACCCAGGGAGATGGTGTGTGCTTTCCAATGTAGGTGCTGAATAACCCTGGGCTTGACCTGTTTCCTTGATTTCCTGGGTGGTTAACCTTGGCCACTTCCGGCCTTGGTGACACCTGGTCTCTTTGGTTTGATGCATTTCCAGTTTATCTTCTTCCCAAGGTCAGCCCTGCTTCCTGAAACAAACATTTTCCCCCATCAATGAGCAGAGGAAATGGTCTCACCTGGCCTGACCCAGCTTCTGGGAGGGGCCAGTGAAGAGGGCATCGAAGAGACGTGTTTATTGCCACATGCTAGAATTCCAGGGTGTTTTGATTAGTTACAGGAAAAGGCGGAGCAGAACATTTGAAGTCTGGATGGGCCCGGAATCATGGGACAGAGGATCACAGTAACCCGCCCCCAGGTAGACGCACACTGCAGCTGAGATGAGATGCAGCCCTAAAACCCCACTGACAACACTGACAGATCCCAAGTGCCTGCAGCTGGGGCGGATGACAGGGGCTCAGCACAGAGAGAAGCGAAGCCTCGGTTTCCAAGCTTAAGATGTGCCCTCAGGGGGCTGGCATCGTTCGGCTTGCAGCGCCAGCCTCCCATGTAGCACTGCAGGTCTGAGTCCCAGCTGCTTCCGATCCAGCCCCCTGCTAATGCACCTGGGAAGGCAGTGTACGATGGCCCCAAGTCCTTGGGCCTCTGCCACCCATGTGGGAGACCTGGATGGATCCAATGTTCCAGGCGCCTGGCTTCAGCCTGACCCAGCCCCAGCCATCGTGGCCATTTGGGGAATGAACCAGTGAATGGAAGATCTGTCTCTCTTTCTCCTTCCCCTCCCCACCCCCATCACTTCTTATCAAATAAATAAATAACTTTTTAAAAAGTAACTTCAGGGCCAGCATTGTGATGTAGTGAGTAAAGCCACTGCCTGCAGTGCCGGCGGCATACCACATGGGCACCTGTTTGTGTCCTGGTTGCTCCACTTCCAGCTCCCTGTTAATGCGCCTGGGAAAGCAACAAGGATGGCCCAAGTCCTAGGGAGACCTGCACCTTTCTGGGAGACTCAGAAGAAGCTCCTGGCTCCTGGCTTCAGATTGGCTCAGCTGTAGCCATTGCAACCATTTGCGAGTGAACTAGTAGATGAAAGACCTCTCTGTCTCTACCTATCTCTGTAACTCTGTCTTTTAAACAAATAAATAAATCTTTTTAAAAAATAAATAAATAAAATAAGTGTCTTTGGGAGTGTGGAGGAAGGATTAAGAGGAGTGTGGGGGGGGCCATATGGCATCCCATATGGGCGCCGGTTCACATCCCAGCTTCTCCACTTCTGATCCAGCTCTCTGCTGTGGCCTGGGAAAGCAGTGGAGGGTGGCCCAAGTGCTTGGGCCTCTGCAGCCATGTGGGAGACCCAAAAGAAGCTCCTGGCTCCTGGCTTAGGATCAGCGCAGCTCTGGCCTTTGAGGCCATTTGGGGAGTGAACCAATGGAAGACCTTTTTCCCTGTCTCTCCCTCTCACTGTCTGTAACTCTTACACTCAAATAAAATAAATAAAATCTTAAATTAAAAAAAAAGGAGTGGGAAGGAGGCAGTGAGTGATCCAGGAGACAAGGACAGCAGCCACAGGACAGCAGGGCCAGGCATGTTCGGGCACACCTGGAATGGGGACCAAGTGACAGAGCAGAGGTGCGGATCCTGGGCTGCAGAGGTGACCCTGGCGTGGGCAGTGGAGGTAGACGGGCTAAATTATGAAAGGCAGAGCAGTGCAGACCTAACTTCAGGAGACAGATGCGGGAGGGGGTGTCTCAGCAAGCCGACCCGGCCCTTCAGGAAGGGGGGTCCTTGGTGAGCAGCAAAGTGCAGGAGCGTCTGAGTGTTGTGGGCAAAAGGCCGGGCATGAGGGTTTCTGCGAGAAACCAGGACCAGGAAGGGAGCTGGCTTGGCAGGGGGCAGGGACCCAGGCTGCCCGCGAGGTGGCGGCTGGACGACCCTGCCCGTGTAGGAGTGCGCTGTGAGAAGTCAACAGGCTCCTTCCGGGGAAAGAGAGGGAGACGAGGGGTAGGGGTGCGGGGGCACCAGGCGGGAGCCAGCGCACCAGGCGGGAGCCAGCGCAGCCCGCAGGGCACGGGGGCGGAGAAGGGCGGGAGAAAGGCTTGGAGTGAGTGGCCTGGTTCCTTGGACACGTTGCGCCGGCCGTGCGCCGGCCTCTGCGCCAGGCTGTGCCAGCTTGGGGACCTTCCTGCCTTCAGCCCATTCACCGGCTGTGGGAGACGGAGCCTGAGGTTGTCAAGGGCCCACAAGGGCCCCCGCGAGGGACAGCTGCGGGCGGACCACGCACTGCACATGCCTGGCACTGAAAGCAAAGTGAGAACGAGAGAAAACAACCCGGGGGCACAGCAGAGGCCCCGCGGCCCGCCCACTCCGGGCCCCCGCGGGGAAAGCGGGACTGGACAAGGCGCAGGCCTTGCTGGGGGCGGGCGGCGGGGCAGAGGGGTGGCTCAGAGGAAAAGCAGCCCAGCCTCGGAGCCGGGACTGCGCGTCTGGAGTCCCAGCGGGGCCGCCTGGGAGGCATGGCACTCGCCAAGGCTTCCTGGAGGAGGGGGCCTTAAAACCCAGCCAAGCCTCGGACGGGCGGAGAGCCGAGGACCGGACACGTCCGGCGGGCAGCACCCGGGGAGCCGCCTTCCTTCCCCGAGAGCTCGCGCCCCCTCCCTCCTCGGCCCTTGCTCGCTCCTCCGCCCGCCGCAGCTCCGGAGCCGGGCGCAGGTTCCCAGCACTGACGTCAGCGGGCGATGACCTCAGCGCAGAGGCGGGGGCGGAGCGGTGCCACGACGGACCCCACCCCCGTCCCGCGTCCGCCACCAATGGGCGCCGCCCCCGATTGCCCCGCCCCCGGGAACCCTAAGAAATTCGCCGCCCGGGGGAAGTCCGCGCAGAGTGCGAGCAGCGGCCAGACGGCGAGGCTGGCTCCCTGGCACGTCCCGCGGAGACCTCTCCCTGCTCCCGGCGCCGCGCACGACATGAGCCACGGGCAGAGAAGCGACATGGTCCCGGAGATCGCCGCCGCTGTGGGGTTCCTCTCCAGCCTCCTGAGGACGCGGGGCTGCGTGAGCGAGCAGAGGCTAAAGGTTTTCAGCGGGGCGCTCCAGGAAGCACTAACAGGTGAGCGCTGCCCAGTGGACTGGCACCCCCGGGGCTCTGCTCCCCTCCCCCTCCCCACGCCGGGGCGACCACCCGCTGCTCTCGGGGTCCCGGTTGCCCTCCCCCGACTCCCCGTGTCGTGTCCTCCGGCAGGGCGCGCCCCTTCACACCGTGGAGCTGATCCGCTTGCGCTCCGGCAGAGGGGGGTACCCGTGGGTCTGAGTGGGGGCGCGTCTCCCTCGCGGAACGCCTGAGACCTGAAGCCCCGCCAGTCAAACGGGGGGTCCGTGGTGAAGAAGGAGTCCCGGGGGCTTCTCCCGTTGTTGCCTCGCAGGAAGTTGGGATCTGGGCTCCCTTTGTCTTCTCTTTGGTCCGTCTCAGCCATCTGCCACCTACTGTGGTGTGGAGAGAGTCGGGAGCCAGGACCTCTGCTCTGTGGCCGGGCCTGGGGGGTGAGGGGCACTTGAGAACAGGATTAGCTGCCGGCTGGGCAGGGGACCCAGCTCCCTTGCCGCCCGCTAGGCTGGGGCTGGAGGGCCGTACAGATCCTGCCTGCCCAGGAACAACACAGTCCATCAAAACAACCCATTTCCACTTCCTCCGCCCCGGGCTAACTGTCCCTGTCTCTTCTAAAGGAAGCCAAGGGGCCACTGGGGCGGGGGGAGGCCCAATGACTTTCTCTGGACCCAACAATGCTGGCAGCTTCCTTGGCCTTGAGCCTCTGGAGCCCCTGCCTGGACATGCCAGCCCTAGTCACACCCGTCCCTCCCTTAAACTGGCTGTGGCCCTGGACAGATCCCCAGCGCTCTGGCGCCCCCTGCCACAGGCACACTCCCCGGTCCTGGGAGAGGGAGGGGCCTCCGGCTCCCACAGAACAGCCCCTGCTGGCGGCCCTGGAGGGTCCTGCTTGCGGTCCGTGGGCCCCTTCCCGTCCTTCTCTCCTCCACCCTGGCCGATGTCCCTGCAGCGCTAACCCGAGCGCTGGCCCGGTCCTGTCTCCGCAGAGCACTACAGACACCACTGGTTTCCTGAAAAGCCGTCCAAGGGCTCCGGCTACCGCTGCATCCGTATCAACCACAAGATGGACCCGATCATCAGCAAGGTGGCCAGCCAGATCGGACTGAGCCAGCCCCAGCTGCACCGGCTGCTGCCCAGCGAGCTGACCCTGTGGGTGGACCCCTTCGAGGTGTCCTACCGCATCGGCGAGGACGGCTCCATCTGCGTCCTGTACGAGGCGGCCCCGGTGGCTGCCTCCTGCGGGCTTCTCACCTGCAAGAACCAAGTGATGCTGGGCAGAAGCAGCCCCTCGAAGAACTACGTGATGGCCGTGTCCAGCTAGATGTCGCCGCTGCCGCCGGCCCGGCACGCGCTGTGCTCATCCTGCCGTGACCACGGCCGCCACATACCTCAGCCTGGGGAACTGTGTTTCTACATGAAGAGCTATTTATATATATATTATTTTTTTAAGAAAAGAGGAGGGAAAAAAACAACCAAAAGATTTTTTTTAAGAAAAAAATCCTTAAAGGGAGCTGCTTAGAAGCAGCTTCCCCAGGTGCCTTTGCAGTCTGTGAGCCAGTGTCTGCCTGTGGGGGGGGGGGGCGGTTAGGCTGGCACCCCAAACAAGGTTAGCTACTGTGAACCAGTGGGGGGCTGGGGTCTGCCCTGGGGGAGAACAGGGGTGAGGGTCAAGCCTCCCCGTTCCCCACCAGGACACCTGCATCCTGGCCCCACTCTCACTCAGGGGCATTCAAGCCTGGACTTAAACAATCCTCTGTTGCCTAATCTTCTCTTTACTTTCCTGTTGAGATTCTAGGCAGGGAGTGACAAGGCCTCTCCTTGCTTAGCAGCTCTTCCTGTTTCAGATTCTACCCTCAGGGGCCTGTAGAAGTTGCCCCCTGCCCCCACAGCCCCCACCCCAGGGGTAAGGCGGGGATTGGAAGTCCCCGGGGGTGGGGATGGAAGGGGACTCTGCACAAAATCTTTGCTTTGCTCTGTGCTGCTTTGTGTGTGCGTGTGGCAGGTGTTTTGGGGGCCGATTTGCAATGGAATCTTGGGACCCAAAGAGTATCCACTAAGGATGTCTTTTGGCCAAAACTCTTCTTTTTTTGGAACCACGCGAGAGTCCCGATGCTGCTACCGTAATTCCTTCGAGAGGTGGCTCAAAAGCTCCAGGGAGTTCCAGGTCCTTCATTACTGCCTTCTTTTCAAAAGCACAGCACTCCTCTCCGGCCCCCTCGTCTGCCCTGCGCATAGGGTCACCGAGCCACCCGCTCTTCCAGGACGAGTTCTCAGTCACTGTGCAATACACGCCCGGCTCCAGCTTCCCACTCTCCCGGGCTAGTGGCCGGCTGGTCGGCCTCGCGGGCGTTCCGCGGCTGAGTGGGAGGGCACCTCTGTTCTGCAGGACACCTTGGCATTCTCGGGGGGGGGGGGCTGACACTAGAAGCCAGGCCTTGGCGCTGTCCCCCCCCCCCCCCCCCCCCCCCCCCCGTGCTCAGAGCACCTGCGGGAGAGGTCGCTGTCTCTGTGCAATATTGACCATTCTGGGTTGGAGACAAACCTGCCCTGGAAGAAGTCCCCTTCAGTTTCTTAGTGACTTTGGTGAGGTGTCCTCGGAAGGCTTTGAGTTTCCCAAGCCGAATCATCTTGGGAAGGTCGGGGCTGGAGCACCTGGTCGACCTGGCTGCGCCCCTGCTGTTGCTGCTTTGGGCAGAATCTTCCCCCACAAAACACTTCCTCAACCCCCAGGTTCCCGCCCCGCAGCCCGTCCCCTTCCCCAGATCTCAGCCACCCGATTTTGACTCAGAGGTGCTACTTACCAAACACTCTCCCTACCCTTGCCCACGAGGAGTTCTGCCTCCTGGTCGCCTGCAGCGTCCACGCTGCCTCCCCAGACCCTGCGTCCAGCCTTTATTGCTCCAAAGTCCACTGTGGGCCCACAGACCTGGCCTGTGGGTCGAACCAAGCTGTGAATCCCCGCAGATGGCCGTGCGCGTCTCGTCTGCGGTCAGCTCTCTGCCTTTCTAGAATCAGCCCTGTGGTCTTGCGCTTCGTCTTCGCTCTCTTCTCTGATGTTCACTTTAAAAACAACAAAACCCCGGAGCTGGACTGTTGAGCAGGCCTGTCTCTCCCATTACGTAAAAATAAATAATAGAAGTGCATTTGTAAGCTATTCTGATGGAAAAGACAAAGGTTCCTAATTGTATCATAGCGTTTTATATGGAAGAATGGACAGCTTTATGGACAAATGTACACTTTTTTTTTGTTACTTTAATAAAAATGTAGCACATGAAGTTGTGTGGCGTGGAGAAGGTAAAATGCCCACACGGAGAAGTTGCATTTCCCTCCCGGATCCACATCCTCCGCGGCTCACAATGTTTCTCTCCAGCTGCACTCAGACAACCTCAAGCACCCAGCTGGTGTGAAAGAGGAGATCTGTGTGTGGCTGCAGTTCCCAGGCGTCCCCTCTGCTCTGGGAAGCAGCGCCTTCCCTCCTCTGATGCGTGTTCTGATGTTCTCATGAGAATGCTACAAGCAGCAGAGTTCTTTAGTCTAAGCATTCCTAGTTTAGCCAGGTCTGCAGCTTCTGCATCCTGTGTTCACTAGTCCATAGTTTTACTCATGCATCCAGCCACCCACCCATCCATCTACCCACTCACTCATCCATCCACCCACCCAGCCGTCCGTCTACCCACTCGTCTACCCGCCCATCCATGCACCCAGCCAGCAGGCAGGCAGGCAGGCATGTGTTGTCAGAAAGTGCTGGGCACTGAATATACTAAAAACGAGTAAGCCAGTCTGGGGTGATGAGCAGAGGATAATGAGCCCCTTCCCAGTCTGGGGCAGGACCCTTTGCAATTCCTAATGAACGCTCTCTTGCCATTTGCTACATGCCATAGACAAGAGCAGTTTGGCCAGAGTGTAGGCATTGAAGCCGAATGTGTGGCTGAATGCCAATGCTGTTAAGTTAGCGGAAGAGCAGCTACCTCTCCCAGAAAGCCCTGGTGTGAGAGCCACGACTTGTGACCAGTGTGCACTCCCTTCGGCTGCGCTCACAGGACTCTGTGAGGGAACGAGAGTGGTCTTGCTCAGCCCTGCCTTCTGCTTCTTTCCAAGAGGCTTTGACCCAAGCTCAGATGGGAACAAGAACAAGGAGATTTCTTCTTGGCCATAGGTGGACTGTACTTAAACTAAGTTTTCAGCACACTGACTCGGGAGCAGTGGTGTGCCATTCTCCCCGTCACACCTACACAATTTCATAAGCCAGCATGCGGAGGCTCCTAGGGGTGCCTGGTGGGGTGTAGACCAGGGAGCCTGAGTGTGGGATGTTTACTCTGTGCAAGGATGGCTTGGGAGTAGGACAACCGTGTCCCCAACACACTGGGTTATTGGGACCCACTTGTCAGGTGGAACAGTCTCATCTTCATTTCCGGCTTCCAATGCCAATGTCTTGGCCATCCAGTTAAGAGGATCAGCATTTGGGATGTTAGGTCCGGCTTAGAGTTGAGGAGTTTTTGCCCATCCTGATGTGAGTCTCCTCTTGAACATTCATTTCGAAGCCAGCATCTGTCTTGCTTCCTGTAGGTCTCATGCCTGAGGGATCTTTCACTGTGTGAGGGAGAGCCTGAGACTGGGCCGCTGCCATGGCCAGGCTGTGGAGACGCCTCGCACATCTCTCCCTGTCTTCAAGCCAAGGGAGCCACAGAAAGGCACACCCGCCTTGGGGGTGTTCTGGGCTCCTGGCCTCGATTCACAGGAGAGGGGCTTGTGATCCAGTAAGGGGTTATTTATTTTAGACCCGACCCATTTCAGCAGGGGTGGAGAGTCCCCCGTGGCCAGCTGGGGGTCCAGGGGCCTGGCCTGAGACTCCTGCAGTAGCAGTCGGCGGCCTTCCTGCCTTCAGGGATCAGGCCTTGGTTGGTCCGTGCTGCTACCGGCTTCCCCGCTTGGTAAACAGTGCCAGCAGGGCCGACTGTGCTTGGTCAGCTGTTGGGGGATGATAATGTACCTCCCCAGAGAGTGTAGACAAGGCCCTGGGAGCTGCAGATTAAGAGCCCATCCTGACTCCTGATAAGGACTTCTGGGTGGGAGAGCCCTGGAGGCGGCAACCACCAAGCTTTCGGGGGGAAGAAACCCACTTCCACAGCCCGGTGTCCGCCCCCCCAGAGCCTTTGGTGAGGACACATGGTGAGGGCCCAGCGTCCTGGCTCCGAGGTCAGGGCCGGCTTCCCCGGCCCCACCAAGAATGGTGCAAGCCAGAGTCCCAGGCTGCTTCTCAGCGCCCTGGGTGCTCCTGGGCAAGCCCCTCAGTGCTCCCTGTCTCAGAACGATGACCCCGTTCTCTTCCTCGGCTTTGGATTCTCAATCATCCCCGTTTTCCTGGCATTCACAGGAGGGCAACTGAACACCATCACGGGTCAGATGCCTGCCTGCTAGGGTTTCAGTTCCCAGCACAGCGAGGCAGAGTTACCGGAGGCTCTGGGGCTGGCTGCCTGGTCACTCTCCGCTCACCAGCCGCACAGCCTGGGACAAGTCCCCTACAGGGCAGGCCTCTGTTTCCCCACGTGTGAAGTGGAAATGGGGCTGGCCCCCATTTCTAAGTATTGTCAGTGAAGATCGCATGAGATCCACGAGTGACTTAGGATGGCCCCGGCACATTTCAGTGCCAGTGAATGGGAGCTGGGCCCCACAGGGCTTAATCTCCTGTCTTTGGGGCTGAGTTGGTCCAGGGATGAGGACGGATACTCTGGCATGCTGGCAACAGGAAGGAACCTTTGCTCAAAGGAGAGTACCTACTAGGACCTCCCAGGGGGGCTGCGACTGTCACTCCACAAGCAGCCTAGGCCTCTCCCCTAGTCTCCATCCTTGGTTTAAAATCTTCACAATCCACAAGCCCTCCTCGGGCCATTTATGGCCCATAGCAGACCCTCTGCAGGCACCAGCTCAGTTGTCAGCTGAGCAGACCCTGGCCTGAGGCCCTGGGTCGTTCTTGGGGAAATTTCCGTCGACTTGCTCAGCACCTGCCCTGGGCTACCAGGCAGCAGTGACTCCTCTGTCTGTGGATGAGTGCCCAGCTGGGCTACGTGCTCATCTACACACTCAGTGGGTGGGGGAAGGCGTTCCCCAATAGCAGCTTAGCTTGCCTGCCCTCTGCCCATCTGGGGACTCAAAGGGAGAGAAGTGGCGTCTGTGGAAGGCGAGCCCAGGAGCTCTGGCTTTGCCTCTGCAGAGCTGGCAAAAACGCTGAGCTCCCTAAGAGGCGACCCGGGCGTTGGACAAGGACCGTGCACCAACGGGTGTGCACTGGGTGTGCAGCCAGGGCTCTCCTCCACGCCCCGGCAGCCCCCGGTTGTTTTGTTCCGCACAGGAGCTGGGCTCTGCCACTCCCCATTCCCATGCCCACAAACAAGGACTGGGCTCAATTCCACCCTTGTCCGGTGAGCCGGCCGGGCTGCCTGAAGCACATCGGAAGTGGGCAGGCAGCCACAGAGCTGTTGTGTTCTGCAACACTGTCGGAGGGCCCATGGAACTCTGGTGGGCACCGCTGGGTGTGGCAGGAGTGAGGAGAGACCTCGAGGAGTGAGGGCCGAGGGGAGGGGCTGGGGTAACCTGAGCCTTCTTGGGACTATGCCATCTCCCTACATTCAAAAGATGGAGATCAATTTTGAAAAAGTATCCAACTTCTGTTTGTTTTAAAGTGCCTATCTGAACAGGCCCCACTTCATGACCTGAGATGAGCTGGCAATGGGGATACGGGTTTCTGACCCCATTCCCCTGCCGGAAGTGAGGCTCAGCACTGGGGATCCACAGCCGTGATGTTGAGGAAGGCTCCTTTTGGAACTGAAGTTATACCAGGGGCTTCCCGTTTACCTTGAGGATTAGGCAAGAAGCGACTCTCCCCACCTTCCACAGGTGCAGTCACTGTGCCTGGACTGTCTCCTCCAGGCCTCTGCCCCAGGAACGCCCTGTCCCCTCCCACCCACCAGCTTAGCCTGGCTCACTCCACCCCAGGCAATTTTCCCAGACCTCCCCACTTCGCAGACCAGAACACACACGTGATGCTCTGTTCTCATCCTCGCAAGCCTGGGTGTACAGCTAGGATGCAGGCCAGGGCCTGGCCTGAGCCACGTGGGGTACCCAGCCGACATGAATAAATGTTGGCTGTACAAATGGATTTCAAAAGTTGCCAAGAACAGAAGCTGGTAGATGAGAGGGTTCAGGTCCGAGACAGGAGAGCAAAACTCGAGCCCACTCCATGTACACGGGGAAGCTCCAGCTCGGAGCCGCTGGGACTCCCTGGGATCCTGTGACCACTGCTCCAGAAAAGTCAGCATTGTCAGTCCCATGGGCTCTTGGGACTTGGAGCACCTGCCGCTGACATGTCAACGCCACTCCGACCACGGGGACACTGTTTGTTTATTATTTATTCCTAAAGATTTATTTTATTTTACTTGAAATTCAGAATTACACACAGAGAGAAGGAGAGGCAGAGAGAGAGAGAGAGAGAGAGAGAGAGAGAGAGAGAGAGAGAGAGGTCTTCCATCTGCTGGTTCACTCCCCAAATGGCCACAATGGCTGGAGCTGTGCCAATCCGAAGTCAGGAGCCAGGAGCTTCTTCCAGGTCTCCCACATGGGTGCAGGGGACCAAGGACTTGGGCCATCTTCTACTGCTTTCCCAGGCCATAGCAGAGAGCTGGATTGGAAGTGGAGCAGCTGGGACTTGAACTGGCGCCCATATGGGATGCCAGGGCTTCAGGCCAGAATGTTAACCCGCTGTACCACAGTGCCGGCCCCATACACAGTTTAAATCACAATGCGAGAGACTAACTGTCAGCTGACTCCCTAAGCGGGTTACCAGGTGAGAGGCCGTCTGTCGCCCAGAAGGGCCCTGACCTTGGAGCTGGGAGGTCGCTGAATGCCAAGCCTCCATCACTTCCTCCTCGCCAGTGTCCACTCGGAGGCTGGCTGCGGGGCGCTGGAAACAGCACTGGACATCGGAGCTGGGAGGCGGGGGTCCAGCTTCAGAGCCGACAGAAACCAGTAATAGCTGTCTTTGACATCCTGAACTAGTCCCCACCCCCAGCCTCAGTTCTCTCATCTGTAAGATGGGTCACTTGTGCCAAGTCATGTCACCATTCCATTTCCTTTTCCAGATGGGATGGGGAAGAAAATCGTTGATTTTATTCCATTTTCTGGACCCACCAGGGTGCAGATCTTGCCGCTACCACAGCTGAAATATCGCAGCCACCTCTTCTGGGCCTCCCTGCCCAGGGCCAGCATTCTGGGACAACCACAGACTCCATGCTCATCAAGCCCTTCCCTCCCTGCTGCCTTTCTCTACTGTCCTGAGTCCCTAGTAACGACTTTCTTCCAGGACCTGAGGGCCTATTGTGTGCTGAACACCCACCACTGCCTGGCGCTGCGTGGGCACCTTGCACACAGAATCTCTAAGTTCATTTCCATGAGCACACTAGGCCAGTGACTGCAGATTCAGACAAAGCATGGCACGGCAGCCAGAAAGGACAAGGGCGTGAGGGACCTAAGGCCCAAGTGTGACTGTTCCTAGAATCCAGGCTTTCCGCACTCACTGGCCTCTCTTGAGGGTGCCTTCCCCGAATTGTCTCATTTGTCCTTTATATTCAAGGGGAGCTCAAAAAGATTCTGGAAAAATATAATTAAAAGATAAGTTGGGGTCAGCATTGTGGCGTAATGGGTAAAGCCACCGCCTGCAACACTGGCGTCCCATATGGGCGCTGGTTCAGGCCCCAGCTGCTCCACTTCCAATCCAGCTCCCTGCTAATGGCTTTAGGAAAGCAGTGGAAGATGGCCCAAGTGCCTGAGTCCCTGCCACTCACATGGGAGGCCCGGATGGAGCTCTAGGCTCCTGGCTTCGGCCTGGCCTAGCCCTGGCTATTGCAACCATTTGGGGAATGAACTAGCAGATGGAAGATCTCTCTGTTTCTCTCTCTCTCTCTCTCCCTCCTCCTCCTCCTCCTCCTCCCTCTCTCTCTCTCTCTCTCTCTCTCTCTCACACACACACACACACACACACACTGCCTGCAACACCAGCTTCCCACAACGGGGCAGAGTCCTGGATGCTCTGTGTACGATCCAGCTCTCTGCTAATGCACCTGGAAAGACAACATAAGATGATCCAAGAACTTTGGGTCCCTGTCACCCATGTGTGAGACCCAGATGGAGTTCCAGGCGCCTGGCTTCCACCTGGTCCAGCCCTGGCTGTTGTAGACACTGGGGTAGTGAACCAGTGGACAGATCTCTCCAGATCTCTCTTGCTCTCTCTCTCTCTCTCTCCCTCTCTTTCTTTCAAATAAATAAATATTTTTCAAGTGGTAAGTTTATTTTGGCACAAGACATGTTTGAAATTCACACGTTTTATTCATAAAACACATTTTCATGAACTTTTTAAAGTCCTCTTGCATGCACGGATTTCAAAAAGGATTTTGCACCAAAATGAACTTCCCTTTTAATTCCATTTTCCATGGATGTTTGAATTTCCTTCCTACAGGCTCACCTCCCGTGGCTGAAACTGCTCACACTTTAGAACATATTTCTTACTCCAGCTCCTGAATGATGTATACACGTGGTTTCTTACCACTCACACTTTGACAGTAAACAAGAGCCTCTTCCATGCGGCTTTGGGTTGACAGCTGGTGGCTCTCCCCAGGACAGGAACCACTGTCTTCCCTTCCCTTGTGTGCTCCTGCCTGCCTGGCCACCACTTGGGGTGGAGCGAGGCTCTGCACTGGCTGCTGAATACAAAGCCATGGGGTGCGCTGACAGTGGCCGTGGGGCAGGTGCCCCCTCCTCACCGCCCTGCTGTCCTCCCACTCAGCATCGGGAGGGCAAAGTGCCCTGTTTGGGGGTGTCCTAGAAGGGGACAAAGGAGCTGGGGCAGCTGAGCCGGGCTGCTCACGCAGGCCCTGCACAAAGGCCGCGTATCCAGCAGCCAACACACTGTCAGGTGGATGCTGATATGCGTGAGATAATGAGCAGTGCAGACATATTTTACATGACCCAGAGAGCTTCAGAATCCCCGGGCAGGGCGACGGAAACCTTCCACGAGGGCTCTGCTGTGTGACTGTGCTTGGCTGGCTCTGGGGCAGCTGGTGCAGGATGGGGGAGGGGGGTCCGATTACTGGGCGTGGGCGTGGGGGATGGGGGCAATCGTGCGTTGGAGCAACTCAGCTGTAAGTTCTCAGCTGCTGGTGGTGCCCACAGAAGCTCGGTGAAGCGCCTGGCCCCTCCCCCAGCCCCTCCGGGTCCAAACACCCCCCACCAAGCCTTTCTTCTGGGGCACAGCCTTCCCGTGCCAGCTGCCTGCTCCTCCAGGTGTTTCCTGTACCCTCTTTGTTTGCTGGCTGGGGTGCTGGGGCGGGAGGGGCAGTCTGTTTTGGCTTCCTGTTAGCCAATGGCAGCCGTGTGGGCGAGGCCGGCTCCTGTATCTGGGGAGAACCGACCACAGCAGCAGCTGGCTCCTGACACCTGCCTTCCCAGTAAACAGTGACGCCAGCGCCAGGGGGAAGAAGGCGGCCTGGGCAGGGCAGGGGCTTCTGCTGGGCCAGCCAGGAGGGGGTCGTTTTGTCAGGGAAATGTCCAGAAACTCCAAACACCAGTTTCCTTTGCCGGGCGAAAGTGGGGGTGTCAGGGCCTGAAGTGCGGGTCCCCCTGCCAAGGACCTCAGGTGGCACAGGGTCACCCTCCGCTCTCCAGCTGCCCTAGCTCAGCCTGCCAGTCCTCTGTGAAGTCTTTATTGCCTTTCGTCTTCATCTTAAGCGACGACGTTTCAGAAGCCACCGCGCCCTCCCCCCTCCGGAGTCCAATGGCGGAGTGGGGGAGGTGCCTGTGCGTCCCATGGGTTTCTTTTTGGCTGGTGCACCACACTGCCACTTGACCACAAGGTCCGAGAGCTCACCTCTGCTCTTGCTCAACACCCACCACCAGATCTGCATGGACCCCAGCGCCTGGGGATGTGCAGCCAGCGGAGGGTGTGAGGAGCCCAGGCGGCCTTGTCTGGACTTGTCAGCGCTCGCTCACTCCCTTCTTTGCCCTTTGCCTCCTTCCTGTGGGACCAATCCCAGTCCAACACAGAGCAGCCAGCCAAGCCAAAGGGATTGCCTCACCCTCACCAGGAATCTCAGCTGTGGACTGCACGGCCTTGGTGCAAAACACTGGAACTCCTTGTGAGCCACTTCCTGTCTCACCGGAGCCCGTGCAGGGCAGAGGCGTGGGTCTTAGCGGCTACTCTCGTTTTCACAAAAGGAAAACAGTCTCTGTGTCATAAACTGCCTTCTCCGGTGGCACCTCTGGGGGGGGGGGTAACGGAGCAGTGACTGTGTCCCAGGATGACACGGGCTAAGATGACAGTGCTGTCTGAATGGGGGGAGGGGGCGGTCCATGTGGCTCAAGCCGGGCCTTGGAGGCCAGGGGCTGTGTCTGGGGTCTAGCACAGCCCTGGCTGCAAATGGCAGCCTGAAAGACGGCTTCACAGTTTTGAGTCTTCAGCCTTCCGTCCGTCCGGCCGGCAGGCAGGCAGTGGGTGTCCCTGAGTAAGAGCCGTCTTAGGTACACAGACAGGTGCTTGCACAAAGCACGAGAGAAAACGGGGGTTGGTCCTCAGGTGTTGCCAGTCCAGAGGAGGTGACCAGGTACGTATCGCTGAAAGCACCGAACCTCGGACGCCTGCTCCACGGGAATCCATGCAAACGCAGCGAATTATCCAGAACAATGCATTATACATCAGCAAGTGCTTGGATGGCTCTAAACTAATGGCAACTATCAAAGATGGGTGAGGCTGGCTTGAGCAAGGATTGGGAAAGAGCTGTTTTGAGAAATGCCTCGGTAGCCAACATATGTGTTACTCTCTTATGCCTGAGAGAAGAAACCCAAACCAGCCCTGAGCACCTGCACCTTGGCCAATGCAAACACCAGGAGGTCAGGTGGGCGGATGGAAGAGCAGGGCCTGAAGCCAATTAGGAGCGCTCTGGGCACTGTTCCCTGGGCAGCCACTCTGCCCCCACCCCCACATCACCAACCAGCTCGGCCCTTCTGCAGAGAGAATGGGGGTGGGGGGAGACCAGCCCAGAGGATGCAGGCCGTGGCTTCGGAATCATGACGTCTCTGCTCCTTAGGGGTTTTAAGACATAGGGAATGCTTCCCTTTTGTTCTAAATGTATTGACGTCTCTTGCACTTAACCAGAGTTTCCCTAATCCTCCTCACTCAGGCTGGACTGATGATGTTGGTGGTGAGCGAGGACCAAAACCCGAGGACCAGGAGGCTGGGAGGAGGGGAGGCCCAACCTCTGCCCCACTGTGTACAAAAAGGTCTTTGCTCTGCTCTCAGTTCCCCCTCGAGATAACAGCTGTGAAAGCGCACGGCCACCCCGCCCCTGGGAGGCAGGTGTGGGTGCAGGGAGCGGACGGGGAAGCTGTTTTGGGGCACAAGCTCTCCTGCTCACAGCGCCCTGGATCCCACACCGGCTTTCTCTCCCCTATGCTGAGAGGTGGGGGTGGGGGTGTGCTGGCCCCCAGTCTGCAGAGAGGAAGCAGGCTCTCACAGCCTAGAAAGACCTGCCCAGAGTGACAGGGCGAGCAGATGGAGAGCTGAGCCTGGCAGCCCGAGCCCCCCCAGCCCGGCCCGCCTTCGGTCACCCAGCCCCGGGGTACGACTTTGACAGGATCCCATTCTGGAACAACTCAATTTCACCGCCTCACTGCAAGCTGCCCCGCCCCCTGCACTTGGGTTTTCCACGGAACACTTCTTCAGAAGAGAAACAATGCCTGGTGGAGGTGGCTTGCTTTGTTTTTGCCTAGCAAAAGTCTCAAAGCCATGGCTCAGCATAGCTGCCCCAAACTTTGCCATCTCCCTTCCCTGGGGGGCCGAGGCTCTGCAAGGAGCTGTCCAGAAGCCGCGGCTTGAGCTGAGCTAGAGCTGCCCCGGGAGGGAGGACAGATGGGCAGGCTGGCCCCAGCTCCGCCACTTTCAACAGACTTTTTGTTCCCCAGCCAAACCTCCAGCGTCAGCTCCCCTCTCACCTCCTGCTCCCCAACAGCCCACCCCTCCCCCATGCCATCTTTGGGCGGGCTGGGAGGGGCTGCTGGGCTCTCCTTTATGGCTGGGAGTAGGATGAAAGGAGGCGTGCAACTGGTGTGGGCAACTGTTGCCATCTGCCTGGTGGGACGTCACCAGGGAGGGTCCTGCCCATTCACTCCTTCACGCACCGCTGGGCTCGGGCCTTTTGTCTGGTTGGCTGGGGAGGGGGCTGCTGGGGGGGGGGGGCGGGGGATGGAGGCCAGGGTGAGAGAAACAGCTTCTTTGTGTCTGGACCAAACGTGCGCAGGGACCCACCGGGATAATTTGCATGTGAGGCTGTCCAAGCCCCAAGCCACTCAGGTGGCTGACAACCTCTCCCTCTGTCACCACCCCCCAGACCCTGCTTGCCAAGCAACTACCCCCCCCCCAGGTCAGAGGGCGTGGTCCCAGCTCCTCCACACGGAGCAGGAGCTGGCAAGGTCCCCTCGGTCACCCTCAGTCCCTTTCCCAGTAGGAGATGCGTCTGATGTGCACCCACCCCTCACCCCCAGCCTGAAGAGCTGACATCCATAGCCCTACTTCCTCCCCACCCCCACCAGCCCCTTACAGTCCTCCTGTTTTGTTTGTTTTCTTCTCCAGTCTGAGCCCAGCCCGCCCAGGGGCCAGAGCAGGAGAAAAAGCCCATTGGCGGCCGCCCGCCTGCCCGCCGGCAGCTGGGCAGGACAAGAAAGGCACTGAATGGAGGCAGTGGGGCTGGCAGCCCTGCAGTCCAGCTCCTGGCCTTTCAATGCCTCCCCGGGCCAGGGCTGGGGACCCGTGGAGGAGGGGGGGGGGCTCCTGGGCATTTAATTATTTAAAGGTCTCAATAAAAGGAGCCAGGTCTCTGGGGAAAGGGGAGGCCAGGCAGATGGTGCGCCCCGGGAGCCGGAGGCCCGGTGCGGGTGCAGGATGGGTTAGAGAAGAGGACTGGGAAAGGAAGAGGAAGTGAGAAAGAGCAGTGACCACCCCTCGCAGTCTGAGACCACAGCGCCGTGCCCACCACTGCCGGCTTCCAACTAGGGTCTGCCCTGAGCCAGATCCATTTTGGAACTGGATAGCCAGCCCGTGAGGTTGGGGGGTGGTCGCCCCTTCTCCTGTCTGCTGGCAAGCAGGGCTGCTCCAGACTGGCTCCAGCGCCCCAGGACTGGGCAGAAGGCTGGGGGCGGGTGGGGGGCACTCTGGCTTCGCTTTCCTGTGTTGTGTCACATACATTTGCTGGTTCATCTGGTGGTCTCGAGCGCCCCCCCCCCCCCCCCCCCCGCCAAGGTCGCAGTCGAGGGGCCTGCCCTGTCTCAGAAGGCAACCCCCAGCCCCTCCGAGAGCTAAGGGAGGTCCGCACCTGGGAGAACAGGCAGACGGCGTCCCCAGGTAGTAGCCAGAACCCCGGGGTGCGAATCCGGCTGCACCAGCTGTGCCCTTGCCAGCTCTCAGCGGTCTCGCCTTTAACATGAGGGTGAAGGGGGTCCCGTGCCCGAGTCCCAGAAGGCAACAGCAAATGTCACTCACTACTAATATTCCTGCCACTACTGGGCACTGAGGTAGGCGGCCCAGGACACCGCGACAGACACCCCGGGTTTGGGGACCAGGCCACAGGGGAATTCTGCGCGGGGCAAGTTTGCGCGCCCAACTTCCTCCCCGTGTAATCGAGCCCTGCGCCCACGAGAACCACGGGGTCCGGTTCGGGCGACCCCGTCCTCCGCCTGCCTCCCTCTTCCGCCTCCGCCAGGCTGGGCCCCCAGCTCAGCGCCGACTCTGAGACCCCTCTCACCCCCACCCCGATCCCTGGGGTCTCCCGCTCGCCGTGCTCTTTCCACCCCCCAGAACCGGCCCAAGCGGACCCCGCCGGGGCTCACGGCGCCGGGCTCGCTTCCGCCTGGACTTCCCGAACCGTCCAGCGCGGGCAGCGCCGCCCAGCCCTGCACGGTGGCGGCCAGGGAGACGACCCGGCCGCGGGGAGGAGCTGGTTCGGGGCGGACGCGAAGGCAGGCAGGTGTTGGGCTCCCGCCCTCCCCAAGGCGCACCCACACGTCCGCCCATGTCGCCCAGCTCCCAGCCAGCAGCCGGCCGGGCCCTCCCGGCGCCCGCGGGCAAGTGCTGGCGAGTTCGCTCCGCTCTCCTGGCCAAGGCGGCCGCGCTGCTCCCCGGCAACAAGCTGCTGATTGGCTGTCCTGGGGGCCGAGCGGGCCAATCACAGAGCCTCCTGGCAAGGCCACTTTTGACGAAGGAGAATTAAAAAAAAAAAAGAGGGGGAGCGTGTCGCAGGGCAGGAGGTGCCCCGGGGGTTTCCGGGAGCAGCGGCGCGTGGGGGCCGGCCGAGGCGGGGCGGCTGCGGGGCTCCCACCTGCTGCCTGGGCACCTCGGGGTCGCCTGGGGGCTCCGGACTCTGAACTGGCAGCCCCCGCCGGGACCCTCTCCAGTCTCTGCGCCCTGGGCGCTTCTTCCCCGTGCGCCGCTGCGACTTCGTGCGGCAGAGCCCGCAGCCGGCGACCTCTGTAAAAGGCAGGCTCCCGACTCACCGCGTCCCTGACCCCGCACACCCGAGCAGAGACTGCCGCGCACGGCGTGGAGGTGACCGCCTGCGAGCCTGGTGGCCGGGGCTGGACCCCAGGCCGTGGTGCGTCGGGCAGTTAACCCCTCTGAGCCCCAGCGCCCCCCTGTGAAAACCCCTAGCGATGAAGCAGTGCCTGCCTCCTAGCACTCTGGTGACGTCACTGGAGGGAGCAATAACAAAGGCGACCGTGTCCGACTTCATCTGGGGCTGGGGAGAGCCCTGGATTCCAGGGACCAGGATTCCGTCTAGAAAAGCAGTGCAGAGCGCAGATAAAGCCCTGGGACTGGCCCTGCGTGCAGCTCGCCCCGGGAGAGATCCCAGCAACTCAGGATTCGTCGGCTCCTCCGGCTTTTCTTCCAGTTCCTCCCTCCAAAGCTTCAGGACAGCAGCCCCTGGGGCTCAGCATCGTCCCATTTTAATAGGGTTCAACCTTTGTCGTGGGCTCCTGGAGTATCCTACTTGACTTCCCAAATACCTACGTTTTAAAAGTTTTATTTATTTATCTGAAAGGCAGCGTGGCAGGGAAGGGGATGGCGGAGAGAGAAAGAGGGAGAGAGAGAGAGAGATCTCCCATGCCCTGGTTCACTTCCCAAATGCCCACAGCAGCCAGGACTGGGTCAGGCCAAAGCCAGGAGCCAGGAACTCCATCCAGGTCTCCCAGGTGGGTGGCAGGGCCCCTGCTGCTTGGGTCATCATCCGTGGCCTCCCGGGTGATTAGAAGAGAACTGGGTTGGAAGACAGCACCGCAGGATGGAATACAGGGGTCCACCCCTGCTGGGCCACAGGCCCGTCCCCGCCGTGGGCCTGGGCGGACACCTAGATGTGCTTGTAGCTTTCCCCACCCACCTCCCAATCCCTTCTTGTCAGCGGGAGACTCCCCCTTCTGCATCCCCTGGCCCGCTCCCGTGCCATGACCCGGGGCCCTTCCAGCCTCCTGAACCCTGGTGACCCTGCAGCTCTACCCCCCCCCCCCAGGGGCTCCGTGGGTGTCAGCGTGGGCCTCTGCTGATGTGTCTGGGCCACTTCCGGGGCCGGCCAGCGGGGGCACTCAGCCATGGAGTGAGCTTCAAGGGGAAGCCTGCAGACTCGGATTTCAGTACCGAGTCTGTGTCTCTAGGGGCAAGTCAGTTAAACAGGCGAGGTCTCAGTTACCCTGTCTGTTAAGTGGGCTGAATCCTACTCATCTCCTTACTGCATGGATACCTTTTTTTTTTTTTTGACAGGCAGAGTTAGACAGTGAGAGAGAGAGAGAGAGAGAGAGAGAGAGAGAGAGAGAGAGAGAAAGGTCTTCTTTTTCCATTGGTTCACTCCCCTGATGGCTGCTACGGCCGGCGTGCTGTGCCGAACCGAAGCCAGGAGCCAGGTGCTTCTCCTGGTCTCCCATGGGGTGCAGGGACCAAGCACTTGGGCCATCCTCCACTGCCTTCCCGGGCCACAGCAGAGAGCTGGACTGGAAGAGGAGCAACCGGGACAGAATCCGGAGCCCCAACCGGGACTAGAACCTGGGGTGCCGGCGCCGCAGGTGGAGGATTAGCCAAGTGAGCCATGGCGCCGGCCTATGGATACTTTCTTATCTTTTTAAGATTTATTTATTTATTTGAAAGGCGGCAGGAGGGGGAGGAGAGAATATCTTTTGTTTCCTGCCCCACATGGCTGCAACAGTCAGGTCTGGGCCAGACTGAAGCCAGGAGCCAGAAACTCCACCTGGGTCTCCCATATGGGCAGGAGGGGCCCAGACACATGGACCGTTGTCTGCTGCCTTCCCAGGGGCATTTAGCAAGGCGTTGTATTGGAAGCAGAGCAGCTGGGACTTGAACCGGCACTCCGATGTGGGATGCCGGCATCAGGAGCTATGGCTTTAACCTGCTGCACCGCAGGACTGCCTCCTTCCTGGATGTTTTCAGTAAACAAGCGAACAAAAACCCACTGAGGTCACAGCACTGAAAGCACTTCATGTTTTCTGAAAAAGCAAAGGTGTGTGCCTGTGGGGTAATGGGCTATTGAATCCATTTCAGGCAACTCTGTTCGTTGGGTCCAAAAGAACATGACCCTGAAGGTGTTACTAAAACCTTGTGGCTCCAGCTGTCGCTGGGAGTCCTGAGAGCAATCATATGACATGGTCCCCTCCTTTGAAGAATTTACGATCTCACCAGGTCGCCCAGCTAACACATGAAACACTGATGTGGGCTTCCCAAGCTGCCCTATTCCAATGTACAGTGAAGGGGCAGTGCAGCGGCGTGACAGCCGACAGGTGCACCTGCCCCAGCCCGGCCAGCACAGCCTCTGTCTCTTTCCGGCACTGGCAGAGCAGGGGGTCTTGCAAACCACCTCTGCCACCACCTTTGGCGCTGTTCCCGAGCCTGGCCTGCTGCCTTGTGTCCCTCAGAGGGGCTGGCGCGTTCTCTGGGCCTCCCGTCCTGCTCACCTATGATGCTGCCTCCACCTATGGGCATGTAGGGGCCTGCTCCTGGTGATTTCTCACCTGGCGCCCCGCACAGCCATCGCACAGCAGCTGCACGGGGGTGGGCCGTGAGTGGGACACGGTGGGTGCTGCTGCTCTGGCCGCTCCACTGCTGGAGGGGGAAAACCATCTTTTTTCCCCTTTCCACAAGAGGAAGAACCCGCTAGTGTAGCCCTTCTAATCTCTGCATCTGCCCCCAAGGCCCAGTACACTAGAAAAGACGCAGGGTGCTCACCCGTTCGGGAAGAATGGGCTGTGTCTCTGTTATACCCCACCTGTTCCTCGCAGGAGGGAGCCAGTCTGGGATGGGCCAGGGTGGGGGTCGCTCGGTGGGCAGATTCCAGCTCCAGATCCCCAGTGCTGGGCCAGCAGGCAGTTAGCTCCTTCCGTTTTTTTTGTTTTTTGTTTTTTTTTTGGCGGGGGGAGTTGCCAGCAGGGTCTCAGGTTCCCTTCCGCAAGGCGATGGATCAACAGGACTGTTTTCGTGTCGAAAACAAAAGATGAGACATGCCAATTCAGATCGACCACATCCATCAGGTGATCAGAGTGCTAAAGTCTGAGCCCTGTGTGGCACTGGGAAATGGGGGGAAGTGGGGCGCTCTGGTACCCTTGGGTGAGTGGACTTCGCACACCCCGTTGTGCTGTGGCCGACAGCACTGGGTGGAGGCGAGTGGCTCCGGATGTGTGCGCCAGGGTCCTGGACTGGTGGGGATTCTGTCCTCCAGGGAGCACTGGGTCCTGGAGGTGGGGGTGGTGCCGCTGGTGTCCAGAGGGGGTGCCCCTGCTGAGACGCCCTGGTGTGCGCCCTGGAGAGAGCCTGGAGAGCCTCAAGTGCAAAAGAGGAGTCAGAGGAGGGTCACACACTGTTTCTACAGCAACACCTGAAAGTCCTCCCAACAGAGAACGGGGACGTCAACGCACAGTGGTCAGAATGAAAGAATCGGAGCTCCAGGAATCAAAGGGGGCCGGCCCTGTGGCATAGCTGGTAAGGCCGCTGTCTGCAGTGCCGGCATCCCATATGGGTGCTGGTTCGAGTCCCGGCTGCTCCACTTCTGATCCAGCTCTCTGCTATGGCCTGGGAAAGCAGTGGAAGATGGCCCAGGTCCTTCGGCCCCTGCACCCACGTGGGAGACCTGGAAGAAGCCCCCAGCTCCTGGCTTCAGATCAGCACAGCTCCAGCCATTGTGGCTATTTGGGGAGTGAACCAGCAGATGGAAGACCTCTCTCTTTCACTCTGCCTCTCCTTCTCTCTCTGTGTAACTCTGACACCATGGCACAGTGCGTCAAGTCACTGTCTCCGTTGCTGGCACTCTATAAGGGTGCTGGTTTGAGTCCTGGTTGCTCTACTTCTGATCCAGCTCCCTGTTGGGGTGCTTGGGAGAGCAGCGAAGGTGGCTCCCTGCCACCACATGGGAGACCCAGATGGAGTTCCACGCTCCTGGCTTCAGCCTAACCTAGCTTTGGCCTTTGAGGCCATTTGGGGAAGTGAACAAGCAGATGGAAGATTCTCTCTCTCTCTCTCTCTCTCTCTCTCTCTCTCTCTCCTCTCCCTCTCTCTCCAACCCCTCCTGTAACTATGCCTTGCAAATAAATAAGTCTTTTAAAAAGGAAGAAGGTACGAGAGGGCAGGAGAGACAGAAGGTGGCTGTGCAAAGATGCTGCAGGCCGGCAGAGGCGGAAGCGATGCTGCCGGGAGCCAGGGACCCAGAGCCACCCGCGCCTGAAAGGCCAGGGAGGCTCCTCCCAGCGCCTTCAGAAGGAGCACGGCCCTGCCGGCGTCCTGACTGTGGACTTCTGGCGTCCAGAACCGTGAGAGAAGAACCCAGTGTTTAGTTCTGGTGCGGATGTGGCTGCATTGCAATGAACGTGCTGGTCCCGCCTCTGGGTCTGGGAGCTGCCCTCCACGCCCCTTCCTCCCGAGACTTCTCTTCTCGCTCTGCTCGGCCTAAGCGGCAGGCTGACTCCGCCCCTCCTTCCATCTGCTGCTCGACCCTCACCTCCTCGCGAATCGTGTATCTTGGACATCCTGGGACGGGAACGTTTACTGTCTGCTTTATGTCCCATGAAAACATAGGTCTTTACTGAGACGCATTAATAATTTTCAGTTAAGGAAATAACGATCATTGAAGCCAATGAGAGGCCCTTGTCCTACTTGGAGGGTGCCTCTGGCTCGAGCACCTCTACATGTGCACATGCACCAGGGAATACCACTGCCGTGTGCCAGGGGCCAGAGTCGGAAGGGCTGGGTCGGGCCCCCCTGCTGACCCCATCCTCCTTGATGGGCTCGGAGTGGCTGGTGTCCCGACATCGCGACTCTTGGACTTTCGGTTCTACCCTGGGACTAGGGTTTGGGGGCACCTTCCTCGGACTAGCTGCCCCCCCCCACTTTATTGTGCAGACTCCCACGGCTGGCTCTACCATCTGAGTCAGCGCTACCCCTAGGCCTGCCAGCGAGGCCTGGCACCCACGGCATGGCCGCTGTCGTACAAGCTCCGGCGCAGGCCCGGGAGGGGTCCTGTGGAGGGGCTGTGGGGACTGTGCGGGCAGCAGGCAAGCCCCGTGCTTCCGCTGGGTTTCCCGAGGGCCCAGGACGACCACCTGCTCACCGGGGCAGAGCCTGGTGACCATCTCCCTGTTTGCTGTTGTCACTTCCTCCACTGGGTCAAGTGCAATTCCGTTCTTCCCGTCTTGAGTGTAGCTGGCGACCCAGACCCGGAGGTGGGACCAGCTCCTCCGTCCTTGGTCCCTACTGGAGCCCGGGGTGGGGGTGGGGGGGGGTCTGTGCGTCCTTGTGTCCGGCCCTGGCTTTCTGCACCCCCTGCCCTCCTCTGCTCGCTGGGCCACACACCCAGGGGACCACTGCCTCAGTCTCTCGTGTCAGTGTCTCTGCACCACACGTGGGCTCTGCGCCGGGGTGCGGACATGGTTCCAGGAAGCAGCGCGGCTCTGCGACTCGGGCTGCTACAGGGCGCAGCAATGTGTTTGCTCCCCTTGGGTAGAACCTGGCGTCCAGGTCCTCCAGAGGCTCGGCCGGCTCCCCTCCTTGCTGCTGGGAGTCCCGCCCACCCACTGCCGTCCATCTGCCCCAGCGCGGGGCTCCTCAGAGAGTAGCGCTGGGTCTCCTGCGCACCCTGCTCGCTGGATGAGTGGCAGGACAGGCACCGGGCAGTGCTTCCTGGGCTCCGGCGAGCATGCTCGGGCTGCTCCCTCCTTCCGGCCAGCCCTCCCCATTCTGGTTTTCCTTTTTAAGTTAGTTTATCAGAGAGGAGCGAGAACACGCTCCCATCTGCTGATTGACTCCCTAAATGCCCACACGGGCCAGGGCTGGGCTTGTCAAAGCTGGACCCAGGAAATGAACCCAGGTCTCCTCCTACCTGAGCGCAGGAACCCAGTCACTTGCACCATCGCCACTGCCTCCCAGGATCTGCACTAGCGGGGAGCTGGGAGCCCGACACGCGAATCAGATTCAGAGCTCCAGGGCGGACGGGGCATCTTAGCTGGACTCCTAAGCACCAAGGCCAAATGCCTGTGCCCGTGCTTGGAATGACGACACCCGAGCAGACATGTTGCTACCTCTTGTTGCTTTTTTTACATTAATAAAGAGACATATAAATGACTAACAAAAATCTATGAATTTGGGGGCCAATGCTGTGGCATAGCAGATAAAGCCCTGGTCTGCAGTGCCGGCATCCCATATGGGCACCAGTTCGAGTCCTGGCTGCTCCACTTCCGATCCAGCTCTCTGCTGTGGCCTGGGAAAGCAGCAGAAGATGGCTCAAGCCCTTGTGCCCTGGCACCCACATGGGAGACCTGGAAGAAGCTCCTGGCTCCTGGCTTCGGATCGGTGCAGCTCCGGCCATTGCAGCCATTTTGGAGTGAAACAGCCGATGGAAGACCCCCCCGCCCCCCCGTCTCCTTCTCTCTCTGTGTAACTCTGACTTCCAAGTAAATAAATAAATCTTAAAAAAAAAATCTATGAGCTTTATATGTTGGTAACTGTGCATCTTACTTCACGCCTTCAGCAACCTGAGGAGGGTCCATGGGCTTCACCAGACTGCCACAGCGGCCGCGGCACACACAGGCGAAGGCCCCTGGATCCCTTCAGGCCTCCGGGTGCCTGGGTCCAGCAGGGCTGGGGGCTGATCGGAGCAGAACGGAACTGAAGCCTAACAGACAGTAGAAAAGGCTTTGGCGGTGTACGGTGCGATGCTGCCCCCTCGTGGCCGGAAGTCAGAATTGCGAGATTGTTTCTAGCGCAGGGCCTTGGACTTGGGTTTTGGGATGAAGCTGCTTGGTACTTCGTCTTGAGTAACAGGACAAGGTTAATACGCAGTTTGACCCCCGCCACTGCATTGGCCTCGTCCTTTGGAGTCCTCCTTCCTCTGCATCCAGACATTTCACCTGTAGAGTAGTCCCTAAGCTTCCTTCCCCTGCCCGCACGGCTTCCCCTAGATTCTGCTGCTCCTGCCCACGGCGCAGGGGACCCAAGCCAGGCTCCCTGTGCCCCTGCCCCTCTCCCTCTCAGCCCTCCCTGTCAGGAGTGGCACAGTCCTCAGTGTGACTGTGATGGGTCACAAACCCCCAAGGGCAGGGCAGTCAGCTGCTGTCCGCCCCCAGGCACGGAAACATTTAGTGATGCAGAACGCATTCAATTGTTGTTTTTAAAGGTTTATGTGTTTATCTGAAAGCAGGGAGAGAGAGAGAGAGAGAGAGAGAGAGAGAGAGAGAGAGGAGAGATCTTGCATCAGCTGGTTCACACCTCAAATGACCACAATGGCTGAGGCTGGGCCAGGCAGAAGCCAGGAGTCTGGAGCTCCATCCGGGTCTCCCATGTGGGTGCAGAGGTCCAAGCTCTTGGGCCATTTCCCTCTGCTTTCCCAGGTGCATTAGCAGGGAGCTGGATTGGAGCCAGAGGAGCCAGGCTATGGGATGTCAGCATCTCTAGAGGCAGCTTAAGCCACTGTACCACCATGCTGGCCCCTGGAATTCGTTTTAATTGGGAAATCCATAATGGGACATGAATGACTGTAGGACCATCCCCAAAAGTAAGAAGGTGCACCCTCGCGGCCCGTGTACACCCAGGAAACCCAGACAGTGGACAGTGGAAACCTAGAGCAAAGTCATGGGCTGGGGAGATGGCTGGCAGCGGTCACTCCATCCTCAGCACTCCCTTTCCTGGGTGACCTCAGCCTCCAGGTGCCTCAGGGCCCCCATCTGTAAAATAGTGGAAGTAGGGCCGGCGCTGTGGTGTAAGGGGTTAAGCCACCTGCAGCACTGGCATCCCATGTGGGCCCTGATTCAAGTCCCTGCTGCTCTGCTTCTGATCCAGGTTCCTGCTAATGCACCTGGGAAAGTAGCAGAGGGTGACCCAAGTGCCACCTGGCTTTGGCATGGCACAGCCCGAGCCACTGCAGCCATTTGGGGAGTGAACCAACAGATGGAAGACCTCTCTCTCTCTCTCTCTCACCCTCTCTTTGTAGCTCTGCCTTTCAAACAAATAAAATTTAAAAATGGTGACGGTGACAGTCACCTGTGCAGAGGGGTGAGGGCTCCTAAGCCGAGCACTGTAGGGGAAGCCCCTCGCGCACAGCTAGTGCCAATCAAGTGGGACTTAGGGAGATAGTGGCGGGTGTCTGAGGGCGGTGCATTCTAGCTTCCTGCTCATGCAGCACTGGCCTGGGCATGAGGGCGGGGCTGGGCCTGGCTCCCACCCTCCCCCCTGCTCCGTCTGGTTTGTCACGGTCACTGCAGGTGGACAGTGCCCTCCCCAGCCTCCTGTCTCCGCCTCTTCCCCGTGGCGTCTGTGTGTCCCGGGGCCTCCGGCTCCCAGTGAGGACCGTGGTCAGAGCTCACTTCCTGGCACCATGGTGCACACTTGCACTCCAGCCTGCCTCTTCTCCGGAGAACGAGCGTCAATGCAGCCCACTCAGCCTCCACCCAGGACTGCTTCCTGCAGCACTGGCCTGTGTCCCTGCTCTGCTGAGTTCCCTATCAGGAAACAGAGGATTGTCCCCTGGATCCTGGGGAGCCTGCTAAGCAAACTTCATAGCATCCGATACCTAAGGACTTACAGAAAGTGTGCACAGAGAAGCCGCTGCGTGTATCCCCATCCAGGACCAGCTTAGCTAAGCGGGACTCCCTGCTGTTGTACATAGTGGCCACTAGAGGGCAGCAGTGGTTAAGACAACACCACCGTGGACCAGTCCTGGCCAGAATTACAGAATTACAGAGGAGGGAGGGAGAGGTAGGATGTTTGGATCCTGAAAAAGCCAGGTTGTTCTTTTCCCCTCGGGCAACAAATGGAGGGGGAAAGGGTAGATAGAAGGATTGAAGTTGGACTTCCAGAAGAACTTCCAGTACACAAAGTCTGCTGACCAGGGCTTTTTAAAAAAACCATCCCAGTGAAAGCGAGGGCTCCGACAGCCTAGGGCCTGCACGACCCCAGAAGCTGCCCTCAGCCTTCCTCAGGGACCCAGGTGCAGCAGGTGCAGCAGTAAGGTAACTTTATTGATCAGGCTGGCCACCACACGAGCTTCCCCTGTAGCCAGGAATCGTTTATACAGGCAGAGGGCTTTCTGAGGGCCCTGGGCAGGGGGCGGCCGTGGCCCTCCGGCCAGGGCGCCTCCGCTGGAACGAGCTGGTTTGGCTTTTGTGGATTTCGGGTCTGGAGCCGAGAGCACAGTCCGAGGATTCCTCCCCCTCTCCCCGGTGCCGGAAGCATGCATAGTGTCAGGGTGGATGGCGTCTGGGCAGGGCCCGGGCTCAGCCAGTGCGCGGCCCCAGCTCCCTGGCTGGCCACAACCCAACGGTGCCCCCAACAGCAGGTGGGCTAGGCCCGGGGCAGCGGGACATTTCAGAAGCGGGAGGAAGTCAGTGCCCCCCAGCCAAGCTGTGATGCAGCAGGCATCTTCGGCGCCGCAGGCGTAGCTCAGAGACGGGGCGCAGAGGGTTCCTGGCCAGCACGGGCGGGTCTGCGCCTCCCCGGACCCCGTGAGCATCTCCAGCTGGAGCTGCTGCCTCAGAGCTGGTCCGTTCACGGAGACCGCCCAGCCAGCAGGCAAGCCCAGCGCTGGCTGAGTCTGCCTCTCCCATCGGGCCTGGGGAAGACAAGGGGACAAACCGTCTCTCCCATGCTTGGGAGAAATCTCAGACAGGAGCTGTTGGACGGGAGAGAGTGCTGGGCAGGTGGGGAGCTGTTGGGGCTGCTTCCGGGGTGCGCCTGCCCCGAGCTCGGGCTGGCCTCTTCCCTTGAGACCTGGCCAGCTGCTGACATGCGCCCCCACCCGCTCATCCAAGCCCAGGGCTGGCTGTCTCCTCCGGCCGGATGCGGGACTCCAGCCTGGGGGCTTTCAACCGGTGAGCTGGAGGAGGAACGCAGGGGACTCGCTACCCCTGACCCCCTCAAACACCAGTGTGGCTGCTCTCCACAGGTCGCTGGGCAGGCACCCACGGGCCCCGCGGGGGCGGTGCAGCAAGGCTGGGTGGGCACGAGGTATCCTGCGAGGAGCAACGAATAGGAGCCCAGCGCAACCGCGCAGCCAGCTCAGGGCCTGGGGAGACGGCGGTGAGGCGCCCACTGCCCGGCAACTGTGCGTGCGCCGCGCTCAGCTCCGCGGGGAGACAGTAGGGTTTCTGGGGGGATTAGTCCCTGTGCCACCATTGCCGTCCCCTGCCCAGGTGGCTCCCCGATCCCACCCAGCCCTGCCTCCAGGGAGGAGACGAGAGGGAGCTGTGGACTTCCGTCGCGGGGTCTGTCCCAGCCCTCCCAGCAAAAGCCAAACCAAACCATCAAGCCGGATGCGGTGGGGCGGGGCCGGGGCGCTCAGATCTCGATGAGGCTGGCCAGGCGCAGGCAGAGGGGCGCGTCGGCCGGCATGGAGCTGCGCTTCAGCTGGTTGCCGTCCAGGCGCAGCACCTGCAGCTTGGAGAAGTTCATGACGTCCACCACGGAGCAGAAGCTGCTGATGGAGAACTCTGCGGGCACAGAGGGCGGGGGCACTCAGCCTCGGCGCGACAGCCAGCCGCCTCCACGAAGGCTTCCAAGCAAGGGGTGGGCCTTGCAGCCTTCGGGGTGGACAAGGTGCAGGATCCCAGTCAAGCTAGGGGCTGGAGAAGGGGGCTGGGCCTGCGGCCCCGCCTCCTAACCCCGCCCTCCGCCCCTCCCCCACCAGTACTTTGCAGACCCTGGAATGTCCTTGGGTGTCCTTCCCCCAGGACTTGATTTTTTTTTGTCCTGCCTGTGGGCAGCAGAGGGAAGCAGAGGGCAGCCAGGGACCAGGCAGAGCCACTGGCAAGGGCTTGATTGCTTCTGGAGAGGGAGGGCTTTGCTGAATTGCTCTGAGCAGGAAGCCTGGAAATGGAGGGTTTGAATCTGGAACATCTCCTGCCACTCTGCAGAGAGAGAAGTGGCAGGAGATTAAAAGGAGGACGCTGGGCTGAGAGACAAGCCTCTCCAGGCCAGGGGCTGCCAGGGGAGCGTGTGCAGGGCTCCGAGGTGAGGGGGCCGGGAACCCGACCCCTCAGTGCCATCCCTCTGCCTCCGCATGTGACTCCATCACGGGCTGCTTCTCTCTCCAATCTCAAAAGAAGACCCCTTTTGGAAGTGTCGCCCCTACGGCACACAGCCCCCCGGGCAGACAGGGCTGTTTGGTTTTGAACGTGAGCCCTTCTGCCACCTCTCCCCTGCTTGTCCTCTGCTGGACCACTTCTCCCTCTGCCTGTCCGGGACAAGTCAACTGCCTCTGTCTCCGGTCTACTCAGTCATGTGCGACGACAGACGCGGAACTCAGGCGACAGGCCAGCAGGGACCGCGGCATGGGCCGCCCAGCACACAGCAGGTGCAGAGGGCAGGATCAGGCTCAGGCGTCCCCAGCAGGGGGCACCCTGGGCTGTGGTTCCCCCCAGAGGTGTCCCTCAGCTTGCAAAGGGGGTCAGAGCTATGTGCATCCTGGAGCTAGGTGGGGTTGGGCAGCAGAGCTCGGTGTGACAGTGGGGGGCTCCTGCTGGGCGAGTCTGGGGGTGTGCAGGCATCAGAGAGCAGCTGCCGGGGGTGTTCTGTGTCAGCATCGTCCTGGGCGCACGGACAGTGGCTGAGTGGCCATCTGTATGTGCCGTTATTGAAGTCTCAGTTAAGAGAGAAGAATGGAGCGAGCCGAGCGGGGTGAGGCTGCAGCAAATGACTTGTGCTGCAGATGTGAGGCTAAAACCACCGGGCCAGGGAATGACCCGACTCCGGGGGGAAAGGGGGGCGCCGGGGACTGTAGAGCGGCCCCCTCCCGAGCGGGCACACAGATGGCTCGGCCATGTCCCGAGAAGGGATTCAAGGGCCTCTGAGTAGGCAGGTGGGGGCCAGGGCCCTGGCCAGGGGCTGGGTCTCTGTACCCAGCATACGGGGCTTGGAGGGCAGCAAAGTGGCTCAGCCCAGCGTCCCTTCCAGCCCTGGGGGACTGAGCTAGGGGCTCAGGGAGAGCTTCCCCCCAGCCTGCAGGCCTCACACAGTCTGCAAAATTCCTGGCTCCCAGCTGCCTGGGCACAAACACGAAGCTCCCAGCTCCCCTCCCACTGAGCGTGTGGGGAGCCAGACACCCCGGGTAGAACGATTCCCACCACCCGCGAGCACTGCCAGCCCCCCTGCGCCGGCCCATGAACAGGGCAGGGCTTCTGCCCGGAGCCACGGGAGGACAGACTGCAACCCAGATCAAACACTGACGCGGTCTTTCCTATGTCCTGGCCGACCCACCCTGCTCCGCTGGGTCCCAAAGCTTCCGAATAACATTCCCGGCCTGTTGCTAACTGGAAAATCTGAGGGCTGCTGATGGCGGAGGCTGGGGAGCGGCTGCCGGGAGGGGACCAGCCTCATCCCCTGCAGGCCCCGGAGTCCCTGGAGTCCCCCTCCTCCTCTGCTTCCCCTTCTCTGTGCCTCAATTTCCCCATCTTTGCAATGCAAACAACAGAAACTGCACTGGGCAGTGAGACGAAAGCCCAGCAGGTTGCTAGCAAGCATGGCTGTTCGCCTGCCTTTCCAGGAGGCCCGAGAGAGCTGAGCACCATCGAGTCAAGGCCACAGGCGCGGGCCGCCCACGGCACTGGGGCGTTCTTGCCTGGTCGAATGGAGAGCTTTCTGGCCACCTCCCCGGACACCACTAAAGGGGCTTTATTTCCTGGCCACCTCGTCTGTGAGCGGCAGACATGGCTCTGCACGAAGGCAGGGAGGTGATAGATGCTCCCGTGGCATCCCCTCCCGTCCCCGCTTCCTCTGTCTACTGGGGCCATGCGGGTCAGAGTGGATGGAGCACAGCACGGGTGGGGGTGCTTCCATGCAGCCTCCCTCCTGGCCTGGGCGGTGGGGGTGGGGGGCAGGGGAGCGAGCGCTCGGTGGCAGGGGAGACGTGAGCAGCCCTCAGTCCCTGCGAGCAGAGCCATTGTCCTCAGAGGACGCCCTGCCCACTGGACAGCCACCTCCAGGGCTAGGCCACCTTCCTCAGGGGGCCAGCCAGCTCATTTGCACATCCCTAAATGCCTGGTCTGTTCCCCGGGGGCACTCAGGGCCTCTGGCTCACTTCAAAGTGCTCCACCTGCACCATTACCGAAGCCCCTTCCCCGGGAGAAGAGCTGAGAGAGGCAGGCAGGCGGAGGAACGCTGGCTCTGGCTCGGGACCTGCCCGCCTGTGCTAAGGGCCAGGGCTGCTCGAACGGGCTTTGCAGTGCCCTTCGGGGGACTCTAGGCGTCTGCAGGGGTGAGGGTAGGGCCCTCCTGCACAAGAAGCCCAGTGATCTCTCCCCGCCCCTGCCCAGCCGCCACCCCAGGCTCCCTCTAGCCCGGGGCAGGACCTCTGCCCTGCCACCAGGGGCCCCTTGGACTCCAGCGGAACGGACGGGTGCCGCCTTCCGCTCCGAGAGGTGGCGCAGTCCTGCTCACCAGCTCCCACACTCCAAAGGCAGATAAACAGCAGAGCAGGCAGCCAGGCTGCGGGGGCTGGGGCGGGTCACGCGGCCACCGAGGCTCATCCTCTCACAGGCTGGTGTCTGAGGACAGACACCTCCCACGAGGGACCTAGAAGTCGAGCTGAGACTCTTCATCCCCGGGGAACGTCCCCTCCCTCCCAAACCTCTCCAAACTCGTCTCTCTCTGCCCCTCCACACACCACTGCTCCTTCTCAGGCACATGCGCAGTGCTCGCTTCTGCAGCACTTACACTAAAATTGGAACGATACAGGGAAGATTAGCAAGGCACATGCAGCCCTTGGCAGTTGACCTGGTAAGTGACCATCAGTGGCTCTGTCCTGCAGGCCACCATCCCATACCCACTTCTATCCCAAGACCCGGGGAAGTCTCAGGCCCCCACCCGCACCCCGCTGACTTCTCCCAGCACCACTGGCCAGTGCAGGTGCTCGCTACCCTGCACCCCGAGGTCAGGGCTGAAGCCGGTTGTGCAGGCTGCTGGGTCTCTGGCCGTGTGGCTCCCCTGCTGGTGTTTTGCCGCGAGTACTTGGAGCAGAGCCACTCCAGTGACGCAGTTGCGGCTGCCGGCTGCCCCCGGAGCCAAGCTCTCACCATTGATCCTGTTGCCTTGCAGGTAGAGGTTCTCCAGGTTGGTGCTGACCGGGGGGATCTTTTGCAGCTGGTTGTAGGAGAGGTCGAGCTCCAACAGGCTGCTGGAGTTGAAGGTGTTGGAAGCCAGGCCGCTGTTGGTGAGGCTGTTGTGGGACAGCCGCACGTACAGCAGCTTGGGCGACCCCCGGAAGTAGCTGTCGGGGACGGTGTAGACATTGTTGTGCTCCAGGTAGAGCTGTTCGAGGGCCGAGGGCAGCCCGTCGGGCACCCGGCGCAGGTGGTTGTAGCTCAGGTCCAGCAGGATGAGCGAGCGGAGGCCCCTCATGGAGCTGCCCACCTCCTGGATCTCGTTGTGCTGCAGGTACAGGGCCGTGAGGTTCTCCAGCCCCTCCAGGGCGTTGTTGGGCACGCGCGAGATCTGGTTGTGGTCCAGGTGGAGCTCCCGCAGCGAGCGGGGCAGCGGGCCCGGCATCCGGGTCAGGTTGTTGTGGTCCAGGTACAGCCTCTCCAGGTGCCGGAGCTTGGAGAAGACCCTGCGGCCCACCTTGTCACTGGTGATCTGGTTGCCGTGCAGGGCGACCCAGAGCAGCCCGGTGGCATTGTCGAAGACGCCCTCCTGGATGGCGGTGATCTGGTTGTTCTGGAAGTAGACGTACTTCATGCGGGACGGCACGAAGGGCAGGTACTTGAGGTTGCGGTTGTCACAGTACATGGCGGTGGGGAAGTTGGGGGGGCAGTCGCACTCCTGGGGACAGTCGCGGGGCTCCGGCGGGGATGGGGAGCCGTAGGCATAGGCCGGGCCCTCCTCCACCCCATAGGGGTAGGGCTCGTAGGGCTCGTACGGGTAAGGGTCATACGGGTCGTAGTAGGTGGACTGCTGGTTGCGCAGGTAGTGGAACCACCAGTGCGGGTCTTCGTCATACTGGGCCCGGGACAGGGAGCAGAGCCCCGCGAGCAGCAGGAGGGAGGCCCACTGCATCGTGTCTCTGTGCAGGGAGGGAGAGAGGAGAGGGAGCAGGCATGAGTGAGCCTCAGGAGGCCGCGGTGCAGAGCTGGGCAGCACCTGCTTCGGCGTCAGACGCCTGGGCACAGGAGATTTGCTCGCCCTTGCTCGGTGCACACAGCCCGTGGCCGGCTCTGCACACGTGGTCCGGCTGCGGCTGGACCGCGGCTATGGGGGCGGGGCGGAGAGCTCCATGCATCTCCCCTGGTCCCCTGGTCAAGAAGGAACGGAACGGAGTTACTGCATTTAGAGGGATAGGTCCATGGCAGCCTTAGCCCCAGGCAGGTTCTGCCGAGGTAGATGGAAACCCCACAGCTGTCGTGTGTGTGTGTGTGTGTGTGTGTGTGTGTGTGTGTAGGGGTGGGAGTCATGGGCTCCTTGGGCCTGGATTCACATCCAGTTTGGACTCTCCAGGGAAACACTATTTTCCAAGAGTCCAAGGACAAAGCCTTCCGGCTCTTCCTGTCCCGGAGAAACTTCTAGAAGCAGCTTGAGCATCAAAGGGGAAAATCTGAGCCACTTGGGAAGCTCTTTGGGCCTCTTAGGCAGGCTGGGGTTTTCTGGCCCTGGGCGTCTGGGGAGGGGTGTGGCCCCTCAGCGGCCACCACGGGGCCTGGGCTTCCCTCCAAAGTGCCACTGTCGGTGGCATTTGGCTGGGTGAGAAAACCCTCCGGTTAGCAGTCTGTGGTCACACATGCAGCTTGGCTGGGCCTGGAGGAGCCTCATGTGGGACTCATCTGGAGACGGGCACAGATCCCCTCCAGCCGGGGGACACGGGGTGCGGCACAGTGTGGGGAGGCTGAGCTGGTCTGCCTCCCTGTCTTCCCTGGAGCCTAGCAAAGTGTTAGCACCCTGGGGACACGGGGCCAAGAGCAGTGACTGAAAAACACCGACAGATGGAGGGGACTTTGGAGGTTCTCACATTTGCCCAAGGGAACGCGGTTTTGGATGGGGTTCTGACACCCAGCTTGGAGCCTACCAGGCCACTGTGATGAGGCCGGGGCAGGCTGAGAGGGCGGCGTGGGGGCTGGGGGCCCCTGGGAGGCAAGTGGAAGGTATGGAGGGAGGGGCACAGCAGCGGGCCGTCGGGTCTGGGGAGCCCGCCCTGATTGCCTCCCGCCAGGGCACTGCACAGCCTCTGTGGGCACCTTCCAGAGAGTCACCCTCGGACAGAGAGGCCCCAGGGCTGTCCTGGGTCTGGAAGAGTCCCACTTAGCCGCTGCATTGCTGTTGGTCCTTGCTGGGCTGGCGACTGTGGACAGGGGATAGAAAGGATAATAAAAACCAGCCTCAGAACTGATGGGAAGGGCCTTGGTGGCCATGTTCAAACTCCTGGCCACTGGCTCCTCCAGGCAGTCCCCTGGGCCTGCCATGAGCCACTGGGCTGCAGAAGAGCTAGCAGGCATCCTGGCTCATCCTCAGGCAGCCCCAGGCCTCAGACAAAGAGCCCTAGTGTTCTGAGAAGCAGACTCGACTGCCCACTGCCTGGGCACGCTGGCTGCTCCCTGGCTGTGGCCAGGCAAGAAGACGGATGGAGCAGCCTGCTGCCAGCTGTGCATTTTTCCATGCACAGCCCTGGGCTGCTGCAGGACCAAGGTGGTGGCCACGAGGCTGGCACAGTGAGCCTCTGTCTCTGTTTCTCCTTTTCCAGACCGGGCACCTTGGCAGCCAAGAGCCACAGTCCCCTTGAAACCCAGCTTTCCAGGGTCTGTGTGTCCCACCCGCTTTGGCCTCTGCTTAGAGCCAGGGCTGCTGCCAGAGTATGGTAGGGGAGCTTACGCCTCCCCCCCCCCCCCCGATCCCAATGCCTCTGTTAGCCACGTAGCTTCGGGGTTGGATACTCTTACCTTGCTTCCCACAATGCCACGGGTCCACCTGTGCTCTGCCTTTGCTAAGGTGGAAAGCTCGGGGACTGACACACCAGGAGCTGGGGCGGGGTGGGCGGGGGGCACCTAACTCAGAACCTGCTGTTCTCTCACTCGTCTACCCTAGAGAAGGGTCTCCTCCTTCAAACAGGGAGCTGTCCCCTAACCTGGGGGGGACCCCACCGGGATGCACAGCCCCCTGGACACAGCCGATGCTTCATCCGACTCTTAACTGCTCCCTTGCACCTCAGCACCTCATGCATGCTATACAAAGCAGCATTTAGGACACCCAGGGCTCAGGCCACCCCCAAAGCGCCCCAGATCTCGAAGGGTTGAGGTTATGGGGATCCCCACATTATTTGAACTTTTACATTTTTGTGCCTGAGAACTGGAGCCCCCCCACCCCCCGAGGACCGCAACGGAGATGTCCCGCAACTGGACCTCTTGCCCCGGGCAGCATCCCTCGGGTGGCAGCCCAGACTTGGGGGGAAGGAGGGATGGCCCATCCCTGCCCTCTCCCAGGTCATGTCTTCGACTTCCTTTATGGACCGACAAGGGGCAAACCCGAAGTAAGATGCCTGCACTTACCTCGAGCTGAGCGGGGGAAGAGTGCCCACGTCCCTCGGTCCGGCCTCCTTGGGCTGCAGAACGTGGGCGCGAGGAGAGCAGAAGTGAGCTCTGCTGAGAGCGCGCGCGGCCGTGCCAGGCCAGGGCCCGCCCCCAAATTCCTAACCAGGAGCCTGGAGAGAGGGGTTGCGGAGCGGGCCGGCTCCCTGGCGGGCGGCAGGGGCGGAGCTCGCCAGGGCGCGCGGAGACCCGAGTCCGCCCCCGGCCCGCTGGAAAACCACCTTCTTTCCACTCGCCGATCTTCCAGGGAGTTAGCGCGCGCCCTGGACGCCAAAGTGCCTGGGTTTCTCATTAAAGCCACAAAGGCAGATGTGGGGAGTGGAGAGCCCGGGTTTGGGGAGAGGTGTCTTTACCCCCGGAGCGGGCCATGTGGCCCCTTCTGGCCCCAACGCCCCCTACAGGCGGGTCTCAGACTGGCGGCGAGGCACGTGCCTCGCGCAGGGCAGGGGCTGACTCCAGGTGGGACCCCCGACTGCCCTGGCTCCCTCCCTGACACTGAGACGCACATAAAAGCAAGGAACCTCATTTCACAGCACCTGCCGCAGTGGGGAGGACTGTGGGAAGACCCGAGCTAGGCTAGCACGCAGCTGACGTCCCCTGTGAGGCAACCATGACCATGGCGGTGCCCATTATACAGATGTAGAGTCTGGAATCGGCAAAGACGAGGTCTAGGAAGGCGGCAGAAGCTAGACCAAGAAGGGGCTTTGTGGGTTTTGATTTTTGAAAGTTTAAGAACAGCACGTTTTAAAGAGGGGGAAGCAATGGGATCTGGTATATGCATGCATATATGTATACTTATATATAAAGATTCATTTTATTTATTTGAAAGGCACAGGGACAGAGAGGGAGACAAAAATCTTCCACCTACTGGTTCACTCCTCAAAGGCTGGGACAGGCCAAAGCCAGGAGCCAGGAGCCAGGAGCTGCTTCCAGGTCTCCCGCATGGGTGCAAGGGCTCAAGCACGTGGGCCATCCTCCCCTGCTTTCCCAGGTGAATCAGTGGGGAGCTGGATCGGAAGTGGAGCAGCCGGCGCTTGACCCGGTGCCTGTGTGGGATTTTGGCGTTGCAGGAGTGACCTGCCATGCCACAGCGCCGACCCCTGTCTGACATTTTTTCGAGCACATGGGAGGGATCATTGTCTGAGGAAATGAGGCCCCAGCCCCACCTCGAGGAGACAGAATGGCAGATTAGATGAGTGTAGTGGAAGAGGGGCTAACATACTTATTATTTTTAATTGGGACTTTTAAAAAATTGTATTTACTTGAGAGGCAGAGACACAGATGGAGAGAGCAAGCGAGAGAGTGCATTCCCATCCATTGTTTCACTCCCTAAATGCCCCCAGTGGCCAGGGCTGAGCCAGCTGGAAGTCAGGAGACAGAATCTCACCCCAGGTCTACCACGCGGGTGGCAAGGGCCCAGTCACTTGAGCCATCCCATTGCTGTCCAAGTCTGTATCAGCAGGAAACTGGCGTCAGGTTCAAAGGCACGCTGACGTGGGATGCAGGTCTTGTAACCGGCATCTTAACCTCGAGGCCAAACTCCCATCACAGGCTGCTGTAGAGAGAACCAGCAAGTTGTGTGGACAGATTGGATCTGGCAGTTAGGGCAACTCAGGAATGACTCCGGGATCTTTTTTTTTTGACAGGCAGAGTGGACAGTGAGAGAGAGAAAGAGAGACAGAGAGAAAGGTCTTCCTTTGCCGTTGGTTCACCCTCCAATGGCCGCCGCAGCCAGCGCGCTGCGGCCGGTACACCGCACTGATCAGAAGCCAGGAGCCAGGTGCTTCTCCTGGTCTCCCATGGGGTACAGGGCCCAAGCACTTGGGCCATCCTCCACTGCACTCCCTGGCCACAGCAGAGAGCTGGCCTGGAAGAGGGGCAGCCGGGACAGAATCCGGCGCCCCGAGCAGGACTAGAACTTGATATGCCAGCGCCGCAGGCGGAGGATTAGCCAAGTGAGCCACGGTGCCAGCCTTCCAGGATCTTGCTTTGAGCTGCTGGTCAGCTGATGGAGCATTTCCTGACCGACAGAGGTGGGTGGGGCAGGAAGCATGCTTTGGCTGTGCTGTGTGAGCGATGCCTGGTGCCCGGGGTGGGGGCATCCCAGTGAGGTACATGCAGACAGCTGATGTGTGAATCTGAGCGGAGTCCGGGGCCCGAGGGAAACACGTGAGGACCCCTGGGTTTGGCTCACGTAGTCTGTGTAGCTTAGATGAACCCATGCGCCCTGAGCGTGCTGTCATCCAAGGACTGGCTCCTGCCTAGGCCCGGAAGTGCCTCCTATTTTAATGCCCACTGTGAAACCCTTGGGTGATTCCAACTTGAAGAACCCACTGCTAGTGCTGCTGGCTACACTGGACCACACTCAGATGGAGTGCAAGTAACTCGAGAGCTGGGGGAGGAGAAGGGGCAGGACTCATGGGCACTCCTTCTTCTTTTTTTAAAGATTTATTTGAAAATCAGAGTTACAGAAAGAGAGAGAGAGAGAAAGAGAGAGAGAGAGGTCTTCCATCTGCTGGTTCACTCCCCCGATTGGCCGCAATGGCCGGAGCTGCGCTGATTCGAAGCCAGGAGCCAGGAGCTTCCTCTGGGTCTCTCACGCGGGTACAGGGGCTCAAGCACTTGGGCCATCTTCTACTGCTTCCCCAGGCCATAGCAGAGAGCTGGATCAGAAGTGGAGCAGCCGGATCTCGACCCAGTGACATGGGCACTCCTTCTTAGCACACCGATTCCGTTTCCTTTATAAATGGGAGTGCCAGGCACATCCCTGAGCAGCAGGGACAAAGGCTGGTAGTGGAGCGGGTGTGTATACCACAAACTCTGACCTCAGAGGATGGCCTTGGTCTGCAGGTGGCTGTGAATCACACAGTTAGCTTCCTGATTGTTTTGTGAGTCCACAAAGCGGTCACTTTTCAGTGGAGGACGTTGGGGGCCGGGGAGATGCTGCTCAGAAGGGCATGGACAGCTGGGGCTGGGCCGCCCATGGAGGACAGATGCTTGTGTTTAAGTTTTCGCCTGCTGACTGTGGCTGTATTTACTGATCGAGTCTGGAGACCACATATGCACTGGGATCCTTTCCACCAGGCTCCACCCAAAACGGCAGTGGCTCCGTATGGCCTGCCCGCCATCTCCGCCCTAGGGCTCTGGTCACCTGTCCTGCAGCAAGGGTGGGTCTGGGCGGAGGGAAGGGGGGAGGGGACCTGGGATTGGGATGGAGGTAGAGACCAGCGATCATTACTTTCAGAAGTTGCTTTTTCTGCCCTCTGGCTCCCTTTTCTCTCCGTAGACTCTGCTGCTCTGTCACCTGGTTCCAGCACAGGCCCTGGGGACTTAGCTCCCGGCCGGGGAGGGTCGGGGGGTGCAGGGGGTGTGTTCAGGACAGCGGTGCTTTCTGGGGGGTGTCGCGTCAACGTTGCCAGGTCGCTAGAGAGCAAGCAAGTTGGTGACAAGTGGTGCCGTTCTTTTCCATCCGTAGCCCAGCTGTGCCCACCCTGCCCGGCACTTAGTGGACAGTCAGCAAAAGGTCATGAAATGAGATGTATTTTCGGCTCCCCACGGAGTCTGTCTGTCTTCAGTGCTCGATGCTGCGTGCGAGAACCACCACCAGCCAGGCCAAAAAATCCCTGAGACCTTGAGGCCAGCTGGACATTCCTGGGGTTCAGGCCACTGCTATTTCCTCCCTGTCCAGAAAAGTTCAGGTTAAACCACAGCCACGGAGCAGAGCTGATTGCCTCTGACGTTGGACCCACCCTGTCTGGGAGGAATGGAGCGGCTTCTGACCCAGATTCCCGCCAGTAGAGACACAGTGACGCTCCTGTGGCCACCAACGCCTTCCTCCTCCCGCCCCGGGCAGGCCCTGGCAGCCCCAGTTTCTAGGACACAGCCCCTGGTCCCAGACAAACCGGGAATGAGGGGTCAGACTGGACATGCGCCCAATCACAACTCTTGAGTTGGACACAAAATCAGTAGAAAGACGATGCTGGTTACGCACCCAGGCCCTGCTGCTGGCCCGTTCTGAAAGCTCTGGATGCCAGAGAGGGATTTTTAACCAGGCTGATACGTGGATGGAAAGCCTTGGCTACACTGGCACCCAAGAAAGGCGTCCCATGGCTTCCAACAGGGATGTTTTTCTCTTCTCCCCTGGCACCGAGGGCGCGTTAGGAATCCTCAGCATCCTTCCAGGAGGACAGGAGCCACGGAGATGTTGGAGCTGGAGGAAGACGGGTTCCTTCAAGGGCGGTAGGAGGAAGACCTCAAGTTCCAGGTCCTGGGAGATGCGCTGAGGGCTCTGGCCTTTCCCTCTCGTGACCAGTTCAAGAGCAAGACCCAGAGGGGTCTTGTCCCTTTCGCAGCTCGTGGCTCTTCTGCGGTGTGTTCACTGCAGGCTTGCTCCCACTGCCTTGCTGGGGTCCTGCTGGAGACTCAGAGTGTGTTTGAGTTGGGAAGAGGGGTTTGTTCTGGGAGAGATACCTAAAGAGGAAGGAGGCGGAGGAGCCCTGCAGCCTAATGGCCCTCACCGTTGCTCCGCAAATGGCCCAAGATCCAATGGTGTCCCTCGGGCTGTGCTGGGGGCTATTGGAGGGAACCAAAATGAGACAGTTCCCAGGTTGCTGCCAAGGAAATTACACGACTGCAAGTGAGACCAGGCCTGTCTATCAGTCCCTAAACACCACCTACTATTTCTAAGATTCTCATCACAACCCTAAGAGATAGGTATTATCATGCCTTATTTTTGCACATGAAGGAACTGGAGTTCAGAAAGGTTAATTAATTGTTCAAGATTACATAGCAATTAAATGGCAGGGCTCGCATTCTCTACTTAAATCTGTCTGCTTCTAAATTCTGAGTCCCTAACTACTATGCGGCGTAGAATCTCCAGTGTGAAGGCGAACACGGCGTCTGGAACGGGCATACGTTCACCTTCTGGCTCCATCACTGCCTCGAAGGCTTTGGGCTGACTGTTGAAGCACCAGGGATTCTCAGCATCCTCACTTGTAAGATAAGGACCGAAACCCCACCCGTGGGCTGTGGGGGACTCAGAGAGAAACAGCCGTCCCAACAGGGAGCTGTCACGGTGGCTCTCCAAGACCAGCAATGTCCCTGGTGATCTTATCAGACTGCAAGTTCCCGTGGGAGGGGGGCAGCCTTGTCGTTGTGTCTCCATTCACACACTGCACGGAGCAGTTGGCCTGCGTGAGGCCATTTCTAAACATCAAGTGACCAAGTGGATTGCACTCAAGGGTGGTGTAACCACTCTGGTAACTTAAGCCGATGGGAAAGAAAGTAGCTCGCCAAAGGTAGAGGTGGGGCTTCCAGTGGCTGGAATCAAACCCCTCAAGCAGTGGCTGGTTTCGTGGCACAGCAGGTTTAACCTCCTCCTGCGATGCCAGCATCCCACATGGGCATTGATCTGAGTCCCGCCTGCTCCATTTCCGATCCAGCTTCCTGCTAATGTGCCAGGGAAAGCAGAGGAAGGTGGCCCAAGCACTTGGACCCCTGCAACCCATGGGGGAGACCCAGATGGAGTTCCAGGCTCCTGACTGTGGCCTGGTTCTGCCCCGGCTGTTGTGGCCATTTAGGGAGTGAGTAGCACCTTTCTGAATTTGCTCGGCTGAGGGGAGAAGTCGGCTCCACCTCGGGATGTGCGGGGAGGACGCCTCCAGGGTAGAGCCAGTGGCAGGTTTCATGGGCCCACCTGCAGGTGTAAGTTCTTGGCTCCAGTTCCATCTGAGCTCAGTAAAGACCAGGAATAACCAGCCATGGTAATGTGCAAAATTTCTTAAATTCTGGTTCCTTCTATGGTCTGCTTCTCTCTGGTGCCTGTGTAGAGCAGCATCCCATAATAAAAACATTTAAACAAGGAAAGTGCCTTTAAGAAGGAGGGGATGGGGCTTAGGAAAGGGACTGGGTTATGACGCAGACAGAATGGCTTCAGACCTCAGAAATCCAGAGTCTTTTCCTTAATTTCTTCAGATTCCTTATGTGCAGAATGGGTGGGAACGGCCCATCCCCACCCGCTGGCTGGCTGTGCGTAACTAGCATGGCGTCTGGCATCTGGTGGCTGCTTACAAAGTGTGCACCTGTAGTGTTTGTGCTGAAACTGGCTGGTGGGGTCCCCAGGGGCACCCCACGTCCCCCTAGTCTTTGGGGAGATCAGAGGGAGGGTGATCTTAGCAGGAATGTGGATGGTGGCAGCTTGGGCAGGGCAGCTGAGGTTTGCAGGGAAAACAACTGGTGTGGGGTGGGGTGGGTGTTGGCTGGCCAGAGGGGCTGGGCTCCAGGCGGTTCCCGACGGGCAGAATCTCTGCAGATGGGCCCCGCCCCCTGATGAGCGACAGGGGGACGGTTTCAGTGCCCAGCCAGGGTCTCGAGGCCATGAGGAGGTGGGCACAGGGGCCTCTGTCACAGCCCTGCACTGAGGCACTGAGCTCCAAAAGGAGCAGTTGGCCAAAGTCTTGGCTGATGAATCAGGCAGAGGGAGACGTCGCTGCTGGTGCATTTCCAGAGATGGAGGGGGCAGCCCCAAGCAGCCCACCCAAGCCAGAAGCACACATTAGATCTTTAAAAAAAATGCCGATTTTCACATCTTACTGCACAAACATTCACGTTTATTTTGTTGGAATCTACTCCTCAAAGCTCCTGGAATCACCATGGCGCTCCGGACACACCAGGCATCTTGGGAGGCTCGGTGAGCCCCCAGTCAGCCCAACTTGAGCGCCACCGTCTTGGGCGTTCACCTTGGCAGCTCAGCTCCTCGGTGCCGTAAGGAAGAGCCGGGAAGGCTGCCCCTTGGCATTCAGGGGTCAGCCCACCCCTTCTCCCCACCTGTGGCAGCAGCCACGTGGTAGGCACTGTGGCGTCTTCCACAACTTTCTTACTGGAAACTGTCAGCTGGCTCCCAGCCAGCCTGCCTGGAGGGGTTGGTGAAGGAATCAATCCCTTTCCCAGCCCCCGAGAGGCTGTATTTCTAAGGGAATTTGCAAGAATAGAAATTGTTTTGATCTGCAATCAAGATACTGAGATGCGCTCCTTCCCCCACCTCCCACTTCTTCACTTCCTCCGGCTCCGTGGCTCCGAGGAACACATCTTTGTGGGGGAGTTTGCTTTCTCCCTGCCAGCAGCCAGCCTCCCAGGAGGGCCTTGCGCTCCCCCCTCCATGGATACCCTTCTTCTGCACCTACCCTCCTCTTTAATCCACTGCCCTCCGTTCCCCATCTCCCCATGTCATCAACTGCAACAAGCCAGTGTCTTCCCGGAGCAAATGTGTTCTGTTGCAAGGGGCTAACTAGGATATGGGCTAGGGTTATACAGAGGAACTCTTTCAAATAAATAAATAAATAAATACTTTTGATTATTCAGGGGATGAAGGAGAGCCGATGGGTCTTTAAGAAACACTTGTTGGGGCCAGCACTGTGACTTGGTAGGCTAAGCCTCCCCCTGTGGCCTCACCCTGGTGTCCTGGCTGCTCCTCTTCTGATCCAGCTCTCTGCTATGGGAGAAAGCAGCACAAGATGGCCCGGGTCCTTGGGCCCCTGCATCTCCGTGGAAGACCTGGAGGAAGCTCCTGGCTCCTGACTTTGGATCAGCCCAACTCTGGCCATTGCAGCCATTGGGGAGTGACCCAGTGGATAGGAAGCTCTCTCTTTTTCTCTCTCTCCCTCTCTTCCCCTACATCTTCCCCCACTTCATCTGTAAATCTGCCTCTCAAATAAATAAAATCTTTTTTTTAATGAAGCATTTCTTTATTTGCTTATTTAAAAGGCAAAGTGACAGAGAAGGAGGATAAAGAGAGAGAATCATCCATCTGTGGTTCAGTCCCCAAGTGGCTGCAACAGTGGGGACTGGGCCAGGCGCACCAGGAGGCACTAACTCCATCTGGGTCTCCCACCTGCTTCCTCCCCGGTGCATTAGCAGGAAGCTGGATTGGAAACAGAGCAACAGGAGCAGCTGAAGCCCAAACCACTCCTGATATGGGATGCCACGTCCCCAGCAGCTGCTGAACCCCCGTACCAGTGCCCACCCCAAGTTGGGGGGTGCAGATTCTTTCTGGGGAACTAGAAGAGGAAAGCAGAAGGAAAATAATATTTTTAAAGGCTCAAGGCCAGGTCCATTTAATCTTCACAGAACCCTGAAACACAGCTAGAACTGTGTACATTTAGCGTATGACATAAATCGAGTTCAAAGCTGTGAGCTGGGATTTTAATACAAATTCCGAGCTGGACGTTCGCCCTAGCAGTTAGACGCCGGTTGAGACGCCCATGTCCCATCTCAGGCTGCTTTGCTCCTGATTCAAGCTTCCTTCTAATTCTCACCCTGGGAGCAGCACTGATGGCTCCAGGAGTTGGGTCCCTGCCACCCACATGGGAGACCTGGATTGGATTCCCAGCTCTCAACTTCAGCCTGGGCCAGGCCCAGCTGTTGCAGATATTTGGGGACTGAACCAGCATATGGGAGCTCTTTCTATCTGTTTATTTGTCTATCTGCCTCTCAATGAAATAAACAGAAATTCAAAATAAAGACCTTTTAAAAACGTGTTGGAGGGGCTGGCACTGTGATGTACTGGGTAAAGCCGCTGCCTGCAGTGCCGGCATCCCATATGGGTTCCGGTTCTAGTCCCAGCTGTTCCACTTCCGATCCAGCTCTCTGCTATGGCCTGGGAAATCAGTAGAAGGTGGCCCAAGTCCTCGGGCCCCTGCACCCATGTGGGAGACCTGGAAAAAGCTCCTGGTTCCTCCTGACTTCAGATTGACTCAGCTCCGGCCATTCTGACCATTTGAGGAGTGAACCAGTGGATGGAAGACCTCTGTCTCTCTGCCTCTTTCTCTGTACTCTGCCTTTCGATAAATAAGTAAATCTTGAAAAAAATGTGTTGATTTGAAGAAATGTCGATATTCACACAGTGTGGATAGTGGATGCATGGGTTGGGTAAGCTGGGACTAAGTCAGGGTTCTGTGACGGCACCCCCTGCCTGGGCCACCAGAGTCCTCGTCCCCAGCGAGCCTTTGGGCACACCCCCGGAGCTTGTCCTGGGCTTCTCCCAGGCCCCGCCAACTCTTCCCCCGCCCCATCTCCATTGCGCTCAGAGGGTGGTGGCCAAGGGCAGCCTCAGAGGCCCTCGGGGCCCAGGCCTGCAGTGCAGCTCCCACCTGCCTGCGGAAGCAGCTGTGCTCCCCCGGGGGCAGCTCTCAGGAGCCCCACCCCACTTCACAAGATCTGCCCCTGGGGTCTCCATCCCTGAGCTGCCGCTGCAGGGTGCCCCGGCTCCCCAGCAGTCCTCTCTCACAGGCTGTCCTTCCTCAACACCAGACTTCCATGGAAACCAAGCCTGCGGAAGACAGAGGAGAAGGGGTCGTCCTCCTTCCGTTTCTGTAGCCTCGCCCGGCTCCTCCTGCACCTGGCCCTGTCTTCACTCACACTGCGGAAGGCACAGCTCCCTGGCACACTCGCGGGTGTGCGGGAGAGGCTGCTGCAGGGCGCTGAGCTGCCAGCTCAGGTGTTCTGTCTGGGAAGGGCCCGCACACAAGGCCGGGGGAGGGGGAGGGGGGTGGCCTTGGCCTTCAGCGGCCCCCATGGGGTTGTTGGAGGAGAGGAGCTAGCTTCCTCAAGTAGCGGGATTTGTCGTAACAAGCGCTGTCCATGGGAAGCAAAGGAAGAACTTCAGGGTCGTGGCTGGGCGCAGTTCTCGCCGACACCTGGCGAGACCTGGGTTCACAGCACGGGCCGGGAGGTTGCAGGGATGTGAGGTTCGCCTTTTACCCAAGTCCCAGGAACTGGGGCTCAGGCCATGCTTTGATGAGTGTGCCCCACTCCCCAGGCAGGTCCTCGTCCAGTTCGGTGCAGTGGGAGGGGCGGGAAGAGGGGCCCTGCTGCTTGTTGGTCTGCTCCCTCCCCCCTCTCTTCCCTCCCTCCCTTCTTGCTTTCCCTTTCTTTCTTCCTCATCCTCCCCTTCCCGTGTCTCCCTCCCTCCCTCCCTGAGTGGACATCGAGCCCACTGCTGGCAGCTGAGCGCTGTGCCGGTCACCATCTCTGGTGAGCATCCCCAGTCCCCCCCCCGAGGGGACTGAGAGGTGTGTGGGCGCCTGGCAGCAGAGGGTGGACAGGTGTGTGCCGCATCCCGCTCCCTTCCTGCCAAACCCTGTGCAGCTCTTCCCTGGGCCCTGGTGGGTACCAAGCCCACGGCAGCCATGGAGTCCCGGGCTGCCAGCCAGAACCTCTCAGGCCTGGGGAAATGGAAGGCGACACGAGCAGCCGTTACCCCAGGCCGGTGGCATCCGGGCATAGTGAGGCTTGGCCGGCAGGTTGAGGGGACCTTGATTGGCGCTGGCAGGGACCCCGGTGGAGCACGTGCAGCCGCAGCACCAGCCCAGGCCAGGGAGGCCAGAGACACGAACTCAATTCCGTTTCAAGCTTGTGTTTCAGAGGGGTCTTCTGGTCCCGTCCTCTGGGGTTGACAAGCTCTGTACCCTTGGGGGCACAGATGGTCTGGAGCCTGCAGACCCGGTGTCCTTGGGGGCAGGGGGCTGGATATAGGAGAGCCGCTGACTGGAGCCCTAAGAAAATGGCCTTTCCTGCGCACTCCGGAGCAGCGCCACGCTACCCTCTCCACGCGGCCTGCTGGCACCCCCACCCAAAAGACAACACCCACTGCAGTCAGTGGAGGAGGCCTGGGTACCCCCTCGGGGGCACCCCGACCACCCCTCCTCCTGCCAGGCTCTGGCACCCAGCTCCAGGGACCCCCCTGAAGGGCAGCACGTTCAGCAGATGTCAGGGGGGTTGTGGGGCCACTGATTAGCTGGGCTGGGCACTGCACTGAGGCTGCAGCCCCCCATGTCCCGGCGGGTGCCCCCCCCGTGATCCCTCTTGTCTCGGAGCCGGGCTGCTGTGGGAAGAGGCTCAGTGCTCACTGCCTCCACTGACAATTCTCTGATCCTGGAGGAGCTCAGGACCGAGGACAGAGCGGGGCTTGCACGGGGGAGCTGTGTGCTCCGGGAGCCCCCCAGCTTGTGGGCGCAACACTGTGTGCGTAGGCTGCACCCTCCCACGCAGTCGGCAACAGCACTGGCCCGGGAGGCTGAAGTCACCATGTGTGGCCAAGTACGGCTGCAATATGCTTCCCGGGAAGCCGAGGCAGCTGCGATTCCTGCCCGGCCCCGCGGGTGGCCAGGCACCCCCGCGCCAAGGCTGACCGGGGCTGGCCCAGGCCGGCTGAAGTGTGTGCCTCACTGAGATGCAGCTCGCATGATACATGATACATCAGCCATTTTACTGCGTGCAATCCAGCCATCAGCTCTCTAGTTCAAGTTCTTGTCCCCCAGACCACCTGTACCCACGACGCATTCCCTAGGTGCCCCTCATTTCCGACCACCCTTGATCTGTCTGTCGGGATTTTGCGATTCTGAGTATTTCATAGGAAAGAAACTCTGAGTTCTACGATTCTGTGATTCTGTGTCTAGCCTCTTACCTGGCGTCCCGGCGTCATGTCTTCCAGGTCCATCCGAGTGGGAGCATGCACCAGTACTGTTTTTGGCTAAGGAATGCTGCCTCGTGTGTGTGTGTGTGTGTGTGTGTGTGTAGACCACATCTGCTGTTCACGCTGATGGATGCTGAGTTGTTTCATGTTTAGCTATGGGGATCCCGGAACAGATAATTTTTGGGGTCCTGTTTTCAGTCCTTTAGGGTACACGGGCAGGAAGGAGGGCAATTGCTGAATTTGTTAACGTTGTGAGGTCGTGCGTTTTTGAAATCTGATCTTTCCGGCATGCCTGGGAGCAGACGGCAGATATATGGCAGATATTTGGGAGAACGCCTTTAAACTCCAGCTCTTCCCCACGCCATGGGCTCAGTAAAGAAAAGAGTATAACGATTAGACACAGAAACGGAGGCCCAGAGTGTGCAAGCGATTTGCTCCAGCACACAGTAAGTGGCGGATGCCAAACGAAACGCAGGGCTTCCAGCCCCCAGTTCATAAGTGGCCATAGTTTGTCCCCGAAAACCAGCCCCAGCCACGAATCTCTCCGACAAACAGGACAACTGAGCCCAGGACGACCTCATTCCCCGGGCAGCAGCTCTGAGGGCAGCTGGAGAGCCGTGCTGATGGTAACTGACAGTCCCCCAAGCTGTCACTTGCCCTGGGCGCCTGTCATCCCTGCAGAGGCCATGGCGTCCCGCCTTGAGGCTCATCTATAGAAGTAGCCGCACTGAGCAGCCCCTGGGGATGGCCTGGGGCGCAGTGCACAGCCCTGTCTCTCCTCATCCGGGAGCCTGAGTGAGCGTCTCCTGCCGGCATCACATCAGGGGGTTCTTGCCACTGCTTGCCCTCGCTTCATAGGGCAGGATCTGCAGCCCGAGAGCTTAGCGGCTTTCCAGGACTCAGGCCAGGGAACGGAGGCTCCAACACCCTGCTCGGCTCTCCAGCCTTGGGCTCTGATACCAAGAGCAGGCGCACAGGTGCCGGAGGAGCACCTGGCCAGAGACCCGGGCAGGGAGGACGAGAGGCCGTGCTCCCCCCTCCGCTGAGAGTGGGTCGCAGAGGAAGCCTGGGTGATGGGGTGATGGCG